>CM055739.1:20763782-21512927 GCA_029465975.1 Dallia pectoralis
AACAATCTCGTACCAGCATTATATCATTATACAAAGATATACTTTTTAACATTTTATACAACCTCTAAAGTGAAAACATAAGATTAAGTGATGTGGTAGGCATTGCTGTGCATTTGGCCTAGGAGATGGAATGTCATAATGGTAGGCCCCCCACTATCGTCACCTCTCCCACCATGAGTAGGCCCCCCACTATCATCACCGCTCCTCTCCCACCATGAGTAGGCCCCCCACTATCATCACCTCTCCTCTCCCACCATCAGTAGGCCCCCCACTATCATCACCTCTCCTCTCCCACCATGAGTAGGCCCCCACTATCGTCACCTCTCCCACCATGAGTAGGCCCCCCACTATCGTCACCTCTCCCACCATCAGTAGGCCCCCCACTATCGTCACCTCTCCCACCATGAGTAGGCCCCCCACTATCATCACCTCTCCTCTCCCACCATGAGTAGGCCCCCACTATCGTCACCTCTCCCACCATGAGTAGGCCCCCACTATCATCACCTCTCCTCTCCCACCATGAGTAGGCCCCCACTATCAGCACCTCACCCACCATGAGTAGGCCCCCACTATCATCACCTCTCCTCTCCCACCATGAGTAGGCCCCCCACTATCGTCACCTCTCCCACCATGAGTAGGCCCCCCACTATTGTCACCTCTCCCACCATGAGTAGGCCCCCCACTATCAGCACCTCTCCCACCATGAGTAGGCCCCCACTATCGTCACCTCTCCCACCATGAGTAGGCCCCCACTATCGTCACCTCTCCCACCATGAGTAGGCCCCCCACTATTGTCACCTCTCCCACCATGAGTAGGCCCCCACTATCAGCACCTCTCCCACCATGAGTAGGCCCCCACTATCGTCACCTCTCCCACCATGAGTAGGCCCCCACTATCGTCACCTCTCCCACCATGAGTAGGCCCCCACTATCGTCACCTCTCCCACCATGAGTAGGCCCCCTACTATCGTCACCTCTCCCACCATGAGTAGGCCCCCACTATCGTCACCTCTCCCACCATGAGTAGGCCCCCCACTATCGTCACCTCTCCCACCATGAGTAGGCCCCCACTATCATCACCTCTCCTCTCCCACCATGAGTAGGCCCCCACTATCGTCACCTCTCCCACCATGAGTAGGCCCCCCACTCCAAACCCCTCAACGACTAAACGAGGAGAGATCCAGAGCCGCTACCTGGCACTTGACCCCTCCTACAGCCGGGCCAAATACTGGACATTCATACCATTGTGATCTCGCTACAGCTCCTCGTGGTCAGAATCATCTACCACTTGTCATTACACACAATATGCCACAGTTTATCTTGCTTTATCCTAGTTTGTCCCTTTGTGTGCATTTATTTTCTTTCAGTTTTGTTTTTTGTATTACCAAACTGTATGTTTTTGATAATTGCAAATATCACTGTCTCTGCAACAGCAATTCAACTGAATAAATGGCTGTATGAGTGTAACTAAATCAATATATGAATGGTAAACCAGATGGATAGGGTTCTTGTTCTTTTGACTTTTTTTCTTAAAAGCATGTAGCTCTACCAAGCTAAAATGTTGTTGTTTTTTGCAGTACTGTGCTATTAACCACTGGGCTTGTGTAGCAGCCTTTACTTCCACTGAGCCCAGAACAAAGCCATCTAAATGACAACCAAGTGTGTCCTTTTCAGCCGTCACGACTATTACACAAAATGAATACCATTAAACCTGGCTTTTAAAAGTGTAGGTGGTTTATCAAGTGGGGATAAAGAGAGGTGCGGGCAGGAATATGTTATCAGAAAAGTAGGAAAGTGAAGAGAGAAATCACTTTAAGAAGAAGTGAGTGGGTACACAGAAGTGTGAGTCAGGACAGGAAGTAAGGCTGATTGGTAGTGAGAGGTAATAAGCGTTGTCTCTGTTGGTGAATGCCTTCTCGAGGCCACAACTGACAGAGAGAAATAGAAAATAGGTATCCCAAACATCTGTTTGATCCAAAATGATATATATATATTTTGCTTCATACCATGTAGATGTTCAGGGTATAATAAGAAAAACTAGAGAGACAAAATGGTCTATTTAAGTTACTTCCACATTTATTGTTTTCCAGTATAATTTTACATGAAACACAAATAAACATAAAACATTTCCAAGTGGGGACACCACTGCGTAAGAAGAGAGAATGCATTAACTAAGTCAGCCTACAGTTATATGGTAATATAGACATAAAAAGACTTGTCATAATTGACACCCAACGCTATGGCTTTACATTAACAAACAAAAAATTACATTGACAGAAAATGAAGTATAATGACGTCGACTTGACAACTGCAGTACACCACACAGCTTTACACACACATGTTATCTTAAAATGAATTACAGCATCATAGAACTGAGCATATACAGTATCACACAAAAGTGAGTACACCACACACATTTTCAAAATACTTTATCATATTTTACACTTTGGGCCCAGTTTTAACATTTTCACTCACTTGGGATGTACTCACTTGTGATGCCAGTGGTTCAGATATTAATGTTATTTTGAGGGGACAGCAAATGCACACAGTTATGCAAGCTGTACACTCAATAGTTTACAATTTACATTGTAGCAAAGTGTAATTTCTTCAGTGTTGTCACATGAAAACATATAATCAAATATTTTGTAAGATACTGTATCTCACACTGGTCATTCATTGAAGTTATCCAATACCAATCACGGGAACAACTCTGGGTTAGTTGGAATTGACCACATTCTGGAATAAGGCTTCAGGATCATGGTTGTTTAGAGAAATCCAAATTATGATATATCCTATTGGCCTATAGACAACCGAGCACTATCTAAATACAAATTATATTATATATCCTATTGGCCTATAGACAACCGAGCACTATCTAAATACAAATTATATGATATATCCTATTGGCCTATAGACAACCGAGCACTATCTAAATACAAATTATATGATATATCCTATTGGCCTATAGACAACCGAGCACTATCTAAATACAAATTATATGATATATCCTATTGGCCTATAGACAACCGAGCACTATCTAAATACAAATTATATGATATATCCTATTGGCCTATAGACAACCGAGCACTATCTAAATACAAATTATATGATATATCCTATTGGCCTATAGACAACCGAGCACTATCTAAATACAAATTATATGATATATCCTATTGGCCTATAGACAACCGAGCACTATCTAAATACAAATTATATGATATATCCTATTGGCCTATAGACAACCGAGCACTATCTAAATACAAATTATATGATATATCCTATTGGCCTATAGACAACCGAGCACTATCTAAATACAAATTATATGATATATCCTATTGGCCTATAGACAACCGAGCACTATCTAAATACAAATTATATGATATATCCTATTGGCCTATAGACAACCGAGCACTATCTAAATACAAATTATATGATATATCCTATTGGCCTATAGACAACCGAGCACTATCTAAATACAAATTATATGATATATCCTATTGGCCTATAGACAACCGAGCACTATCTAAATACAAATTATATGATATATCCTATTGGCCTATAGACAACCGAGCACTATCTAAATACAAATTATATTATATATCCTATTGGCCTATAGACAACCGAGCACTATCTAAATACAAATTATATTATATATCCTATTGGCCTATAGACAACCGAGCACTATCTAAATACAAATTATATGATATATCCTACTGCCCTATAGACAACCGAGCACTATCTAAATACAAATTATATGATATATCCTATTGGCCTATAGACAACCGAGCACTATCTAAATACAAATTATATGATATATCCTATTGGCCTATAGACAACCGAGCACTATCTAAATACAAATTATATGATATATCCTATTGGCCTATAGACAACCGAGCACTATCTAAATACAAATTATATGATATATCCTATTGGCCTATAGACAACCGAGCACTATCTAAATACAAATTATATGATATATCCTATTGGCCTATAGACAACCGAGCACTATCTAAATACAAATTATATGATATATCCTATTGGCCTATAGACAACCGAGCACTATCTAAATACAAATTATATGATATATCCTATTGGCCTATAGACAACCGAGCACTATCTAAATACAAATTATATGATATATCCTATTGGCCTATAGACAACCGAGCACTATCTAAATACAAATTATATGATATATCCTACTGCCCTATAGACAACCGAGCACTATCTAAATACAAATTATATTATATATCCTATTGGCCTATAGACAACCGAGCACTATCTAAATACAAATTATATTATATATCCTATTGGCCTATAGACAACCGAGCACTATCTAAATACAAATTATATGATATATCCTATTGGCCTATAGACAACCGAGCACTATCTAAATACAAATTATATGATATATCCTATTGGCCTATAGACAACCGAGCACTATCTAAATACAAATTATATTATATATCCTATTGGCCTATAGACAACCGAGCACTATCTAAATACAAATTATATTATATATCCTATTGGCCTATAGACAACCGAGCACTATCTAAATACAAATTATATGATATATCCTATTGGCCTATAGACAACCGAGCACTAACTAAATACAAATTATATGATATATCCTATTGGCCTATAGACAACCGAGCACTATCTAAATACAAATTATATTATATATCCTATTGGCCTATAGACAACCGAGCACTATCTTTTATAATACGGATAATAATACCCTTTAACCCTAAAACTTACATAACAGTGACTTTAAACTCATCAAATTAAGTTGAAAAGCAATGTGGTGACGAGTTGGGACAATGTCAGCACTTATCAAATCAACTATTCACACTTCTGCCTCCACAACAAGATTAATAACAAAAAGCATCTGCAAAGTAATTGCCCCTATATGGTTTTCCCAACAGTGTGCCCTGGATGAGGAATGAAATTGACACACTGTAGTGGAAAAAAGGCCACCTCTGAATGAACTGAGGAAATGAAGTATTTGTGTAGAACCATCAATTAAATGTTCTCATTTTCACTTTGGTAATGTGAATAACACAAAGAAACTGAGCAAGGAGGAACTGGAATAGATCTTTAACTAAATAAGCAGTCTGTACGAACCAGACAGACAGTAAATAATAGAATAAGAAAACAAGGCTGTTAATTCTTGTAATGTAAATACATCCTCTTGGTAATACGCGTTGTGCCAAATGTGGTGCATCAAAATGAATAAGCTATTAACAAGGTGAAAACATTTCCTAAATTTCAATACATTTTGCAGTTTTCGTGAAAGCATTAGTTAGGTTGGACAATTCAGTGTGCATCATTTTCTCCTAAAGGTATCTCACTAACGTGCTGTCCCTCCAGACATACTGTTTCTGTTTCTGTATTCTGTGAATACTTTAAATAGACATAGTCTGCATCATAAGTCTGATAATGAAATGTAGTGTATACTACATGTAGGTTCCTACATGGAATAGAAAAGGTAACTAAATGTGCTGGATCCAAAAAGGTTTCTCCAAATGATGTTATGGGGACAAATAATTAACCCTTTCAGGTTCTAGATAGCTGAATTACGGTTTGTACGAAAAGATATTCATGCATATCACTAAATATTAGGCATTTTCAAGTTAATAAAAAACTACTAGGAAAACGACTAATTAAAAACTACTAAGCAATCAAACCTAATTGAGAACAATGTGTACTGTAGGCACTGATGATTTACACATTTGCTGTCGTAACATGTTTTATGCATGAGATATTACTTACATTTGATTAGTAACTAAAACCTCCAAAAGTGCTATTCAGGGATTTCTAAAGCAATTATTGGAAATAATGCATTGATAGCATGCCAACATGTAATTTCTGTTCCAAAACTGTTTCATTGCTGCTTGCAGCTGTATGTTTATTTCCAAATATTTTTTTCAATATTAATTTCAGATAGGGATTTGCCCAGCAACAGCATTCAGTCTTTGGGTCTCAGAGTTCACCTTTCTTTCCTAGTTGTGTATTTCTGATAGAAAAAAACATTGAAAAAAAAAATTTAAAACAACAAGTACATTTCTATATACACAGCTCATACACATTTGCTACTGAAAGCTTTGACATTCCGGGTGATGAGTCCCATTAATAAACCACACATAGACCACAGGCACTTGATAGTCGTAAAGTATTCCTCAAGGAGTAGATACAGCTGCAACTACTTACGCATTACAAACTAAGAAACACATCTGCCTGTTGCCATGCTTGGTCACCCCTATTCACAAGTACGCCTAACTTAGTTCTCAACTGCTCTAAATTCCCCTCTATATACTAGTCCAAATTAGGATGTTGTACTGAGATTGAGACACCTTGTAAATATCTCAACATGGAATAATCCATATTGATAATACAGTATGTTGATGTGTTCCAGACTGCAATCTTACTTCACATCCTTGTTGGAGTGGAGAGATTTCCAAGGCTGCACATATCCAACCTGACTATATACCTTCACTCACACCCCCAGCACTAACCAGTACAATGAAGTTCTTCAGTCTGGCTTCAGGCCCACGTACTCAGACAGCCTTGAAGAATAATAAAACATGACCTGCTCTTTGCTGCAGACACATATTCCCCAGCAGCCTGATTTTTCTGGTCCTAAATGCTGTTCACAACAAAGCAGATCTAACCAATCTTCTTCAGCGAGGACTGTCCCAAACCACAAGCTCAATATCAATACCATAACCTGTCCATCCTAACCTGTGGGGTCCCACAGTACAGTATCCAATTCTACAGATATGCAGAGGACACACTGATGTACATTTTAACCAAGCCTGACACAGCTCTGTGGAACTGTCTAGAAGATAAAAAATGCAGAACAACAACCTCCAACTTTAACAACAGCAGGACACAACCAGTACTGAGAGACCAGCAGGTACTCCTTCATCGATCAAAACATCCTGGGTGTGAAATGTAACCCTGCAGTCTCCTTCACCCACATCAGGAATCTCCACACAGCCCAGAATTGATTATCGGAGTAGAGTTCTTGTCAGCTAACTCAATAAATTAAGCTAATAATCTACAGTGCTGCAAGGATTCTTACAAAAACATCTTCCCAATCCTTTCTGACCTCCATTGACAAACTGTTCATCAAATAATGTTATTGTCATAAAATAACCTGTTATTGGACCTATTAAACTGTCTGATTTACTCGACCCTTACAGTAGATACTCGATATGTGTTATGGTCTTATAGCCAAGCCACAGCAAACTACTTTATGTCCCCTGGAACCATGCACCCCACATCATTTTGCACCCCACATCATTTTGCACCCCACATCATTTTGCACCCCACATCCTGACAACCTCAGGGACGTTTTGCACCCCACATCATTTTGCACCCCACATCATTTTGCACCCCACATCCTGACAACCTCAGGGACGTTTTGCACCCCACATCCTGACAACCTCAGGGACGTTTTGCACCCCACATCCTGACAACCTCAGGGACGTTTTGCACCCCACATCCTGACAACCTCAGGGACATTTTGCACCCCACATCCTGACAACCTCAGGGACTTTTGCACCCCACATCCTGAAACCTCAGGGGACTTTTGCACCCCACATCCTGACAACCTCAGGGACGTTTTGCACCCCACATCCTGACAACCTCAGGGACGTTTTGCACCCCACATCCTGACAACCTCAGGGACTTTTGCACCCCACATCCTGACAACCTCAGGGACGTTTTGCACCCCACATTCTGACAACCTCAGGGACGTTTTGCACCCCACATTCTGACAACCTCAGGGACGTTTTGCACCCCACATCCTGACAACCTCAGGGACGTTTTGCACCCCACATTCTGACAACCTCAGGAACGTTTTGCACCCCACATCCTGACAACCTCAGGAACGTTTTGCACCCCACATTCTGACAACTTCAGGAACGTTTTACACCCCACATCCTGACAACCTCAGATACGTTTTGCACCCCACATCCTGACAACCTCAGGAACGTTTTGCACCCCACATTCTGACAACCTCAGGAACGTTTTACACCCCACATCCTGACAACCTCAGGGACGTTTTGCACCCCACATTCTGACAACCTCAGGAACGTTTTGCACCCCACATCCTGACAACCTCAGGAACGTTTTGCACCCCACATTCTGACAACCTCAGGAACGTTTTACACCCCACATCCTGACAACCTCAGGGATGTTTTGCAGCCCACATCCTGACAACCTCAGGGACGTTTTGCACCCCACATTCTGACAACCTCAGGGACGTTCACATCACACGTATATGATTGTTAATTAAAGTGTGGAAGTGTGAAGAGAATATAGGACACTTTTTAAATCAAGAGACATGGGACATTAACCAACAAAGGTAAATGTGTCAAATGCTCCTGAATGCTTGTTAGCTAAGCAAGTGACAGCAAAGAAATACTTAGTAACATTTAAAACTACTGGCATTGAACCTGTTAAACTACTTCGTAATGTTATAATGCTTCGTAATGCAACATAAAGTGTTAGCTAATTTTAGCTGTTTGACGAGGCAAGACTCATACAATTGAATATATATCTTTCAAGTTATTTGCAAACCTATATGTGGGCCCCTTGGTGTCATACAAATGCTAATGCTAATGCCGGCAAAAAGAGAAGACATGGACTTATCATTCCACTAACCTTGCTTATAGCTTGGAAACAAATGGTGCTTTTGGCTCTTTGTACAGTGCTTGGATACGTGCAAAAATGCTTTATTATGTATGTGTGTCTGGGTCATTGCTGCTTGCAGCTATATGTGTATTTCCAACTTGTTTTCTAAATGTTAATTTCAATTGGGAACCATCAAAATCCAGCTGCCAAGCAACTGCATTTAGTCATATATCTTTCCCTTGTTGTGTGTTACCATGTGGCACTGATTCATAAAGAACAATAAAAACATCAAGAAGATTTATATATTCACAGCTCATACACATTTGCTACCTAACACATCGACATTCCGGGTGATGAGTCCCATAAATAAACCACACATAGACCACAGGCACTTGATAGTCATAAAGTATTCCACAAGGAGTAGCCTATATACAGCCGCAACTACTTATGCATTACAAACTAAAAAAACACATCTGCCTGTTGTCATGCTTGGTCACCCATGCCATGCTTGGTCACTTGTATATAGTTACAAGTACGCCTACTAACTTTGGTCCCAGCTGATAAAGTGTGATCTATGCTGAGATCTATACAGTGTCTATATTGGGAAGTCATACTGATATTGAGGCTGAACTCCATGCACATAGTCAACAGGTCCCTGCAATGCTCACTGTGGTATAGCTGAACTTCGACATGGACGAAGGACACATGGTCCCGGTTTCTTCATCGCCGCCATCTCGTCTACCCCGGCGGTGCCGACAGCACGATGGGCGACAGCAGGCAAACGTGGCGAGCAACGCCTTGCGGAAACGTGTATTCATGAAACAGTAGATAATGGGGTTGACACATGCCGATGTGTAGCTCAACAGTTGGATGAACGAAATGGGGGCCCCAGTGAGGAGCCGCTCGGCCGATCTCATGTGGAATGCCTTCCACGTGTTCACTGAGTACAGAGGCATCCAGCAGACGAAGAAGAGAACCGCTGTGACAATTAGCATGCGGATTACACGCTTCTTAGCCAGGAGCTTGGCTTCAGATATGTTACTCCGGGGGTGCTCTGCAGAACCTTTGGTTTTTGGTTGGGACAGGGTGGGGGTGGTGAGGGTGGATAACTCTATGGCCGGAGGCTTCTTGGGAACCTGGATGTAGCAACCATCATCGTCTGTATCCGTGTTGCTGGTTGTCACATTGGTGTCGCCATTCTTCAGTACTGTCGGGCGTACATTTGTGTTAGTGACTGTAATAGTGCACATTAATGTGATAGATTAACGATAATATAATAACACAAGTGGATTAAGTGTATTGACTTGAAAGCTGATGTCATTGCTTCTTCTTCCACCATACCTCCATTTCAAAATTGTGCAGAACCTAATCAATAGCATCTATATTTTCAATAAAATCCATCCACATTTGATGTCAGAATCTCACCGGTACTCTCTTGGTTTTGGTCCAGCTCAAACTTCATCCCCCGATACAACTCTTTAGATATTAGACCGTAGGCAACGATCATTACCAGACCCGGGATGAAGAACAAGATGAAAAGCAGCAGCATGTACCTGAGAAAGGAACAGAGACATGGAAATAATTGGATTTTCATTTAACCAGGTAGGAACCCAGGACATCATACATACAGAGCATGCACTCTACCACTGAGATACCAACTCCTCCAATAGGAACCCAGGACATCATACATACAGAGCATGTACTCTACCACTGAGATACCAACTCCTCCAATAGGAACCCAGGACATCATACATACAGAGCATGCACTCTACCACTGAGCTACCAACTCCTCCAATAGGAACCCAGGACATCATACATACAGAGCATGCACTCTACCACTGAGCTACCAACTCCTCCAATAGGAACCCAGGACATCATACATACAGAGCATGCACTCTACCACTGAGATACCAACTCCTCCAATAGGAACCCAGGACATCATACATACAGAGCATGCACTCTACCACTGAGATACCAACTCCTCCAATAGGAACCCAGGACATCATACATACAGAGCATGCACTCTACCACTGAGATACCAACTCCTCCAATAGGAACCCAGGACATCATACATACAGAGCATGCACTCTACCACTGAGATACCAACTCCTCCAATAGGAACCCAGGACATCATACATACAGAACATGCACTCTACCACTGAGATACCAACTCCTCCAATAGGAACCCAGGACATCATACATACAGAGCATGCACTCTACTACTGAGATACTAACTCCTCCAATAGGAACCCAGGATATCATACATACAGAGCATGCACTCTACCACTGAGATACCAACTCCTCCAATAGGAACCCAGGACATCATACATACAGAGCATGCACTCTACCACTGAGATACCAACTCCTCCAATAGGAACCCAGGACATCATACATACAGAGCATGCACTCTACCACTGAGATACCAACTCCTTCAATAGGAACCCAGGACATCATACACACAGAGCATGCACTCTACCACTGAGATACCAACTCCTCCAATAGGAACCCAGGACATCATACATACAGAGCATGCACTCTACCACTGAGATACCAACTCCTCCAATAGGAACCCAGGACATCATACATACAGAGCATGCACTCTACCACTGAGATACCAACTCCTCCAATAGGAACCCAGGACATCATACATACAGAGCATGCACTCTACCACTGAGATACTAACTCCTCCAATAGGAACCCAGGACATCATACATACAGAGCATGTACTCTACCACTGAGATACCAACTCCTCCAATAGGAACCCAGGACATCATACATACAGAGCATGCACTCTACCACTGAGATACCAACTCCTCCAATAGGAACCCAGGACATCATACATACAGAGCATGCACTCTACACCTGAGATACCAACTCCTCCAATAGGAACCCAGGACATCACACATACAGAGCATGCACTCTACCACTGAGATACCAACTCCTCCAATAGGAACCCAGGACATCATACATACAGAACATGCACTCTACCACTGAGATGCCAACTCCTCCAATAGGAACCCAGGACATCATACATACAGAGCATGCACTCTACCACTGAGCTACACCAACCCCTCCCAAATGAAAACAAAATGATAAAATTAAATATGAATCATGGAGTCAAATGAGAATGAATGAAAAAAAGGGGAAAAGGAATGGGAGGAAGAAAGATATAGTAATGAAGAGGGAGACAGAAATGTATTTATGAAAATAGATAATTGTCACGAATAGAGTGGGCAGGCAGCAGGCAGACACAAACGCAGAGAATCTCGATATCAATAGTTTAATCCGCAAACCAACGGACGTAAATCAAAAAACTGTACCTTATACAGAACAACACTGGACACCACACACGACAAAGACATCCGTGACATTTACAATAAACCACACTGACTGACAGACAAGACAGGACTTAAATACACAGACTAATGACATTAACAGAAACAGGTGCGGGCAAAAACACAGGTGGCTCAGATGTCCTTGATTAGGACTCCCTCTCCATTGACAGGGGGAGTGTCAAACTCCAACATAGAGGACAGAAAAGTCTGAATATTACAATAATGTAATACAGTTAGACGGTTCATTAACAATTCTGTATGATCGTTTAACTATTCAAATGCTATAAATGTGGTCAAAGAAAGTACAAATTCACTATTGTTTGTACACACTTGTAGTATAAGGAAAGACGAGCTCAATTCTTTTTGTGTGAAATTCTAATAGGTGTGTGGGGGTTTTCCACTAGAAATCCTTGTCAGATGTTTCCTTTTTCATCTCCAATCAAGCATTTCAGCAGATTAGGCTCATTCATTCATTCATTCATTTGCTTCTGATCCACAAGCTTTTGATCAGTACGGGTACTTTGATACTGGGTCATACATTTTGGGTTGTGGAAAAAGGTGACAGGAAGCGGAGACATATAGAGAGGAAGTAAAGGTTAGAGGTGTTGTGTTGGATACATGTTCTTTATTTACAGAGGAAAATTAAAATGTTGATGAACAGGTGCAACACAAATATACACTACATTTCCATTATACATGACTTGAGTTTTCTTCATGGCATCATTTGTAGGCATAATCATAATTACACTTCCTCATACAACATGTTCTATTCAAAATTGTAGCCATTAAGGTACTATTCAAAGTTCACAAAAATAATAAAAGGGGTAAACTAACTAAGTAACCCGTCAATAACATGTCCAACAATTCCATTTGATGGTAGGTATTAAATTGTCTGTGCTTTTTGAATACATTTGTCTTCGCTGCTTTGATCATATCGCATCTCAATGTAAATGCAGGTTCGATTATAAAACTATAGCCTCAGTCCTCAATTAAATTATTCTTTTGATGGGCTTTGGATGTCAAGCTGTGCCTAGACATTTTAGACAGATGGGATCGTTAGCGGGTATCTGGACATCAAACTTAAAATGCAGAGTTAAAATCTCCATAGTTACCCTCCTTTGATTAGCTGCAGATCTCAGAATTCTTCTACTCTCAAGTGGGGTATTAAAAGAACAATTTTCTCTCGATCATCATTTCTAATCTTTCCTCTCTCAGATCTTCCTTTCTTCTCTCTACGTGTCTCCCTCCATCATGAGGATTTGGAAAGCACAATCAGAGAAGTTTGCTAATACGGAGGGACGGGGAGGTAGAGAGAATGGAGAACATTGTGTTAAAAACAAGACATCATGAAAAGTCAGGGTTTTGACAGGCCGCAGTAAAAATAAAACTACAATAACATTTCATCTCCAGAGAGACTTCTGTCAGGCAGTTGCAAGAATTACTTGTATAACTGCACAAATGGATCACAAACTACTCTGATCTTTAGGGAATGTCTGCCAATAGATAAACATAGGATGAACACATTACAATAGACAATTGCTTTAGGAAAAACACTCCAAGCCCAAAACCTCAACCCCACCCTAAAACATTGTGGAGGCAGCATAATGTGTGGACTGTGGTCTGCCATCAGGAAATATAACAGGAGAATAGTTGGGTGCAACATTGGAACTACCATGAACGCAAAGCAAATTTACAATGTGTGGTGGAATTTTCAATATTATGTTATATATTCCAATCTTTTATAATTATGTATTATCATTATTGTCTAAATCTGAATGGTTCTGCTTTAAGTAAGTTCAGTTCCCTTGGGAAGTCCCATGTCCACTCCCAGGTGCAGGATGGGTTCCAGATAAGAGGGACTCCAGAGTTAATAACATGTACAGGAGGATAGGATAACATAAGCTCCAAATTCATAACAACCGGTACAGGAGGAGGGTTTTATACTGGACACGCGTGTGTGTATAACCTAGTTCAACCTAATAATGGTTGAGCATTTGACTTGACATATAAATGTGTTGTTAACTGCTCCAGGTTCATGAATCTTGAATAAAGCTACTACTATAACCTAGTTCAACCTAATAATGGTTGAGCATTTGACTTGACATATAAATGTGTTGTTAACTGCTCCAGGTTCATGAATCTTGAATAAAGCCACTACTATAACCTAGTTCAACCTAATAATGGTTGAGCATTTGACTTGACATATAAATGTGTTGTTAACTGCTCCAGGTTCATGAATCTTGAATAAAGCCACTACTATAACCTAGTTCAACCTAATAATGGTGGAGCATTTGACTTGACATGTAAATGTGTTGTTAACTGCTCCAGGTTCATGAATCTTGAATAAAGCCACTACTATAACCTAGTTCAACCTAATAATGGTTGAGCATTTGACTTGACATATAAATGTGTTGTTAACTGCTCCAGGTTCATGAATCTTGAATAAAGCTACTACTATAACCTAGTTCAACCTAATAATGGTTGAGCATTTGACTTGACATGTAAATGTGTTGTTAACTGCTCCAGGTTCATGAATCTTGAATAAAGCCACTACTATAACCTAGTTCAACCTAATAATGGTTGAGCATTTGACTTGACATATAAATGTGTTGTTAACTGCTCCAGGTTCATGAATCTTGAATAAAGCCACTACTATAACCTAGTTCAACCTAATAATGGTGGAGCATTTGACTTGACATGTAAATGTGTTGTTAACTGCTCCAGGTTCATGAATCTTGAATAAAGCCACTACTATAACCTAGTTCAACCTAATAATGGTTGAGCATTTGACTTGACATATAAATGTGTTGTTAACTGCTCCAGGTTCATGAATCTTGAATAAAGCTACTACTATAACCTAGTTCAACCTAATAATGGTGGAGCATTTGACTTGACATATAAATGTGTTGTTAACTGCTCCAGGTTCATGAATCTTGAATAAAGCTACTACTATAACCTAGTTCAACCTAATAATGGTGGAGCATTTGACTTGACATGTAAATGTGTTGTTAACTGCTCCAGGTTCATGAATCTTGAATAAAGCTACTACTATAACCTAGTTCAACCTAATAATGGTTGAGCATTTGACTTGACATGTAAATGTGTTGTTAACTGCTCCAGGTTCATGAATCTTGAATAAAGCCACTACTATAACCTAGTTCAACCTAATAATGGTTGAGCATTTGACTTGACATATAAATGTGTTGTTAACTGCTCCAGGTTCATGAATCTTGAATAAAGCTACTACTATAACCTAGTTCAACCTAATAATGGTGGAGCATTTGACTTGACATGTAAATGTGTTGTTAACTGCTCCAGGTTCATGAATCTTGAATAAAGCTACTACTATAACCTAGTTCAACCTAATAATGGTTGAGCATTTGACTTGACATATAAATGTGTTGTTAACTGCTCCAGGTTCATGAATCTTGAATAAAGCCACTACTATAACCTAGTTCAACCTAATAATGGTTGAGCATTTGACTTGACATGTAAATGTGTTGTTAACTGCTCCAGGTTCATGAATCTTGAATAAAGCTACTACTATAACCTAGTTCAACCTAATAATGGTTGAGCATTTGACTTGACATATAAATGTGTTGTTAACTGCTCCAGGTTCATGAATCTTGAATAAAGCTACTACTATAACCTAGTTCAACCTAATAATGGTTGAGCATTTGACTTGACATGTAAATGTGTTGTTAACTGCTCCAGGTTCATGAATCTTGAATAAAGCTACTACTATAACCTAGTTCAACCTAATAATGGTTGAGCATTTGACTTGACATATAAATGTGTTGTTAACTGCTCCAGGTTCATGAATCTTGAATAAAGCCACTACTATAACCTAGTTCAACCTAATAATGGTTGAGCATTTGACTTGACATGTAAATGTGTTGTTAACTGCTCCAGGTTCATGAATCTTGAATAAAGCTACTACTATAACCTAGTTCAACCTAATAATGGTTGAGCATTTGACTTGACATGTAAATGTGTTGTTAACTGCTCCAGGTTCATGAATCTTGAATAAAGCTACTACTATAACCTAGTTCAACCTAATAATGGTTGAGCATTTGACTTGACATATAAATGTGTTGTTAACTGCTCCAGGTTCATGAATCTTGAATAAAGCCACTACTATAACCTAGTTCAACCTAATAATGGTTGAGCATTTGACTTGACATGTAAATGTGTTGTTAACTGCTCCAGGTTCATGAATCTTGAATAAAGCCACTACTATAACCTAGTTCAACCTAATAATGGTGGAGCATTTGACTTGACATGTAAATGTGTTGTTAACTGCTCCAGGTTCATGAATCTTGAATAAAGCCACTACTATAACCTAGTTCAACCTAATAATGGTTGAGCATTTGACTTGACATGTAAATGTGTTATTAACTGCTCCAGGTTCATGAATCTTGAATAAAGCTACTACTATAACCTAGTTCAACCTAATAATGGTTGAGCATTTGACTTGACATATAAATGTGTTGTTAACTGCTCCAGGTTCATGAATCTTGAATAAAGCTACTACTATAACCTAGTTCAACCTAATAATGGTTGAGCATTTGACTTGACATGTAAATGTGTTGTTAACTGATCCAGGTTCATGAATCTTGAATAAAGCTACTACTATAACCTAGTTCAACCTAATAATGGTTGAGCATTTGACTTGACATATAAATGTGTTGTTAACTGCTCCAGGTTCATGAATCTTGAATAAAGCTACTACTATAACCTAGTTCAACCTAATAATGGTTGAGCATTTGACTTGACATATAAATGTGTTGTTAACTGCTCCAGGTTCATGAATCTTGAATAAAGCTACTACTATAACCTAGTTCAACCTAATAATGGTTGAGCATTTGACTTGACATATAAATGTGTTGTTAACTGCTCCAGGTTCATGAATCTTGAATAAAGCTACTACTATAACCTAGTTCAACCTAATAATGGTTGAGCATTTGACTTGACATGTAAATGTGTTGTTAACTGCTCCAGGTTCATGAATCTTGAATAAATACATTTTCATTATTAAAAGAAACTACAGTCTCTGTCTTCCCTTTAAATTTCCACGATACTTACTTACCTAAACCCTAATGAAATGCATGAACTGTAGCAAGCTGTTCATGTAGAACTAACATAGTTTTGTAAGTAAGTGTTACAGTCTTGCAGGAAAGATGGATACTATTTGCTGAGGTAAAATTAACAAAAAGAACAGAAAATACTCTTTAATATAAACAGGGTTCAGGAACAGAAACTCGAAAAAAGAAATCCAAATAACACAGGGCAAGGCAGAATGAATACAGATACTACGGATACCACGGATACTATGGATACTACGCATACCACAGATACTACGGATACTACGCATACCACGGATACTATGGATACTACGCATACCACAGATACTACGGATACTACGCATACCACGGATACTATGGATACTACGCATACCACAGATACTACGGATACTACGGATACTACGCATACTATGGATACTACGCATACTACGGATACTATGGATATTGGACGAGACTAACATTGATAATGACCGAAAAACACGTAAAAAGAGCGGCAGTGGCAGCGGCAGCGGGAGTGGCATACTATACTTTGTGAAAGTCATTCTTTATTATCTGCGCTATGCCGCATTGTTTGTTATTTTGTTAAATTACTAGCAGCTGTAAGTGCTTTGTTGAAAGGCTTTTGCCTAAGATAGTGGCTACATCAAAATGCCACTTCAGTTACACGTTCCTGCACCTGTCTACGTTCTTCCCATCTACACAATACACACAGCCCGTGACAGTTGTGGCTGCTACTGCCACATAATAAGGATAATAAGCTGTTTAAAAAAGCACATAATATATACACCAATTAGTCATAAGATTATGACCACCTGATACTGAATTTGGGATTGTCATTAGTTGTCAGTTTTAATCATCACAATTAATTGAAATAAACATTTGAAATATATCAGTCTGTGTGTAATGAATTAATATAATATCCAAGTTTCATTTTTTGAATGGAATTACTGAAATAAATCAACTTTTTGATGATATTCTAATTATATGACCAGCACCTGTATATATATATATATATATATATATATATATATATATATATATATATGCACACATACACTGAGTGTGCAGTGATTAAGGTACATCTGGCATTTAAATGATCTGCCATGAAAATATTAAAATATTAGAAATTATATATATTATATTTATCCTGCAAATGTCAATTGTCAAGCATAGCGTGCTATGTCAGTAATAACTGTGTTATTTGCAAGAGGTTCTTGCAGTTTTTCAATGTGAGTACAGAGAGAAACACTTAGGTGATCACTGTGGTTGCTGTTGGCAACTATCTGCAAATACAACCCATCAGCCAAACTCAAATCTGCCAGAATAATGACAGGGAAAGCTGCATGAGTGGGCAGTGAGTTGTGGTTCAGAGTTGAAAATTCCACGGTCAGTATGCAGTGTTTAGCTATTGCGCAGCCTACAAAATAAGTGTATTTATCGCATGGGACAATCTATATTCAAGAAAAAAGGGTTTTATCCATCCCCTGACAGTAGAAAAAAAAGTAAAAAAGATGTCTTGGCTGTAAAAATCGTGTCAAGATTCCTAATCCATCTAGTGGACTACGAGGGTATTGGGGCACTTATATAACTTTGAGGTTCACACCTAAATCAGATGTGGGTGATTAGAATGGGTGATTCTGTGATTATGTTTGTTATAAAAGTCACTGGTGTACGGTGTGGGATATTGTCAATATGTCATGTTACTCTGTTGAATCTTTAGGTGAGTGTTTTATGTATATAGCTATTTTTTTTGGTTTTGTAACTCGCTTGTTAAGCACTCTTATTTCATTTTGTTTCATTTTGAGTACAGTGTATATGTTTTCTGTTCAGTGTTTGTTTTATATATCAAAACCTCTTGATCGTTATCACGCTGGATTATCCAAATGTAATTGTCAATATTTGGCCAAGCGTCATGGGTGAGTGTCAGCATTTTTCAGGTTGTCAAGGTATAGTCCAGCAACAGAGATGTCTTTACCACAATTTCAACAATGTGAACAGCGTGGTTTTGCATGCCTTGAAATTCCCCCAACATGTAGGTGGTAACATTTAAAGCTGCATTCAGAGATGTTTGCAATCAAACTGTTTTGTAAAATGAGCCAAAAGCCAAGGATTGACCAAACTGTCAACGTGAATATATTCGGAATTTCCCTTTCTTGTTTTAAAAATTATGTATACAGTTACCAGGGTGGTTAAACTAAGGTTAGGTTTTACAGTGTTTCCCTACCGCTTACACACATTTTCTGAAACTGTGTGTAAAGTTCTCAAAAACTCTACACACAATGCTCAAATTTGCACACACAAAAAGTCAAATGAAACACTGCATTTGTCACGTAATCCAATGGAGTGAAGTGTAGAAATCCAGGCTCAGCATAAATCATGTTCGGATGGCGTTTTAAATACACCAATTTAAAAACAACCATGCTGCACGAACCGATAAACTATACATGAAATGAAAGTGCGCAATTGCGACTTATACAAAAAAACCACATACAACATAGCTTCCACTAAAACACAAATAACACAACACTCACCTACAACGACACGTAACAGTATAATAACCACAAGCACCCATGACCATGGATCTTAAATAGCTCAATGACTAACTATCCTATGCCCGGTGCTTAGCTAAACCCAAAACAGCCACAAAATGTCAGGGGAGGTAGGGAAAAACCACATGGAGGTGGTTCTGCAGGGGATCTCCCCTGCAATGTTCTCTGCCATGTAGGCAGGGACCGGCTCTGGCACGCTGCAGGCGGGGACCGGCTCTGGCACGCTGCAGGCAGGGACCAGCTCTGGCACGCTGCAGTCGGGGACCGGCTCTGGCACGCTGCAGGCGGAGACCGGCTCTGGCACGCTGCAGGCGGGGACCGGCTCTGGCACGCTGTAGGCAGGGACCAGCTCTGGCACGCTGTAGGCGGGGACCGGCTCTGGCACGCTGCAGGCGGGGACCAGTTCTGGCACGCTGGAGGCGGGGGATGCAGGCAGCTCCAGCGATGCCCTCCACCACCTCCCAACCACCTCTGGGGCTGGTCGATTAACCCCTCCAGTGGCCTCTCTGTCCTTGAGGTTGGTGGCAGGAAGGGGTCCTCCCCGAACACCCTGTTAGCTCCACCCCAAAGCTTTTTGGGATGCTTCCAGGGTGCCCTCTGTGAATCGTGGATTGTTAGAAAACCATTTTTTTACGGGGACAGCCTGGTAAAAAAACATTGTCCCATTTTACCACAAATTTGGGCTGCTTTGAATCAAGATAATGATGAAAACGTGTTTTGTGTTTCACTTCCAGAATAGTAGTCATATGGTCAGCGTTGTAAGGACAAAACGTGGCATGGTGGTGAAAGTGATAAAAAAATACATAAAAATTCTCCCTTGCTCGATTCTGACATTTGACAAATGCAAAAATTATGTTGATATGTATTGATCTAAAACAGAAAAAGTTTACTCTGATTTAATGTATGACAGTAAAGAAATAAAAGTTTGTGTTTTTTGTATGTAAATATCTGGTTTCAATTGTATTATTAACAATAGACCAGTGTTTAACAAAGTGGTGGGCTTTAGTGTGGAATTGCTTTCTAAACTGCTATGCTAGCCCTAAGGTAATCTATTTTGGGGGTGTGCTGATAACATTTTGGGGATTAGTGGCATTGTGGAACAAATGTTATGTCAGTTAAAGTTAGGGTTGCCAACTTTGTCACTATGAAATGAGGGACAAAAGGTGGGCTGGTTTTGTGCGAAATTAGCCTACAGTGTATGATTTTTAGGCTTCGCTTGCCGCTATTTTGTAAATTTCCACAGTAGTTACCCCGAAGAATCCACAGATATTGCTTGCACCTTTAGCTAATGTGGCCTTCTTGTGCATTTCTGCGGAAGCATGTTTACTCAAGTCATTCTCACCTCCATGGGCAACTGAAAATTCCCTGCGACATAAAGTACAGAAGCCTTTTGTTGCGTCACTGCTGACGGGCTTAATCCATGTATTTTTTTCTTCCCAATTTTTATTGTAGCTGCACAGTCTTTTTTTTTCAGTATTAAACATATTTGCTGTTTTATCCACATGCCAAATCGATTATCGACTGAACAACGTTCTTTATGTGTGTGTGTGTGGAATTGACCCTTCGCTAAGCCACGCCCTCCTTAGTTACTGTTGCTACGCCTGTCAAGCTTTCGAGCCTGGCAGGTCTATTGCAGTGTGTATGCACCGGTGTCAGACATTCCCAATAAGATATTTAGTCTTTTTTGGCAAACAGGTGAAATATCTGAAAAGGCAAGACAAAAGGGGCTGCAGTATGCATTCAAGGGATATATCCACGACATAATATGCAACCGATTAGAGAATAACGTCTTTAAAATTGAAGCTAAAGCCTAGGTCCCAGCGCAAGCTGCATACGCTAACCATTCAAGTGGGAAACACACAAATTGAGGAACAGCTATGTTCATGCACAACAGGGTAAGTGAATATAATCTAATAATTGTAAATCAAGCACCTTATCCACAAATCTTGTGGAATAAGCCATTTGCTTGACCACTTTACAATGCTAACATTCTACCGCTTATATTTTTAGCGCGCCAGGCAACTGCTTACATATCATCGGTAGTTGTCCCTAAAAAAGCAAATAAAAACCGTATGCGGAGACCAATATAAAGTATAAAGCATTAGAGCATGTGTGTTCTGTAATACATCTCGCTGCCCAAATAAAGTGTACCTATATTGAGCACATGACTACTGTTAATGAACTGATTAAACAAATTAATTAGGCTCAAAATTCGGGACGTCCCGCCTAATTCGGGACAGTTGGCAACCCTAGTAAAAGTATATTATTATAATAACATTGAATGATTAATTAATCTATAAATATTAGGAAAAATGCTATGTTTTTAAACAAATGTAACCAATTGCAATTTTAAAAAATGATATGGAACTTGCACAAGCAACTTACAATCAGAATCTCACTCACCATGTCTGTTCCACCTCAACGCTGGGCCAGTTCAAGCGGCACATGTGTCCCTTGGTTTGATCCAATTTGTGGAAATCTTTGAGCTGACTGAAGACTGGATAAGGCACCATGATGACCAGGGATAATGCCCAGGTGACTGCAATGACCCGGTAGGCATGGGAACGGGTCTGCCAAGCCCGCGACTTCAGTGGGTTGCAAATAGCGCTGTACCTCTCGATTGCTATGGCGACGAGGCTGAAGGTAGATATGCTGACAGAGAGCCCTATGACACACAAGGTACAAAAACATGTATATATATATATATATATATAATTCAAATGTTTAAGTAACAGTCACATGTCAACATTAACTGTTCAGTGGAGACTGCGTGAATCCTGTGTAGGTGAATCAGACGTTTATTCGCCAAAATCCTGGATAATCAAATCTACATCTGCCCTATGCTAAAGGAAGTGGCGCTGGAGACGGACATGGCCAAGCTGAACAAATATTGGCAATTGAAAGACTACTCTGGACTCTCTAGTTATCGTCCTTGGCGACTTTAACGAAGGTAATCTTAGCTACGAGCTACCTAGATACAAACAATTTATTAGATTCTATGTGATTGTCCGGACTGTACTGATCCTCAGAGCTGCCACTGATAATCTTTATGAAGATGCTTTTGTTGTGACCTCAGTCCTTGATCACCTGGGCTCGCCCACAACCAACCATGCCTATCGACACTTCCCCTGAGTCTACGATGGCATCAACACCTATCCTGAAGCTACTTTTTGACTATCTATACTGGAGAGGGACATTAACAGACTGTTCAAGAGTCAAAACCCAAGGAATGCAGCTGGCCCAGACAGAGACTCTGCCTCCACCCTGAAGCACTGTGCTGACCAGCTATCTGCAGTGATCACAGTCATTTTCAATAAATCATTAGAGTCATGCAGCGTCCCAGTCTGATTCAAGTCCTCCACCATCATCCCAGTCCCCAAGAAACCAAGTATCACAGGGCTAAATGACTACAAACTAGCTCCTTTGCACAATTGAGATATATTTCTCATTTTGTATTTACCTATTACATATGCAAACTAGGCAGGGTCTGTTGACTGTTCGTTTTGTCTTTTTTTTCTCTGTTTGCAGGATGAAGCCAATAAGGCAGAGTGATGATTACTATTCAGGGTGTTTATTGTCATTCACATAAAACAAACACGAAACGCAATTCGAAAATCTACATTAAACACTGAATGTAAAACAAATGTGTGCTTACACAAAGCAAATAACTGCTTTTACAAATACACAGTGCACAATTACATAGACACAACACTCACACTGACATGTAACATTATATTGCTGAAGCACCAGTGAACCTAACCAGGGACCTTAAATAGCCCACTGATTAACTAACCTATGTAACATTATATTAATAACAAGCACCTGTGAACCTAACCAGGGACCTTAAATAGCCCACTGATTAACTAACCTATGTAACATTATATTAATAACAAGCACATGTGAACCTAACCAGGGACCTTAAATAGCCCACTGATTAACTAACCTATGTACAGGGTTCATACACCTTTCCCAAGGTCAAATTCAAGCACTTTTCAAGCACTTTCAAGGTATTTTTTAAAGCTTTTTCCAGCACCTTACATCACCGTGAATTACATACCAATACATAGTCAAATGTAATATCTAGTGTTTATATCACATTAGAGATAAACGCTATACAGCCAAAATTGTGTTTCGAAATAGCAGAAGGATCAGATATTTGTAAAAACAATTACTCCAAAAAAATGACTATACAAGTTCAATTTATTTAAAACAAAATAAGTGCAAACATTCGTCTTTGAGGTAGTCAATCAGATTCACCTCTTTCAACAATTTAACAATAACAATCAACAAGATATTGAAATGTAAACAAAATCAACTTAAAATTGACTTCGGTGGACTTTATCCTGTAAAAATAAATAAAAATAAATACGCCCAAACACAAAATACTGCAAATCTAAACAAATCAACTTAAGTGGCCTTTATCACTCTGTTAAATAAAACAAAACAAAAAAACTGCACTAAACACCGAACATTGCACGTTTAGGCCAAATAATACATTTAAGGACCTATTAAGGAGCGTCTTTGAGCTCCTTCAGCTTGTCGTTTAGCAGTTTTTCAACAGCCTCCAGACTTTTTTGTTTTTCCTTTGCAGCTCGGCGAAGACCATTTGATTTTGAGATGAAGCTGAGTTTTCCCACCGATTCAGCTTTCTCTGCATTACAATCTGCAGATTTCAGAAGGACCCTTACGTCCTCCTCCATTCTCTTCTTTTTGGCCTTGATCTCAGCAATCTCCTCCATTACTCCCTTTCTCTTCTAAGCAGTCTGCTCATCTTTTTTTTGACATTTTTGGTCATCCAGATAATTGTGGTATTTCTGCCTGGCAGCAGCTGCAGAGAGGAGTAGTTCCTTCGTGTAGACCATGTTGAGCAGCCCTCCAATATGGTTCACATGGTCATGAATGATCCGCTGAGCAATAAGAGAATGCTCTTTCAGGTTCTCCACCATCACCTCTTTGTTAATAGAAAACCCTCTCTCGACAGAGGCTTGACCATGGGAGAGGACCAGGACAAGTTTTACTACCTCCCAGAGATGGCAAAACTCTACCTTGTTTGATAAATGTTCATGGTAGAATTCATCCATCCTTCCCATCTGTGGGTTGAAATTCCTAAATGAATCTGAAGCACACATCAGATTGTGGTCATAAAATTGCCCAAACTCCCTCAGAATGAAATCACAGCTTTGTTCTTCAATGCGGCCAGATTCCACAAGGAGTCGTAAAACAGTGTCGAGTTTTCTGACACTTGTCTCTTTGCTTTTGAGGAGCACCCTTGGATCAAGGACAGACAGGCCTCTTACAAGCGGATATTTAAGTGGTGCCTTTTCAAACAGTTTAGACACCATCTTCAGTAAAAACAGCTTGCAGTTCTGTCTGAACTCCAGGCTCAGCTTCTCAGAGGAGTTTTGTTTCATGTGCTCTTCTAGGGCTCGCTCTGTGACAAATCCGATTCTCATTTTGGTGACATCAATGTGGTTGACTGAGTTAGCATAATCAACTTGAAGAAGCTTTACAGGGGTAGTTGCATCCTTCATGACACTGGGCTTGACAAACTTCTCCATTAGACCCTTCAGCATATTTGTGAGATCACCGCACATAAACGGCAACATGGGTTTGTCCGTCTGGTACAACTTCAAAAATGGGGTCCTTAGCTACCATTACAAAGAAGTTGAGCTTTGCTGGGAAGAGGGCATCTTGCACAATCTTCTCAGCCGTCTTGAAAGACTTTGTAAGTGGTTCTGTAATGGTTTTCATTTTAGCAGCACTAATGTACATTTTCAGAGAGGGCCAAATCTGAAGGGCACGCTCAGCCACCTCCACATTTTCCAGCCACCGATGACTGCAGAAGTCAAGAGGGAAGGATGTGCAACCAGTGACTTCTGTGTAGTCCTCTCTTCGAGCTGGAACATCCTTGAATAGCCATTTAAGGCTTGTCAGAGCATTTCCCAGCTCCCAGTCTGTGGATGCACACCCTGCTCTGAAGGAGTTGTGTAGTATATGCAATCCACAACTTCCAACATTCAACATTTTCTTGCCTGTTTGTTTGTAAATGTTCTGCTGGGCTAGTGAGAAGAGCTTCAAATTAACATTTGGGCCATCCATTGACAGCTGAATCAGGTTCTGAAAGCCTATATCTGAACACACTTTTTCAACCTTCTCATGCATTTGTTCTGCAGTGTGATGACCCATGAAAAATGATGTTAGGTACCTTGAGTTCACTTGGTTATCATTCCAAAATCGTATGTGCATGTCGAGCTGACTTTTCTTAATTTCCCTATTTAGACTTTCATCAAACAGAAGTACATATTCAGACTCTTTCTTGGCTTTGGCCTTCATTAGGGAAGAGAAATGAGGAGCAATCCCAAATGTCGTGAGGTAGGCAGCTTTACTCTCCCCACAAGTAAACTGCTTTGCAATGTCACTGTCAGGAAACATGGTTCTGAAAACATCTGCTGCATTCTCACATGATTTGTAAGAATAGTGGCTAGTTACAACTTTTGTTGCCCAGCATATTTCTGCTTGAAGTGTTGGATTAGAGCTCACAAATGATGTTATGATGTTTGTAGTCTTGCTGGTTGCCTGATGTGGATTAGAAGACTGGACTGCAAAAGCGGATGTGGATGTTAGAGGGGCTACTCCACCGGCTGCTTCCACTGTACGGTCCCTGCTGTTTGTATGGATGGATGTAGCTGTAGCTGTGCTTTTCTGCCCAAAAAAATCGCTTACTACTGGACCTGGATTCAGATGACTTCGCATCAGGTCTTGATGCTTTTTTCCTAAATAATAACAAAAATAGGAAAGATTTAATTTTTTTAAATTAATTATGTTTTATCAATTAATATTTAGATGCTGAAAATTATAGTTGTCAGTCAACTATATTGCTGTATACATCCAGAATTATTACCTTTAAAATGTTTAATCTCTTCATGGTTCATAACATATAGTAAGACAGCTATGGAGAATAGCACTGATGGGGAGGATTTAAGTAAATTACATGCAGCAGTGATGCGCGGGTTGATCCAAAATTACGAGTCATCCAAAAATATTTTAACAATATTCGGGTTGCGGTCGGTCGGGTCATTTGAAATAAAGATGCCAATTTAACCTTTATAATTTATATAGTACTAGACATAATTTTCTATGAAATACATAGGCCTACACTTAAGATTGGCCGAATAACTTGTGCAAAGATGACGCACGATCTTATCTGCAGGTAGGGAATAGGCTATCTTTCCCGTCCAGATCCAATCCTGCCACATTTTTTAATAGCTATTATTTTAAGTTAACATTATACAATATGTCAGTGGCATAGGTTCGATATTGAAATTGGTGGGGACCTTGTCATCAATATATAAATAAATATATTTTAAGTTTTGATCGAAATTATTGCTAGGTATAATATCAGTGTCACTGGATATTGTTAGGGACACGTCCCTAGTGTCCCTATAAATGATATGCCCCTGCAATTCGTAGACCGACACCACAAAACGAGTTGAGGATAAATTCTTTAAAATTGGGGAATCCGTTATAGACGTGAGTGCTCTGAAAGCGGCACTAAAAGACTGCTTTACGTTCACATAAACCTCAAAACAGAAAGCACAAACTCTACTTTAAAACGAATTTCGTTTTGTATAAATTGTATCTAAATTTTAAACAATTTCTCCACATATGACGACTATCAGGTAGGTTAAACATTCGAAATACGATTGCATATAAGGTATATTTCAGCACTTCGGGAATGGACAGAGACTCTAAAGTAGCACGTAGAACGCTCGTTCATGTTAAGTGAAATTGACGCATTTAGCCTACTACATTTAAAAAATGCGGGTCGGGTACAATATTTTATTCTTTTTTTGTGGTACAAGTTGCGGGCGGGTTAGTTGAAAACGTTGGTCGTGTGCGGGTTGTTTATATATTGACCCGCGCATCACTGGTGCACAGGCATCTGCCTGATAAATAGTCTATATTAATTGAATGGAAAAAAAGTGGATTTCACTAAAAAGACATGCATTTATCAACTGTAATAGAGCAGTGTAATATTGCATAAGGCATTTTGCATAAGCCTAACCCATCCTCAAATTTACAGTAGACTACTTGTATGACACTCAATCTGACACAATTTCTGTTCAGCAATCAACAAGTTTATGCACTAGGCTTACGTTTGAAGGAAGTTAACGTTACAGTTACTGTGCTGCAACTTTTGCTAAGTTCACTGCATATTGCACAAATGAACGTGCCATAACGGACATAAAATACTAACATTACGTCATTATCACACCAAGTAGCCTACTCTCAGTCATAATGGCCCTTTCAGACAGGACGTGGAGTGCACCGTGCTATGAAACACATTTATTTCAATGGCTAGCAAGACCAAAGAAACCGAATGTACGCAGCGGGCAAAGTTAAAAATACCTCAGCTTTTGGCATTGTGCTCTGTGACGATTAACTGCACGGCCAATAGAAACGGGGCATCCAAACATGCGCAGAAATAAAAATGAAAACACCATAAGCGCAGCACATTCTGGTCCTGTCTGAAAGACCCATTAACCTGCGAATTCCTAGCTAGCAGTTACTAGCGTAAACGAATAGGCGCTAACGTGTACAGTAGGCTAACGTACTTCAAGCTTAACGCTACTTGAAAAATCTTATGACTTACCTTTCATGTGACTTGAGAGAGCTGACTCGCCCATTGTGAAAAGCTGCACCTCTTTTTTGCAGACTTTACAAGCGGCAACTCGTGGTGTTTGCCCCCGCTTGATCCATAATTTGTATTTGGCATCTTCCAGCCAACGTTCATTAAAACGACAACCTCCCGGCATGGCCCAGTAATGGTTTCATGGGGGCGGAGTCACACAAGGAATAGACTGGCAGATCGCAGTCACACATGCACAAGCAAGCATAGCAGGTTTTATTTTACGATCTCCGACATTATTTTTCTCCATTTAAATAACGAACTATTCATGCAGATTAGATATTTGTTGTGAAATAAATACAGTTACAATTTCAAGCATTTTCAAGCACTTCATCCGACATTTAAGCACTTTTCAAACCTTGAAAACACATCATCAAAATTCAAGCACTTTCAAGGATTTCAAGCACCCGTAGGAACCCTGTATGTAACATTATATTAATAACAAGCACTTGTGAACCTAACCAGAGACCTTTAATAGCCCAGTGATTAACTAACCTATGTAACATTATATTAATATCAAGCACCAGTGATTCTAACCAGGGTCCTTAAATAGCCCACTGATTAACTAACCTATGTAACATTATATTAATATCAAGCACCAGTGAATCTAACCAGGGACCTTAAAAAGCCCACTGATTAAATAACCTATATCCGGTGCTTAGCTTAACCCAAAACAGGAGTGCAACACAGCTCACCCATATGTGACACTTAAAATGTGTGTTCTAAATGCTGCAGCTAGTGGTCAGATTTTTTGTAATTATTCAATTATATCTTATTTTTCCTTTGTAAAGAGCATTGAATTGTTTCAATGTATGATATTGGATTCCATATGTGTTATTTCTTTGTTTTGATTATTTCACTTTTATTCTACAATGTAGGAAAACATAAAAGTACTCTTGAATGAGTTAGCGTGTCCAAGCCTTTGACTGTGTATTCATGTAGAATTTTATTTAATTGGTTAAGGGAAATATTAGTGAAAAGCAACACTAAGTTGAATGTATCTTACTCTTTTTTAGTTTTAACTTACCGTATTTTCCGGACTATAAGCCGCAACTTTTTTCCCACGCTTTGAACCTTGCGGCGTAATCAACGACGCGGCAAATATATGGATTTAATTGAGTTGGTTCCTCTATTCTAAGTATTACGGTACTAAGTTTACGTTAGGTATTACGTTCAGTGTAAAGGAGGAAACAGGAAGAAAGACGACATGCTAGCTTGTTGGTTCCTCTATTCTAAGTATTATGGTACTACGTTTACGTTAGGTATTACGTTCAGTGTAAAGGAGGAAACAGGAATAAAGTCGACATGCTAGCTTGTTGGTTTCTTAAAGTCGTGTTATGAGCTTCCTTCAGAAAGCAATGAATGTAAGTGCTCTGTTTATATATTTTTGTTATGTTATAGTCACATTATGCCTATTTCTAGGTTTCTACAAAAAACTAATTGTTTGAAGTATTGTAGCTATGCAGATAACGGTAGTTGCACGTTTGCTTCCCAGCGGGCACCGTGACGTCAATTTGACGTCAACAAATGGTCAAAATTTTGACCACCATGTTTGACATGCATGAATATGCATGTTTTCATTATATTCAGTAATTTTTTCCTTGTGGTTGTAAAGAGGCCCAACAAAGGTATCATTCTGACATGTTTTTTTGGTCCTTACATCTCAGGTCAATATCATTGACATTAAATTGATGTTGATTTGATGTCAGTAAATACAACGTCAAATTGATGTCAAAACAATGTCTGAAATGTTTGAAGGTAAAAGTAATTAAACTAATTTTTAACATCTAAAAGACCTAGAATGATCATGTTGACATTTTTACGTAGAAAAAATGACAGCAGACACTAATTGCATATAAAAGGTCAATATAATCTGTTATTGAAGCTGATTGTTAAATTACCATGGACTACAAATTGTCTACAAAATGACGTCACATCCTGGCCAAATCGCGCGGTTATGTAGTGGATCTGTACCGCTCTTAGAAAACTTCAGTCACCAGCCAGTCTGCTCACAAGAGACATTGCCTTTCGATTTCCAAACCCAAATCCTTCACTTTCAAATGGTAAGTAACCAACTAGCTTTCTATTGTTGTTATTATGGTAATATACCATTTTATACACCGGCTAATACATATTTAATGGGTGTAATGTTCCAATTTATGTCGAATAATGTCACAGCCTTGAGCTAGCTAGCTAACTTTACCTGAGGTTAGCTAACTGTAGCGTGTGAACGGCATATTGCTGGTAAAAAAGTTACATACATGTATAACATTGAATGAACATACCATATGAAACGTTAATGCGGGACATTATAATACATTTTTTAAGAATGGTGACTGTATTTGTTAGTTGTTAAAAACACTGTTTTGATGTTATCACTTTAAATGTACTGTTCGCGTTGGGTGGTTATGCGCACGTGTATGTGTGTGTGCGTGTGTGCGCGTGTTCGAACATTGGTGGTTCACGAGGCTGACACGTGAAACAGTTGGTGCTCCCATCCCGAGCCGCCATCTACCTGATTACTGCCCCTCCCCCCGTTTCGTTTCCTATGATGACTGTGTTGTCTATCACTACTGTTAAGCGTGGGGAAAATGGCGAGGTTAGGGGCGGGGGTTTCGTGGAGAGAGACTCATGTTATTGGAGTTGGAAGTTGGAGTTGGAAACCCATTCACTTGATTTGTTAGCAATTTGTTCTAGCTTGGACCAATCAGCATCAGTTTTCTGTTGTTGTTTTTTCAATAAAAAAAAATTAATAAACAGATTAGTCGACTACCAAAAAAATTGTTAGTTATAACCTTATGGTAAACTTTGCCTACTATGTATATGAGAAGAATCTCCTTGAAAAATGTAAGTTCTTGTAGTGGTAATAAAATATCCATATTATGACTTTTAACAATTGAATTGTACAATTTTGTAAGAATTGTTTATTTTAATAAGGAGTTAACAAAGGAACAATGGTTGAATGTAACATTATTTTCTAAGCATGTGAAATATGTTCAAATATTTTCAGTGCACCAGCAGTCACAGATTTGAATAAGATCACTGCACCAGCAGTCACAGATTTGAATAAGATCACTGCACCAGCAGTCACAGATTTGAATAAGATCACCGCACCAGTATTCACAGATTTGAATAAGTGGTAAGTTGCAATTGCAGCCATCCATATGTCCCATGACATTTTACATAATTATTTCCTTGTTCTACAACAACCAAATAACATCATCATGCTTATAGCTTTTGCTCTTCTCAAATACAAGTTGCTAGGTCTGATGTTTGCAACTACATGACTTTTTATCAATCCAGTTGCAGTAGGCCTAGTTCCAAACTATAATTGATGAACTCCCCTATTTGTGATGGCACAATGGTTTACATCAGCTGGCTACAGTCAGATTTGGCCAGTTTAATATGTTACCACAACAAATTGTGAAAATATTGTTTTTAATCCATCCTAATGTGAGACTGGTATACTGCCCAGCACTACTAAATTGTTCTATAATTTAAAAAATTATTGCAGCATTGATGCAGTGTGATGGCATATCAAAGGAACTGGAGGAAGCGTACTGCTGAAGTCCTTGCACTAGCTGATAATTCGAGTGAGGAGGATGGAATGGTGGAGGGTGTGGATGAGGAGGTTTTGTCACCTTCATCGTCACCTGATCACTCAGATATTGATGTGGTGCTATCGTCTGAGTCAGAAACCCAAATTCTGTCTGATGAGTCCTCAGAAGAAACCGTTCCTGATCTGGTTGAGGAGCTTGCAGGCTGGGCCACCAGGAACAGCTGTAAGCGAACTGCTCTTAATGAGATGCTGGAGATCCTTAGGCGACAAGGGCATCGGCTCCCAAAGGATGCCAGAACACTGTTGCAAACGCCAAAGAAAGTGGCAACAGTTGAAAAATGTGGTGGACACTATGCCTACTTTGGTGTTGCTTCCGGCATATTAAAAGTTTTGTCTCAGCATCCAGGAATTGTTGAGCACCTACATTTGTGCTTTAACATTGATGGTGTGCCCCTTTTTAAATCCTCCAACTTGCAAATGTGGCCCATACTCTACAACTTTCATGACTTTGCTCATTTCATTGTTGCCCTCTTCTGTGGAGCTGCTAAACCAAATTCAGTGGAAGAGTACTTAAGTGACTTTCTCCAGGATTTGCAGCAGTTGCAGCAAGACGGCATTGTTCATGGAGGCAAAGCACTTCAACTGTCTGTGAAAGCATTCATATGTGATGCTCCAGCCAGGGCATTCTTGAAGTGCATTAAGAATCACAACAGCTATCATTCTTGTGAGCGGTGCACTATCAGAGGCACCTATGCCGGTAGGGTTGTTCTTGGGGCCAAAGAACCAGGTGCCGTTCCAAGGACTGAAGACTGTTTCCATCAGTGGGTATATAAAAATCATCAAGTTCAGATATCCCCGATGTCTATTGCAGGAATCTCATGCATTCATGGGTTTGCCTTGGACTACATGCACTTGGTCTGTTTGGGTGTGGTTCGGAGAATGCTGCATTTCATGAAGCAAAGGCCTAAAACATGCAAATTGTCATTTCAACAAAGGAGCAGGATTTCAGATAATCTGAAATCATTGAATGGAAAGTTGCCGAGGGAGTTTGCCCGCCAGCCAAGAGGTTTGCAGGAACTTGACAGGTGGAAGGCCACAGAATTAAGACAGTTCCTCCTTTACACAGGACCAGTTGTTTTGAGGGAAGCACTTGCACCTACCGTCTACAAACATTTTCTTGCACTCACAGTCATCATGTCAATTCTGTTGAACTCTGATGATGTGCTGCGAAATGAGTATTTAGGATATGCCAGAGATTTGACCGTGTACTTCGTTGAAAAGTCCAAAGAGATTTATGGGAAAACCTTTGCTGTGTACAATGTATACTCGCTGACCCATCTGCCAGACGATGTTGAGCATTTTCAATGTTCCCTGAACAATGTTTCAAGCTTTCCATTTGAAAATTACCTACAGACACTAAAGAAAATGGTCAGGCAAAGTCGAAATCCTATTGCCCAGGTTGCCAAACGCTTAACAGAGCTCGAAAAGTCAACGAAACACAGGCAAGTAGCCAAAGAGACGTTCACTCGTGTATCTACCACATTAAGGGATGGCTGTTTTCTTCTGGACAACGAGGATTTTGCCTTTGTGAAGGAAAAACGTCCAGACGGCTCTTTGATTTGTGATGTGATACACCATACTGACACAGACAGTTTCTTTGATGACCCCTGTGACTCAAGACTACTCAACATCGTTCGTGTTAGAGACCTCAGCAGGGCAAAGCGCCAACTGATCACAAGGCACAAGTTACACCGTCAAGTTGTATGCCTGCCACCCAACCGTGAGGCAACCACCTCGGAGTATATTCTATTTCCTATGCTACATGGAGTAGAATGCAGTGTTGAATAGTAAGTGTCCACTCCATACATCAAAATTAGGATTTGAAACACGTTGTCAACTTTTACATAGTTTGGTCTGTTTTTAAGCAGCATTACATGGTATTGCATATATGTATGTAAAACAGATATATAAAATAATTGTATACAAAAATGGACACAGAATTTTCTCCATCCAAGATATAATAATGTTAAATTAATACTTTGCAGGTCTGCTTATGGACATATATGTAATGTTGTCATTTTTCCTTCTGAAAAAACAGGAGAATGCTTCATTTACGTGTTTAAATCTCAAATGTTCTTCTGGGGGGCAGACCCATACATTGATTTAGTTTACAAATGTCACATTTTCAGCGTTTCTGATTTCGCAGGTCTGTAACCGCTGTCCTACACCTTCCTGCCTCAGCCTCCACCACTGTGCTGCCACCTGACACTCATCCTCCAGTTGCGTCCTGACAGCCTTCACCGCCGAGCTGCCCCTGCCTCAATCGGTAACATTGAAAAGTATAGATAAGCACAACAATATAGTAGTACATGAGAGTTCTCAGACTTGCACTGGCCTGGATCCAGACTAAAAATGTTCCCTCAAGGTTTTGTCATGTGGGTCCGGGCTGTTTGAAGGGAGAGAAGTAAAAAAGAGGAAGGAGTCATCCCAAAGTCCTGGGTGATTGACGACAAAGTGCACTGGCCACCTGGCATCGACGCAAAAAAGGCAATGTTAGAGATGCGAAAGCCTGATGAAAAGTGGAGGACATTTCCTCTATTAAAGCTGAAAATAGTATCAAGTAAGTCCACTTCAGTTGCTGTAATAAGGATTTGCTTTGCATTCACTGTCATAATCATTATCGTTGATGCATGATTTTCATTCCAGTGGACAGGGAGGAGTGTGAGTTGTTCAACTTCATGACAGCTGCTGAGGGTAGCGTCGATGAGCTGGCCATCTCTAGGCCCAAGAGGATTGGGGAAAAAAAATAATTTGATGATTTTGTTGAAGGTATGATTATAAAACAGTTGTGTAGCAGGTCCAAAGTAGTTTGTGTTTGACACTGAGACAAATAGCAGGAAACTTTTGGTACTGTAAGAGCGATAAGGTGGCTGTTTCATATATTACACAGAGGATGAAGGTGAAGCTATTGATGATACCCCACCAAATGACCAGTTAAGTTCTGAGACAAATTCATCAGAACCTGGTAAGTAGGCCATATATCTTAAAGTAAAACATCAACATGGAAATGTACAGTTTTCGAAGTAAAGTCAGTTTCCTAAAATTGTCTCACTGTTTGCGATCAAACAGGCCCCTCTCTGCCACCGCCACCAAAGAAATGCAAGTCTAGCTCCACAATCAGTTCCAGCCACCAAGTGCACACCAGGGAAACACCACACGGACGTCCCAGGTCCAGCACCCTGGAAAGGCCACACGGACGTCCCAGGTCCAGCACCCTGGAAAGGCCACACGGACGTCCCAGGTCCAGCACCCTGGAAAGGCCACACGGACGTCCCAGTTCCAGCACCCTGGAAAGGCCACACGGACGTTCCAGGTCAAGCACCCAGGAAAGGCCTCACAGCCGCCCCAGGTCCAGCACCCAGGAAAGGCCACACAGCCGCCCCAGGTCCAGCACCCAGGAAAGGCCACACAGCCGCCCCAGGTCCAGCACCCAGGAAAGGCCACACAGCCGTTCCAGGTCCAGCACCCAGGAAAGGCCACACAGCCGTTCCAGGTCCAGCACCCAGGAAAGGCCAAGTCGTGAGGGAGAACGCCGATCTCACCATAGAGACGATGTCTTCCCAATGGAAGAGAAAAGTAAGTGTGTTCTAAACTAAAATAGCAGCTGCATTGAAAAAAACATTATTGTACAAAATATCTGATTTCGCCCTCTTTGGTCTGACATTCAGAGTTCCAAAAGCGGGTGCTGTACCTGCTTTCCGACATGAGAGCAAAGCTCTCTGAAGCTATGCGCTTCTACAAGCCCTCGCATTCCCAGTTCCACTTAGAATTGGTTGACTCCATAGACCAGCTTCAACAGCTTAACATACAGCTAGCAAGCGAGGAAAAGCGAAAAATCATGGTAGGTTACCACGAAAAAGGAATACAAACCTTTGCTAACAGATGTAATTATTCCACATGCAATATTTTATGAACATATTGTTGTACCTCATATACATCTTTGCATATTTGCTAAATTCTTCCTTCAGACAGCTCAGATGTAAAAAATTGGTGGAGCTACCTTGCGGGAAAATGTCATTAATGTGATGAAAAGGTCAGTCTCTGAATTTGGGCTGTTAATATTTTAAGATCTATGGACTACATACATACTCTTAAATGAGTGTGCCAAAATGTAGTGAAATTAGCTTATTTACAGTCATAGTTGGAGCTAGATACAATGTGTCACTCTTCTCGTGTCTGTGTGCAGTAACTCAGTCTGACGCATCACTGTTATCCGAGCGGTTAGCCACACACATGTGCGCACACAGGCATGTACTTGTGGACATTCTTTCACATTTCTTGCTGTACAGCATCTATAACTTTATTTATTCCCATTTGTTATTGACAGAGTGCTCACAAATAACCTGATGTCCAACATGAATATGGATGGGACTGGTGAGAAGCTTCCATTTAGAAAAATGGAACTCTATAATGTCATGATAGGTAATTACATTTTCTATTTGTGCACCTACATCACATATGTATTCTATTCTCTACATCATTTTTTATTACATCAGTATGTGAAGGTAAATGCAATTGCTGTTATATTTTTCAGGTGCCATCCAGAAGTCACAACCAGGAATTACTGAAGCGTCCATTGGTTGCCTGATGGCCAAACATTTGCGCGCAGCGCCGGACAGAAGAGGGGGCACTGGACACTAGACAGAAGAGGGGGACTGGACACCAGACAGAAGAGGGGGCACTGGACACCAGACAGAGGAGGGGGCACTGGACACCGGACAGAAGAGGGGGCACTGGACAGAAGAGGGGGCACTGGACACCAGACAGAAGAGGGGGCACTGGACAGAAGAGGGGGCACTGGACACCAGACAGAAGAGGGGGCACTGGACACCAGACAGAAGAGGGGGCACTGGACACCAGACAGAAGAGGGGGCACTGGACACTAGACAGAAGAGGGGGCACTGGACACCAGACAGAAGAGGGGGCACTGGACACCAGACAGAAGAGGGGGCACTGGACACCAGACAGAAGAGGGGGCACTGGACACCTGACAGAAGAGGGGGCACTGGACACCAGACAGAAGAGGGGGCACTGGACACCAGACAGAAGAGGGGGCACTGGACACCAGACAGAAGAGGGGGCACTGGACACCAGACAGAAGAGGGGGCACTGGACACCAGACAGAAGAGGGGGCACTGGACAGAAGAGGGGGCACTGGACACCAGACAGAAGAGGGGGCACTGGACACTAGACAGAAGAGGGGACACTGGGGGCCGGAAGGTAGGAGCTGATGCAAACAACAATGTAGATTTAGGCAAAACAGAGTTCAAAACAGAGTGGCAAGACATAGGGGAGAAAATATTCCCCATGGAAATGAGACACCACAACAGCCCGTACGAATGTGATGTTTTGAAATTGCAGCAGAGCAAAAAATGAACAGTTGGTAATCCTAAAAAATGCTGGTCATTTGGAATCATTTCACAGTGAATGAAGTGGACATTAAATTAGCAGATTGTAAAATGTTTAGATCCAGTGATCTTTTTTACGTTGGAAAACTTGAATTTGGCAATATAATGAAAAGTACTCGAATGGGTTCTCTTATCGGCAAGTACCCAAATTGAAATACTCTGTACTTGTACTCATTCCATAAAAAGTGGTGTCGGCCTATCCCTAGTACTATGTGTTAGTTATGTTAATGGACAGGCCCATTTTAATGATTGCTTTCTTATTTTTTCCCTTTTACAGGCACCTGAGAGGTCTGGAAGTGGAAATCCATAGCGAGGCCACACTCCTCCTTTGGCCTGCTCATCCAGCAGGCGTTAGACAACGGTAGTGTCTACAGCCCTGAGGTGCTTGACATTACCGAGGCTGCTACTTGCCAGATTCTTGGAGGTGTAAGGAACGTCGCCAGTGTGTCTGGAGATTGGGTACCCACTCTAATTTTTTTATTTTGACTCAAACAGGGTTTATTATGTTCCATGTTATTTTATATGTTTGATGCCTTAAATTATGACTCAAACAGAGTTTATTATGTTCCATGTTATTTTATATGTTTGATGCCTTAAGTTATGACTCAAACAGAGTTTATTATGTTATTTTATATGTTTGATGCCTTAAATTATGACTCAAACAGAGTTTATTATGTTCCATGTTATTTTATATGTTTGATGCCTTAAGTTATGACTCAAACAGAGTTTATTATGTTATTTTATATGTTTGATGCTTTAAGTTATGACTCAAACAGGGTTCCATGTTATTTTATATGTTTGATGCCTTAAGTTATGACTCAAACAGAGTTTATTATGTTATTTTATATGTTTGATGCCTTAAATTATGACTCAAACAGAGTTTATTATGTTATTTTATATGTTTGATGCCTTAAGTTATGACTCAAACAGGGTTCCATGTTATTTTATATGTTTGATGCCTTAAATTATGACTCAAACAGGGTTCCATGTTATTTTATATGTTTGATGCCTTAAATTATGACTCAAACAGAGTTTATTATGTTCCATGTTATTTTATATGCTTGATGCCTTTTAAAATAAAATGACATATCAGATCTGTGTTTTGTCAGTCATTGTACATTCAGGTTGTAATTGAGTGATGCTTAACATTCTAATTATATCAAAATGTCATGAGGCCAAAATGACATCAAAATGAGGTCAAAAAGACGTCAAAATGAAGTCAAAAAGACGTCAAAATGAAGTCAAAAAGACGTCAAAGAAGTCAAAAAGACGTCAAAATGAAGTCAAAATCATGTCAAAAAGACGTCAAAATGAAGTCAAAAAGACGTCAAAATGAAGTCAAAAAGACGTCAAAGAAGTCAAAAAGACGTCAAAGAAGTCAAAAAGACGTCAAAATGAAGTCAAAATCATGTCAAAAAGACGTCAAAATCATGTCAAAAAGACGTCAAAATCATGTCAAAATGACATTGAGAGAGCAAAATTTTGACATCAAATTGACATCCCGACTTTGACGTCAATCCAACTTTCATTTTTGACCTACCTCGTGACGTTAATTTGACATCAATGGTTGACGTCAAATTGATGTCAAATTGATGTCACGGTGCCCGCTGGGTTGTTGTTAATAGTAATTCATTAAGTCCATCGTGTATTCTCTTTTTTTAGTTTCACTCCGGTTTTAGTGATTAAATTAAAGTAATTAAAGGTGCAAGTGCGCTTGCTCACCTGGCTCGTTGAAAAGAGTTTGGCTGTTTATTTATGTTAATACTCAAGAGGAGTAACACAAATTGAGAGAACAGTACAACCTGTGTTTCGTTGAAGCGTATTTATTTTTGTTACATAACGTGTTTCGTTAAATCCTGTGTAAAGTTAATTTGTTTCAATGTACCGGTAGGCACGTGCGTCTTTTAGACCAGTCCGACTTATTTATGTTCCAAAAAATAATAATTAAATTCAGTGAGTGCGGTTTATATTCAGGTGCGCTCAATAGTCCGGAAATTACGGTATATCTCTGTTAGTATGTGTCAGGGTTTCAGAGAAACTCTAACTCTCTCTCAAACACACACGCACACAGGCCTAAACGCACACAGGCCTAAACGCACACAGGTCTACACGCACACAGGCCTACACACAAGCCTACACTCACACAGGCCTACACTCACACAGGCCTACACTCACACAGGCCTACACTCACACAGGCCTACACTCACACAGGCCTACACGCACACAAGCCTACACCCACACAGGCCTACACCCACACAAGCCTACACCCACACAGGCCTACACACACACAAGCCTACACCCACACAGGCCTACACACACACAAGCCTACACCCACACAGGCCTATACCCACACAGGCCTATACGCACACAAGCCTACACACACACAGGCCTACACTCACACAGGCCTACACACACACAGGTCTACACTCCTGGAATGGGGAAGGAATGTTTATAAGTGAACATTGCAGTTTATCTTCTCATCAAGTGAGATGCTTTAATCTGGAGGAATCTGTTTGGGTGTGTAACCTTTAATGATCTCTTCTCTGGCCCTTCCTGTCAAGGTATCACCGTTCTGTTTGTTATGTCCCCCTCAGGAAGAAGAGGTGGTGACCTGTTTGTGTGTCCTTTTGTGTAAACTGGTTAACAGAAGCATGTGTGGCAGCTTAGCCACTCCTTTTGTAAGAGAATAAAATAGTCTTATTCTCATGGCTAATCAGAGATACTTCACTCCCATTCTGATGACAGTGAATTACTTTCCTTGTACAAGTATACAACTTAGCCTTATCTAATTAATTAGTTCAACTACTAGGTGTACATTTCTATAATATGTACATATACACACTAGATAGCCTGAAAGCATGTGGAGACCCTACCATCACACCTATATGAGCTTGTTATGACATGCCAAAATCATCAGTACTAATATAAAGTTGCCCGCACACACCTTGCAGTATGACAACTGCCACCCTTCTGGGGGAATTTGGGCCCATTCAGCCTAAACAGCATTTGTAAGGCACTGATGCTGAAGGAGGCCAACAGCTGTTGTCACAACGTGCTTTTACACAATAGTTTCTTGTGGACAAACGTGATGGATAGTTGTAACGAGTGAGGACCTCATTAGGTCCTCACTGCGGGGTTGTTTTGGTTGGCCACCTTTTTACGTTTTGTTTGGTTGTTTCATTGCTCACACCAGTTTTCGTTTGGCTAATCTAAGTAAGTATATTGACTTGTATTTTGTTTTCCTCTTTACAGGTCATCGATTTATGTTACATGTTTCAAGTTATGGTGAGTGTGTATGTTTTGTTTTGTGAGACTTGTTGTTATGTTTGTAAGTCACATGTAGCGCACATTTAACTTCAAGTTTAGCTTTAGGTTTCCCGTTCATTGTTTTCGTGTTTGTTTTTCCTGTTTCATTAGATACCACAAACGTGATCTATGGCTCTGCACTTTGCTTCTCTGCACAATATCACCCTAAACCACGACAATAGTGAAGCCAGGGTCTATGTTGGAGGCGGCATTATGCTGTGACAATGCTTGTCATCATCAGTGAATTTGCATCTTGTTAATGTTGAAAGAATGTGCAGCTTGGGAAGAAATTCACTGTTCAACTGAACAAATGTAGCAAATATAAGGCCAAGCACAATGGACATTTTTAATACAAATAAATTACAATAAAAAATCCAGATGTTCAGATTGTTGCACTTTTGAGAGTATTTCAGTTGGCATTAAAACAAATCTTAAAACAGCCCTATCTAATAATTGACTAAACTAAAACATTGCTTGAGAAAAATACCCTTAATGTATTTCAGCAGGCTTCCTCTTTGAAACAGATGCCCATAGGTAACCACAATAGAAAATAAAGGTGACGTCTATTTGCTGTGTTGTTAAGTCATGAAGTCAATTATATTTCATACACAGATTCACACTGAATACCAACATTGTACTGGGTCTCTCTGTAAAGAACTCAATGATGCATTCACAGGGAAACCTGTCACAAACCAGGTGTAGTGCAGGTTAAATCCAGGTGCAGAGCGTGATATTCCGTTTATAACAGCTTTATTCAAAGTAAGACAAAACGTAAATGGCGAAAATGACTAGATTGTAGAAATGAAAATGCGCTACACAGCAACTTACAAAAACAAAACAGACAACAATCATCCTCCAAACACTCACCAAAAAACCAACCTGACTTAGGAACAATATCCCACACCGTGCACCAAGTCCCAGTTATTTTAATAACAACATAATCTCCAAATCTAAACCTGCTGTGCCCATTAAAATAACAGACATCAGATTCTGGTGACTTCAAACTTAAATAAGTACCCTCTAGATGTTCTCAGTGGGCTAGGAATTGGTACAAAACCGTTTACTCAAACTTGAGTAAAACTCTTAATAAATATGTCATTCCCATCTTACATTTGTATACAATCATTTCCTACATTTGAGATGATATCTAACCGAAGGAGTGTGCTCAGTCTGTCTGCTGTCTGACAAGAAATCAGCAGTGAAGACAAATGGTATTAATAAAGGCATTTGTGCACTACACCGGCTGCAATGACCCAGACACTTCGATCCGCTTAAATAATTTCCACCCACTAATTCTGCCTTCTCAGAAAAAAACAATCCCTGACCCACCACCATTTGGCTATTGCACACTTGCATACATGTATGATTGTGCTGAAGTATTTATTTCTCTGATTATAAGAAGCCAGCATCCACAGGTGCATTAATTTTATCGGCTAACTGTTGTCAGACAGATCCTATACAGCAAAGGTTTCAACCTGTTTCCATGGAGGGCTTAGTGTCTACAGGTTTTTGCTCTCACCTTGTACTTGATTGATTAACTAGGTCACTAATTGGTAAGGTTCTACCCTCACCTGATTATTTAGGTCTGAACCGGGAACTAAATTTAAAGAAGCAAAAAGCTGCATACACTAGGCTGTCCGTGGAATTGGTTGAACACCCCTACCATACTGTATAAGCTGCATACACTAGGCTGTCCGTGGATTGGTTGGACACTCCTACCATACTGTATTCAGATTTTGTCAGCCTTCAACTTCGACGGCAATTATAGGCAAGTCCTACACCTTGCTGAGATGTTGTGAATTAAACGATGGATAACGTTTGCAGACAGGTAGGGACACACATTCACACACATGCACACAAATAAAAAGCTGAAAAATGGTCTTGTGGGTTGGATTGTTGCTAACAGTGTGTTCCCATAAGCACTAATGTCGACAAACTGTTGTCTGAATGCAAAGGTAATGAAACGGCAATACTGCACCCCTTTGAAGTGCAGGTTGTAAAACGATGTGCTCAATGCTTACATATGAAATCAGCATACAGTACATAACTCTCCTTTTAAAATCTGACCCAATTTCATAAGACAATTGGCCTCAATATCTTAGACAAATTCAATTACAAGTAGAAGTTTACTATACACAGATAAGACAAATAATTCTGACCACTCACAACTGAAACAAAGAACGTTGATTTTCTCCTAACAATATACATTTTTTGTGTCACACCTTGACGCTAAAATGGGTTTAACAAGTAGTTTTTGATACTGATTAACACCAAAAATATAAATAATGTCAAAGTGAACAATAAAATCTGCAAATTGTTTTAAAATAATTGCAAAAATGGAAAACATTAATATTGCATATTTATCCCTATACAGTGAAGGAAGAAAGTATTTCATCCCCTGCTGATTTTGTACATTTGCATGATCAGTCAATACTTTTAATGGAAGGTTTATTAAAACAGTGAGAGACAGAATAACCAAAAAACAATCCTGAATAACGCATTTCAAAGAAGTTATAAATGGTATAGCATTTTGCATTAACTGCTGAATACAGTGCACAATTGGTAGACACAAATGCAGTCCAAAGAAGACTGTATTTGCTGTTAAAGGTGCCTTTACCAAACGTTGACTAAAAAAGTATTATGCATTTTTTGTCCAAGAAACAAATGTAAATTAGCTTTGATTCAATGTTGATTCAACGTTATATTAAATGTAGCTTTTTGCGACAAATCTATAAATCTCTGTCTTTGCAGACTTCTTACCTTCACTTTGCTGCAGTCCTGGGTTCTAATACAATATTGAAACAATCAAATATTTGGAGCTACACTGATTTCACCTCGCACATTTAAATCAATCCCAGATATGTACACATCTGTTATTTTGACCCTCAATCAAGCTGAAGTACATTATTTGAAATATTATCTAAATCCATAGCGCATCTCTATTTGCTAATGTAAATGAGCAAGAGCTACGAGCTCACAAAACTGGGAGGGCAGAGTCAGAAAATAATTATGCTTGGCCGCGTTGATATTTTTTCAAAAAAGTTTGCAAGGCCGTTACGTCCATGATTCATTGCTACAAATGATCCTAAAATAAATCTATTGTTTGTAGTAGATCCTCCATGGTGCTGCTAAGGAAAATTCTTAATACCAATATTTATGTCCCCTCTGTGGGAATAATGCAATTGCATTTGGATACCATACGGCTTAAGTTTTGGTCAATAACTTGGTATAAGTTCTAGGATTAACTATTAACGTGTGATGTCTGAATGAGTAAGTGGGGGAATGAGCGCGCAAAAATGGAGAGTGAGCGGCTTAGCAAGTTTGATGGTGAGAGGAGGCATACTTTCTATACTAATTCCTGGGAGAGTGATGGGAACTGGGGTTAAAGGAGGCAAATGAAATGTAGGAGAATAAGAGACATCTAACAAGAAAAATCGAGAAGGAAACAAGCGGTTATTATCATTAACATCCCCTTTTGGAGTGATGGTCTGTTCTAATATGCTGGCATTGATGATGAGCAAATTTGCGTGGCTAAAAAATCTTAAGAAACAAAGTGCGCATGGCTTTTTCTTGTCTGCCTCAGAATGATATCGCTAACTGTCAAAAATGAATTATGGGGAACGAGAACACAAGACAGATTACACGAAAAAAAAGAAAAGGCAGATATGCAGTTTCATCTGACGTGACCAAAATGATGAACAGCCCGCCTGCTCTCCGGCCCGCCTGCTCCCAGTTGACCTGCCGCACACGGCTGCTGTTGCCTGGCCTTTGTTTTCTGTTTGTAATTATATAAATAACTTGCTTAATTTCTTAGATTCTGTTTTACATTAGGACTCTATTTGGACAAGTTGTGCTACTCGTCCCCGCACCAGAAGCTAAGTATACATTTTGGCATTAACTATCATTATGCCTTTTCATTGTAGTCGTTGTACTTTTAACCTGAAGGAAAACAATCACCTTCAAGAGAACATAGCAACGTTTGAGTCTCGGTTACAGGCGCATGTGTCAGGAAAGAAACATGATAGTGTAAACAGGGAAAATACTGCGCCTGTGCCACCAGGAAGAAAACATAGTGTTAGCCCCTCGGCACAGCCCTTACAGCCGAGCAAGTCATTCTTGGGAACAAGAAATGACTTTTCTAGCAATTTTCCCTGTTAGACTCAGAATTAAGTTATTGCCAATTTCATTACCCGCAACATTAAACTAAAGAATCAGCCAGCGATTATTCATTGTTTATCGAAGGGCAGGGCCACCCACGTATCTGCGAATCTGGAGTTGGTGCTAGCGAAGTCTAAAACTGGCAAGTGTGGGGAGTATAAAGATATTGTTATTCACGTTGGCACCATCGATGTTAGGATGAGGCAGAACCTGGCGTCAGCGTCTCAATTATCTAGAAAGATGTGTTGGCATCGAGTAATTGTCTCTGGCTCCCTCCCAGCTAGGGGCAGTGATGAGATCTTCAGCAGACTCTCACAGCCCAATCGCTGGCTGAAGATGGAGTTCTGTCTGTCGCAGTGGATAGAGTTTGTGGATTATAGGCTCTTTTTTTGGGACTCGCACTTGAACAGGTTCAAGCCTGATCTGCTGAAGAGTGACAGACTCCATCCTAGCAAGAGGTGCTCTTATTTTGTCAAGGAATATAGACATAAGTCTCACTCCTATAGCCTTAACATGAGATATGGTGTCGGTCTGGAAGTTTTACTCATGAGAACAAACCAGGGTAATAAATTGTTTTTGATAGCTACTATTTACAGGCCTCCTAGACCATACACATTGTTTCTTAGTGATCTTGTCATTGCAGATTCTATTTTAATCTCTGGGGATTTTAATATCCACATAGAAAAAAACAAATACCCTCATCAAAAGGCTTTTGAAGCCATAATTGAATCAGTAGGTTTTGTCCATCATGTCTTAGGACCTACGCATGTTCACAACTATACTTTTGATTTAGTGTTATCAAAGGGAATAATTGTACTTGATCTAACTATTTTTCCTCACAATTATTGCTTGTCGGACCATAATCTTATCGCATGTGGCCTTTTTGCCCCCAGGTAGGAATATGTAAGACCAGTACATTTCTTGATGCACTCCCAGGCTCGCTCGGCAATAGAGTTCATACATCTAGACATAATCTACCACAGGATTTAAATGATACACTGCGTAAGACGTTATATGTTGTGGCACCGCAAAAATGCAATACACAAGAAAAAACTTGCCCCTGGTACACAGACAATACGAGAGCACTTAAGCAGGCCTCCAGAAAATTGGAGCGAATCTGGCGCTCTCTAGACTAGCCTGGATTGATAGTATTGTGCAATACCGGAAAGCACTTATACATGCTGGTGTCCTTTGTCTAATATTTTTTTTACACAGTTGCAAAACTTACTAAAAAGCAATGTTCAACCAATGAAGTGGGTCTTCACTTTAGCTAATGGCTAATGGAAATGGAGACCCTCAGGGCTGTGTGGCCACACAAATCATACATCATCCTTAAGTTTGCAGAAGACACCACCAGCCTGGTCTCATCTCCAACAACGATGAGGTCGCTAACAGAGAGGTCAGGACACCAGCTTCATTTTTATCCTCTGCAAGACTACGGAAATAATTGTCGACTTTAAGAACCGACATCGGGGAGGTCATGCCCCCGTCCACATCGATGGGACTAAAGAGGAGAGTCTCCGACTTCAAATTCCTAAATGTTCTAATCAAATATGATCTTCCCTGGTCCAGGCAAGCAGACTTGGTGATAAAACTGACAAAGAATGCATATACTTCCTTAGGAGATTCGAGACGTTTGGCATGTCACCAAAAACTCACCAACTTTTACGTCTTCAGTAAATAAATGTATTTAGTTTGTTTTTCAGTTATCAAATACAAACTACAAGTGTAATAAGACTTGTACAGTGACATACACGCAACCCCAACAACAAACATTTACATACATCGGTGACATTCAAATAATAACTGACAAAGTCGTGACACTTCCATGTAACCGAATGACCCCGCTAATCGCTAATTCACCCCAGCTGTGAGCATTTAGAATTAACAAGAAGTGCACCCACTACAACCAACCATGTGCAACCAAGCTCACTACACTCGTGAGAGAATCCACCCCTAAGCCCTGGATCCTGGACAGAGCAGGTCCCAACATGTACGACGGGAGGGGAGGTGGGGAACCTGCAGAGGAGATGGTTCAGTTTGGGGTCTCTCCAGCGACTGTCAGACACAAGTCTAATGATTTTCTCACATGTGACAATGACTGGCTTTCCGTAGACCTATGTCATCTTATTACACACAGAATACCATTGCATTAAATATATTTTTTTCAACAAAAGAAAGTAAGAATAAGTTTTAACTCTATTGAGAAAAATGTATTTGGAATTCCCGTTTGTGGAATATACAAACAGAGAAATAACTTAGTGTGCAAAAGTATTGTAAGGGACAGAGTCCTGTCTCCCCACGTTATGGTGGTGCTGACACCTCCCCCGCATACTGAGAGAGGGAAAATTAGGGACTTGTTCGTGCACCTGTGTTGTGTTTGCTCGTTAGTCCCTGTATTTAGTTCTGTCGTTTCCTGTCTTTCGGTGTCGGTCATTGTTAAGGTATGTTTCTCTTGTTTTACGTTTGCTGGTCCTGTTATGTATTTGTGTGATTATTCTGGTGTTCTGCGTTAAGGGGAGGTTTTGTTAATTATGTTGTTCTTCTGTGTTTGTGTTAAGTGTTAGGATTGTCCGTATTAAGCTACCCGTTCCTGTGCCTGTCTTGCCTGTTTTTGGAGAAAATAAACCCTTTGTATTGCAAAGCACTCTGCATTTGTGTCCTCTACCTGCTTGAAAGCCCGGATCCTGACAAGTATTAGATCCCTGAAAAAAAACGAAATACATTTATTAACGGAAGACATTTACTACCAAAATAATTTACTTGAGTTCAACTTCTTGTAGCACTTAGTGGTTTTGCAAGCACACTACGCAAAGCTCTTTACCATGTCAGCCCAATCGACAGCCCCCACTTTTTGTTGTATTCCTGTACGCAGTTGTGTGAGACACCTTGGTTTAACCCTTGACCCGAATCTCTCCTTTGATAAACATATGAAATATACATCAAAGACATAATTTTTCGGTTTTCATAATATTGCAAATATTGCAAACTATCAAATAATGATTCAGAAGAACAAATCCATGCCTTTGCTACCTCAAGATTAGATTACTGCAATGTTCTATTCTCTGGTTACCCTAATGATTAAAAAAAAATAAACTTCAATTTGTGCTTAACCTGATCTGGCCCGTTGCTGCCACTAGGGTTTAAAAAGGATGCAGGTGACCTGCTACCGGTCGCCTTACTTGATTGCCAGTTTCGTCCTTAAATCTATTTATATATTTTTGACGATATCCATGATTTAGGAACAAATTGTTGTGGTAACTCACAACAACTATTTTCTCTAGCATTTTAGCAGAAAAGCACATTGTGTAGCAGCATTCTATGGTAAATGTCGCTGGCTTTGCAAGGACAATAGCATTGGTTGATAACAGCATTGCAAATGCAGCTGTTCAAATGTATATAATAACATGATAATTTGGGTTTGATATAGATAGAATATTAATTAATATAGAGAATTGATATATTTAGACAATAGAGATAGTAAGGATAGATTGAACGATTACTGCAGATGCTTTAACATATTAGCTGTTTAACCAGGGGAGGAGTGATCTGAGTGAATGCTAACAGTGTGCTGTATTATACCATTAACTCCTTATGTCTAGTATCTCTGTCCACTCATCTATTGTCATGTCACCAGATGGCTGTGGTAGAAGTCAACAAAGCTAAGTGTCTTGATTTCTTCTCTGTAACTCACACATGATGTCCCAAGCATATGACAAATGCATGTCTGGTTGATACTAGGTCATAGACACACAGACACACACGGAAACACACAAACACACACACACACGCGGAAACACACACACACGGAAACACACAGACACACACGGAAACACACGCGGAAACACACACGGAAACACACAGACACACACGGAAACACACGCGGAAACACACACGGAAACACACACGGAAACACACAGACACACACGGAAACACACACACACACAGACACACACACACGGAAACACAGACACACACACACACGGAAACACACAGACACACACGGAAACACCCAGACACACATACGGAAACACACAGACACACAAGGAAACACACAGACACACACGGAAACACACACGGAAACACACAGACACACACGGAAACACACAGACACACACGGAAACACACACGGAAACACCCAGACACACATACGGAAACACACAGACACACAAGGAAACACACAGACACACACGGAAACACACACGGAAACACACGGAAACACACGGAAACACACACGGAAACACACACGGAAACACACACGGAAACACACAGACACACACGGAAACACACAGACACACACACACGGAAACACACAGACACACACACACGGAAACACACAGACACACACACACGGAAACACACAGACACACACACGGAAACACCCAGACACACACACGGAAACACCCAGACACACATACGGAAACACACAGACACACACGGAAACACACAGACACACACGGAAACACACACGGAAACACACAGACACACACGGAAACACACAGACACACACACACGGAAACACACAGACACACACACACACGGAAACACACAGACACACACGGAAACACCCAGACACACATACGGAAACACACAGACACACACGGAAACACACACGGAAACACACACGGAAACCCACAGACACACACGGAAACACACGGACACACAGACACGGAAACACACAGACACGGAAACACACAGACACACACACACACAGACACACACGGAAACACACAGACACACACGGAAACACCCAGACACACATACGGAAACACACAGACACACAAGGAAACACACAGACACACGGAAACACACACACACGGAAACACACGGAAACACGGAAACACACACACACGGAAACACACAGACACACACGGAAACACACAGACGACACACACGGAAACACACAGACGACACACGGAAACACACAGACACACACGGAAACACACAGACACACACGGAAACACACAGACACACACGGAAACACACAGACACACACGGAAACACACAGACACACACGGAAACACACACACACACACGGAAACACAGACTCACACACGGAAACACAGACTCACACACAGAAACACACAGACACACACACAGACACACAAGGAAACACACAGACGACACACGGAAACACACAGACACACACGGAAACACACAGACACACACGGAAACACACAGACACACACGGAAACACACAGACACACACGGAAACACACACACACGGAAACACAGACTCACACACGGAAACACAGACTCACACACAGAAACACACAGACACACACACGGAAACACACAGACACACAAGGAAACACACAGACGACACACACGGAAACACACAGACGACACACGGAAACACACAGACACACACGGAAACACACAGACACACACGGAAACACACAGACACACACGGAAACACACACACACGGAAACACAGACTCACACACAGAAACACACAGACACACACACGGAAACACACAGACACACACGGAAACACACAGACACACACGGAAACACACAGACGACACACACGGAAACACAGACGACACACACGGAAACACACAGACGACACACGCGGAAACACACAGACGACACACACGGAAACACACAGACGACACACACGGAAACACACAGACGACACACACGGAAACACACAGACGACACACACGGAAACACACAGACACACACGGAAACACACAGACGACACACACGGAAACACACAGACACACACACACACACACTCCACTGTGGCCTCCATGTGTCAGAAGATCAGATCAGAAAAGTGTTTAATCGCCATTGAATGTGTGAACATACAAGGAATTTACTATGGCAGGAAAGTGCTTACATACAACATATGAATAAAACAATAAAAATTATACTAAAGGGCTGAGGGGGTAGAGGGATAGTAATGTACAAAAATGTACATTAGTACCTCGCACAAATTGTGGCGCACCACTTACAATTCTGTGTAAATAGTTATTACTCAACTTTGTGTTGTTTCTTCCTAAATCTGAACCAAAAAATATGTTTTCCTAGCTGCTGTGTATCAACCTGTTCATGTGTGCCCTGCCGGATTTCAGGCTGGATGTTTGTAAAAGCACTTTGTGACATCTGTCCTTGTAAAATAGGCGTTATAAAATACATTTGATTGATTGCTTCACCTCTTCTCCTTACAGGTGGTCCACCTTTCCTGTTGCTTACATGATGGCGCTATGGACAGCGGAGAGGAGATGAACCCACTTGTCATGCCACTTCTTTGCTAGATGTTTCATATTGTCCTAGAATTCACGCTCAAACTTTCTGAATCTCCCTGCTGCTGAATCTGGGAATTCCCTGTATGGGACAAAGACCTGACCAAATGCTGTAGCCAGTCTATATTTAAAGCAAGGAGTCATGAAGGTGTGCTGTGGCGTTATTTACAAAATATCGTAAGAGGTCTAAGAAATTGTCTTGAGAAAAGGGCATTGCAGAGAAGGATGTAGCAAACATGGGATCTGAACTCCAGTATTCCCTCACAGAGGTCATCCTCACTATTCCCATGAGGAGAACACAAGGAAAGTATATATTTTCCTAACATTTGTTGACACCCACTAGGCAGGCTTTCCCCCTACTCCTGGCTCTTTCAACCACCCACATCATCCACAATTGCCCTCCCTTTATCCTTATTAGCGTTGTTAAACCATGTGTGTTACCTCAGGTGCCTCCGGTTCAGGGTTTTCAATAGCAACCATGTCGGTGGATAGCTCCTTGTCACTTTCAGAGTCTAACACCTCACCCTGATATTTGGATTCATTATCAGAGTTAAAAAATATCTTCATTAGTGAGCTGTCTCACATTCACATGTTGTTAAATGCTAAAAACATGTTGTTAACACATTCACATGTTGTTAAATGCTAAAAACATGTTGTTAACACATTCACATGTTGTTAAATGCTAAAAACATTTTGTTAACACATTCACATGTTGTTAAATGCTAAAAACATGTTGTTAACACATTCACATGTTGTTAAATGCTAAAAACATGTTGTTAACACATTCACATGTTGTTAAATGCTAAAAACATTTTGTTAACACATTCACATGTTGTTAAATGCTAAAAACATTTTGTTAACACATTCACATGTTGTTAAATGCTAAAAACATGTTGTTAACACATTCACATGTTGTTAAATGCTAAAAACATGTTGTTAACACATTCACATGTTGTTAAATGCTAAAAACATGTTGTTAACACATTCACATGTTGTTAAATGCTAAAAACATTTTGTTAACACATTCACATGTTGTTAAATGCTAAAAACATGTTGTTAACACATTCACATGTTGTTAAATGCTAAAAACATGTTGTTAACACATTCACATGTTGTTAAATGCTAAAAACATGTTGTTAACACATTCACATGTTGTTAAATGCTAAAAACATTTTGTTAACACATTCACATGTTGTTAAATGCTAAAAACATTTTGTTAACACATTCACATGTTGTTAAATGCTAAAAACATGTTGTTAACACATTCACATGTTGTTAAATGCTAAAAACATTTTGTTAACACATTCACATGTTGTTAAATGCTAAAAACATGTTGTTAACACATTCACATGTTGTTAAATGCTAAAAACATTTTGTTAACACATTCACATGTTGTTAAATGCTAAAAACATGTTGTTAACACATTCACATGTTGTTAAATGCTAAAAACATGTTGTTAACACATTCACATGTTGTTAAATGCTAAAAACATTTTGTTAACACATTCACATGTTGTTAAATGCTAAAAACATTTTGTTAACACATTCACATGTTGTTAAATGCTAAAAACATTTTGTTAACACATTCACATGTTGTTAAATGCTAAAAACATGTTGTTAACACATTCACATGTTGTTAAATGCTAAAAACATGTTGTTAACACATTCACATGTTGTTAAATGCTAAAAACATGTTGTTAACACATTCACATGTTGTTAAATGCTAAAAACATGTTGTTAACACATTCACATGTTGTTAAATGCTAAAAACATGTTGTTAACACATTCACATGTTGTTAAATGCTAAAAACATGTTGTTAACACATTCACATGTTGTTAAATGCTAAAAACATTTTGTTAACACATTCACATGTTGTTAAATGCTAAAAACATTTTGTTAACACATTCACATGTTGTTAAATGCTAAAAACATGTTGTTAACACATTCACATGTTGTTAAATGCTAAAAACATGTTGTTAACACATTCACATGTTGTTAAATGCTAAAAACATTTTGTTAACACATTCACATGTTGTTAAATGCTAAAAACATTTTGTTAACACATTCACATGTTGTTAAATGCTAAAAACATTTTGTTAACACATTCACATGTTGTTAAATGCTAAAAACATGTTGTTAACACATTCACATGTTGTTAAATGCTAAAAACATGTTGTTAACACATTCACATGTTGTTAAATGCTAAAAACATTTTGTTAACACATTCACATGTTGTTAAATGCTAAAAACATGTTGTTAACACATTCACATGTTGTTAAATGCTAAAAACATGTTGTTAACACATTCACATGTTGTTAAATGCTAAAAACATTTTGTTAACACATTCACATGTTGTTAAATGCTAAAAACATGTTGTTAACACATTCACATGTTGTTAAATGCTTATGACCAATTATGATTACTGTTATTGTGCACAGAACAACAGAAGATGATTCCAATCGCAAAGTGCAACTTTGATGTATTAACAACAGAGAAATGTCAATAATGAACAATACCAGAGCAATGGCATTAGTAGCTATTTATAATAACAGGTAATGTCTTTCAGAACTCAGGTGATATAGATCTGGGTTAATTACTTCTCTGCTGGTAGAGGATGTGCTGACAGGCAAAGGAGATAACTGATCAGTAACCCTTACAATTATTGCATACCTGGTAACAGACACATGTCAGTAATGGTTACAGTAATGATGTTAAGCTATTTAAATAAATATTGTCTGAGTGCGCGGCCATGTTGGTTGAAATTGCATGCAGTCTAGCACTAGAACCGCCAAAAGGAGTCAATTTGACCCAGATGTACATAAAACAAAATTGCGACACTCGATAAACTTACAGAAAGCTCTGTTTAGGAATGCCCATAGATTTGCAATAATTTTCCCCCATATTTCCTTCTGTTAAAATAAGGCCTGGAAAAAAGAATACCATACCAAAGATAAACGTATGTATTGATACAGCTCTAGAAATTATTGACGAATTTCAATCGTTTTTGTGAAGAGGCAATTGAGTGAAACAAACGAATTGTACGGCAAGCCATTGGCCTAAACCCCAACCAACCGAGGTGGTTGGGGGTGGTGAAGAAATGGTCAGTTTTACATTTCTACCTTACCCCAAGAAAAGTTCCAACATGGTATCCTGAGTGGTGAGTTGTGTTCAACACAGGGTGTTGGGGGAGCACTTCCTGTGTTTTTTCTTGATTAGAGGCACAGCTGTTTTGGGTTTAGCTAAGCACCGGGCATTGGTTAGTTTAATTAGTGGGTTATTTCAATTAGTATCACGTGTGCTTGGTATTGTTTTAAGTTACGTTCCATGTAGGTTTACAACTTTTCCACGTTATTGGAAATGTAGACTACTGCAAAACCGGATTTTACAAAAAGACAAAGCACTGACATCTATTGTGAATACTACTCTTTGCTATGTCTTCTATTATTTTGCTGTGTTTCTCAGGCTCATCACACTCTAGAATTGCATTCGACCTTACAAGCTGCTCCAACCAATCAACATGAGGATCTGGGTCGGTTCTCTGGGCACTTAAAATCTGTCTTCCAGGGCTCAGTTCTAAGCCCACTTAGCCTCTCGATACACCAAGTCATTTCTGCATGACCTGCTTTTCTACATTCTAAGGCCACTCCGTCATTGTTGACAAATCCCTGTTATCCCTTCCTGAGAGCGTAAAGAACCTCACCTTAACCAATATCCTGTCATTCTCTGCAAACAGTGAGTCAGATATTCACAGCTGCTGGTCCAGTGGAGGGCAGATGCTGCTCAGCTTAGTAGAAATACTGCTCACATGAAGATAAAAATAACTGTCTGCTAAGACTAAAATGTCAAATGTAAATGCAACACGTTAAAATCATAGACTGTATAAAGATATGGACGTAGTATCCGTGACGTCACCCGTAGGGTTCTGAAGACCGTTTTTGAAGCCTAAAGTGGGCGTAGCCGACCGTAGCCATCTTGGCAGCACGTCACTCCCGGATAAACGAAAATGGTCAAAGAGGCGGTACGTGGATGGAGCTGAGGAGCCTGGATGCTGTTTACTAATTATAGGCTAATTTCTTACACATATCTTTTAGGACATGTCAAAAAATACTTTCAAATATAGTCAGTGTTAATAAATGTTACGGTATTTATGAAAATGTAGGCATCCGGTAATGCGGGAATCCGCTGGACACACCCTTAATTATGCAGAACTTTAAATATTAATCAACTAAACGGATGAGTTATAAAAACATTCACCCCCCTCACAGTTGTTATGAAGGGCAAAATTAGCTGTATAGACCAAATCCAAATAGAAAACCAGGCTGTAAACATGTTTTTTTCTGCTGTAAAGTTGATCATTTTAACATGATTGAGATACAGATTTGACTCACTTCTGCAGCCACCCTCAAGCGGCCAGTCAATGAATTGCAGCTGAACTCACTTCCTTATTGGTTTCAGGAGAGAGACCGGAAGGTTGCCACTTGGTCAAAATATGCCTAAACATTTTGTAATTGTTTGTCCGACAGTAACCTACGTTGCATTCAAATATTTGTGAACTGGGTGCAAGTGCTTTGCAGACCGCCTGGAACGCAGCCACAATCTTACCCATAAAGTAGGTGACAGTCTTGCACATGGCAGCACCGAAGATGAAATCCTGCAGGATGTTTGGGATGAGACTGAAGGGCATGCAGAAGACTGCCATCGTGAGATCGCTGACAGCCAATGACAACAGAAACGAGTTGGTGACCGTGCGCATTCGCTTGTTGACTGTTAGAACTACAATGATCAGAAAGTTGCCGAAGACACTGAGCAGGAAGATGAGAGAGTAAAGCATAATCCTCACTGAGTCCATATCTAGGGAAGAGAGAGAATGAGAGAGATACAGTTAGTAGTCCATTTATTTAGAAAAATCATGAATAAGATGTGCAAAAGCAGACTGGAAGAATTAAGACGTTAAAACTAAGAAGCAGCACAGAATCACGGAGTAACCATACATTTGTGAAAGATACAATATTTTCACTAGCATAAAAAATTTCACTTAGAAATGTCCTTCTTGAAAAATGACGAATTACATGAAATTAGTATGAATATCAGATATTGTTATTGACAAGATTAGAAATAATAATTATTAAGTGAAATAATAATTGTTTCTTTGCAGCCTTGCATACCTTTGGTGTTCTAGTGGAAAATGTGTTGGTATTGTTGGTAATCTGAATATATTTCACTACATGCTTCATAAAGCACGTTCCACAAGTTGGCTTGGCTTGATGGGCACTTCATACGTTCCATACAGTCAAGCTGCTTACAGTCAAAAGCGTTGAGTCCAATGACTGTTCTGGCAAATCCATTTTGGCTTAAGAAGAAGAATTTGATGGATTAACTATTTTTGGCTGTATTCTTTATAGATTCAACCAAACCGATTTAGTCTCCAATTTTGTTATGAAGCCATCATTTTGTATTTTACTTACTAGGACCATGTAATACACATTTCTTTCCAAAATGTGAAGTCTTTTCAGATCTTTAGGGGGAAAAAGAGCTGTTATTTCCACATGGATTTGTAATAAGCACATGGAAAAGACTAGGAATCTATATTGTAGGGTAGACCGCACAGCATTTGGTGAGGAGTCAGTCTGTTATGTACAGGATAATGATGTTGGTGGAAGATAAACATAATAAGAACAACATTATTAGTGCAGAAACATTCATGTTGACCCAGGACAGACCCACTACTTAGACACATCATTGCATGCAGTCAAATGTTGTTTTTTTCATACCAGGAAAAGACAATCCTCTGAAAGTTCTTGTTGCTGAGTGAATTGATAAGGACATGATTTTTTACAAAGTAAAAAACTTTGGTCAAATTATTAAACATTGGTTATGTAGTAAACCCAATAGAGATAACAAATATGTTTTTTTTTAAACATCTCGTTACCAATCAGCGATACAGCTTCATTTGTTTACAGTATGGCCGAACGTGGTCTGGTCAGTCCTGCCACAGTCTCTCTCTACTCTTAGATCTGGTGCTGTGACAGAATGGGGTAGTTGTTTGGATAAGCAAGCACAGATAATATATGACATTGGGTATTAAAGACGGGAGAAAAAATTGTGTTCAACACCCAGCAAAGTCTGACAGCCAGCCAGCTGACAAAAACAATGACAATGCCCAAGATAAATCAATGTGACAGAATAACAGCCAGCCAACAATAACATTAGACAATGCCCTAGATACATCAATGTGACAGAATAACAGCCAGCCAACAATAAGATTAGACAATGCCAAAAATATATGCATGAAATAAATTGGCAAGACTTTGAAATGTGCGTACTTATGACACATGACTAAGTCTTTTTTAATGTTTTGAAGGGTAACTTAAAGTAGAAGAAAAAAATGTCACCGCTATGAAAACAGTGTCATTGATATGACTCAGATACCTGCATTATCTTGTCATAATTGACTACCAACTGTAAATATGATTTTATTTTTCTTAAATAGCGTCTTCTTTAATAGAGATTTTTTTCACTTATGACTGAATCTAGGTCACAAAGCTGGTTTGAAAATTATTTTGACAAATGTCCATTTGCCCAAGGACATGAAATGAATAGCGTCAGAAATCCCAATCTGTGCAACGACATTGTCTCCTCATTGTCTCCTAGCAAAATGATTCAACCTTTAGGTTAAAGAACCGGAGTGATGTGCTCTGTTCTCTTGATATTGGTTCATTCTTGCAGCAGCTCTGAATGATCTGCAGCTGTTTTACAGTCTTTTGGGGGAGTTAACACTAGAAGTGCCACAGGCATTGACACCTTGCTCTTTCCTTCTTGTGAGGCACACATGCTAAAAAAAATATAAATGTATTACACATACTATAAGTAAAATCATTTGGTTTATATAAAAAAAATGTGTCTGCTTTCGCAAGAAACATTTGGCCATATTCTTCAATGTTTTCCTATGTTATTTCTTAAATTTGTTCCTAAGAAAGGTCCTAAGAAAAGTCTTACTCAAATTCACGAACGTGTTCTTAAATGGCGTAATTGTTCGTACCTACGTTCCTGTAATGATGAATACCACGTCTTCGTAAATGGAAAGCGCGTGTCTGTTGTTCCTAATTAGCATAGGTAAACGCCCCAGTATTTCCCATAAAAGGGCATTAAACTGCAGGGCGGAGTGAAAACTCATCGTAAAAACGTGGAGAATGCAGAAATGCTTAAACCAACATGTATAGACAGTATAGAGGATCAGACGCCAAAAGAACAAATTACTTCTGTAGTTCAGAAGTGGAAATACTTCAGCAATAAGTGAACAGGCACAAATATGTAATATTTAGCAGCGTCAGTAGTGTTTGCAAAATCAAATACTAAACGGATGCATGGGATTTAATCACTCGTTCTGTGAACGCTGTGTCAGGGGAAGGGCGAACCACATAAAAATTACATAAAAAAGAAATGGTTTGACATGAAGTTTGAGGCAAAAAAATACCCAAACACAAACGAGAGATGCTGACCACAGGAGGGGGAAAGGCGTGCACTGTCCTTACAGAGCTGGACCGGGGCATTGGGGACATAATCGGAATTAGAGCTGCAGATCTTTGCCCGAACCCGTCTTAATGTCTATCATTACACTCGGGGTCGGGTCGGGTTCAGTCTTAATGTCTATCATTACACTCGGGGTCGGGTCGGGTTCAGTCTTAATGTCTATCATTACACTCGGGGTCGGGTCGGGTTCAGTCTTAATGTCTATCATTACACTCGGGTTCGGTCTTAATGTCTATCATTACACTCGGGTTCAGTCTTAATGTCTATCATTACACTCGGGTTCAGTCTTAATGTCTATCATTACACTCGGGGTCGGGTTCGCTCTTAATGTCTATCATTACACTCGGGTTCAGTCTTAATGTCTATCATTACACTCGGGTTCAGTCTTAATGTCTATCATTACACTCGGGTTCAGTCTTAATGTCTATCATTACACTCGGGTTCAGTCTTAATGTCTATCATTACACTCGGGTTCAGTCTTAATGTCTATCATTACACTCGGGTTCAGTCTTAATGTCTATCATTACACTCGGGTTCAGTCTTAATGTCTATCATTACACTCGGGTTCAGTCTTAATGTCTATCATTACACTCGGGTTCGGTCTTAATGTCTATCATTACACTCGGGTTCGGTCTTAATGTCTATCATTACACTCGGGTTCGGTCTTAATGTCTATCATTACACTCGGGTTCGGTCTTAATGTCTATCATTACACTCGGGTTCGGTCTTAATGTCTATCATTACACTCGGGTTCAGTCTTAATGTCTATCATTACACTCGGGGTCGGGTCGGGTTCGGTCTTAATGTCTATCATTACACTCGGGGTCGGGTCGGGTTCGGTCTCAGAAAAGCGTTAAATATATGAAAATATTTGAAATAATTTAATATTATTTATAATTTTATTCTTAATAATATTTAAATCAATGTACAATTGATGAAAACGCAGAGACTAATGATTTGTCACTAAAATGTCAGCGCGCAAATCTGCGTAAGAGTGCTTTTCACTGTGCGTAGATTCTGTTCTTTCCTAAGAACAAATTCCAGATAAGTATACATTGGTGAATGTCAGAATCTTCGTGGAAACTGCGTAAGTGGGTTTTAAGAACGAATTTCTTCTTAAGAACGGTTGAAGAATATGGCCCAATGTTCAATGCCCATGCCCATAAACATATATATATTTATATATACAGTGTATATAATAAGTCTACACACCTCTGTTTGTTTATTTTGTTTTTATTTAATTTCTTAAAAAGTTATATTGATGTGGGGTTATATATACAGTGGATATAATAAGTCTACACCCCCCTGTTATAATGCCAGGTTATATATATGGGGCTTATATATATATATATATATACAGTGGATATAATAAGTCTACACCCCCCTGTTATAATACCAGGTTTATATATATATATGTTTTATACCACTTTTTTCCAACGCTTTGAACCTTGCGGCTTAAACAACGACACGGCTGATATATGGATTTTTCCAGCTTTTAATTATTTTTGAAAACAAAACACATTCTGTGGCGTGCTCATTTTTTTGGAGGCATGAAGCTTTCATTACTGTTTAGATTAAATCGAGCGCGCTCAAACGTTCCCTCATTCGGATTACGGTAGTCATTTAGTCACCCTCATCATGTGATGACTGCCCTCTGCAGAACAGTATATACTCTCTAGTATAGAACAGCAAACAGGACATAGAAGTTGGCTGGAAGAAAGACGACATGCTAGCTTGTTGGTTTCTTAAAGTCGTGTTATGCGCTTCCTTCAGAAAGCAATGAATGTATGTGCTGTTTATATATTTTCGTTATGTTATAGTCACATTATGCCTATTTCTAGGTTTGTACAAAAAAACTAATTGTTTGAAGTATTGTAGCTCTGCAGATAACGATAGTTGCACGTTTGCTTGTTGCTACTAGTATTTCATTAAGTCCATCGTGTTTCTCTGTTTAGTTTCACTCCGTTTCAGTGATGTCAAGTTGATTACTATGTGGAAGTAATTAAAGGTGCAAGTGCGCTCGCTCACCTGGCTCGTTGAAAAGAGTTTGGCTGTTTATTTATGTTAACAATCAAGAGGAGTAAAACACATTGAGAGAACAGTACAACGTAATTATTTTTGCTACAACCCGTGTTTCATTAAAGCCTATTTATTTTTGTTACAACCCCTGTTTCATTAAAGTCTGTGTAAAGTTAATTTGTTTCAATGTACCGGTAGGCACCTGCGGCTTATAGACCAGTGCGGCTTATTTATGTTCAAAATAATATATTTTTTTAATTCAGTGGGTGCGACTTATATTCAGGTGCGCTCTATAGTCTGGAAATTATGGTAATTGGGTCCAATATGGATATTTTCACTTAGGGGTGTATTCACTTGTACTCAACTTGTGTTGAGTTATTTTGAGGGGACATCCAATCTACACTGTTATACACCTGTACACTCACTACTTTACATTGTAGCAAAGTGTCATTTCTTCAGTGTTGTCACATGAAAAGATATAATCAAATATATACAAAAATGTGCGGGGTGTACTCACTTTTGTGAGATACTGTATGCAATGGTTGAATACAGAATGTGTTATATGTATTTGAATAGTGCAAAGGAGCAATGTCTAGATGTGTGAACAGTTTTGCAAAAAAGGATTTTCTTATCTATGTCATGTAGGCTGATTTTAAAGGCAGCAGCTATATATAATGAATCTGAAGCAGCTGCATCAGTCTATAGTAATTATGTAAGAAACTATGGGGCGCCGTTTGTAAAGTGAAGCACACAAAAACTAACACCAACATTTTGCCACATTTAGCCTCAAACAACATTTAATAGTCACGTTTTTAACACATTTAAAGCATTATTTGTGAACTTTGTCTTATTTACTTTTTGTGTAAAATATATATAAATGCTAAATGTTAAATATTAAATGTTAAATCTAAATGTTAATTGTTATATCTAAATGTTATATGTTAAATCTAAATGTTAAATGTTAAATCTAAATGTTATATGTTAAATCTAAATGTTAAATGTTAAATCTAAATGTTAAATCTAAATGTTAAATGTTAAATCTAAATGTTAAATCTAAATGTTAAATCTAAATTATAAGTCATACATTTAACTATACAAGAATTACGGTACTTAGCCACGCCCCTAGTTCGTGACCGTGAATCTTCACAACTCGCACAGCTCTATTTCACAAAGAGGTCTTTCAAAATGGCAAGTCATGAAGAGTTATAGCGGCTGTATTTGAGAGAGCTGTTGCTGCTGGTGTTAGGATGGCTCTTCATGACCGACCTACACCAAGCACATCTTCCCAATCAACCACCACATCATTGCCATCGGTAAGTACTGAAGTTATGCGTTTTATGAAATGGAGGGGTCTTACAGTTAACCTAGCTGTCGTAGCTAGTATCATATGTCACCTGTTAACTAGACTACCATAACCCAGTTAGTGGTTAACGGTAACCAAATTACCCACTTTATGAAGACATTGTTGTGGTGAATGTGTGACCAACTTTCCCAGATTGCTCACGAGCGCACTAACTAAGCAATCTGGGTAAGGGTTGGGTACGGAAACCCGCTGCTAATAGGGCACAGGTGCTTTAACAACCGGTATCTACCGGACCGAGTAGCAACGCGGATTTGTGTGCCTCATTTCGGCGCCACTTATTATAACTGCGCTGCTCTTAGACGCGACAGAAGGATCGCTGCACGTGTCACTAGTTAACAGTACACTGCCTAGGACTAGCATGTGACATTAGTTAACTAGCACGTGACACTAGTTAACAGTACAGTGCCTAGGTCAGGGGTGTCCAAAGTCCGGCCCGCGGTCCAGTTTTTATTGGCCCGCATCAAATTCTGAAAATATAATTGAATATGGCCCGCAAAGAAGATTGAGCTCAACTCTGTTGCACTTCTCAGTTTCAACACTAGTTGGAGCCAGCCATGGAAACGGTGCTTCTCCACTAAACAAAATTAAGCAAACAAAAACTTTTACTGCGAGTCACCAGAAATGGCAGCACTAAAGAAACGCAAAATAGCAAGTGAGTGTAGAAGATTTCAAACACAGTGGGAAAATGAATATTTCTTCAAAGAAATCAACGTAAAGTGTATCTGTTTGATTTGCAATAAAGATGTTGCTGTGCTGAAAGAGTATAATGTCCGTCAGCACTATGAGACCAAACATCAGAGCTACACATCAGTACACCAGTGCCGAACGAACGCAGAAAGTCAAGCAAATGGCAGCTAGCATGCAAGCTCAACAACAGGTGTTTTTCGTGCTAACAAAATAAAGGAAAACGCCACAACAGCAAGCTATAAGGTCGCTAAATGTATGGCCCAGCACGGCAAACCGTTCTCAGACGGTGATTTCATAAAGCAGTGCCTCAAAGTCACAGCAATAATGTGCCCGGAAAAAGTTCCGGATTTCAACAACGTGAGCTTATCCAGAAATACAGTGGTGCGGAGAATCGAGGACTTGTTGTCAGCTAACTGGAAACTTCAGCTGAGAGACAAAGCTAGTGCTTTTGATTTGTACTCGATAGCATGCGATTGGTTATGGATAGGGTTAGCGATAAGAGCACAGATGCCACAGACACCGCGCAGCTGTTAATGTTTTGCGGGGAGTAGATGGTCATTTTTGCTGTACGAAGGAGCTGCATGATATGAGGAGCCTAAAAGGCACAACGACCGGCAGAGATATTTTTGAAGCTGTGTCGGAGGCAGTTGGAAAGATGGGGCTTAAATGGGACAAACTCTGTGGAGAAACAACGGATGGAGCTCCGGCCATGACGGGCGTAAAAACTGTCAACATAATTCGAGCTAGAGGACAGCACAGTTCTTCACATTATAGGTGAGTTAGAAATACACACAGTATTCATGTGTTAATATGTCACCTCTAGTGTGCGGCCCGGCCCTTTGTTTATTTTTCTGTATTTGGCCCTCACTAAAAAAACTTTGGACACCCCTGGCCTAGGTTAACTAGCACGTGGCATTAGTTAACAGTACACTGCCTAGGTTAACTAGCACATGACACTAGTTAACAGTACACTGCCTAGTTTAGCTAGCACGTGACACTAGTTAACAGTACACTGCCTAGGTTAACTAGCATGTCACATTAGTTAACAGTACACTGCCTAGTTTAGCTAGCACGTGACACTAGTTAACAGTACACTGCCTAGGTTAACTAGCATGTGACACTAGTTAACAGTACACTGCCTAGTTTAGCTAGCATGTGACACTAGTTAACAGTACACTGCCTAGGTTAACTAGCATGTCACATTAGTTAACAGTACACTGCCTAGGTTAACTAGCATGTGACACTAGTTAACAGTACACTGCCTAGTTTAGCTAGCACGTGACACTAGTTAACAGTACACTGCCTAGGTTAACTAGCAGCTGGATTAAACCCGGTGACAATGCAACACACTTGAAACTGGTAGCCTTACAGTGCATTCAAATTTATTGTAAATTAACCTTTTCCCATCTGGTGGTTGTTTTTGTTGTCCAACAGCAATTTACTAGTGAAATTACTATATTATTAAATCATTTAATTTTGACCATATGGCCTTAGCAATAATCAAGCCGTTCTTTAATGTCGCTGACTGTTGTTTAGTACTTTACGCTACTCATCTAGTCTTCTGAATCCAAACTATAAGGTACAGTTTACTGTAGGCCAAAATATGGTACCAGGCAGATTTAACCACTAGACCTTGAACTGGGCTTTATAGCCATATCTGACAGTCAAAATATGGGCTCTTGTTTCAGGTCTCCACACCAGTAATGCCCACTGGCACTTCCAGCTCTGCCACCACTGTCACATCACTGAGATCAGTAAGTTAAGTTGTGTTATACAGCTAGAACATTTTTGTTACCCTCAGTGAAATGAGTCATGTAGCTCAAAAAATGAAATCCATCAACAGACTAATAGGGGTTATATGACAAATTGAAGTGAGTCTAGAATGATTTGACAAAAAAAAAACACTGTAAAAGCTATTTTTGGTTAATGTTCAAGTTCAACATTGGTCATTTTTTGGCTCATGTTATTTTAATATGAAGTGTATTAATATGGGTAGAGTATAATGATTACATTATGTGCATGGCAAAATTATATCATGAAAACACTAAATGTCCTGTCTGTTCTTCCCCTTCTTTTTTAGGATGGGCATACCATATTTTCTAAAGAGGACATTGAGTGCTTGTTACGACTTGGGACAACTCTCTGCGGTAGCTCCGGTCCTGCAGATATCCAGACCCACGTTATACAAATTCATGCGGCAATACAACATAAGGCACACTAAATATTGTGAAATTTCCGATGAAGAATTGGATGCAACCATAAGTGACATCAAAGCAGAACATCCTCATGTAGAAGAAGTTATGCTTAATGGACATTTACGTGCCAGAGACATGGTGGTGCAGAGACATCATCTCAGAGACTCTGAAAAAGGGTTGATGGTGCTGGGGTTGAGTCCAGGAGAACAGCAACCATACAAAGACCAGTATACACTGTGCCATTTCCAAACTATATATGGCATGTAGATGGCAATCACAAACGTATTAGATGGAAATTAGTTGTACATTGCACAATGGATGGTTACAGTAGAATGTTAACGTTTATCCGGTGTTCCAACAACAACCGGCTGAAACTGTTATGGACCTCTTCAGTACAGCCATCATAGATAATTAATCAGATTTATTTTCTCCATTATGTATATATTCCCAGGATCAATCGGACATTGGATGAGTTTAAAGCTGCATTTAACAATCATTCAATCTCCTCTGAAGGTAACAGAACCCCAGTTCAGCTTTTCACCCTAGACACACATCTTCTGTTAACTAACAATCCAGAAACTGCAACTGACAAAAGAACAGAGGACTCTGTATCGTCACCTCTTGCACATCTCCTTTTGCCCACTTAACCAGCAGGACTTGCAAGAATTGGTTGTTTCAGTAAACCCTCTTGAAAATGATGGAAACAAGGGGAAAACGTATAACAGTACACAAATTTGTATTCAACAAAATTGTAAAAACTGTAACTGTTGTTACTTAAATCCCTGTTGTTAAGCTTACCCCTCCAGAATAGCTTGCTCTAGCTGTCCTTTATATATACCCCTTTTGTGTATTAGTACCAGAGGTGGGACAAAGTCATTGTTATGCAAGTCACAAGTAAGTCTCAAGTCTTTGCACTCGAGTCCCGAGTCAAGTCGAGTCAAAGATGAGGCAAGTCCGGAGTCGAGTCACAAGTCAAAGCCAACAAGTCTCAAGTCGAGTCCAAAGTCCTACCCTTTTAGTTTCGAGTCATTTCAAGTCATCTTACCACATAAATAAAATGTATACAAATCATGTATGTCTGTAAGATTTGTATTTATTTAAACCTCTTTTTATACAATGACATTAATCAAATGCAGTAAAAAACAGAAAATTTAATTTCACAAAAAATGCTTGTATTTCAACAGCATATTGCACTAGAACAATGCACAGCAACTTCAGTCCTGTATTGTATTGACCTTAGGGCTGGACGATATGGCAAAATTTTATATCACGATATATTTCTTAATTTCGGTCGATACGATATAATTCCGATATCGATATGAACAATATAAGAGCCTCAGAAAAATTGCCATGAACACCCACAACGGATGTCTGTACCTACAATCTTCTGAAAAATACATTTGCCAAGTCTTTTGAGCCTCCTCCTATAAAACTAAATAATATTTTTGAAATAAAACGGTACAAGTAAATTAAAGTTCACCTTTTATTTGATTTTAACCTTTATACAAACAAGAAAAGTCAAATAACCAATTTGACTCTGAGACTGACCTTATTAATATATTTAACTTTAAACAATAACATAGGCTGATTATATTATTCTTTACACAAAACTTCTTGCAACAAAACTTGTTCTATAAACATATCGTTTAACGTTAGTGAACATGTTAGACAATGAAGAGGTGAGTTCATGAGTTCGCTACGTGACCGTGGATTTAGAGAAGCTCATGAACGTGCATGTTGCTATCGGTTGCAACATGCGCAGAGAATGAGAGTGCTCAAAAACGCATGTTCATCATGACGTCATGGGCCAGTCAACACGGAAGATCCAAGCTACATGTTGGCTTTATGCGCTTTTGAGCCTCTCATTCTCCGGCACATTTAGATCACGCTGAAACCTGAAGTTTATCAGATCTCTTAAACTTGCCGTGTTGGAGATCAGCAAAAATATTGAAATATCGAAAATGTGTTTAGAAATCATATCACCGTTATTGATTTTTTTTACCGCGATATGTATTGATATTGAATTATTGTCCAGCCCTAATTGACCTCATATTGCAAAACAGTTTAACTTTCAAATAGACATGGGTCCTTTTAGCCTGCATGTCATAAATAAAATCCTCACTCCTCAAAATTATCACTTCTGAAAAACTGGACCAACCTGATAATATAATTGGAATGACTCCATAGAGACGTGTGTGTGTGTGCGTGTGAGCGTGCGCAGCTCCGTCTGTAATTTCGACCCGCATGTTTTGCAAATTGCAACTCTTTTTTTGTCGACTACCTCGTAATTTTTATAGCCAAACGAAACTATCTTCGGTATCATTTTGCCAACTGGCGCGTTGTTGCTTGTGCTTCATTGGTTGTCTTGCAATGTGCCTGCTTAGATGCTGTCCAATCAAAACAACGTGGGACTACAGTGATTGGATGTCCAATCAAAACAACGTGGGACTACAGTGATTGGATGTCCGATCAAAACAACGTGGGACTACAGTGATTGGATGTCGTGCAGGCAGCGCGCGTGCTCTCTGCATGCATTTTTTTCACAGATGCAGATAAACTGAGAGCGGCGCGGCTGTGTGAACATTTTCTTCCCCAGTTTTCATGGGAAGTAGCAAGACTTCTCGAGTCAAAAGGCGCAAGTCCAAGTGAAGTCACGAGTCATTGATGTTCAAGTCCAAGTCGAGTTGCAAGTCTTTGTAGATTTTGTCGAGTCGAGTCTGAAGTCATCAAATTCATGACTCGAGTCTGACTCGAGTCCAAGTCACATGACTCGAGTCCACACCTCTGATTAGTACTGTTCATATTGTGTTTTTATTGTTGTCACGAACCGTTAGGGTGTAGTGTGGAGGAGCCAGGTGCAGAGCCAATGTATACGTTTTAACAATGGGTTTATTTTAGTACACAACTTAAAACAAACCGTAAACGGCGAAAAACACTAAACTGTTGATAACGAAATAAAAGGTGCGCATATAGAGTCTTACACAATTTCCATATAACGACAACAGTAGTATCGCAATATCGATTCACTCACCTCTAAAACACAGTGACATGTAATAATGCGAAGCAACGAGTGCACTGCTCGCGACCCTCTATATCCCAGATAAAGTGACAGATTACTAACAGCTGTGAACACGTGAAAGAGGAAGTAATCACAGCTAGTGAGAACAAATACACGGAAGTGGATCACCGAAATGAAAGTGTAGCAATGCCACCACACCAATCGTGACAGTATCCCCCACTAAAAGGCTAGCTCCCCAGATAGCCGAACGGAAACACAAAACCAAAACAAGGGAGCAACAGGAAGAGAACCCACAGTCAAACCCAAAAGGGTCAGTCCAGGACCGCAGGTCCAGCCCTGAATAGGCCTCGGTGGCTGAGAGGCCGCCATCTTGTGCGGCCGAGAGGCCGCCATCTAGTGCGGCCGAGAGGCCGCCATCTTGTGCGGCCGAGAGGCCGCCATCTTGTGCGGCTCAGAGTCCGCCGTCGTAGGCGACGTGGTGGCGGCGGCCATCGTGAGCGACGTGGTGGCGGCGGCCATCGTGGGCGCCGTCGTGGCGGCGGCCATCGTGGGCGCAGTCGTGGCGGCGGCCATCGTGAGCGCCGTCGTGGCGGCGGCCATCGTGAGCGCCGTCGTGGCGGCGGCCATCGTGAGCGCCGTCGTGGCGGCGGCCATCGTGAGCGCCGTCGTGGCGGCGGCCATCGTGAGCGTCGGCGTGGCGGCGGCCATCGTGAGCGTCGTCGTGGCGCGGCCTTCGTGGTGCGGCCTTCGTGGGCGGCGATGCGCCAGCCTTCTTTGGCGCTGGCGTGACGGCAACAGCCATCTTGGGCGCTGGCGTGACGGCGGCAGCCATCTTGAGCGCTGGCGTGACGGCGGCAGCCATCTTGGGCGCTGGCGTGACGGCGGCAGCCATCTTGGGCGCTGGCGTGACGGCGGCAGCCATCTTGAGCGCAGGCGTGGTGGCGACCATCTCGGGCGCAGGCGTGGTGGCGACCATCTCGGGCGCAGGCGTGACGGCGGCAGCCATCTTGGGCGCTGGCGGGACGACGGCAGCCATCTTGAGCGCTGGCGTGACGGCAACAGCCATCTTGAGCGCTGGCGTGATAGCTGCATACTCAGCCCTGATAGCTGCATTGGTGGCTCATAACCGAAGTAAGCACGGAGGCGCCTATACTCCTCTTCGGGCGTCTCCGGTGAGCTTCATCCTTCGGGGCGCTATAGCTTGCCCCCCCGAGGAATCCACTCACCATCAGGCTCCGCTGGCTATCTTGTTGGCTTCGCATTCTGTCACGAACCGTTAGGGTGTAGTGTGGAGGAGCCAGGTGCAGAGCCAATGTATCCGTTTTAACAATGGGTTTATTTTAGTACACAACTTAAAACAAACCGTAAACGGCGAAAAACACTAAACTGTTGATAACGAAATAAAAGGTGCGCATATAGCGTCTTACACAATTTCCATATAACGACAACAGTAGTATCTCAATATCGATTCACTCACCTCTAAAACACAGTGACATGTAATAATGCGAAGCAACGAGTGCACTGCTCGCGACCCTCTTATATCCCAGATAAAGTGACAGATTACTAACAGCTGTGACCACGTGAAAGAGGAAGTAATCACAGCTAGTGAGAACAAAAACACGGAAGTGGATCACCGAAATGGAAGTGTAGCAACGCCACCACACCAATCGTGACAATTGTCTCATTGCTGTTCAGTGTCTTTGGCTTTCTTGACAGGTGCTTCAAATTGAATGTATTACTATTATTGTTCTTATACTAATAAATAATAAGACAACATTCTTGTGAATAACTAGTGCTGTATATTAAGCAGCAGGACTTTCAAGTTTTAACCCTTGTATTGTCTTTACTTTTGGGACCCTCTGGTATCTCTCGGGTCAGAGATTTGAAAACAATTGTGAAATAAAATGTTACTTCACAACTATTGTCTGTATCTTAATTTCAAACAATTTGGATATCACATTTGATATATATGCAATCAAGTCTTTACTAAAACACAATTAACAATGGAAGTGTGATTTGTTTTTTTATGTTAAATATTTGATCATGCTTATATTGGGAAAAAGTGAGACAATGTTGTCATGAACATTTCTTACTTTGAATGCAAACTCTAGTGATGTGGGGCACTTCCAGTAACTCGTAGTGGGGCTGCTGCAGCTTCCGCCTGTGGTACATATTCCAAGTGAAGGCCATCTTCTAATTCACTTCAGAATACTCTGAATTGCTATCTAAATCATCCTCATGTTCGAAAACATTTTCCTCTATGGGAAAGAGTGAGCGAACAGCTTCTCAGTGCCTAGATAATAATAATAATGCAACATTATGTATGTGTGGGCATGTTTCAGTGTCTCTGTATGCAGGAAAAACTGACCCAGAGACCATAATATAGGATGTGAATATGTGTAGTATAGTAGCACGTGTGCCCATTTTTTTTATAGTTTGTACATGTTTATCACAGAAAACAAGGTAAGGCCATTGAGTTACAGGTATAATCTTTCTTTACTTGTATCATTTCTATTGTAAAAATATGAAAATACAATTCAAATGTTAAACAATGGTGACTAGAAAAAAACTAATTCACAGAGTAAAGGAATTTGTATTCCACAAAATTCTAAATTGAATCCGTGTCCTTATACTAATGAATAATAAAAATGTAACTAACTTATCAGTATGTAGTGGTGTACAGTAAGCACATATTGTAAATACAACCAGTGCCATGGATTAAGACTGAACAATAACATGAATTCATCAGTATGTAGTGGTGTACAGTAAGCACATATTGTAAATACAACCAGTGCCATGGATTAAGACTGAACAATAACATGAATTCATCAGTATGTAGTGGTGTACAGTAAGCACATATTGTAAATACAACCAGTGCCATGGATTACGACTGAACAATAACTGAACAATAACATTAATTCATCAGTATGTAGTGGTGTACAGTATGCCGCATGAATTTGTATAACGTGGGTCTGGATATCTGCAGGACCGGAGCTACCGCAGAGAGTTGTCCCAAGTCGTAACAAGCACTCAATGTCATCTTTAGAAAATATGGTATGCCCATCCTAAAAAAAGAAGGGGAAAAACAGACAGGACATTTAGTGTTTTCATGATATCATTTTGCCATATTAATACACTTCATATTAAAATAACATGAGCCAAAAAATGACCAATGTTGAACTTGAACATTAACCAAAAATAGCTTTTACAGTGTTTTTTTTTTTGTCAAATCATTCTAGACTCACTTCAATTTGTCATATAACCCCTATTAGTCTGTTGATGGATTTCATTTTTTGAGCTACATGACTCATTTCACTGAGGGTAACAAAAATGTTCTAGCTGTATAACACAACTTAACTTACTGATCTCAGTGATGTGACAGTGGTGGCAGAGCTGGAAGTGCCAGTGGGCATTACTGGTGTGGAGACCTGAAACAAGAGCCCATATTTTGACTGTCAGATATGGCGATAAAGCCCAGTTCAAGGTCTAGTGGTTAAATCTGCCTGGTACCATATTTTGGCCTACAGTAAACTGTACCTTATAGTTTGGATTCAGAAGACTAGATGAGTAGCGTAAAGTACTAAACAACAGTCAGCGACATTAAAGAACGGCTTGATTATTGCTAAAGCCATATGGTCAAAATTAAATGATTTAATAATATAGTAATTTCACTAGTAAATTGCTGTTGGACAACAAAAACAACCACCAGATGGGAAAAGGTTAATTTACAATAATTTTGAATGCACTGTAAGGCTACCAGTTTCAAGTGTGTTGCATTGTCACCGTGTTTAATCCAGCTGCTAGTTAACCTAGGCAGTGTACTGTTAACTAGTGTCACGTGCTAGCTAAACTAGGCAGTGTACTGTTAACTAGTGTCACATGCTAGTTAACCTAGGCAGTGTACTGTTAACTAGTGTCACGTGCTAGCTAAACTAGGCAGTGTACTGTTAACTAGTGTCACATGCTAGCTAAACTAGGCAGTGTACTGTTAACTAGTGTCATGTGCTAGTTAACCTAGGCACTAGCTGTTTCTCAATGTCAAGGATGCTTCCTTGGTAGAACTGTTCCTTCCAAGTCATTTCCTTCAGAGGCTAGGCGAGGCTCCTCTTTAGGATTCGAAGAACACGTAAATGGAACAGGCTAGCAAGTGCACGTCATGCGTCATTACGTTAGTAAAAAGGTCCGTTTTTTTTCGCGCTCTGGAGGTGGAAAAATAATTACAGACGGATGGGTCTTAAAGCAGCCTGTATTTGCTGTAACAACCGCCCGCTATACATTATCCCGCTTATTACATGGCTACCTACTAAATAAATAAATAATTTTACACACAAAAAAATATTAAAAACGATTATATTGCCTGAGTGAACTGAACTGCGTCCATTGTTTTTCATGGCAACGCTGTGTTATACTTAGCAGCGGTCTGCTATCAAGAAATAACAGACCGGACCGGAATTCAACCAAGTCAGGTAATAATATTTGATATTTAAATATATTTATAATTTAAGAGCTATTTGTTAAAGACTTGTCCTCTCACAAACACATTTTTTTTATTTCCCTAACTAAGTAATTTTTTACCCTATTGAGCAAAATTATCCCTTCAGTCTTTCTCTCTAACTTACATTCTGAAATGTGTTTTTTGCATAAGTATTTATTACTCCGCTAACGTCCGACTTGTATTTTTAACAAGATAGCAAAGAAGCGCATAGGATTGTGGTTGATATGAGAGCGCGAAGGCTACACATATGCATCCTTTCCGAACGAAGGACTCGTCCTTGCTTTAAAATTCCGAGGATCCTCGACATTGGAACAGTCCTTCGACGGATGTTGATGACGTAGCATCCTCGAAATTCTGGCTTCTGAGGATCCTTCCTTGACATTGAGAAACGGCTACTGTACTGTTAACTAATGTCACATGCTAGTTAACCTAGGCAGTGTACTGTTAACTAGTGTCACGTGCTAGTTAACCTAGGCAGAGTACTATTAACTAATGTCACGTGCTAGTTAACCTAGGCAGTGTACTGTTAACTAGTGTCACGTGCTAGTTAACTAATGTCACATGCTAGTCCTAGGCAGTGTCCTGTTAACTAGTGTCACGTGCAGCGATCCTTCTGTCGCGTCTAACGTCCGTTTCGGAGCTTTAGAGAGCAGCGCAGGTATAATAAGTGGCGCCGAAATGAGGCACACAAATCCGCGTTGCTACTCGGTCCGGTAGATACCGGTTGTTAAAGCACCTGTGCCCTATTAGCAGCGGGTCTCCGTACCCAACCCTTACCCAGATTGCTTAGTTAGTGCGCTCGTGAGCAATCTGGGAAAGTTGGTCACAAATTCACCACAACAATGTCTTCATAAAGTGGGTAATTTGGTTACCGTTAACCACTAACTGGCTAAGACAGCAAGGTTAACTGTAAGACCCCTCCATTTCATAAAACGCATAACTTCAGTACTTACCGATGGCAATGATGTGGTGGTTGATTGGGAAGATGTGCTTGGTGTAGGTCGGTCATGAAGAGCCATCCTAACACCAGCAGCAACAGCTCTCTCAAATACAGCCGCTATAACTCTACATGACTTGCCATTTTGAAAGACCTCTTTGTGAAATAGAGCTGTGCGAGTTGTGAAGATTCACGGTCACGAACTAGGGGCGTGGCTAAGTACCGTAATTCTTGTATAGTTAAATGTATGACTTATAATTTAGATTTAACATTTAACATTTAGATTTAACATTTAACATTTTCATTTAACATATAGATTTAACATTTAGATTTAACATTTAGATTTAACATATAATATTTAGATTTAACATATAAAATTTAGATTTATCATTTAACATTTAGATTTAACATTTAATATTTAACATTTAGCATTTATATATATTTTACACAAAAAGTAAATAAGACAAAGTTCACAAATAATGCTTTAAATGTGTTAAAAACGTGACTATTAAATGTTGTTCGAGGCTAAATGTGGCAAAATGTTGGTGTTATTTTTGTGTGCTTCACTTTACAAACGGCGCTCCATAAGAAACTGCCTCTGTCCCTCTCGATACCAGGGTTACTCCCCCTGCTGGCGGTGAGAGGGAGATACTCATGGACTATTTCATACCTGTGTTTTGTCCTGTTTGGTCCCTTTTAGTTTCCGTAGTTTATTTGCACCTGTTTTCAGTTTACCCTCGTTAGTTCATGTATTTAGTCCAATGGTTTCCTGTCGGTCATTGTTGGGTCATTGTTTAAGGTATGTTGGTTTCTGTTGTTACGTTTCGTCATATTCTATGTATGTCAGTTTGTTCCAGTTCTATGTATGTTAGTTCGGTCAGGTTCTTTGTTTGGCAGTTTGTTCATGTTCCTTGTTTACCAGTTTGTTCACATTGTAGTGCATGGTTTTTGTGTTTAGTTTTCACTGTGTTATGGTTCTGGTCAACTCGATTTGATTGGTGGTCTTGTTTTCTGTTTGTTTAAGTGTTTAAGCTCTCCAGTCTTATGCCAGTCTTGCCTGATCCTTGGAATTAATAAACCTGATTATCATGAAGAACCTCTGCGATTGTGTCCTCTACCTGCTCTGAAGCCACTTCGTTACAAATTACCACTACAGGTCACATGTGAGGGTTGTGTAACAGAGTTGTCAGGCATAAAAACGATTGGTGACATTGTTTAGTGTTAGAGAGAAGGTAATACATTTTCAGTAGGGCCGGGAATCGATAAAAAAAATAAAATATGAATCGCACAATATGCTGTGATTAATCGCGATTAATTGCGTTTTCCCCAAGCTTGTAATCATCATGTAAACCACTGAATTAAATCAATTAACACAATGAAGTGGTCATATAATTAGAATATCATAAAAAGTTGATTTATTTCAGTAATTCCATTCAAAAACTGAAACTTGGTTATTGTATTCATTCATTACACACAGGCTGATATATTTCAAATGTTTATTTCATTTAATTGTGATGATTAAAACGGACAACTAATAGACTAGAATATTACTTAAGACCAGGGCATGAAATTGGCACCCGCCCACCCGCCAAATGCGGGTAACTTTTGTGATTGTCGGGTGAAACCGTCAATCTACCTGCCACGTTGGCGGGTAGCCAATAAGACAACACAACATCGAGCAAGCGTTGTGTTGTTGACCAATCACGTAGCCTATTGTTTTTGTTAAGCAAGCCCCGCTATTTTCTTGGACGTTCGAGACAAAATGCTGGCGTGAAGAGGTTGCCGGCTATAGAGCAACGAAAAGAGGATGAGGAGGACGGTTCCAAAAATAAAAAAGACGTTTTAATACTAAGTGGAAAGGGATGGCAAGGATCGCGACTGGTTGGTGTAAGACGTCAAAACAGACTCTTGTCTTGAAAAGCAACAAACTTATAATATGTACAAACTAGGGGTGCACGATATATCGACTCAATACCTATATTGCGATATTACGTTGCACAATATCAATATAGAAAATGTCGCAAGAAGTGCGATATTTATTTATACATTTATTTTGTGGAGAGATGCGTCGGTTGGCATTGTGGCTTAGTTGTGTTCGATTTAAGCGCACGCTTGAAAACTATATATAATGAACACGTTTCATTGGCCAGTTCCCCTGTCACATGCAAGTGACAGCAAACGGGTCCACTAAACGAACAGACCCTATGGAACACGTGACGTATGTGTGAGCGCCCGGGTCCACTAAACAAACAGACCCGATCGAACACGTGACGTATGTGTTAACTCCGACTACGTGAGGGAAGAGCAATAGAGACACCCGGACAAAGACAAAAAGCGAGTAAGAAAAGTTTAAGAAAAGTTTCAGCAAACTGATGTCGCTCAATTCGTTGTACTTTGCAAACCCTGCGGTATGGTGATACACCGGGCAAGAGGAAATACAACCAACCTATTTTCCCATCTTAAAAACCACACATGCCACTATAGCATGAGTGCAAACGCCACAATCGATTTTGTTTATATATTAATCTATTTTGAGGCATTTTCCCATAACTTTTGTGTTTTTACATATGTTTAATAATATCGAAATTAATATCGATATCGCAATATTCATAACTTAAAAATAGTATTTTGATATAAATATATAAAATGTTATGTTTATTGTTAATCTAAAATTTAAAGTGACTAATGGATTGCAGTTAACTTGCAGGTGTTAACTAAATAAATGAGACCTTCAGTGAGATGATTGGCTGTTTATATTTGTTATTTTCTATTCTAAACGCCTGCCACACCAGGTCAGATACAGTTGTAAGTCATTATGTTGATCTAGTCATAAATGAGATTGGTTAAGTTGGTTAATAACTCGACAGCACTTTAATGTGTATTCTGTACAAGTTCAAGAACCATTCTTGTGCATTTTCTGAGTCATTCACCTTTATTTTAGGCAAAAAACATTTTGGCTGGTAAAAAACCACTGTGGCAGGTTGATTTCAAAATCCACCTGCCACAGTGGCTGGTGGCCAAAAACGTTAACTTCAGGCCCTGCTTAAGACCAATACAAAAAAGGAGTGTTAGAAATGTTGTCCAACTAAAAAGTATGAAAATGAAAAGTATGAGCATGTACAGCACTCAATACATAGTTGGGGCTCCTTTTGCCTGAATTACTGCAGCAATGTGGCGTGGCATGGAGTCAATCAGTCTGTGGCACTGCTCAGGTGTTATGAGAGACCAGGTTGCTCTGATAGTGGCCTTCAGCTCTTCTGCATTGTTGGGTCTGGCGTATCGCATCTTCCTCTTCACAATACCCCATCGATTTTATATAGGGTTAAGGTCAGGCAAGTCTCATCTCTCATCTTCAACCGCTTATCCGGGGTCGGGTAGCAGCTCTAGCAGGGGACCCCAAACTTCCCTTTCCCTGGCAACATTAGCCAGCTCTGACTGGGGAATCCCGAGGTGTTCCCAGGCCATTGTGGAGATATAATCTCTCCACCTAGTCCTGGGTGTTCCCCGTGGTCTCCTCCCAGCTGGACGAGCCTGGAACACCTCTCTAGGGAGGCGCCCAGGTGGCATTCTTACTAGATGCCCGAACCACCTCAACTGGCTCCTTTCTACGCGAAGGAGCAGCGGCTCTACTCCGAGTTCCTCTCGGATGACTGAGCTTCTCACCCTATCTCTAAGGGAGAGGCCAGTCACCTTCCTGAGAAAACCCATTTCGGCCGCTTGTACCCGCGATCTTGTTCTTTCGGTCATGACCCAGCTTTCATGACCATAGGTGAGAGTAGGAACAAAGATTGACCGGTAGATCGAGAGCTTTGCCTTACGGCTCAGCTCTCTTTTTGTCACAACGGTGCGGTAAAGCGAATGCAACACCGCCCCCGCTGCTCCGATTCTCCGACCAATCTCCCGCTCCATTGTCCCCTCACTCGCGAACAAGACCCCGAGGTACTTAAACTCCTTCACTTGGGGTAAGGACTGACTCCCTACCCGGAGTAGGCATTCCACCGGCTTCCTACTGAGAGTCATGGCCTCAGATTTAGAGGTGCTAACCCTCATCCCAGCCGCTTCACACTCTGCTGCGAACCGATCCAGTGAGTGCTGCAGGTCACCGACCGATGAAGCCATCAGGACCACATCATCCGCAAAAAGCAGTGATGTAACCCTCAGTCCACCGAACGGATACCCCTCCCCCCATGACTACGCCTTGATATCCTTTCCATAAATATTACAAACAGGATTGGTGACAAAGCGCAGCCCCGGCTGAGGCCAACGCCTGAAAACTTTACACTGGACTTCAAGCAACGTGGATTCTGTGACTCTCCTCTCTTCCTCCAACCTTTGGGACCTTGATTTCCAAAGGAAATGCAAAATTTACTTCCATCAGAGAACATAACTTTGGACCACTCAGCAGCAGTCCAGTCCTTTTTGTCTTTTGCCCAGGCGAGACGCTTCTGACGTTGTGTCTTGTTCAAAGGTGGCTTGACACAAGGAAAGCGACGGCTGAAACCCATGTCTTGCATATGTCTGTGCGTGGTGGTTCTTGAAGCACTGACTCCAGATGCAGTCCAGTCTTTGTGAACCTCCCCCACATTTTTGAATGGGATTTGTTTCACAATCCTCTCCAGGGTGCGGTTATCCCTATTGCTTGTACACATTTTTTTTACCACATCTTTTACTTCTCTTTGCCTCTTTTAATATGCTTGGACACAGAGCTCTATGAACAGCCAGCCTCTTTAGCAATTACCTTTTGTGTCTTGCCCTTTGTGTGCAAGGTGCCAATGGTCGTCTTTTGGACAGCTGTCAAGTCAGAAGTCTTCCCCATCATTTTGTAGCCTTCAGAACTAGACTGAGAGACCATTTGAAGGCCTTTGCAGGTGTTTTGAGTTAATTAGCTGAATAGAGGGTGGCACCAGGTGTCTTCAATATTGAACCTTTTCAACATAATTTCTAATTTTCTGAGATACTGATTTTGGGGTTTTCATTAGTTGTTGTTGTTATAATCATCAAAATGATTCCTGAGAATGTTCTCCTGAGAACTTCAGAATAGTCATTCTTATCAAATATATGCAGCAACTTAATAAACAACAAAGTGTTAGTTCAAGTTATATATTTAAACCCTGAAGGTTATCATAAATACTCGATCCGCTTAGAACTTCAGGCAGTAGTCCAAATGAAAGACCATTTTTTTTTTATAAAAAGCCAACCATATCTTTAATATATCAGGAAAAACATTTGCAGACACAACAAACAAAACTCTATGAATTGTAAAATAGTCAGTTGCACACCTTATGTCCTCAACTAACCCAACATTGATATCTGAAGAGTTAATAATCCACTCAACACAGAAAAAGCCAATTTCCTAATTGTTCACACAGACGTCTGAATTAGAACAACTACAAAAGGGGAAGAAAAAACAACAAAAACGAATGAGGAGAAAAGACAATAAAAAGGAGAATAACCAGTGGAAAAGAAAGAAGTGTAAGAGTGAGAGGTGGTGGACAGGGTAGAGGAAGAGGAAGAGGAGATGGAGATGGAGCAAGAAGAGCTGAAGATGTAGGAGAAAAAGAAAGAAGAGCTGAAGATGTAGGAGAAAGAAAAAGAAGAGCTGAAGATGTAGGAGAAAGAAAAAGAAGAGCTGAGGGTGTAGGAGAAAGAGAAAGAATAGCTGAGGATGTAGGAGAAAGAAGAGCTGAGGGTGTAGGAGAAAGAGAAGATAGAGGAGTAGAGAGGGAAGAGATGGATAGATTGGAGGGCAATGGTATAGCGAAAAGAGAAAGAGTAGAAAATATAAGAAGATGGACAGAAAGGAAGAGGAGGGCAAGGTGTAAGAGGAGGGCAAGGTGTAAGAGGAGGACAAGGTGTAAGAGGAGGACAAGGTGTAAGAGGAGGACAAGGTGTAAGAGGAGGACAAGGTGTAAGAGGAGGGCAAGGTGTAAGAGGAGGGCAAGGTGTAAGAGGAGGGAAGGTGTAAGAGGAGGACAAGGTGTAAGAGGAGATCATGGTGTAAGAGGAGATCAAGGTGTAAGAGGAGGGAGGAGAGGTAGAAGGATATGGTACATGCATGTTTCAAATGAAATCAGAGCCACACTTATTGATCATGTCATAAATCCTGGTCTCTCACTGAGAGAAGCTGGGCAGAGAGTTCAGCCCAATATAAACAGATCCACAGTGGCTTCAATTATCCGCACGTTTCAGAGGGAGAACCGGTAAGTAACTATATCATTCTAATTCTACAATGACAGTACATGTAGTCTTGTTTGACATAGGTCTAGATTTCTACAGTAAATGTTCCTGCTTGTCCAAACATTTTTCAGAATTGAAGTTAGAGAACATTCAGGTGGACGAACAAGACTTCTTTCAATTGAACAAGAGCATGCCATTGTTGATATGGTGGCCCAGAACAATACCCTCATCCTCAAAGAAATTCAGCAAAGAATAATACAGGACAATCAACTGTTCCGCAATATCCACCAATGCAGTCTCTCCACAACTGATCGTGTTCGAAGGAGAAATTAAATCCGAATGAAGCAAGTATACAAAGTGCCCCATGAGAGGAACTCCGTTAGAGTGAAGGAGTTGCGATTCCAGTTTGTTCAATTATGTGCAACCCAATTACTGCACTTTAACTGTCAATACAAAGATATATTTTTTCTGAATTTTAAGTGTGTCCATAAACTGTTCTGTAAGTGAAAAGATTTAGGTATATCTATGTATACTGCTGCTTCAAAGTGTGAACTCAAACTTCAGCAACAGTTTCACAGTATTATTGACTGCAATCAATGCCATTACTGTATTGTACAATGTGTTGTTTTTACTCTAGAGAATCTTGGAGTTGGATAGCAGTGCAACTCATTATGAGTTCCTGTATATTGATGAAGCAGGCTTTAATCTTCGCAAAAAATTAGGGAGAATTGTGATCGGCCAAGTGCTACAGTCAATGTCCCTGGACAACGAGGAGGCAACATCACTCTCTGTGCCACAATTTCTACAACTGGTGTTGTGGCACACAATCCTGTCTTAATACCATTTAACACAGCAAGGCTCCTACATTTTTTAAATCTCCTCAATGAAAACTTCTTTGATCAGGAGCAAATGGTGCGGAATTTTGTAGTTGTTTGGGACAATGTCCAATTCCACCATTCAGCACTAGTATGAGAGCGGTTTGAGAATCACCCACGTTTCAGGATGGTGTTCCACCATATTCTCCTTTCATGTAAGTACATGACCGCAACCCTTACAACCAAGTAATTCTTCTTCAAGCGTTGGAAGAGGCCTGTGGAGATATTGGGGCACATGCATGTCAAGGATGGATACAGCATTCAAAGCGTTTTGTCCCACAATGCATGACTCGTGAAAATATTTGCTGTGATGTTGATGAAATTCTCTGGCCAGATGTAATTGAGAGGCATGATCAATAAATTAATTGATTCAATGAATGCAGGTTTTTTTTTACTTTTTATTTACCTATGTACTTATTTGCATAATTAATTTTTGTGGGAAGAAAACTCATTGTTATACACCTGAACTCCTCATTAAAGAACTTAATGAAAAACATGTATTTTCATTTATTTCTTTGTGTATCTTCAGCTGAATTTTTTATCAAATCAACAGAGAACACACTTTTAGTTTTGATGTTAATATTGCATTTTAATAAATGCATTACTTGAATAAAATGCTGTGTTTCATTGTGCAGTGAATATTTATCTGTTTTGCAAACATGTGAGTGTGTTTAGTTTGCTACTGTTTTAAGACCTGCGTGAAGTTGGCCCCCCACCCAACGCAAAAAGTCGGGAAATTAGTCTCAATCGTTTGTGCTCCGTTTGTGCTGGTTTGTGCAGCAAATATTTTTGTTTGTGCTGCTTTACTTTTTTAGATATTAAAGAATACGTTATAGTTCATTCAGAGGTCACTCAGCCCCCCACAATCTCAGAATTAAGTCAAACTAGTCTCAATCGTTTGTGCTGGTTTGTGCTGGTTAGTGCAGCAAATATTTTCGTTTGTGCTGCTTTAGTTTTTTTTATATTGCGGTTTTTAATAATGGCTGATGACGTCACCAGCCCCCCCACTTGCTCCAAATCAAGTGAAATTGGTCTCAATCGTTTGTGCTCCGTTTGTGCTGGTTTGTGCAGCAAATATTTCCGTTTGTGCTGCTTTAGTTTTTTTATATTCTGTTTTTTAATAATGGCTGATGACGTCACCAGCCCCCCCACTTGCTCCGAATGAAGTGAAACTAGTCTCAATCGTTTGTGCTCCGTTTGTGCTGGTTTGTGCAGCAAATATTTCCGTTTGTGCTGCTTTAGTTTTTTTTATATTAAAGGATACTTTTTAGGTCATTCAGGGGTCACTCAGCCCCCCACAATCTCAGAATTCAGTCAAAATAGTGTCGATCGTTTGTGCTCCGTTTGTGCTGGTTTGTGCTGTTAAAATTAGGGTTTGTGCTGTTGCGGTATTTTTTCTATTTCACATTTTAATAATGGTCGATTACATCATCAGCCCCCCCACAATCTCAGAATTAAGTCAAAATAGTCTCAATCGTTTGTGCTCCGTTTGTGCTGGTTTGTGCAGCAAATATTTTCGTTTGTGCTGCTTTAGTTTTTTTATATTCTGGTTTTTAATAATGGCTGATGACGTCACCAGCCCCCCCACTTGCTCCGAATGAAGTGAAACTAGTCTCAATCGTTTGTGCTCCGTTTGTGCTGGTTTGTGCAGTTAAAATTAGGGTTTGTGCTGTTGCGGTATATTTTTCTGTTTTTTAATAATGACTGATGACGTAACCAGCCCCCCCCCACTTGAAATCACCCATTATTGAAAACCAGAATATTAAAAAAAACTAAAGCAGCACAAACGGAGCACAAACGATTGAGACTATTTTGACTTAATTCTGAGATTATGGGGGGGCTGATGATGTAATCGACCATTATTAAAATGTGAAATAGAAAAAATACCGCAACAGCACAAACCCTAATTTTAACAGCACAAACCAGCACAAACGGAGCACAAACGATCGACACTATTTTGACTGAATTCTGAGGTTGTGGGGGGCTGAGTGACCCCTGAATGACCTAAAAAGTATCCTTTAATATAAAAAAAACTAAAGCAGCACAAACGGAAATATTTGCTGCACAAACCAGCACAAACGGAGCACAAACGATTGAGACTAGTTTCACTTCATTCGGAGCAAGTGGGGGGGCTGGTGACGTCATCAGCCATTATTAAAAAACAGAATATAAAAAAACTAAAGCAGCACAAACGGAAATATTTGCTGCACAAACGGAGCACAAACGATTGAGACCAATTTCACTTGATTTGGAGCAAGTGGGGGGGCTGGTGACGTCATCAGCCATTATTAAAAACCGGAATATAAAAAAAAATAAAGCAGCACAAACGAAAATATTTGCTGCACAAACCAGCACAAACGGAGCACAAACGATTGAGACTAATTTCCCGACTTTTTGCGTTGGGTGGGGGGCCAACTTCACGCAGGTTGTTTTAAGAGCAGTTACCTGAGTTTGGAGAAATATAGCAAATTGGCCTATAGGCCTAAATAATTGGATTATATGTAAAGTTGCCAGATGAATTTTAAAGAGGTCTATTACAGCCTTTTTAATATGAATGACAAAAAGAATTAAATAAAAGTTTGTTGTGACGCCCAAATAGTTGTCATCATCACAGATGTCAGGTGAATAGTTGTCATTGCTCACAGATGTCGGGTGAATAGTTGTCATTGCTCACAGATGTCGGGTGAATAGTTGTCATTGCTCACAGATGTCGGGTGAATAGTTGTCATTGCTCACAGATGTCGGGTGAATAGTTGTCATTGCTCACAGATGTCGGGTGAATAGTTGTCATTGATCACAGATGTCGGGTGAATAGTTGTCATTGATCACAGATGTCGGGTGAATAGTTGTCATTGCTCACAGATGTCGGGTGAATAGTTGTCATTGCTCACAGATGTCTAATGAATAGTTGTCATTGCTCACAGATGTCAGGTGAATAGTTGTCATTGCTCACAGATGTCAGGTCAATAGTTGTCATTGCTCACAGATGTCAGGTGAATAGTTGTCATTGCTAACAGATGTCAGGTGAATAGTTGTCATTGCTCACAGATGTCGGGTGAATAGTTGTCATTGCTCACAGATGTCAGATGAATAGTTGTCATTGCTCACAGATGTCGGGTGATTAGTTGTCATTGTTCACAGATGTTAGGTGAATAGTTGTCATTGTTCACAGATGTCGGGTGAATAGTTGTCATTGCTCACAGATGTCTTCTAATGTGTTTATTGGGCAGCAGTTTCTAGCTATTTAGCCTAAACATCAGTTAACTCCTCTGTTACTAGTTTGGTCAATGGACCGTCCCAATTAGACGTCCTGTACTCCAGTAATGTGTATTCAATTAGGCGTCCTGTACTGCAGAACATTATGACCACCTGTCTAATATACTGTTGGTCCTCTATATGCCAGAACATTATGACCACCTGTCTAATATACTGTTGGTCCTCTATGTACCAGAACATTATGACCACCTGTCTAATATACTGTTGGTCCTCTATGTACCAGAACATTATGACCACCTGTCTAATATACTGTTGGTCCTCTATGTGCCAGAACATTATGACCACCTGTCTAATATACTGTTGGTCCTCTATGTGCCAGAACATTATGACCACCTGTCTAATATACTGTTGGTCCTCTATGTGCCAGAACATTATGACCACCTGTCTAATATACTGTTGGTCCTCTATATGCCAGAACATTATGACCACCTGTCTAATATACTGTTGGTCCTCTATGTACCAGAACATTATGACCACCTGTCTAATATACTGTTGGTCCTCTATGTGCCAGAACATTATGACCACCTGTCTAATATACTGTTGGTCCTCTATGTACCAGAACATTATGACCACCTGTCTAATATACTGTTGGTCCTCTATGTACCAGAACATTATGACCACCTGTCTAATATACTGTTGGTCCTCTAGAACATTATGACCACCTGTCTAATATACTGTTGGTCCTCTATGTGCCAGAACACTATGACCACCTGTCTAATATACTGTTGGTCCTCTAGAACATTATGACCACCTGTCTAATATGCTGTTGGTCCTCTAAGTGCCAGAACATTATGACCACCTGTCTAATATGCTGTTGGTCCTCTATGTACCAGAACATTATGACCACCTGTCTAATATACTGTTGGTCCTCTAGAACATTATGACCACCTGTCTAATATACTGTTGGTCCTCTATGTGCCAGAACATTATGACCACCTGTCTAATATACTGTTGGTCCTCTATGTGCCAGAACATTATGACCACCTGTCTAATATACTGTTGTTCCTCTATGTGCCAGAACATTATGACCACCTGTCTAATATACTGTTGGTCCTCTATGTGCCAGAACATTATGACCACCTGTCTAATATACTGTTGGTCCTCTATGTGCCAGAACATTATGACCACCTGTCTAATATACTGTTGGTCCTCTATGTACCAGAACATTATGACCACCTGTCTAATATACTGTTGGTCCTCTATGTGCCAGAACATTATGACAACCTGTCTAATATACTGTTGGTCCTCTATGTACCAGAACATTATGACTACCTGTCTAATATACTGTTGGTCCTCTATGTACCAGAACATTATGACCACCTGTCTAATATACTGTTGGTCCTCTATGTGCCAGAACATTATGACCACCTGTCTAATATACTGTTGGTCCTCTATGTACCAGAACATTATGACCACCTGTCTAATATACTGTTGGTCCTCTAGAACATTATGACCACCTGTCTAATATACTGTTGGTCCTCTATGTGCCAGAACATTATGACCACCTGTCTAATATACTGTTGGTTCTCTATGTACCAGAACATTATGACCACCTGTCTAATATACTGTTGGTCCTCTAGAACATTATGACCACCTGTCTAATATACTGTTGGTCCTCTATGTGCCAGAACATTATGACCACCTGTCTAATATACTGTTGGTCCTCTATGTACCAGAACATTATGACCACCTGTCTAATATACTGTTGGTCCTCTAGAACATTATGACCACCTGTCTAATATACTGTTGGTCCTCTATGTACCAGAACATTATGACCACCTGTCTAATATACTGTTGGTCCTCTATGTGCCAGAACATTATGACCACCTGTCTAATATACTGTTGGTTCTCTGTGTGCCAGAACATTATGACCACCTGTCTAATATACTGTTGGTCCTCTATGTGCCAGAACATTATGACCACCTGTCTAATATACTGTTGATCCTCTATGTGCCAGAACATTATGACCACCTGTCTAATATACTGTTGGTTCTCTATGTACCAGAACATTATGACCACCTGTCTAATATACTGTTGGTCCTCTAGAACATTATGACCACCTGTCTAATATACTGTTGGTCCTCTATGTACCAGAACATTATGACCACCTGTCTAATATACTGTTGGTCCTCTATGTACCAGAACATTATGACCACCTGTCTAATATACTGTCCTCTAGAACATTATGATCACCTGTCTAATATACTGTTGGTCCTCTATGTGCCAGAACATTATGACCACCTGTCTAATATACTGTTGGTCCTCTATGTGCCAGAACATTATGACCACCTGTCTAATATACTGTTGGTCCTCTATGTACCAGAACATTATGACCACCTGTCTAATATACTGTTGGTCCTCTAGAACATTATGACCACCTGTCTAATATACTGTTGGTCCTCTATGTGCCAGAACATTATGACCACCTGTCTAATATACTGTTGTTCTTCTATGTGCCAGAACATTATGACCACCTGTCTAATATACTGTTGGTTCTCTATGTACCAGAACATTATGACCACCTGTCTAATATACTGTTGGTCCTCTATGTGCCAGAACACTATGACCACCTGTCTAATATACTGTTGGTCCTCTATGTGCCAGAACATTATGACCACCTGTCTAATATACTGTTGGTTCTCTATGTACCAGAACATTATGACCACCTGTCTAATATACTGTTGGTCCTCTAGAACATTATGACCACCTGTCTAATATACTGTTGGTCCTCTATGTGCCAGAACATTATGACCACCTGTCTAATATACTGTTGGTCCTCTATGTGCCAGAACATTATGACCACCTGTCTAATATACTGTTGGTCCTCTATGTGCCAGAACATTATGACCACCTGTCTAATATACTGTTGGTCCTCTATGTGCCAGAACATTATGACCACCTGTCTAATATACTGTTGGTCCTCTATGTACCAGAACATTATGACCACCTGTCTAATATACTGTTGGTCCTCTATGTGCCAGAACAATATGACCACCTGTCTAATATACTGTTGGTCCTCTATGTACCAGAACATTATGACCACCTGTCTAATATACTGTTGGTCCTCTATGTGCCAGAACATTATGACCACCTGTCTAATATACTGTTGGTCCTCTATGTACCAGAACATTATGACCACCTGTCTAATATACTGTTGGTCCTCTAGAACATTATGACCACCTGTCTAATATACTGTTGGTCCTCTATGTGCCAGAACATTATGACCACCTGTCTAATATACTGTTGGTCCTCTATGTGCCAGAACATTATGACCACCTGTCTAATATACTGTTGGTCCTCTATGTACCAGAACATTATGACCACCTGTCTAATATACTGTTGGTCCTCTATGTGCCAGAACATTATGACAACCTGTCTAATATACTGTTGGTCCTCTATGTACCAGAACATTATGACTACCTGTCTAATATACTGTTGGTCCTCTATGTACCAGAACATTATGACCACCTGTCTAATATACTGTTGGTCCTCTATGTGCCAGAACATTATGACCACCTGTCTAATATACTGTTGGTCCTCTATGTGCCAGAACATTATGACCACCTGTCTAATATACTGTTGGTCCTCTATGTACCAGAACATTATGACCACCTGTCTAATATACTGTTGGTCCTCTAGAACATTATGACCACCTGTCTAATATACTGTTGGTCCTCTATGTACCAGAACATTATGACCACCTGTCTAATATACTGTTGGTCCTCTATGTGCCAGAACATTATGACCACCTGTCTAATATACTGTTGGTTCTCTGTGTGCCAGAACATTATGACCACCTGTCTAATATACTGTTGGTCCTCTATGTGCCAGAACATTATGACCACCTGTCTAATATACTGTTGGTTCTCTATGTACCAGAACATTATGACCACCTGTCTAATATACTGTTGGTCCTCTAGAACATTATGACCACCTGTCTAATATACTGTTGGTCCTCTATGTGCCAGAACATTATGACCACCTGTCTAATATACTGTTGGTCCTCTATGTGCCAGAACATTATGACCACCTGTCTAATATACTGTTGGTTCTCTATGTACCAGAACAATATGACCACCTGTCTAATATACTGTTGGTCCTCTATGTACCAGAACATTATGACCACCTGTCTAATATACTAAAAAGAAGGTGTTCTCTGTTATCTGGCACCAATACATTAGCAGCAGATCCTTCAAGTCCAGTAAGTTGTGACATGGAGCCACTGTGGATCGGACTTTCCGCACATTCCACAGATGCTCAATCAGATTGAGCCAACACCATGAAATATTAATCAAACCATTCCCCATCAATGTGTGCAGTGTGGCAGTGCACATTATTCTGCTGAGATGCCACTGCTGGGTACCTGGTCTGCAATAATGTGTAGGTTGGTGGTACCTGTCAAATACACATACAAATGAATGCCTGGGACCCTGGGTTTCCCAGCAGAACATTGCCCCCGATGTGTTGCCTTCCAACAGGGCATCCTGGTGCCATCACTTCCCCAGGTAAACAGGGCACACATGTACAGCCAACCACAATTTATAAAACGGGACATTGTGCAAAACAATGATATTGGTATGCCAGTCTTTTGCTAGCCACAACATACAGTTGCAGAAAAAATAAACATGATTATTCCATGGATCTAGTTAATATTAACAAGCTGACACCAGCAACAAGAAACGTGTTCTGATTACTGAACTCTGAAATGAAATTACACATCAAAAGAATGCAGTTAAAAGCAACTTCATATCTCTTATGGCTACCAAAGGATGATTAATCTATTTTTGCTAATTGTAACCTGTAAATCTCCCATTTCAGTCTGGTGACATTTGTGGCCACTGCCATTTGCAGTGAATGAGGAACTTGACCATCACATGATTAGTTTGTAATTTTAATCGTAGGTTTATTTAAAGAGTAAGAAACAGAATAATAAAACAAATCCAGTATAACACATTTCAAATAAGTTATACCTTGATTTTCATTTTACTCAGTAGAATAAGTATTTCAGTCAATCAGCAAGATTTCTGTTTTTTATACAGTTAACAAAATGAGATTAGGAGCACTCACTTAACACTAGAAGCGCCAGAGCTGTTTTCACTCCTTAAATCACCAGAGCTCCGCGCCCGCTGGCGTCATTAGCATACGAATCATCCCAATTAGCACCTACATTCTCATCCACAGCTTCACCATCCATTCACTGTGTAACCTGCCATCAACAGCATCAGATCATCTACTGTGTTATCATCCTAAATTAAATGAATTACGATGAATTATGAAGTAAAACATTTTACTAAAATAGTATGTATTTATTGTCTTATGTAACCATACAATCAAAACCATTATTTTAAAATGCACAGGCTATGACATTTAAATTTCTAAAGATCGAATAAATTAAAATCCATCCAACTGTATGTCCTATTTTGATGTAGTAAATGCTAAAACATTTTAGATCACAAGCGACGCGCAATCAAATGATTTGCGCATGATTGGCCGTAGCTATAGACATATTGCAACGCAGACTCTTAAAATAAAAAACATTAGGCTACAGTGTATAATTCGATCATTTTCATTTGAAAAATGTATTATAGTTATTGCAGTCCAGTAACTAAGGCACTGTAGTCAATGAAACACGTATTTTACAAGTTACAACACAGTTTGTATATTGGTCACGGTCGGGTATTCAGCTGTTACCCGGGAGATACATTAATCTATTTCGTTTTATATTTTCGTTCTGTTTATTTAGTAAAACATATATTTCTTTATAAGCATACCTCCTTTTTCTAGTTCATTGAAATTCAACCAAGCCAATCAATCTATGAATATCTCGCAGTATTTTGTCTGCCTGAGCAGGACACGCAAACTAACTGGTTGCACTGCGCACAGTGTTCATTAGTGTTGTTATGAGTGCAAATGAGACAGCAGCAAACTAATCCGTTACATATATCCAGTTTCATATAGACCGGACCAAAACGAGTCCAGTTTCATATAGACCAGACCAAAACCAGTCCAATATCGATCAGACCAAAACCAGTCCAGTTTCATATAGACCAGACCAAAACAGATCCAGTTTCATATAGATCAGACCAAAATGGATCCAGTTTCATATAGACCAGACCAAAACAAGTCCAATATAGATCAGACCAAAACGAGTCCAATATAGATCAGACCAAAATGCGTCCAGTTTCATATAGATCGGACCAAAACGCGTCCGGTTTCATATAGATCAAACCAAAACTATCCAGTTTGATATAGATCGGACCATTATTGAGTGCAATAGGCGCATGATGTAGCTGACGCGGAGATCTGTGTATGCGTTGCCATGGCGACAAGAGTAAATGTGCGCAGCCGTATTATCGTTCCGTGACTTCATTTCATGTTGTTATAATTTCTTGTTTATTTTAATGTGTAGCATTTAATAAGTGAAACACTGTGACGCTGTTTATTTTATTTATCACGAAATAACTTTGTAATATGGTTCAATAAAGTTACACGTTACGCCGGAAGGAAAACTCACCGGCGTAGGGTCAGAGAGAGAGAGGAAGGAACAAAAAAGAGAGAGTTGTATTTGCGCTAAAGTGATGAGCATTTAAGATATTGTTTTAATTTTTCTACTGCTGGTTATACTAGGCAAACCGTTTTCACGGTGCAATCGTGCAGAGTTTTTCCACAGTGTTTTGTATGGAACTTTGGAACGGAATAAACGTGCTGATTGGCATCAGTTTGAGACGTTGAGTTTTTCGTTTAACCAGGGTAGTTACACATGACACATATAGAACTGATAAATAATTAAAAATTAAATGAATGGGCTGTATACATAGATGTATTGGATGAATTCGTTCTGTTTATTTAGTGAAACATATTTCTTTATAAACGTACCTCTTTTTCTAGTTAATTCAAATTCAACCAAGCCAATCAATATATTGTCTATGTGTATCTCGCAGTCTTGTCTGCGTATCGCCCATTCAACCATTAACGTCATAAGCTCAGTGAGGTGTGATCGGTGTCTGGGTACCGCAATTAGCCCCTCTTGGGTACCAACGCCCAGCGGCGTGGGATTATGGCGACAGGAGGGCAGTTTAGGTATCAAAACACATGTAAATAGTAGTTTTATATAGTGTTCGGTTTGTGATTTTGCAATTCTGAAAACGGGACATGGTAAAATTCACATACTTAGGAAAAGTCATGGAAGGACAAGGCTGTAGCTTTTCAACATTATATATTTATTTGAATTACTAACTGCAACGCCCGCGGGCGTTGGCTGTTGGCGCTTCTAGTGTTAAAAGGAGTGCTCCTAATCTCAGCTTGTTACCTGAATAAAAGACGCCTGTCTAGAGAAGCAATCAAACTCTCCACCATGACCAACACTAAAGAGATGTCAGGGACAAGATTGTAAACCAACACAAGGCTGGAATGTGCTACAAGACTGTCGCCAAGAAGCTTTGTGAGAAGGTGACAACAGTTGTTATTATTTGCAAGTGGACGAAAAACAAAATAACTGTCAATCTCCTTCGGTCTGGGGCTCCATGCAAGATCTCACATCGTGGAGTTTCACTGACCATGAGAACAGTGAGGAATCAACCCAGAACTACACAGGAGGATCTTATCAATGATCTCAAGGCAGCTGGGACTATAATCACTACGTTGGTGACACACTACGTTGTGAATGACTAAAATCCTGCAGCGCCCGCCAGGTCCCCCTGCCCAAGAAAGCACATTCACAGTCTGACGTTTGCCAATGAAGATCTGAATGATTCAAAGGAAAAAAGGTGAACGTTTTGTGGTCAGATGAGACCAAAATCGAGCTATTTGGCATCAACTCAACTAGTGTTTGGAGGAGGAAGAATTCTGCCTATGACCCCAAGAACACCATCCCCCACCGTCAAACATGGTGGTGGAAAACTATGCTTTGGGGGTGTTTTTCTGCTAAGGGGAAAGGACAACTTTACCGCATCAAAGGGACGATGGTTAGGACCATGGAAAATCAAATCTTGGGTGAGAACCTCCTTACCTCAGTCAGGGCATTGAAAATTGGTATTTCAGCACGACAATGACCCAAAACACACGGCCAAGGCAACAAAGGAGTGGCTTAAAAAGAAGCACATTAAGATCCTGGAGTGGCCTAGACAGTTACCAGACATTAATCCCGTAGAATGTCTGTGGAGGGAGCTGAAGGTTCGAGTTGTCAAACATCCGCCTCAAAACCTTAATGACTTAGAGAGGATCTGTAAAGAGGAGTGGGACAAAATCTCTCCTGAGATGTGAGCAAACCTGGTGGCCAACTACAAGACACGTCTGACCTCTGTGATGCCAACAAGGGTTTTGCCACCAAGAACTAAGTAATGTTTTGCAAAGGGTGTCAAATACTAATTTCTGTCTGCTATTGGTGTCTCTGGCACAGCCCTCATTTGGTTCCAGTCATACCTATCAAACAGAAAGCAGTTTGTAACACTTGGACCGCATCGGTCTTCCGAGTCCCCTGTCACTCACTGTGTCCCAGAGGGTTCTTACTTGGGCCCCTCCTCTTCCTCATATACATCCTCCCCATTGGCCAGATTATACGCAGCCACGGCCTCAACTTCCACTGTTACGCAGATGATATCCAACTCTATCTCACCACCCTCTCCTTCTGACCCACCTTCACGTTCCCTCACTGACTGTCTCTCTGATTTAAAACTATGGATGCAGAACAACTTTCTAAAACTCAACACTGATAAAATCGAAATCCTGCTGGTTGTCCCTAAAAGCCTCCTCTCCCAATCACTTATATCCACTCTCACCGTTGATGGTTCACCTGTCTGCTCTACCCCCGCTGTTAAAAACCTTGGCATTCAGCTTGACTCCACCCTTAGCTTTGATTCTCTCTGTTAGTGATGCACAGACTCTGGTTAACTCCTTTATCATGTCCCGTCTAGATTACTGTAACTCACTCTTCCTTGGTCTCCCAGCTAGAGCACTACAAAGGCTTCAATACATTCAAAACTCAGCAGCCAGGCTCCTCACACACACAAGACGATCAGCACACATCATCCCCATCCTCCACCAACTTCACTGGCTACCAGTTCTGTCTCGGATCAAATACAAAGTTCTACTACTTACCTACAAAGCCCTTCACAACCTTGCTCCCCCCTATATCTGCGACCTCCTGACCAGTTCCACTACCTCCCGTTCACTCAGATCCTTTGATCAAAATTTCCTGGCTATCCCCCGCACCAGACGTTCCACCCTTGGTAGCAGGTCCTTTAGTGCCTTGGCCCTCAAACTCTGGAACCACCTCCCAAAAACTCTTTGTGACTGTCCTTCTTTGCCTCTATTTAAAGCACATCTCAAGACCTTTTTATTTAATGACCATTTCTCCACACCTAACCTCTAGCTCCATACTGATAATTTATCATGGTTGTATTGTCTTGTTTGTCTACTGTTTATCATTGCTGTTTTGTCGTGATTGTCTATTTGGTGTAAATGTAAACCATGTAAAGCAACCTTGGGTTTGAGAAAGGCGCTATATAAAATAAACATATTATTATTATTATTATTTCACTGAGTAAATGCAAAATCTATATATAACTTATTTGAAATGCGTTGTTCTGGATTTCGTTGTTGTTATTCATTCTCTCACAGTTAAAAAAAACATACCATCAAATGATAGACTGATCATCTCTTTGTATAGGTCAAACATTTCGTCCGTCGCTGTATTTTCTGACAATAAAAAAAACTAAAAATCACTATTAAACAGTACAAAATCAAGTTTTGCTTTGGGTTCCACACGACAAAGTTGTTTAATTTAACCATAGTTCTGACAATTGATGAATATGCTATCGGGAGAAGACAATCAAAGCTTGATACATGCAGCCCCAAATAGAAGATATCATTGGCTTCATTGTGGTGCAGTACAGCGTTTAATGCAGCACTGGTATCTCTCTCCCTCTCTTTTAACCCACTTGGCGCCTGAAGGTGGAACAGCTTCCACTGAAGAACCAAGAGACGTAAATAAATGTTGACAGTATCAGATCTGCTTCATGGTTCATTTACCGAGCCAAAGGAGCAGTGTCAGCTCTCAAAAAAGGTCTTCCCATCAACTCCAACCAATAAACATGGCCAAATGCATTTATTAGCAACATTTTAAGAAAACATAGAAAAACACAAATAATCAGTATAAACAAGGGAATAAGAATTAAACTCACATTAATTACAGGCAAGTCAAATATCCATGTCTGAGAGAATACAGATAGCATCTTTTCTATATTTCTTATTGATATTCTTACAGGTACACATCTACTTGTGTTATGGGATGAATGTTGTTTAGCATGAATGTTTACTGCTTTTAGTAGGTGTTATGAAATATTAGTGCATTGTAGATTTAACTTTCAGATGTCATATGTAATGAATAACCTGATCATGAAAGATGGACAGAAATGCCATATGTTATAATCTGCAGAAGAGAATCAACATTGTATATCAATTTAATATATGTTTCCAGCTACTAGCATTCAGCTGTTTTCAAATGCCTTATTACTACTCTCTGAATATAGCATATAGGCCTATAGCTATTGGCTCCACAGATTTACTAAATCAGCTTTAATTCAGTTTTGTCCCTCTGCATCGAGCACAAACTGCATCTGGTTTCAGTATGGTTCTATTTGCATACTTTACAATACCTAGGGCATGTGTGGGTTGAAATGGGCTGAGTTCTGTACAGGGGTAGTGGGGTTGATGCAAGACAAAGTTGCTTCGCCTCATCTCACTCTAGCAACTCCTTTAAGTAAGTTGGGTCTTGAAAGAAATAAGCTAAATTGTTGTTTTGAGCTGTTAAATGTGTTATATAAGCAACTTGGTGCTGGCAAATTCATTCTGATTGAGCAGTATAATAAGATGCAAAACGGTTTGTTGAGATGTAGGTTTTCATTTACTCAAGAGCCTGGATGAGACGTGAGAGAGTCTCCCTCTCTTTGAACTTAACCTACTCCATTATTTCCTTACACAGTTTGGTTATTACTTCATATAAGGCTCAAACTCGGTTATATTTGGTCCCTTGCATAACACAATTTAAAATACTCTAATATTAAAAGTGAAAATGTCTTCACATTTAATAATTTGCATATTGTCAGTCCTTCACCTAGACACCCATGATTTCCCGAGGGCATTGATGTGTGCACGTTCATCAGGGTATTCCACTGGGGGAACAATATGGAAGTCATAAATTATGCTCCCTCACTCTTTATTTCAAAGGCCTGTTTCCAAGATTAAATGTATTTCCATCTGGAATTCTCCCCAGTAAATGAGTAAATGAGAAAAAGTGACGCAACAATAACTGGCCAGACCATACTTATTTAGCTGCCATTAGCTCAAACTGTGTTTATAACTTATTTCCTCAATGTCAAATGTACATTTTTAAAAGATTACAGAGGTAGCAAATATTTAATCGGAAGGAAAATGATTACTGACGTATCAACACAAACTGTCATATTTTGTAAAAATTAAAATAGGCTGCTAAACATAATATTAGTTGTTTTCTATTGTCCAGGATAAAAATAAACTGACACAAAAACTAATGATATTAGCAACAACTTAGAGATTCATGAATCGTCTGTATATTATTATCTTACGTTGGATAGACCTTACGACTCCCAGTCTGCATTGTAATGTAAACAAACATGGCCGCGCACACACAACGTATTTATCTAAAATAGCTCAATTTCGTCACTACAACCTAAAACGATTTACACTGATGACATGTGTCTTATTGCCCTCCTCCTCAGACATCATCCCTCCCCCAGTCAAACGTCCCCCCTCGCTTGGTCAAGTATCAGCTCTCCCTTTCTCAAACATCACCTGTTGAAGCTTTAAGTCCTCGTCTTGTCATTCGTTATTCCTCCTCAAGTCATTCCTCACTCCTCTAGTCATTCGTCACTCCTCCTCTAGTCATTCGTCACTCCTCCATTCATTCAATGGAGGATAGCGCGTCAGCATGTAATTTCGGCAAAATAGCTTTAAATTCGCTTTTCCAGTGATTATTTTAACAAAAAAGGAGGGGATGAAGCATGCATATTTAGGAGCATTCCTAAAAGGAGATTTCTGTATGAATGCCACAAAACATTTCTTTAAGTACCAGTGGGTCAAATTATCCAGTTCTGATGCTTATAGTGTTAAGTGATGGCAGCACAATGCACTGTGGGAAGATGACAAGCTTGTGAAAGGAGTGCGATGCTCAATGTAATGATCTGCTTGGAAACCTGGGTGTGGGCATTTATGTGGACATCAGTTTGACACGTAGCACCCACCTAAACATTGCTGCAGACCAGATATACCCATCATAACTATGGTATTCTTGGTTGGTCGGGGGCTCTTCAAGCAGGATAATCTGCCCTAAATCCGAGTAGGCATCTGTCGGATGTGCTGTACCAACATGTCCAATCCACAGCAGATACACCTCACAACTTACAGCACTTGAAGGTTCTGTTGCTAATGTCTTGGTAGATACCACATGACACCTTCATGAGTACTGTCAAGCACATTCCTCGTCAGGTTGGCGCTGTTTTGGCAACTCTTGTCCTGGGCTTATTTAATATTTAGAGACCACAACAAGTAAAGCAGCAGTCATTTCGGGAAATAATGATGTTTTAAGCATATACTTGACATGAAGATCAAAGGTTTCCTTAGCATCAAAGATTACTCGTAAGTTCTTCAATTTTGTTCGAAATTCCAGAGCAGAGACATTAATGTTTAAAGTTAAACGGACCTGCTATACGAAGCTGGTGCAGGGAACCAATGAGGATAACTTCAGTTTTGTCACTCTTCAGACAGAACATTTAGGGATGTTCATTCTTTATATCAGTAATACACTATGCTAGAAAGGCAACAGCCACTCAAACACCAGATTTTGAATGGATATAAATCTCTTTGTCATAATAAAAAATAAAAAATCATTAAGACCAAGAGGTTGTAAGAGCTGACCAATGAGATACACATAAATATTCACATCCATGCCACATCATAATTATATGTGAGCCCGATCTATTTAAATATAAAAAATAGGATATGAAATAACTAAACACTTAAGTAAATTTATTTTACTAATTAAAAGAATGAGGGAAAAAAAGGAAATAATGAATGTGCAAATCATTAAACGCACACTCATTCTTTCTGATTGTCTGTTCAGACTAACAACCTCGTCAGTTATTCTTGTCAATCAGACAACCAATGAACCAAAGACGCATGAGGGATGACCAAGACAACCGACTCAGAGCCAATTAACAGCAGAGGAGAGAGGAAGGGCAGCTGTTAAAATAGTGTATGCAGCTCGACCCTTCCCCAACCACTTACAGATCCTATGAACTCACCATACTTTCCCGCTCGCAATCACCAGAAAATCACCTGTCTTTTGTTCTGACTGGCAAAGCCCGGTCATTTAAAATGAGTTGGAACCATGGAGTCCACATTATAAGTAAGAACAATAACCTGCACAAGTGTTGTTTTTATACTTCATTTACCACAGTCCCTGGTGAAGTTAAGTACTGTTTTCTGAGAAAAAAATCTATTTCAGCATATTGGCCAAAAGCTTCAAACTGAATTTTACTTTTGTACATACTCTAGTGAATATACAGTAGAAGAAAGGTGAATAACCCTAAATTACCACAAAGTTCAGATTAGAATTGTTCACTGGTAGCCTATAAATAACATGTACACAAACCAATTCCACATATCATTTTAAAAGAAAAGTGAAGTATAGACAATCTTTAGCTGTCTCATTATTACCTTTTTGCCGTGTGGATGGGTTTTTGGTCATGACAGATGCATTGCTACAGGTGGGAATGGTAATTTCCACACTCATATTTCCATTTGCGTTCATAGATGAGTTGCTCTGTATCTGCAGCAGACAGTCCAGAAATGGTAATGAAGAAGTTTCATTTGAAATTTGTAAAGCCATATTTCATCTCGGTTCTTCAAACAATTCAAATCAATTGAAAAATGTACTTTTCATCTATGTATAGTAAAAACTATTTGCTAAAACCAGCCAAAGAAAACAAAAACGCATTGTATCTAATTCAGATCCTAAAGATAATTTGAACTTTACTGTTGACTTGACATAACAAATGTTGTGTAGGCAAGCTGTCCAAAATGCAGAAGGCTGCAGATCCGTTTGGCAGAGTACAGTCACCGGGAGCATACAGAGCGTGGAGGCATCATTGATGCGCAGTGACCGGACTTTCTGCCAGAGAGTAAATAAGGGAGCGAGCTTTTTGACAGAGGGATCTCACTTCTCTCTTCCTCTCTCCTTTCTCTGCCTGGGTTTGGGAGGGGTGTTTGGAATGTGTGGCTATGCAGTGGTTGAACTTCAACACAGCAGCATATAGAGCTTGCTACTGCCTCCCTGTGGAAACATGCTGTACTTTTGCCCCATTCTGTTTCAATTAAGATTTGTCTTAAAACGGATTAATGGGATTGACTTAAATTTAGTTCAACTGTAAAATATTAATTATTTGCCTGAAACAACAGAGTAAAGGAATCACACTATGTATAGTATTCTTGTGATTTTTGTTATATATGATACAAGTTAAGATTTGGACATGCAAAGTCATTCATGGGTATTGGACCAACAGCATAGTAGCCACTGTATTGGCTCATCAGTGTACATACTCATATAAAGTTCTTATAGATATGCACATGTAATTTCACGCAAACATCTCCCCAACCTAATGTATGCATCATACAGGTGACCCTGGATATTGAACCCAGAATACTGTCTTTCAACCACCATGTAATTCCAATTGAGCATTCTAACATGTGGAATCTGCCACTTAACATATCGATAGGTGTCAACACACAGGTTGTTTCATATGGTAAACCAAACATACTCCAGTATTTTTTATGCACATTGACTGGATTATTTTATGGCAAAGCAGTCCAAGATGGTAATGATATGTGTATGAGACGTCAACATATTCATGGTCATTTATTTAATCTGAGACCAGATTGTCTAAAGAGGTGGATTTTTAAATATTTGTCCTCAGCCATTATAAAGAGATGTTTTTGCTCATCAATGTTCACTTATCTTTATAAATCAAGTAGGTATTTAGGTGGAAGGTGAGATTGAATCCCTGATCACGATTGTTGTTGTTTCTTTGAGCAACTCAGCCCAAATTCCACATGTAAACTGCTAGAGAAAATTACTTAGATTTCTTTCCTGAAAATATGTACTGTCTGAGAGACAATGATGTCACTCTTGTGTAAAAGGATTTGGTTCTCGGGATTGCAATCTTACCATCTCTGTGGTGATTACGGATTTTAACACCTCAAACACTTTGCACTTCAGAGTAAATCCCAGCACTGTTAACCAGTTCTAGACAGCTATTTTAAAACGGAAAACGTTGTTTTACAACCACTAGGGATACTTGCAGTACCCTATACAACCTCTACACAAAGATCGCAAAATTCAAAAACGGCCGTTTTATAATTTACTACCTGCTTATGTTGTACATAAAGGTTAGAATCTCCCCTTTCTAACAAAGTTTTCTGTTTTAAAATAGCTAAAACACAGACCGTTTTATTTGCAATTGAAAGGACTGCTAATGGCGACGATGACGTCATCGTTGTTGCAAGTATTTTTAAGCCAGCGAAGAATATACGATAATATTGTACTTACATCAGCCAAAGTCGATCGTTTTTCTTTTCCTATAGTCCCAGGGATATTATTAGCATCGTTTATGACCCATAGTAATCCATAATAATCCATATTCGGTCGAGAATCAAAGTTTCCAACGTTCAAGCAGCACTATTTCGCTTAAAATGGGGTTTTCCAGGAAGAACTAACGTCAAAATCGAAGGTAAACCCTTCATTTCCCATTAGGCTTTGCTCCCATTCGCATACAATGTAATCTGAACGGGTGGGAGGTGATTGCATCACTCACTAGACCAAATGGAAAAAAAGACCAGCTCTCAGTAAAATGACTGTATCTCAGTCGTTAAACAAGCTAGAGACTTGGAACAGCCTGGCATAATGCTGAGACCGAGGGGAACACAAGGAAGTAGTCTGAGATATACATTTTCAAATTCACTGAAACATAAAAAGCGCTTGTTGTGGTTTGATGTTTAGTGTGAGAGGGAGTTCGGTTCGAACGTTTAACTAGTGTTTTCACTGTTGTTACTGCTTCAACTTCATTTTTGGGAACTTGTATTTTCTTTTCTTGCTCCTGTTCAGCCCTTTCTCCCAATACCCCCTTTCGATGGGACAAATAAAGCCATCCTTTATAATCAATATATGCGTGTCTGTGTCCTCCCTCACACCCACAACTTTATAACTTTCATTGCTGGCTACCTGGGAAAGGTCTCTGAGCGGTAGAGGTGTCAGGGTCCCCTCCTTACATGGAGTAGACTGTAACAGGATATAATACGTAATACATTTGATGAATAACATAAAACGTGTGCAAATATGACATTTACGGTCAGACCTTTAGAGAAGTTCATTCTTCTAATGCAGTCAGCTTGGGTTTGCTTTTTTACCATATAAGGAGAAAGGTCTCATAGGTGTGTGTGCTCTGTATGGTCTGAAAGGTGAAGGCTAGGCCACGTCCAGAAAGATGGCCTAGAAAGAGGAAGTGAGAGAAGCTGCAGATGACAGCAGGTTATCTTGGGCAATAGAAAACCAGACAGGTTCAAGACAAGGAGAAGTTAAGTAAAAAAGGTCAGGTCAGAAGGGGCCCAACGGAAAATAACCACGATTACACCCTGTGCTCGAAAAAGGTATAAAAACTCTGTGAACCAGTGGAGAGTCAGATCTCACTGGGGCAGGCTTTGACTGTACTCCTGAGATATCTTGTATTAAAACTTGGTGAACGGACTTCTTGACTCATGATCATTCTTTTGCATCAACCAACTCAGGGAAGTAGTTAGACTTCAACAGACGCTGGATCAATGTCTTTGTTTGGTAAAATATTCTGCAAAAATGTAATTAATGGGCTGTATACATAGATTTAATTTGATGAATTTGTTAAATTTATTTATTGAAAAATATGTTTCTCAATCAACTTACCTCTTCATGCTAGTTCATTCAAATTCAACCAAGCCTCGCGATCTTTCTTCTGTGTGTATCGCCCATTCAACCATTGACGTCATGAGTACAGTGAGGCGTGATCGGTATCTGGGTACTGAAATTAACGCCTGTCGGGTAGCAACGCCCGGCTGCTTGTGATTTTGGCATCAGGAAGGCAATTTATGTATAGAAAAACATTTAAATAGTCTCTATATAGATTTCAGTTTGTGAATTTAAAATCCTGAAAACAGGACAAAGTAAAATGCACGTATTTAGAAAAATTAATGGAAAGTCAAGGGTGTACCTTTTCAACATTGTATATTTATTTTAATTACCAACCGAGGCACGGTCTTTTTGCGCTACAAGTGTTAACACTAGGGCCTGCTGGCGTCATTAGCATACGAATCATCCCAAATAGCACCAACATTCTCCTCCGCAGCATCACCAGCCATTCACTGCGTAACCAGCCATCCATCAACAATATCCGATCATCTACTGTGTTATCATCCTAAATTAAATGAATTACGGTGTATTTATTGTCTTGTAACCTTAACATAAAAAAATTAAACGATTATTTAAAATGCACATGCTATGGCATTTCAATTTCGGTGAGATTCAAAAAATCGAATAAATGAAAATCCATCAAACTGTAACTCTAAACAGATAGGGCTAATAAACGTATGTCCTATTTTGATGTAGTAAATGCTAAAATTGTTTAGATCAACAAGTGACGTAGCAATCAAATGATTTGCGCATGATTGGCCGTATATAGAAATATTGCAACACATTCGACCATTCTCACTCGTAAAATGTATTACAGTAATTACAGTCCAGTTACGGAGGCAATGTAGACAATGAAATACGTTTTTTAGAAAAGTTTGTATATTGGCTACAGCCGGCTATTCTGCTGTTACCCGTGCGATAAACAAATCGTTTTCTATTTATTCTTCCCGTCCACAGTCGGCACACCGCTTCAGGGGTTTGTGTGAGCAGGACACGCAAACAAATCGGCTGCACCAGGACAACTGCACCACAGTGTTCATTCCTGCCAGTTTATTAGCGAGGTAAAAAAAAATGTCCGTTGTTGTCACATTTCTGCTTTTGCCGCTGAATGGCTCAGTGAATCTCAAAACCAACAGTCTTCGACCTAAATGCCTTGTTGGAACTTCGATATAACTTTATTTTAGCAAATTATGAATATAATGACACAAACGTAGCTGAACATAAGACAATATACCAACTTTGACAATACGGTGGAGGTCGTGGTCAATTATTATTTTCATTTCTTGAAAAGTTACGGTGTCCAAAATAGATTTCCGTATTACAACAATTGGATGTTACTTAGGCTACATAATACATTTTAACCGAATGTAACTTTAATAAAAGCATAGAGCAATTTTTAAATTTATATAAAAGTTATTATTATTGATTTAGCTTGATGCTTCGACGCCGAAGCGACAGGACGATATTCAAGTCAGGAAATTGCGCAGTTATCTAAATATTATTGTCTAAATTAATTCGGTTTGATAGACCATTTACGCAAAAAACGGAAATACGTCAAGGAAGGGTAAACCCAGTTCCGGTGTAAGCTTTGTTAACGAGAAATGACAGCTAACGGTGGAGTGGTGTGACTTTGTTACCGATACCTTATCAAATTTAACTGTGGAAAGAATTTGGCGTGATGACTCATTCATAGCGGAAACGAAAGAGAAATTAGATATATATTTATATGGCACATACATGAATGCATACCTTGAATTCCACTAATCTCGTCTTTACCAATCAGTTTTGCCTTCTGTCTTACTGTTGATGAACTGTAATTTTCAGTTGATGTTACACATACATACCAAAAATTTAAAGAATGCATAATTTTGACCAAAAGTGTTTTAATTGTTCATTTAATGTTTTAGTGAAATCAGTCACGTTTCAACAGAAACATATTAAGAATATAACAATTATATTTAATTTGATGTTTACAAGGTGGGAACATCAAATTATTTACATACTATTTACGCATTATACATTACTTACATACAAAACATGAATTCATTCACTCTTCAAAACAAAAAGGTAATTATAGATAATTTGCTAAAACACAGCAGTTAAGCCAGATCTGATTCACACTGACAATCAGTGTGAGGGGCACAGGAGAGTCCCAGATGTGAAAGGACTTAATCCACTGCCCTGCTGTCTTTGCCTTGCGGGTTCACATCTCCCCTGGGGTGTCCTCTCGATTGCTGCCTGGGGGGTGGAGTCACTGGCTCGCTATGGTTCCCTGTTGTTGCCTCTCGAGTAGCTTTTTGAGCAAAAACGATACCTCCAGGCTGCTGCCTGGGGGGTGGAGTCACTGGCTCGCTATAGCTCTCCTTTGTTCGCTCAATCCGAGTAGCTAGTGAACATACTCTGATTATCCCAGTTAACTGTGGGGAGGAGTCACTGGTTCGCTATAGCTCTCCTTTGTTCGCTCAATCCGAGTAGCTGGTGAATTAAACTCTGATTATCCCAGTTAACTGTGGGGAGGAGTCACTGGTTCGCTATAGTGCTCCGTTGCAGCCTCAATTCGAGTAGCTTTGTGAGCAAAAACTAAACCTCCCATATGCTCCTCGGAGTGTGGATGTCACTGGCTCGCTATAGCTCTTGTTTGTTCCACCAGCTCGAGTAACTTTGTGAGCAAAAACTAAACCTGCCCGAGTGGTCATGGTTGATTGGCGTCCCTGGGTTGATGCTCGGCATAGTGGGTGGGTGTTTTCCGGCCTATTGGGCCCTGTTTCGGGGTTTACCCTGTTCAGGGCCCCAGCTTCACTGGACCCCCCTGTCTCATTCTAAGATCTATGCTGCTATATTATGGTGCCGGGGACGTAGGGAACCAGGGTGTCTAACCTTTCCTGTGTCCTGTCTCTACTAACATCTGTCTGGACTTGTCCTGGGTTTAACCGTTCATGGCCATTGTCTCACTAACCCCCCTGTATCCTTTTAAAGTATTATGTTCGGTATACTATTGTGCCGAGAACTAGTGTCCAACCTTTCCCTGTGTTTGTGTCCACTTCTGTCAGGGGGACCGCTCCAGCTTGGAGCATATGCTGGATCCTCCCTGGGGCCCCTGACTGTGCGGCTGACAGAACAGCTGATGCAACCGGAGCTTCTTCCTCCAAGTCCTATCAAATCCAACATCCCTCTGGACATCCCGGACTATTTTGCTTTCTCAGTTTTTCACACCTCGCTTGTTGTACTGTCATAAACTGACCCAGCCCAGCCAGAAGAGGACTGGTGATCCCTCAGAGCCTGGTTCCTCTCTAGGTTTCTTCCTAAATCTGACTTTCAGGGAGTTTTTCCTAGCCGCCGTGTATCAACTTGTTCAACTTGTTGATGTTTGCTCTGTCGGATTCAGGCTGGTGATTGTAAAAGCACTTTGTGACAACTTTTGTTGTAAAAAGGGCTTTATAAATAAATTTGATTGATTGACTGCCTTATCCAGAGCACCTGTAATGACAAATAAATTAAAAACCAGTCTTAACATATTTATGCTACCGTTTAACACAACACAGAACAGTAATCATGTCATGTCAACAATCTTACCTGCAGGTGGGTGTGTCACGTAGTCATGATACATCCTTAATGCCTTAGCCACCATGGTGCTATCTTCACAGCATAGCTGGATAGACTGACGTTTGAAGGTTCTGTACTGACTCCCTTCTCAAAGAAGCAGTAAAATTGTTCCAAGGGAATAGGCTCGGGACAACACCACTCTTCAGGCGACGAACAACACAGCCACCAACGTAATCATCCGGAGCAAAGTGCCGGCTGCAGACATAGGTGCTACCTCTTTTAATATAAAAAAAATCCTCTCTTCGGATCGCCTGTATCCATTTTGGTTTCAGGTTTGGATCCAGTGGCGGTTCTACATTGAATTACACCCCGAGGGGTGAACCAGGGGCGATTCTAGGGCCAGAGCTTTAGGGGCACCCAATGAGCCCCACTGCCACCACCCACCATCTTTACACACAAAAACAAAAATGTCTATTGAAAAACAACATAATCATTTTAACATTGGTTCAACTTACTCAAAAATCCAGTTTTTTTTATCCTTTCAGAGCACCAGCTTATTGTGAGAGTTCACACAACATATTTCTTAAAACTAGCTACTGCATGTGGAATTTTACAATTAAAAAGTTTAGCTGAAAATAAAAGTTTAAAAAATATTTCAAACGGTTGAGACATCTGGTAGGGGGAATTGAACCTGGGTGCTATGGCTCCACAGCCAAGAGCTGTAACCCACTACTCCAAACAGGGATATTGCAATTTGTAAAAAAACAGGTGATGACTGCATTTGTGGTGGGTGGTGGGCCGGCCGTCCTGGAGTACCGGTCGTTCTGTAATTCTCTAGATCACACAGGTGGCCAGTCCGCCCCTGGTGCGCACTACACAGGTACGCACTACACATGTCCGCACTACATATGTCCGCACTACACAGGTACGCGGGTTTATTTGTCGCGTTGCTGTTTTTCTTTCACGCTCTAGCAGTTAATAAACAGTACTGCATGTGTCTTGCAGAAGAACATTATAACCGACGTTACTTCTCTCCGTTTATGACTATGGACGAGTCACCCACCCAGTCCTGTGCTACTTCACAGCAGCGGCAACACGCTGGACTTAAATAGTCCGAAAATAAACACTTATTATAGGTGTACCATGGTGATTCAGGATACTGACTCCAGTACTCACCGATATGGTAAAAGGTGTGACACAGCTTTGGAGCAACTTAGTTGATTGACAACACTACATAACGGGTTGTCACTCTGCGTGTGTTTCACGCTGGATGCCGTTCGTGCTGAGCGGTGCAGGTAGAGAGGACAAGTAGAAGAGGAGAGGATGACACCATTTGCTAAGCGGGGGTGTTTACATTTTCATACTTAACACATACATTTTAAACCACAAACTACGGAGTAGGTTTTGGATATTATTTAACCTTGTCAAAGACAAACAAAAATGTTAGAATAACAAAATTTCTTACTCCAAGTTTTAGGGGTGCTGAGCTCCTTTTTAGGGGTGCTAAAAAGGGGCTAGCCTCGCCCTTGGGGTGAACTATCCCCTGCGCCCCCCTCCCCTTCTCACACACATCACCTTCTCAGCAAGCAGGGGTGTAAATTTGCCAATTCCCCACACAGTGAAATAGGGTTGCCAACTGTCCCGAATTAGGCGTCATTAGTCCCGTTTTTTGACTAGGCTACTACGCTGATCTAACCACTGATTCAACATCAGCAGTGCTGAATCTGATCACGACGACACTTGAGATTGAGAATGATCACTGACAGGGCGACACCTCACACCTGACCTATCATCATTTAATGACATATCACACAGCCAGCCCCCCTCTCACGCGCATCAGTATACGTTAAGTAAATGCCCCCTTCGCTAAGCCACGCCCGAAAACCGCCACAGGCCAATCGTGGTTTAGCAACCGTAACTAGGCGCAGGAGGTCTGTTAAGCTTTCGAGCAAGGGAAACATGCCAACGCGTTGTGCATGAAATGCGCTGCTCTCCCGGTATTAGGTCTAAGGACCGAATATTAGGGGGCTTGCCGGAGATCTCCAAGGAAAAGGTTGGTATGTGAACTTAATCAGTTCATTAACAGTAGTCATCATGTGTTCACTATAGGTACACTTTATTACTGTTGTGCATGAACATTGCTGTTCCTCAATTTGTGTGTTTCCCACTTGAATGGTTAGCGTATGCAGCTGCTGCTTGCGCTGGGACCGGCTTTTGCTTTAATTTTAAATACGTTATTCTCTAATCGGTTGCATATTATGTCGTGGATATATCCCTAGAATGCATACTGCAGCCCCTTTTGTCTTGCCCTTTCAGATATTTCACCTGTTTGCCAAAAATGACTAAATATCTCATTGGGAATGTCTGACACCGGTGCATACACATTGAAATAGACGTGCCAGGCTCAAAAGCTTGACAGGCGTAGCAACAGTAACTAAGGAGGGCGTGGCTAAGCGAAGGGTCAATTCCACACACACACATAAAGGATGTTGTTCAGTCTATAATCGATTTGGCATGTGGATAAAACAGCAAATATGTTTAATACAGCAAAAAAGAAAAGACTGTGCAGCTACAATAAAAATTGGGAAGAAATAAATACATGGATTAAGCCCGTCAGCAGTGACGCAACAGTAGGCTAATTTCGCACAAAACCAGCCCACCTTTTGTCCCTCATTTCATAGTGACAAAGTTGGCAACCCTACAGTGAGATGATAGATAATAAAAAAGGTCTATTTAAAATAATCAGTGTGATAATATCACGTTACATTTCGGTGAACAATATTCATTTGCAGTCTACATTTGTCTATGTAAGTTATGGCTCTTTTCACACAATGTACATCGTATGCACACAAAATTTATTATATTTCCTTTACATAGCCTAATATTGTTTATGCATCAACTATTATTAATTGCCTATTGTTTCAGTAGGCCATGATTATTTGAAAATCATCTTTGAAAAGCAAAATATGGTTGGCTGTGAAGCATAGCCTACATAAGTTTGTCAATCAGAACTTCCTGGATGCCTCCTCGTTACACAGAAGCAACAGAATGATATTCATGTCATGTCATTCATGTTAACTCAAAATTTTCTACAATAAGTGAACATTTATTTGGTTTAATAAAATCATTGTGTTTGTATAATATCACGTTATATGGTATTAATTTTGCAGAAAATTCGACTTGGTTTCTGTGTTTCTAGCGCCCCCTGGTGACAGACAACAATATATACTGGTGAAAAAATACAAGCACAATGGCGGATAGCCACTTAGCACATTACTTCGGCAAAATAGCTTTAATTTTGCGTTTGCAGTGATTATTTTAACAGAGAAAAAAAACAGGGGAATAAAGCGTGCATATCTAGGAGCATTCCTAAAAGTCATTCTAATGTACATGTATATAGGCGATCGAGGGAAACAATGAAACATTTGTTGTTGGTTTTAAGCAAATGTATTTACTGATGTATATCTCACCATGTGTGTAACACATGAATGAAATACTTTGAAAATACCTTTCCAATGCTAACAGTCGGTTAGGCTACATAACTCCATTGAAAACCATTGAAGAATCTGAGAAGCAGTCTTTTTTATTACAATAATTTTAACCATAGGTTATATTATAAAATCGGCCATAATGATGGTGTGAAACTCTGTCAAAAAAACTATGTAATGTTTCCTCACGCAAACAAAACTTATTCACAGTGAAAAATCATTCAGACTGTGTAGACGCAATATGAATAAAAGCAATTTTCGATTCTATATAAAGTGTTGTTTATATCGTTTATTTGTTGATTTTTTGGCTGTGCATTTACTGTTGTTTTTGGAACTTCCCCGATTCGCTTCATTCCACACACACACACACACACACACACTAGACCAAAGCGACAGGACCATATTCAAATCATTCATGTCCACAATATGTCAAAATTAATTTTCTTTCATTTAAAATGATAATATGGCACCAAAAAGGCCAAGATATATGTGCTTGTCGTTTGTGCATATTTGTTGTGTGGCTGTTTGCCCGTGATGGAAGTAAAAATATTTTATTCTCCACTTGACTAAACAATTTACATGTCGCAATTAACACAGGAATACATGCATAGTTTTGTATTAGAGGAATTTAATAAAAATATTATTTTGTATCGTTATATTTGGTGTGCAGATCAGAAACACTGACAAACTGCCAGCTTATGTGTTGGGGACGATACATTACTTCTCTTCCCCGACGTGGCAAAACTAATGATAGCTCAAACAGCCATTACAATTAGCATTGTGTAGGCCATTGAAAATTGTTTCCCTCAAAAGCATACTAGTTATTTTAAATTAAACCAAATGAATATACTTACGCTATGTGGGTGTGGGTAACATATAGGCTATTTTTCACCATGTGTGCGTCACATGAATGAAATACTTTAGCCCGAATGCATTGAGCACAATAAATTAGACAGTTGGAGTTGACAGTGGCGCAACAAAAAATGAAATTGTGGTCTTACAATTATTTTTACATTTTCTTATAAATTCATTACTTCAGTGTTTTTATAATGTCTTTCCTGTCAATATTTTTGAAAATATTTCAAGATTAATTTGGTTTAATTTCAAATAATTAGTGCTATAATATGGAACCATAAAGGCCTAAAATATATGTGCACATATGAAATAATAGTGGACACTTTTTGGCTATCTATATTTATTTGCAAAATTTTTTAACATTTCGGTTTCATTTCATGTGCCACTATGTTTTTACAACAGCCCAGTCCTTCTGACGCAAAGATGAACAAGACTACTGGTCATTGTGTGTCAGCAACATCCTACAATTCAAAAACCGCAAAAGGGGTGGGTATCAGAGCCTCCACGCTTCTAGTGCTTAAAGTGAAAGATCAGCCCTTGTGCATAATTACGCATAAATGATGGCATGGTGATTTATAATCATCCATTTGATTGTATTTGATAGGTTACATTTGTCGGTATTAATCGTAAATGGGAAATAGTTCTCTCAACCCACTGAGCCACTGCCGCCTCACAACATGACAATATAATTACAGAACATGTTTGATTTATTTCTTTGGAAATATATATTCATTTTAATTGACGTTATTTGTTTAGAGAGTGGCATACATCTTTTTTTGTGCGTACGCAGCGTTTATTCATGAGGCACCTGGTCTTTTTTTTCCACTCATGCCCATATTTAGGTCTTCCTGTCATCATTGGCAACCATGGACACCTGTGTTTTCCCCTCACCTGTGGCCTGGTCCCTTCGTTAACCCATGTATTTAGTTTGGGTCTTTTTCAGCCTTTCTGGTTCATTGTTTGTGTTACGTTGTCTCAGTCTGGCAGGTCGGGATGGTGGGCCCTAATGTTTTGTTTTAAAGTTACATTTCAGGGATTTTACCCTTTAGACTCCAATATCATTCTAGGATGCTGCTTTAGATTACTGATACTTCAGCAATTACATAATGTTTTCAAATAAGCAGACACTACTTAAAAACATGATTCTATCACAATTACAAAATGACTTGTTTAGAACACAAACTCTTCTTTAATTTGAAACCACATCTTGTAACATGGAGTAATCGAATTGCTGAGAAAAATAATCTAACTGTAATTCGCATGTCAACTATCGTATCTGATGTGCTCCGTTTGTAATAATGAAAGTGGCAATGAAGGTTATCAAGAACCATGATCGAATCACTTAATTTATTTAGAACATCTGTTGATGGCAGTAATAGCGTTGCAACCACACTCAATATTACTAGATATGATGTAAGCTACTGGAGACGTTTCCATTAAAAATAAATCAGTAGAAGTAACGAAAAACGTCTAAGCCTTCTAGTTAGTGAAGGTGGAATATTCAAACAATGCAACTCTTATTGAGATACTGATTCAACAATCATTCTGGCTCATCTATCCACATAAGATGATGTAAAAAAAACTTTGATAGGTCCTGGAATTCAATAGTTTTAAGCATCTCTGGACTTTTTCCATAAATGTTGGAGGAAACAACAAAAAACCGTTTGGTAGCCTCTATCTAGTTTGCTAAGTACCTATATGCAAACAGTGCAACTCTTTCGTAAGACTGATCGGGCTCCTCTATCCACCACAGTTGATGATGTGGTAGTTTCAAAGAAAAGTGAATTATGCTATTCTGAGATTTATATTTGAACACTGCTTCAAACAATGTCAACACCAAACCTATATGCTCACATATTACTCACCTCAACATTAGTATAGCTTTTTGAGTGCAAGGACGGATCCAACTTTGTTTTGTCGATTCAAATGAAAACAGTCTGCTTCAATGTAAACAATCGTGGTTGCTTTGGTTTCGTAATTTTTACAAAAAAGTGAATAAAACATATATTGTCAACCATATGAAAAAGAATAATTTATTTAGTAGTAAACAATATGGTTTCATATCTGGTCGGTCAACTTCTCTCCAGTTCTTGATAAATGGTCACAAGCTTTGGATAGAGGGCAGACAGTTGATTGCGTATCTGGATTTTCAAAAAGCCTTTGACACGGTCCCACATAAAAGACTGTTATCACATGACAGCTAAGTAAGTCTGTCAGCTCCTGGTGGCCAGAAATCAATTTGTGTGGAATGTCAACATAATTTGTAGCTGCTCTTGCCAATGTAAGTTCTTGTGACGAAACAAAATGCAGATACTCGAGGTCCACTGGCTCATTGCTGGATACAGTGCTCAGCCTTGTTCTAATTCGATCCAATAGTTGTTGTCTTATTTGTTCCTGTAGAAAGCTCATTTGAGTATTGGTTTATATTTTCACAATATTGTATCAAAGCTATATTCGTGGATCTTTTGAACACTCACTTATAGAGAAGCAAGGTAAATACTAGCCTTAACACAAATCCAAGTTCATAATTATCCTATCTAGATAACTAACCAGTCAGCCACATATATGGTTAATATTTGTCTGACGATTGCCAGAAGCAAATGTTTCCTAGTTTGCTAACGCACAGCAAATTGTTCTACACACAGACACGCGTGTAGCTATAAAGTGTTAACACTGGCTGGCTCACATCAAGTATGGCTCAACTAGCTAGCAGACATACTGTTGCTCTATCATCGCTGTATAAATGTAAAATGTCTATGAACAAACCCCAATACTATAAACTAAAGTGAGAATAAGTGGAATAATATATATGAGACACGAGGGAATTCTTTAAAACTTTACCCCAGAACATGCTTGTCTGAAAAGAGAACTTTTTCACACTCTGCGGTAAAATCATGGAATGACCTCTCAGAAGAAGTGGTGCGTTCCCCTTCTATTAATTAATTTAAGAATAGGCTGGATGCATTTTGCCTATCAGAAGTTGTAATGTATACATTTTAAATCTTTTTAGTAATCTATGCAATTAATTTATGTACTTCAACTATGAAATGTTAGATCAACTACGAACTAAAGGTTTTTTTATATAGCCTATTGTAAAACTGTGAATGTATGTGTATATATTTGTTTGTGTCTTGTAGAGTCTGGGATAGAGGATTATATATCCTGTACCAGAAAGCTTTTCAATAAATTTCAATAAAACTCTAGAAAACATTTGAAAGTAAAATGACAGCATTCCCTGTTTATGATTTTGTGGTGATGTCAGCATCCTGTAAAAACAACAACAGATTTTTAGTAATTTCATTTTGCAACAATAATAGGAATATAAAGGAAGTCTGTTGGCTGCCGCTATGGAGTCTAAAGGGTTAGAAAAAACCTAGTTCCAGCACCTCTGCGCCTGTGTCTGGCTTCCAGATAAAATGAAACGTTACGATAAGGTTTCATGAGTTCGCACTTACATGCCAATTAAGGGATACGTTTAATGCGTATTTGGCGTGCTGTCCGGAGGGAGGGTTCCGGGCACGGAATTCGGCCTGAACCCAGAGTACCCCCCCTAAAGCTAAGGAGCAGAGGACAGCCGCCGGATTACAACCCCCCAGAGAGCCAAGCTTGGCGGACTGGCATCTCGAGGAAGGGTCTGGCTTTTTTTTTTTGGTATGCACGGGGGCCTGTGAAGCCGTTCACGGCCTGGACTAGATGGGCCCTGCTGGCCTGTGGACGTGGAGCGTTTGAACGTTTGTTGTGGGACCGATGTCCGCTTGGCATAGTTCCTATTCTGACCGCTGTGAGACCGATGCTCGCTGGACGTACAGGAAAGTGAGTGCTTGCCAGGGAGGTTCTCACGCGGCATCTGCTGGAGACCAAATGCTCGCTGGATGAGAGAGAAAACAAGAGCGCTCTACCGGGGGGGGGCTCTCACTCCGTCCGCTGTGAGGCCAATGCTCGCTGGACGGAAAGAGAGGACAGAAAAGGAAAAAGTGGGTAGGACGGAGTTCTATTAATTAGTTAATTTATTTGTCCATTTATCTATTTATTCATTCGTTTACGAGGGTTTGGTGAGCTATTTTGATATGGGACCGATTTGTCCTGATGTAGCTTTTGAAAGCGTCAGAGGACCATCTCCCGAGGGCTTGGATCTGCTGTTGGGAGAGGCCTTTTTGGGCTGCTGAAGTTGCTGCCCCGATGCGGAATGAGTGGCCTGAAAAGTGTTCTGCTGAAATGCCTGACTGCTGGAGAACGGATTTGAGGTGCTTCTGGAACCAAAAACGTGTCACAGGTTTTCGGGATTCGTCCACGAACAGGGGTTCCAGAGGAGATCTAGCCTGGGATCTTCTCCGTTGCAGGTAAACCAGAATTGACTGGTACGGTTGGATTTGCGAGCCTAGGTTAAAAATGTAGATGAAATGGCCTTTCTTGGTCTGGTCGGTCTTGCTTTGTTTAATCAGAAATGAAATTGCCTCGTCTATCACTGATAGGTCTGAGATGGTGGGGTGGATTTCGGGGTCGAATTTGGAAGTGGTGGTGAGTTCCGAGCACCTGAGGAAGCCGAAAAAGGCTAGGATAAACATAGCGTCAAGTGTGCGGGCGGCACCTAGGGGCTGGTAGCCTGTGCGGAGGGTGTAAATGCATTTGGTTAAGATACCATGGGTTAAGGGTTGCCTGGTGTCGGTACGGGTGGGCTGGGATCTTTGAATCCCTTTAATCAGGAGGGAGGTTTGTGCGTTGCTTATTCCAGGGGAGGGAGCGCCGTGCATCAATTCATGAAAAAACTGGATGCCGCTCAGAACCTCTAATGGACCCGGCTTGTAAGCCCTTTATGGTATATAGATAGGAGGTGAAAGACATTATGGAAAGAAGGGAAAAATCGGGGAAGGGTAGGTTGTAAGAAGCGTGGAATGATTTAAAACTTTTCCAGGCGGTAAGGTAGGATTGGAGGGTCCTGGGGGTGACTGCTTGGAGGATGGTGTTGAGTGATGAATCGAGCAGGGTTTTTAGCGGGTGGTTTACGGGAATATCAACTCTGAATAGCGAGGGACCGGAGTAGGGATATGGTCCGCCTCCGGAGCCAGCAACCTGAATTTCTGAAACAGAAAGCGAGACAGGGAGTCAGCGATTTGATTCTTCGATCCGGGGATATGCTTAGCGATGATAACGAATTGGTCGCAAGCTGTGATCCAGGTGAGGCGCCTTAAGAGTGGCATCAGAGCGGGTGAATGGGAACGGCCTCTGTTAATGCAGTGCACGGTCGCATCATTGTCGCAATGCACTAGGATGCTTGTAGAGGCCCATTCCTTTCCCCACAGGAAAGCTGCTATTACGAGAGGGTAGAGCTCGAATAGCGCTGAGGATTGCGGTATTTCCTGGACCTGGGGTGGCCACGGAGCCGCGAACCAACGATCTTGGTAGAAACCCCCGAACCCGATTGAGGGGGCGGCGTCTGAAGAGTTGGATGTCGTGGGGGTCGCGACGAGGTTTTTGTAGAAAAACGATAGGCCGTTCCACTGTTTTAGAAATGTTACCCATAGCCTGAGTTCGCCGCGGCATGCTTGGGTTAAGGAAATGGGGTCCTCTAGCGAGTGGACGGAGGACGCGAGTGAGAGGAGATGCGATATAAAGGGGCACCCCTGCGGGATGATGCGCATCGCGAAGTTTAAATGGCCAAGCAGGGATAAGAGTTCGCGTTTCGAGGAAAGTAGAGGAGACGAGAATTATTCGGTCGATTTTCTCCTTTGGTAGGGATGCTTGGAATTCCATAGAATCCAAATTAATCCATAGGAACTCGATGGACGTCGCGGGGCCCATGGTTTTCTCCTCTGCGTGGGGGATTCCAAGCTTGGAGAAAACGTTTTGGACTGAGAGGAGGTGCGGGGCCGGGATGGCGTTGGGAGGCGAGATTATTAGAAAATCGTCTAGCAGGTGAATGAGGTGGGGGATGGCGATGATGTTTGACAAGATCCAGCAGACTGCTTCTGATAGCATGTCGAATATTTTAGGGCCGCTTTTGCATCCGAACGTTAGACGTACGGCGAAGTTGTATTTCTCGAGCCAGCGGACTCTAAAGAGATGCCATGAGTCGGGATGTAACGTCAACTTTGGCCAGCCAGGCACCCCGACCCGCGATTTTAATCATGTCGATTGCCTGGTCAATGTCGTGGAATTTAAGTGAGAATTCGTCGAGAGGGATCAAGCTGTTTATACTTGGGAACGGGGAATTGTGAGGGGCTGACAGGTCGATAATTAGACGTTTTTTACCTGTGAATTTTCTTGTGGCCACTCCGATGGGGCTGATGCGGAACAGGTCGAATGGGGGATTGTTGAACGGACCGATCATGAAGCCTGACTCGACTTCTTTTTTGATCAGTTGGTCTACTACTTCGGGTTCTATAAGGGCGGATATAAGGGCGGATAGCAGATTATTAATAAATAGTTCAAAATCAACCAACTGTCAACTAGACCCAATTCCAACTAAATTACTTAAGGAGTTACTTCCTGTGCTTGGCCCATCAATGTTGAACATAATAAATTGCTCCCTGTCCTCCGGATCAGTGCCAACCTCACAAAAAATTGCAGAAATTAAGCCTCTGCTAAAAAAATGTAACTTAGACCCAGACATCCTAAAAAACTACCGACCAATATCAAACCTCCCGTTTCTTTCAAAAATCCTAGAAAAATCTGTCTCACTACAACTTACGGCCTTTCTGAAGACAAATAATATATATGAAAAACTTCAGTCCGGTTTTAGACCCCATCATAGCACTGCGACTGCACTTGTTAAGGTGGTAAACGACCTTTTATTGGCTTCTGACAAAGGTTCTGCATCTCTCCTATTGCTTCTTGATCTTAGTGCTGCCTTTGACACTATTGATCACTCCCTTCTCTTCGGAGAGATTAGAGACCCTTGTTGGGCTAAGAGGACATGTTCTCGATTGGTTTATTATCTTATTTATCAGATAGACTTCAGTTTGTTTGTGTAGATGGCTTATCCTCTAACAAATCAAAGGTATGCTTTGGTGTTCCACAAGGCTCAGTCTTAGGACCACTTCTGTTCTCACTCTATATGTTACCTTTGGGTAATGTAATTCGAAAACATAATGTCAATTTCCACTGCTATGCCGATGACACGCAGCTGTATATTGCTATGAAACATGGAGAAGCCCCTAAATTAGCCACTATGGAAGCTTGTGTTTCAGATATACGAAGGTGGATGACAGAGAATTTTCTGCTCCTAAATTCAGATAAAACTGAAATGCTAGTTTTAGGACCTAAGAAACAGAGAGATTTATTGACAGACCTTACGCTGAACCTAAACGGATGTATAGTCATTTCACAAAAAACCGTCAAAAACCTTGGAGTGACCCTTGACCCGGATCTCTCATTTGACGATCACATAAAATATATTTCAAGGACAGCATTTTTCCATCTTCGGAATATTGCAAAAACCAGAAATTATTTATCAAAAATTGATGCAGAAAAACTAATCCATGCTTTTGTTACCTCAAGATTAGATTATTGCAATGTTCTATTCTCTGGTTACCCTGATAAATCAGTAAACAAACTTCAATTAGTACTTAATACGGCTGCTAGAATCTTAACTAGAACTAAGAAGTTTGACCACATTAACCCAGTATTAGCCTCTTTACATTGGCTGCCTGTTAAGGCTAGGGCAGACTTTAAAGTACTACTGTTAACATATAAAGCTTTACATCAACTTGCTCCCACCTACCTCGCTAAATTAGTCCAGCCATACATACCCACGCGTAACCTTAGATCAAAGGATGCTGGTCTCCTAATTGTACCTAAAATTTCGAAACAAACAGCTGGAGGTAGAGCCTTCTCCTATAGAGCTCCTCTATTATGGAATGAGTTGCCAATCTGGGTTAGAAATGTAGATTCTGTTCAAACCTTTAAATCACAATTAAAAACATATCTTTTCAGTAAGGTCTATGGTTGAGTGTAATATGGCCCAGGGTACGAAGGTTGAACGGAAGGCTCGGATCTCATTCTGCCCTGCTGTCTTTGCCTTGCGGGTTCACATCTCCCCTGGGGTGTCCTCTCGATTGCTGCCTGGGGGGTGGAGTCACTGGCTCGCTATGGTTCCCTGTTGTTGCCTCTCGAGTAGCTTTTTCAGCAAAAACGATTCCTCCAGGCTGCTGCCTGGGGGGTGGAGTCACTGGCTCGCTATAGCTCTCCTTTGTTCGCTCAATCCGAGTAGCTAGTGAACATACTCTGATTATCCCAGTTAACTGTGGGGAGGAGTCACTGGTTCACTATAGCTCTCCTTTGTTCGCTCAATCCGAGTAGCTGGTGAATTAAACTCTGATTATCCCAGTTAACTGTGGGGAGGAGTCACTGGTTCGCTATAGTGCTCCGTTGCAGCCTCAATTCGAGTAGCTTTGTGAGCAAAAACTAAACCTCCCATATGCTCCTCGGAGTGTGGATGTCACTGGCTCGCTATAGCTCTTGTTTGTTCCACCAGCTCGAGTAACTTTGTGAGCAAAAACTAAACCTGCCCGAGTGGTCATGGTCGATTGGCGTCCCTGGGTTGATGCTCGGCATAGTGGGTGGGTGTTTTCCGGCCTATTGGGCCCTGTTTCGGGGTTTACCCTGTTCAGGGCCCCAGCTTCACTGGACCCCCCTGTCTCATTCTAAGATCTATGCTGCTATATTATGGTGCCGGGGACGTAGGGAACCAGGGTGTCTAATCTTTCCTGTGTCCTGTCTATCTGTCTGGACTTGTCCTGGGTTTACCCGTTCATGGCCATTGTCTCACTAACCCCCCTGTCTCCTTTTAAAGTATTATGTTCGGTATACTATTGTGCCGGGAACTAGTGTCCAACCTTTCCCTGTGTTTGTGTCCACTTCTGTCAGGGGGACCGCTCCAGCTTGGAGCATATGCTGGATCCTCCCTGGGGCCCCTGACTGTGCGGCTGACAGAACAGCTGGTGCAACCGGAGCTTCTTCCTCCAAGTCCTATCAAATCCATCATCCCTCCTGGACATCCCGGACTATTTTGCTTTCTCAGTTTTGCACACCTCGCTTGTTGTACTGTCATAAACTGACCCAGCCCAGCCAGAAGAGGACTGGTGATCCCTCAGAGCATGGCTCCTCTCTAGGTTTCTTCCTAAATCTGACTTTCAGGGAGTTTTTCCTAGCCGCCGTGTGTCAACTTGTTGATGTTTGCTCTGTCGGATTCAGGCTGGTGATTGTAAAAGCACTTTGTGACAACTTTTGTTGTAAAAAGGGCTTTATAAATAAATTTGATTGATTGATTGATTGATTATTACATATAAGGTTTTGTGACAGCGGGCCCTCTAAGCCTGGTTTAAAGCCATTTTTTAATCCTGATACTAGGTAATCCGTAAATTCGGCGTCCGGGTGGAGGGCAAGTTCGAAATGCATGCGCGCAATATTTAATGGAGTCGTCAAATAATTTTTGGATGTTTTATTTGCAAATTTGTAGACTGGACATACGAGGTGGGCGTGAGCGCCGCCGCTGAAACTACAAATGTGCATGAAGCGGCAGCGTGCTCTGTGGCATCTGCCCGAAATTGACGGGAGAGCTGTCTGCCTTCAACGTAAGCAGAGGCCTGGGTTGTGCTGGTGGTTGCCGTACGCGGTACGTAGCTGGTAGACTTAGGCTTGCTCGAACTGGTGAGGGGAGGGGGGAGGGGTTAACTTGTGGGCATGAGGCTGTGGGGTGCGCCATGGACCTGCACACGGCGCAAGTGATGTTCCTGCAGCCTAGGAACACCTTGTTGTGCAGATCTGGGTCGAGTGCGCCCCAGTAGGGGCACTGGTTCCACTGTGCGACTCGCACGGCGCTTTTTGCGGAAAAGAGCTTGTGGTAAGTGTAGAAGTGCCCCCCCCCATAGGACAGCGCAAGTTCGGCTATGATCGCTTGATAATCGTTCAGTTCGTGCCGCCTTTGGGGGAAAACGGAACAGATTATTTTGGTGAACCGGGAAAAGGCAATTGAAAACTCGGGGAAGGAGAGAACGCGAGATGAGTGGGTGGTTGTGTTCCTCAGGGTAACTGAGTACTCCCCACAGTCTATCCGGCGTTCTGGTTCGGCTGCGGGAAGAAGAGAGCAGAGATGAATGGTCTGCGTCCGCACCTGAGAGGATCTGGGCGCGGATGTGTTGGGAAACCGGCGGAGGTTCCATGGCGACGGCGTTAGACGGCACGGGCATTGGGGTGGCTGTGAAGAGGGAGTATGGGGATTTGGATTGGGTGGAGGCGCAGGGGAGGGTGTACTCCGGAGCTTGGAACGTGCCTAGGGGACCTGCTGCGGCATGGGGAGGAAAGTTAGTCGGGGGGAAAGGAGGCTGGAAGGGAAAAGGGTGAGCTTGGGCGGGCCACTGCTGGTGGGCGGGGCTAGCTGCGGGCCAATGCTGGTGGGCGGGGTTGGCACCTGGTGGGTAGAGGGACTGGAGTCGAGGGTTAGCCTGTACTGCTGCTGGCTGCAAAAGCTGCGCGCTAGTGTCTGGGGCCAGAGCTCGGGGCTGCTGGAAAGGGAGAGGGTTATTGGGGGTGTAGTGTTGAGCTACTGAAGGGAAGCCGCTGGGCTCGTCCGGACGCGCCGCTGTGGCGGCGGAGGCATTTGCGGAACGCAGCGAGCGGTGTCCTGAGCAGGAGGACGACGGAGTTGCCTGGGCCGGTATGTTTAGGGCCCTGTGGGTTTTGCCCTGCCTGCGGGCGGGTTTAGGAGAAGCTTGGAGGGAGAGGTATAAGTCATACAGCTCCGCCTTGTGCATTTTCCTGGAGACCTGCGTGTCTGAGTAGCCCAGCGCCTGTCTCAGCCCGGCTACGGTCCACTTCCCGATGGGAGGGATCGTCGGGACGGTCGAGCGGTAGGAGGAGGCCGGGGAAAGAGGTGGTGGTCTTGCTGGGGGCGGCGAAGCCTGGTACCGGCGTCTGGGTGAACGCACGGCTGGTCGGGCCGGAGTGCGGCCGCGGGAAGAGGTCCTGGTTTCAGGAGTGGCGTCCGGCATGGCCGAACTGATCGGAGGACCCGCGACTTGCGGGGGGGGCATTCCTGGGAATGCTGACGCCTTTGTCGGAGGAAGTGCTTGAACGAGACATAATGTCCACGAGAGAGACTACTATGCTGCGAGCTGTCAGCGGAGCGAGGTAGGACTGCTGAGTCTATATGTACCCTCTAGCTGTTAATTGCTGCGGGCTTCCACCTGTAATTAATTAGCTTGGAAGTCCTCCTCCTGAACCTTGTTAGTAAACCTCATTTAGTGCTGTACTGCCGCTGAGTGTAATAAAAAAATATATTTAATCAATGATGAATAAATGTTGGTATTCCTCTGTTTTGAATATAGTTGATAAAGCTGATCACACAAACCCATTAAAGTGTAACTGTTTTAATTAAAAATATTAATAGCAATCAAAAAAATGTGGGGAGGGAAATTGTTTGATTGCATTAATTGTGAAAATAAAAAAACCTAATTGAATTGATAGACCAGATACAACGTAAAGAGGTAATGCCAACGGCCAACATAATAATTTGCGTTCACTAACAGATGTTGTGGTTTATTGTGAAGGATGAAAACAAACGTAGCAAGTTTGCATATACATTTTCTAGACTGCTATTAATTAGATGCACAATAATTTAAACTTGTTAAACAAAACAATCTTGTCAAGATGCAGTATTAGCTTGCTTAGATTTACATGGCAACATGACAGCTGTGGTGTAAAGAACAACGCCAAAGTTTCCACACGTCAACATAATGCTCAAATTCAAATATATGCAATGCAAGCTCTAGTTTGTGTTACAATGGGAAATGCTTTGACCCAATACTGTGACCGAAGGAAAGACAACAATGAATGATGGATTTTGTTTGTTTTTAAAATATACATCCCATACAAAAATAGTCTCCCTCTGTTGAGGGATTCCCAACACAGACACTGTGGTACCATTTTGCAGATGGTGCACTCAATCTGAAAGAGAAATACTACAAATGTTCGCCCGGTTCAAATGAGAGTTCACCCGGTGCTTTTAATGTAACCTATACATGGTGGATCCCAGTCTTCCAGTAAAGCGTTGGTCTGCAGCTGATTTATGCTTCTTACCTTATCAGTGTCAGCACCTGAGCTTTCCTCCCCACAAGCCAGACACAGCTGGGACAAGTCATCTGTAAAATATGATACGGGCAATAATGTAGTGTAAATTAAATACAAACAACATTTAAGTATACCTGGAAGAGTACTCCATACATGTGTCATTCAACAAGGAAATTGCCATGTTCAGTCTTAAACTGGCAACACCCTCCTGGTCCACAGGGTCTTCATTTAAAATCATTTCTGCAGGCTAAAAACTCTGTTAAGTATAAAAATGATTACTTTGATGATTCATGGCCCTACAGACCTTCACATTGTTAGCGTGCACACACACTCCACATGATGTTGTGTCCTGCTGTTTGGGATGGTCTACCCTGGAGCATGTCCATTTCCCAATAGCCGGATAATGTTTCCGTACCAGTGCTCTACATAGAACATCTGATTATTAGTTTTCCAGTTCTAACTTAAGACGTTTAACATCTATTCAATCCAAGGTGAGTTGAATGTTAAAAGGACTACATTGGGACAAGCTACTGTTAGCCTAGGTAAACAATCACAAGTGCTTTGTTGCTCTCTAAATATTATCCAAAGTGAGGACCTGATTATTACAGCTGGTACTTTACCCACCTTGTCACATCCCTGCACTGATCCATCTGCCCCAAATGGGTTCACAAACAAGGACCTCTCCTTGAAATACATGATCAATGGAAATGTAGTTACAAATTATAGCAACCCTTTGTAAAGCAGCTGTTGTCATAGTTTTTATCTGTGTCTGTAAACATCCAGATAGCTTACAATAAGTGTCCAGCGTCCCTGAACAGCACCAGCAGCCACATCATGTTTCAAAAGGTTAAGCTAAGAACAAACACAATTTACACACACACACTTATTTCAGATATCAATATAATGAACAGGTCAAATACTTTTCTAAAACGTTTTTGGGAGCCCTGCCAGACCTGAGTCATCGTATAGGCATCAATAATGCTTGCCCCGGTTCTACGGCCCACAATGCATAGGTATGCATTCACAACCTATAAGCACAAGAGTGACTTCTTATCCATGGTTTCTTACTTTGTCTAATAAATCTAAAAATAGATTTATTAGACAAAGTACCTCGGCCTCCAACTCCTTTCCTGGGGCCAGGTCCATCATATTCAAGGTCTCTTTATGTATGCCTGCCCATAGGTTTCTGATTACTGTAAAATATCAATGAGAATCACTGTTACATCTGAAATGTATATTTTAAGGTGTATTTTTTTGGATGTCAACTCACACATTTCTGCATTTTTTTTGAGTTTCTGGAGTCTTTCAGCATAGGGATTTTCCTGCAGCTGTTGGTGAAGCACAGTGAGAGAGACGCCATGTTGATGGACACGAACAGCACACATCTTCTCCATGTGGGGACATAAGCTGTTAAATGGTCAGTGTTTATGTAAATGGTTTCCCCTCTTGACTGGCACAATGTTAGCAATTTTTCCCTGGAGTTTGATTATTTGTAGTGGCCTGCGCAGATTTGCCTCTTGCTGGACCCCCTGTTTGACAATTCTAAGGAGAACTAAATCCCTCACTTTAAAGTTGTCCTCCTGTTTTCTTAGAACCCTGCAATGGCTTGTTTTGACATTGTGCTTAACATCTTCATATACGGAGTCAAGCTTGTGTGGTGGGCCTTCTGAGGTTTCCTCCAGACATAGCAGCCTGTTCACTTTGTCGTCTGTGACCTGCCACAAAAAAGAAAGTAAAGGATCGATATATAGAAGTAGACAGAGATTTATATATATATATATATACACATGTTAAAAAAGAGGAACATTAAATAATCTTAATTAAATTCTTCATCCACCTCTGAGGGGTACCTCACCTCCCTCCCAAACATTAAAAAGTATGGGCTGTATTTATTAGTCAGCTGCTTCTTTGTCCAAAGTGCAAACATTGTCGACTGCAAATAAATGGTAAATGGACTGCATTTATATAGCGCATTTCACTGACCATGGGGCCACCAAAGCGCTTTACATATTGCCTGTCAATTCACTCACACATTCATACACCGACGGCGGTGTCAGCCATGCAAGGCGCCATCGAGCTCGTCGTGGAGCAGTGGGGTTAGGTGTCCTTCCGGTTTGTAGACAACCTACATGAGCCACTGGAAATGCAGAATTTCAAATACAGGCATGAGAAGGTAGAAGAGAATATGAGTTCAATTTTACATTAAAAATGCTCTGCTGGGAACAGCCGATCAACATGTTGTGTTGTGACAGCAAAAATGCATTCAGGTATTAAAAAACAAAATGAACCTCTGTATTATGCCATTCAATTTTTCCACAAGGTCATTAGTATTTGGATGGTAAGGAGAGCATAGGCTTCTTTGGATTCCCAGCTTCTGACACAACCCATAGTTGACCTTGAAAATAATTAGTTGGACAGACATGAAGTCAGCACAGCACTGTGTAATTACATACTGTGGACACAAGGCATTGTTACTGTACCTTATTGCCAAATTCTGAGTCCTGGGGCATCATGTATAAACGCTGCGTACGCACAAAAGAAAACGTACGCCGCTCTCTACGCAATAATTCAGATTTATAAAAGACTTCCTGACAAACAAGGTCAAGTGGCTCATTATCTGGTTCCGACTTCCTCGGGCCGCCCTGTTTTGGGCCCTGCGTTACAGAGACGCACCCGGAGTAACCACTCTGTGCCAGTCCCACACTTTCCAAAGAGAATTGGCTGACAGGTCTTGGATATCTCAGCCAACCCCTAGCTGGGTTATGTCAGACGTGTTAGTAGGTATAATAGATTTGTATCATAATTACATAAAGTTTCCATACACTGTGGGTGAACGGGCAAACAAAATTGCCGTAATGTCTGTTTTCCCAAATCGGTGCAGCGAGTGGGAATGAAAATGCTTTCATAAATCTAAAACATTTTCATTCGATCAATGTCCCAATAATTAGTGAGGCAGACATGTTGTTCACTAATGCAGTGGCTCGGTGGCCTGGATCAACCCCAACGTTACTTTTCCGGTTTTCCTCCGTGGTTTCCGTAACGTTTCAATCAATTAATATTAAATTTTTTTCTGATGGCTCATGCAATTTTTTTGTAACTATTGGCTCTTTTTGCAGAACTCCACACACAAGTAAGAAAACCTTTCACCAAATTAGCAAAACATTGTAGTTCTCTTATTAAAGCTAAAAACCTTGCTTAACTCTTCACACCTTCGTAAAAAATGTATTTTCATATCGAAACAGTTAACACAAGCCATCGCACAGAATGCGTCAGCTACACACTGATGGCATGAATAAAAAACATCTGGCTTTTGCTTTCTCTGTGAACAAGCTAAGACATGTCAGTTTGAGGTCATACTTTTGTATAAGTTCTGTAAACATACAGGGATGCAAACTTCAAGTATTTGTTTATTTACACACATCAAAACGAACATTAGTGTCAAAACACAAAATAGTAATTACAGTTATAAAAAAAAGATTCACTCTTCATCGTGTCGTCTCTCTGGGTCCGGCCACTAAATTTCATCTACATCACATGCAATGTCCTCTAGTCTAAGGTAATATCTTCTGGAATGCCGTATCCAGCCCTGACATGATGCCTGGTCAATATCACCACATGCCTCCTCCATTGCCTGTAGAAGGGCTATGCATTGATGGGGGATTGATTGATATGTGGGAAGGTTAAGTGCAGTGAAGAGTGGGTGATCTGTGAACCAGTTGGATTTATGAATGGAGAGTATGTGGGGAGGTTAAGTGCAGTGAAGAGTGGGTGATCTGTAAACCAGTTGGATTTATGAATGGAGAGTATGTGGGGAGGTTAAGTGCAGTGAAGAGTGGGTGATCTGTAAACCAGTTGGATTTATGAATGGAGAGTATGTGGGGAGGTTAAGTGCAGTGAAGAGTGGGTGATCTGTAAACCAGTTGGATTTATGAATGGAGAGTATGTGGGGAGGTTAAGTGCAGTGAAGAGTGGGTGATCTGTAAACCAGATGTGGACCAAAGCAGCTTCATGGAAACAAACATTGTCCCATACGTTATCTGATCTGGTCTGGTCTCTGAGCGTTACTGAGCATCTCATGTAAGGTGTCCAGGAACCTATGCCTCGTATTCTGAAAACAGTAAACACAAATCCATAACCCAATTCACCAAACATCCTATTTTCAGGTCGAAATGAAGCACTATATCAAAACCATTAACTCTTGCTGAAAAATAAACTTTGACCTCAGATGGACACACAAGCTGTCCAACATACACTCAAACTTAGTTGTACACACTGAAACTTAGTTGTACACACTGAAACTTAGTTGTACACACTGAAACTTAGTTGTACACAATGGTGTAATAAATTCAATGTGAGTCGTATATAAGGCTCTAATGGCACTTTCCACCGCCATGCCGAAAAAACCTTGGGTTAAGAAACGGAGAGTATGCAGGCAGAAAGAGGTTGGAAAATATTGGGTTATCGGTTAACCAGTCACGAACCAGAGCAGCGAGATGGAAGCTGACGTTATCCCAAACAACAGCATAGTGAGGGTGCTCTGGTTGTGCTGGTTCCCTGTGGTCCAGCTGGAACATATGCTCTCTTAGACCATCAAGGAATGCAAGAAGGAGCGTAGTATTATAGGGTCCTAGACTGGCATGGAGGTGGAGTACCCCTCGTTGGCTGATGGCTGCGCACATTGTGACGTTCCCTCCACGCTGAACAGGGACATTTACAATAGCCCGATGGCAGATTATATTCCTCCCCCTTCTTTTGGTGAGGTTGAAACCAGCCTCATGCACAAAGATAATTTCAGATGAGCCTGAGCTTAATTGGGAAGGATGTCAACAAGACATGTGAGAACCCCTTGAGATTGTGCTCAATACGGAACGATGTCTTGATATGGAAGACAGCATTGGCTGTAGTGGTTCTAGTGTGAAGAGCGACCATGACATTTTATTGGGCAGCTTAGGTGACTGGGGAGTTAGATTTGGGGTGTCTTTGGTGGCTCTGTCACCCTTACTGTTAATTCTTAGGATATACTTTCCCTTCCTGCCAAAGGAGTGAAGGTCACTGCTTAAAACAAAGACAGACTACAAAGTGGAGATGCTTGCTGGTGGCTCATTTCACTATTTTGGTGAATGTCGTCCAAAGAAAGTTCACCAGGTTATTATCCTCTTTTCCAGAAGGCTATGGATTTCTTTTACAGCTACATTTTGATGGATTACCTCTTTTTAAAAGCTCATCCATTCAGTTTTGGCCCATTCTGGGTAAATTACCAAGACTCTCCAAAAAGCCTTTTGTGATAGCATTGTTTTGTGGGACAGCAATGCCCAAAACACTGTCTAACTATCTAAAACATTTAGTTCAAGAGTTGAAAAGCATCAGTACTGGCTTTGTTTGTCAGGGCAAAACATTTCTCTTGAAAGTTTGTTCTGTTATTTGTGATGCACCAGCAAGGGCATTTATCAAAGGTATCAAGTCCCACACTGGATATTATGGCTGTGATAAGTGCTTACAAAGAGGAATATACACAAATCACGTATGACATTTCCTGAGCTCACTGCTGCATGTAGAACAGATTAATCCTTTAGATTAGAAGCAAATGAAGATCACCACCTTACTCATTGTCCTCTGGTAGATACTGGAGTTGATATGGTTGCTGGTTTTCCCCATGATTACATGCACTTAGTGTGTTTGGGTGTTATGAGGAGACTTCTTGAACTGTGGGTTGGCACTGCTGGCTCTTTGCGCACCAGCATTTCGTCTTTGCAGGCATCCTTAATCTCTGACAAACTTTTGGCATTAGCACATCATATTTCATCTGAATTTGCAAGGAAACCTCGGGCACTCAATGAGAGACTGAGGTGGAAAGCAACAGAACTGCGCCAATTTTTGCTGTTCACTGGTCCTATAGTTTTGAAAGGTGTCTTGCTGCCTCAAGTGTACGATAACTTCATGCTTCTTTCTGTTGGTATCTATATTTTGGTTAGCCCGCAGTATTGTTTACAATGGAACCACTTGGCTCATCATTTTCTTGTCTCATTTGTGGAGCATTATGGCTTGCTATATGGTAAAGACCAAGTAGTGTACAACATTCATGGGTTAGTGCATCTTGCTGGTGATGTGAAGGTACATGGCCATTTAGATGGTATCTCTGGCTTCCCTTATGAGAACTTATTGGGTGAACTTAAGAGAATGATAAGGAAAGCTCACAATCCTCTACCACAGGTTATACGCAGGTTATCTGAACATGAACAGAGGGGCTGTGATTTTGATTCACCCGTTGAGCAGGAACCCTTTTTAAAATCTCCACATCAAGATGGGCCAGTACCAGAGGGCCTTTTGGAAAATGTCAGTCAGTTCAAGCAGTTGACAGCCGATGGTGTCATTCTAAAAACATCAAGTAAAGATGACTGCATTGTCATTGACAGGAACGTTGTTTCTGTGCAAAACATAGTTAGTCATGAAGACAAAGTGTATGCCATGTACCAGGAGTATAGAGTCAAAGAAGCACTTTACAGTTACTCACTCGACTCAAGGGAACTGGGAATATACATCGTCTCTCATTTGTCTCCTGTGATGCACTGTGTAGAGATGGTTAAGCCTGTGCAAAAGTGTGTGCGGTTGCCCTTGGGAGACAAGTTTGCAGTGTTCCCTCTTCCTCACACAAATTAATCTGAAGCACTTGTTTAGTCTTTGTACAAAGTTTATTATAGTTGATCGTTGTAGCATCCTTTTATTTATCATATCTTTAGAGTTTTACTGGCTAATCAGTTTACTTTTTTTTAATCAGGAGATGTTTCTCATTGTTATTTTTGAATCTACTAATGAAGTGGAAGTAGTTCCTGACATTTGGGTGAAAAATAACACCTGTTTGTGGCCACCGTACAAACGTGAAGAAACCGTAAAAGCAGTGAAATCACAGGAACCACCTGGAGCACGTTGGATTCCTTACAAAGTACGCATCATATTAAGCAAAGGTAGAAAAAAGACAATATTTTACTTACACTTTCTGTATATAGAATTTAGAGGGCTTTTGTTTTTAAAATCAAGCTATTGTTTTTTTCATTTTTAAAGTTACATATGAAGAAGCAAGACACAAACTGCCAGAGGCTGAACGATTCACAGATTTGACAGATTCAGAAGACTCTCCACTCAAACGTAGACGGAGAAGAATGTAAGTTAAAAAGAGGGAGGAATAGAGCCGGAATGCAATGAGCAAAACTCATTTTACAGCCTTCCATAATTTTTTGTTTCTTATTTAACCTTAAATGCAGGAAGAAGAATGTAGTCCTTGAAGAGGAAGAGTGAAAGTGAGAGGCAGCAAGCATCCACACTACCCAGCCCTCCCGAAATGGCTTCTGCAAAGAAGCGGCCTTATTCACTCTCCCTGCTTTCACAGTGTAAGAACGCTAATGTCAATTTTAGTGTCATATTTTCATTGTTGGCATGGTTTGAATTTTAACACAGCTTCTCCTACAGCGTCTCCTACAGCCATCAACATAGGAAGCTCAGGCAATGAAAGGACTGCTGTCAGTGAATGTGAGTCTGACATTTTTCATGACTAGACTGGACTGGAGTAAACAAATGTAAATCAATTGATCTAACAAAATGACATACCTTCTAATTCAATGTCCTGCAAATAAAATACAATCAACCCTTTACACTGAATGTCATTCAAATGTAATTGTGAAAATACCTGAAAGCCCAGAGATGTGCCCAAAAATTAGAATTGAATGATCAAGAATGATCAAATTAATCATAAGATGATGACACCCTGAGCCCCGCCAAACACGTAGACTGCTATTCTATGGGACACACTGCAATCAGGCCAATACATTTTGAGAGATATTGACTTTGTGCAAATCAAGTTTTGTAAGAACAGACAGAAACTCAGGCACTGCACTGCTCTGTACAATGTAAACCACTTCCAAACATGTGCTTCCTCCGTGTCATATGTTATTTTTCTCTGTAGTGTGCTCTGAAAGAAGGTGCCACATAACACCTACCCCACTGTCAAGAATGAGAGGATGTTGATTGTGAGTAGACATACAGAATTGATTGTATCTTTCTCTTACGTTCCTTACTTCTGGCAGCTTACTCCTCTTTCTGTTACTATAGCTCTCAGTGGAGGAAACACCACACCATCCCAGGCCAGAACTGACCATTCCGGCATATGTGAGTAAATGTTGCATTCAGTTGAAGTTGACAATATGAACATTCAAAAGCTATTTGCATCAAAAACACTAAGTTGAAAATGAAAATGTATGTGAAGAGCCTTCTACAGCTTTACCTGGAACCTACCTGAAAGTTATGTTTTCAGGTAAAACCCTGCAGAGTACATTTTTTTTACCATTCACATGTGAAAGACTGAATTAACGGATTAACTGTTTGTGTCTAAACATAGTTACTTCTTCAGATATATACTTTTTTACAGTAGATGTGACTTGAAGTAATTAACAACTCAATTTGAGATTTTGTTTGGCCCCTTTCACTTATAGCCAGAAATGTTAAAGAAATGGATAGAAATGAAGAAATCATCTCAGAAATGCCTAATCATCTTTACAAAATCTCCAAATATTTGCCAAAATAATAATAACACTTATTCTTATATTTCCCCTGTAAAAAGCATACCTGAAGTAGTTTTGGTGTCATATGACAATCAAACAATGTCAGAGAACAATATATCACAAATAAAAGACCTGAAAAAACTGGGTTCTACTTGTCAATTCAGACTAATAAATTAAATCAAAGTTTCTCCTGAACAGCATGTATGCTGTCTTGAATAGCTGGTGGCGTTTGAACGCATGGTTCAAAATGAAGTAGACTTGCATGGATAAATCTCCAAGACAAATTTGTTCTTAAAACTAAAATGTGCATTTATTCATGTTTTCATTGTAGTTATCTACAGACAGAAACGAGCCTTCGCCTTTTGAAATTGTTGTACATTTTGAAATGTGAACTTTGATGTTTTGGTCTCTTGTTTGCAGTGATTAATAGAAGAACCACAGCTAAACCAACTCGTGCCCAAAATGCAGACTTCAGTGAATGTGAGAGAAACTACCCTTGCATGGCCATCCTAAATTTCGTGAGCGTAGTGTTTGCTATTAGACAGTCTTTAAAGCATCCAATGAAAATGTACAGAGCCTTTGCAGAGTTGGACTAATGCAATTACAATGCCATGTTTTGTTTAGAAATAACTTTCCATTAAAGGAAAGTAAAACGTATCTTTGTGTATGCTGTAAATTATAATTCTTAAAAATAAAGAAAATTGGAATCAGCAGGTCAGACCTTGAAAAATTATAAGCCAGGAAAAATGCAATCGATGAATCTTCTATTAAAAGACTTAGGAGTTGTATTTTTCCACATCATTATTCCACAAGTGAAATGAAATTGGCAGGCTAGAAACATAAAGTTATAGTTTTTTAATGCATATACTTCAACTAAATAGACTGTATCTTCTGATCACTGTTTTAGCTGTGATACGAACCATCCTGACCAATCAAGAAGTCATCAAAGATCAGATGGGCATTTTGGTGAAGCTAGTTCATCAGTTAAAGAGACAGCTGCTTGATGAAGAATTCAAGAAAACTCTGGTAATGTATATTGGTACAATACCATTATAAGAGATAATGTATAAGGTAATTCATTCCAATACGATTATCTCTCTCACAAAGAACCATAAATGACAGCAGACATGTTTTTTTAACTATCCTTCATTGGAAAAATCTCTACTAGAATCCCCATTAGCACTGGCTTCTCTGACTGTGGTTTCATTCAACTGTTCAAAGCAAAGGGAGATATTTGCTTGAGAAGAGGAAGGGTTGTTGTAGTACAGCACATTTGTGAGTCAGCTCAAACTGTAGCATCCGTCTTTCACATGCAATAGAAAGTCACTCTGTGTGCATCTCACAACAGTTCCTATATGAGCGATTTATAGATTATCCTGACAGAATATGCTAATTGAAGATAGTTAACTCCAAATCAGCAACATAAATTCATCAACTAACCTTTCAGAGACGTCCTGTTACATTCTACGTGTTGTCACTTCTTCTTAGTCTCTCCATCTTTGTTTGTTTGTTGTTGTAATTAGAAAAACAAAATGGGCAACAAAGTGGCTCAATCTAAAATGACTATGATACGATATCAAGAATCAATGGGTTTTTTTATGCACTGAAATGTGGTCAGATGTTTGGCTTGGATGCTTCCACTCCAGGTGGAACATATTTTGTCTCTTGGCTGATTTTGATTCTACTTGAACGTCTATCTCCTCTGTCATCTAAGTCAAATTAGCTACATGTGACACTTAATGCTTGCTGTCATTTCACTTTTTTTAACAGACGATGACCTTGGCACAAAGAGGAGGTACAGCCGTTAAGGACACGGTTTGGAGAATGATGGGATACCTCTTGACCAATGAACTTGCCAGACAGATGAATTGGAAAGGAGCCAATGGCAAGGCAGCCTTCAAGAACCTTATTCTAAGAGGGATAATCAATGGTGAGTCGCAGTGGTGTAGGTGTTGTTGCCACAGCTTTCACTGACATTTGTGCATTTGTTGGAATTTGCTGCTTACCTCACCCACAAAAATGCATACACCTACACCTCTGGCCCTGTTTCAGAAAGCAAGTTCTTAACTCTGAGCCTGTATTATTATACTCTAGATTTCAGAACGTGACTGATGTGTAAGGGAAAGTGGGGAACAGTTTGTCAGAAGTGACGTAATTCAGCTGCATCACTTTACAGCAGGGGTATTCAATTAGAATACAAAGGTCCAGTTAGAGAAAATTTCCCAAAAGGTCCGGAACATCAAAACGACTAACTTGCGTTATCATTCAGTACCCTAACGTATAGTTGTATCAACATGTTTTTAGTCAACAACTGACAATATTTCAACAATATTCAGTTTTCACATCAAACTGGAGGGATAACAATAAAAAACTACTCTAATAAAGCTTGCTCAGACTGTTGTTGGATATAGGTTGTCCTGACCATAAAATGTGTACAACAACATAAATATTGCTCAACATTTAGCATGACTTTATTATATAAATTGGCCTTCTATTAACTCCCCATACCCAATCCAGTGTCCCTGTGTCATATGTAAATTTGCACTCACTAAATAAATACTTTACTCTTACTTTACTTTATTTTGCTCAATCCTGTAATTTAGTTTCCCTGAGACCAGCACCAGAGTAATCCTAAAAGTCAGAGTATTATTTTTCAGAGCCCTATTGCAAGTCTGTGTTTTTTTCAGCTCACACATTCTCACCTTATCAACCCTAACCACTTTGCATGCCTGAACATTGACTCATCTCTCATCTCATCTTCAACCGCTTATCCGGGGTCGGGTCGCGGGGGTAGCAGCTCTAGCAGGGGACCCCAAACTTCCCTTTCCCGGGCAACATTAGCCAGCTCTGACTGGGGAATCCCGAGGCGTTCCCAGGCCAGTGTGGAGATATAATCTCTCCACCTAGTCCTGGGTCTTCCCCGAGGTCTCCTCCCAGCTGGACGTGCCTGGAACACCTCTCTAGGGAGGCGCCCAGGTGGCATTCGTACAAGATGCCCGAACCACCTCAACTGGCTCCTTTCTATGCAAAGGAGCAGCGGCTCTACTCCGAGTTCCTCTCGGATGACTGAGCTTCTCACCCTATCCCTAAGGGAGAGGCCAGCCACCTTTCTGAGAAAACCCATTTCGGCCGCTTGTACCCGCGATCTCGTTCTTTCGGTCATGACCCAGCTTTCATGAACATTCATGAACATTGACTGATACATGCATATGACATATCTGAGCTTGACAGTGGCATCATATTTATTGTAAGTATGTTATATTGACTTTCAGTGTCACATTGCGTTAAAATTACGTACTAGAATCACTGACCATATATACAATAATACTAATGTCTTGTTTCAACTGATGTCCAAAGTTATAAATTCTTGTCTCACTGATAATATTTTACTATAACACAACCAACTATCTAATTTTAGAGGCTGTACGAAGAAACCGACTTACAGCAACATCAACAGATCAAGAAACTGAACTGTGGATTAAAAGGTGGCTCCATCTTGCTGGAGACAGAGATGGAGGACGCCGTGCCAGGCAGAGAACTGATAACTGATGTAACTGAGACAGTCTACTTGTTAGGAACAATGCTATAGTTCAGCATACTTTCAGCTATATACTTTAACTGTTGTGACAAATTTAAAGTTTAATTTGTTTTGTTAACTTTGTTCAATGTGGCTTAGTATGATTCTGTTTTCAGCCATTATAATGGGTGTTTTTTTGCGTGAGTTAGAGTGGATGACATTGTCGTGAAGTAACCTTGAAGAAAAAATCTAACATTTTCTATTTAGCTCACTGTCCTTTAATTTTAATAAATGGAAATGAATAACAAAAGCAGTCATTGTTTGTTACTAGAACTGCTCTATTACAAGGTTTGAATGTTGTGAGATGGTAATGCAAAATTGTTTTTGGTCCTTACCTGATTGTGGACCTGTGGTAACTTGTCCTGGTCCATACATAATTGATGTACATTTTCTAGGTTCTGAGCTGACACCCAGCATGATTCCCCTGGCACACAGCTGGTACATAACTGACATACGACTCATGTAAGTTAAGGGTGTGATTAATTCCTCTGGCCCATACCTGGCCCGCAGCATAGGTGACGGGATGGTATGGCCCTGATCTGGCACACATCTGGCCCTTTAGATGCCTGACATCTGGCACATTTAAGGGGAAGTCTGGCACACATCTGGCCCTTTAGATGCCTGACATCTGGCACATTTAAGGGGACGCTGTGATTAATTCCTTTGGCCCATACCTGGCCCACATCTGGCCGGCAACATAGGTGAGAGTATGGTATGGCTCTGATCTGGCACACATCTGGCACATTGAAGGTGAAGTGATTAATTCCTTTGGCCCATGTAAGGTGAACATTATGGTACATTTATTTGGCCCAGATTTGGTCCACATCACACCTGACATCTGGCCCATATAGGGTAAACCTGTGGCTGAGGTTAGGCAGCCACACTTACCCTGAGTCAACGCCGTAAGTCAAGGCCAAATGTGGGCCATAACATCATTTCAGATGTGGCCCATATAAGGTGGATTTGTGGCTGAGGTTAGGCAGCCCCAGCCAAATGTGGGCCATAAGAAAGATGCAAATTCGGGCCGAATATTTATTTCTATCTGGGGTGTCTCTGTCAGATGATCCCTGTGTCAAACACAACATGATGTTTATTATAACTGAAGATATTGTTATTAGTAGTATTGTATACACCATCATGTGATGACAGATATGCAGATTACTATTAATGATATTATGTTGTTGATATTGTTATTAGTAGTATTGTATACACCATCATGTGATGGCAGATATGCAGATTACTATTAATGATATTATGTTGTTGATATTGGTATTAGTAGTATTGTATACACCATGTGATGACAGATATGCAGATTACTATTAATGATATTATGTTGTTGATATTGTTATTAGTAGTATTGTATACACCATCATGTGATGGCAGATATGCAGATTACTATTAATGATATTATGGTGTTGATATTGTTATTAGTAGTATTGTATACACCATCATGTGATGACAGATATGCAGATTACTATTAATGATATTATGTTGTTGATATTGTTATTAGTAGTATTGTATACACCATCATGTGATGGCAGATATGCAGATTACTATTAATGATATTATGTTGTTGATATTGGTATTAGTAGTATTGTATACACCATGTGATGACAGATATGCAGATTACTATTAATGATATTATGTTGTTGATATTGTTATTAGTAGTATTGTATACACCATCATGTGATGGCAGATATGCAGATTACTATTAATGATATTATGGTGTTGATATTGGTATTAGTAGTATTGTATACACCATCATGTGATGACAGATATGCAGATTACTATTAATGATATTATGGTGTTGATATTGTTATTAGTAGTATTGTATACACCATCATGTGATGACAGATATGCAGATTACTATTAATGATATTATGGTGTTGATATTGTTATTAGTAGTATTGTATACACCATCATGTGATGACAGATATGCAGATTACTATTAATGATATTATGTTGTTGATATTGTTATTAGTAGTATTGTATACACCATCATGTGATGGCAGATATGCAGATTACTATTAATGATATTATGGTGTTGATATTGGTATTAGTAGTATTGTATACACCATCATGTGATGACAGATATGCAGATTACTATTAATGATATTATGGTGTTGATATTGTTATTAGTAGTATTGTATACACCATCATGTGATGACAGATATGCAGATTACTATTAATGATATTATGGTGTTGATATTGTTATTAGTAGTAATGTATACACCATCATGTGATGACAGATATGCAGATTACTATTAATGATATTATGGTGTTGATATTGGTATTAGTAGTATTGTATACACCATCATGTGATGACAGATATGCAGATTACTATTAATGATATTATGGTGTTGATATTGTTATTAGTAGTATTGTATACACCATCATGTGATGACAGATATGCAGATTACTATTAATGATATTATGGTGTTGATATTAGTAGTATTGTATACACCACCATGTGATGGCAGATATGCAGATTATGTTGTTGATATTGTTATTAGTAGTATTGTATACACCATCATGTGATGACAGATATGCAGATTACTATTAATGATATTATGGTGTTGATATTGTTATTAGTAGTATTGTATACACCATAATGTGATGGCAGATATGCAGATTACTATTAATGATATTATGGTGTTGATATTTGTATTAGTAGTATTGTGTACACCATCATGTGATGACAGATATGCAGATTACTATTAATGATATTATGGTGTTGATATTGGTATTAGTAGTATTGTATACACCATCATGTGATGACAGATATGCAGATTACTATTAATGATATTATGGTGTTGATATTGTTATTAGTAGTATTGTATACACCATCATGTGATGACAGATATGCAGATTACTATTAATGATATTATGGTGTTGATATTGTTATTAGTAGTAATGTATACACCATCATGTGATGACAGATATGCAGATTACTATTAATGATATTATGGTGTTGATATTGGTATTAGTAGTATTGTATACACCATCATGTGATGACAGATATGCAGATTACTATTAATGATATTATGGTGTTGATATTAGTAGTATTGTATACACCACCATGTGATGGCAGATATGCAGATTATGTTGTTGATATTGTTATTAGTAGTATTGTATACACCATCATGTGATGACAGATATGCAGATTACTATTAATGATATTATGGTGTTGATATTGTTATTAGTAGTATTGTATACACCATAATGTGATGGCAGATATGCAGATTACTATTAATGATATTATGGTGTTGATATTTGTATTAGTAGTATTGTGTACACCATCATGTGATGACAGATATGCAGATTACTATTAATGATATTATGGTGTTGATATTGGTATTAGTAGTATTGTAAACACCATCATGTGATGACAGATATGCAGATTACTATTAATGATATTATGGTGTTGATATTGGTATTAGTAGTATTGTAAACACCATCATGTGATGGCAGATTACTATTAATGATATTATGGTGTTGATATTGTTATTAGTAGTATTGTATACACCATCATGTGATGACAGATATGCAGATTACTATTAATGATATTATGGTGTTGATATTGGTATTAGTAGTATTGTATACACCATCATGTGATGACAGATATGCAGATTACTATTAATGATATTATGGTGTTGATATTGTTATTAGTAGTATTGTATACACCATCATGTGATGGCAGATATGCAGATTACTATTAATGATATTATGGTGTTGATATTGGTATTAGTAGTATTGTATACACCATCATGTGATGGCAGATATGCAGATTACTATTAATGATATTATGGTGTTGATATTGTTATTAGTAGTATTGTATACACCATCATGTGATGACAGATATGCAGATTACTATTAATGATATTATGGTGTTGATATTGGTATTAGTAGTATTGTATACACCATGTGATGACAGATATGCAGATTACTATTAATGATATTATGGTGTTGATATTGTTATTAGTAGTATTGTATACACCATCATGTGATGGCAGATATGCAGATTACTATTAATGATATTATGGTGTTGATATTGTTATTAGTAGTATTGTATACACCATCATGTGATGACAGATATGCAGATTACTATTAATGATATTATGGTGTTGATATTGTTATTAGTAGTATTGTATACACCATCATGTGATGACAGATATGCAGATTACTATTAATGATATTATGGTGTTGATATTGTTATTAGTAGTATTGTATACACCATCATGTGATGACAGATATGCAGATTACTATTAATGATATTATGGTGTTGATATTGTTATTAGTAGTATTGTATACACCATCATGTGATGGCAGATTACTATTAATGATATTATGGTGTTGATATTGTTATTAGTGGTATTGTATACACCATCATGTGATGACAGATATGCAGATTACTATTAATGATATTATGGTGTTGATATTGTTATTAGTAGTATTGTATACACCATCATGTGATGACAGATATGCAGATTACTATTAATGATATTATGGTGTTGATATTGTTATTAGTAGTATTGTATACACCATCATGTGATGACAGATATGCAGATTACTATTAATGATATTATGGTGTTGATATTGGTATTAGTAGTATTGTATACACCATGTGATGACAGATATGCAGATTACTATTAATGATATTATGGTGTTGATATTGTTATTAGTAGTATTGTATACACCATCATGTGATGGCAGATATGCAGATTACTATTAATGATATTATGGTGTTGATATTGTTATTAGTAGTATTGTATACACCATCATGTGATGACAGATATGCAGATTACTATTAATGATATTATGTTGTTGATATTGTTATTAGTAGTATTGCAAACACCATCATGTGATGGCAGATATGCAGATTACTATTAATGATATTATGGTGTTGATATTGTTATTAGTAGTATTGTATACACCATAATGTGATGGCAGATATGCAGATTACTATTAATGATATTATGGTGTTGGTACTACTGTTAACATATAAAGCTTTACATCAACTTGCTCCCACCTACCTCGCTGAATTAGTCCAGCCATACATACCCACGCGTAACCTTAGATCAAAGGATGCCGGTCTCCTAATTGTACCTAAAATTTCGAAACAAACAGCTGGAGGTAGAGCCTTCTCCTATAGAGCTCCTCTATTATGGAATGAGTTGCCAATCTGGGTTAGAAATGTAGATTCTGTTCAAACCTTTAAATCACAATTAAAAACATATCTTTTCAGTAAGGTCTATGGTTGAGTGTAATATGGCCCAGGGTACGAAGGTTGAACGGAAGGCTCGGATCTCATTCCGCCCTGCTGTCTTTGCCTTGCGGGTTCACATCTCCCCTGGGGTGTCCTCTCGATTGCTGCCTGGGGGTGGAGTCACTGGCTCGCTATGGTTCCCTGTTGTTGCCTCTCGAGTAGCTTTTTGAGCAAAAACGATACCTCCAGGCTGCTGCCTGGGGGGTGGAGTCACTGGCTCGCTATAGCTCTCCTTTGTTCGCTCAATCCGAGTAGCTAGTGAACAAACTCTGATTATCCCAGTTAACTGTGGGGAGGAGTCACTGGTTCGCTTAGCTCTCCTTTGTTCGCTCAATCCGAGTAGCTGGTGAATTAAACTCTGATTATCCCAGTTAACTGTGGGGAGGAGTCACTGGGTCGCTATAGTGCTCCGTTGCAGCCTCAATTCGAGTAGCTTTGTGAGCAAAAACTAAACCTCCCATATGCTCCTCGGAGTGTGGATGTCACTGGCTCGCTATGGCTCTTGTTTGTTCCACCAGCTCGAGTAACTTTGTGAGCAAAAACTAAACCTGCCCGAGTGGTCATGGTCGATTGGCGTCCCTGGGTTGATGCTCGGCATAGTGGGTGGGTGTTTTCCGGCCTATTGGGCCCTGTTTCGGGGTTTACCCTGTTCAGGGCCCCAGCTTCACTGGACCCCCCTGTCTCATTCTAAGATCTATGCTGCTATATTATGGTGCCGGGGACGTAGGGAACCAGGGTGTCTAATGTTTCCTGTGTCCTGTCTCTACTAACATCTGTCTGGACTTGTCCTGGGTTTACCCGTTCATGGCCATTGTCTCACTAACCCCCCTGTCTCCTTTTAAAGTATTATGTTCGGTATACTATTGTACAGGGAACTAGTGTCCAACCTTTCCCTGTGTTTGTGTCCACTTCTGTCAGGGGGACCGCTCCAGCTTGGAGCATATGCCGGATCCTCCCTGGGGCCCCTGACTGTGCGGCTGACAGAACAGCTGGTGCAACCGGAGCTTCTTCCTCCAAGTCCTATCAAATCCATCATCCCTCCTGGACATCCCGGACTATTTTGCGTTTTCAGTTTTCACACCTCGCTTGTTGTACTGTCATAAACTGACCCAGCCCAGCCAGAAGAGGACTGGTGATCCCTCAGAGCCTGGCTCCTCTCTAGGTTTCTTCCTAAATCTGACTTTCAGGGAGTTTTTCCTAGCCGCCGTGTGTCAACTTGTTCAACTTGTTGATGTTTGCTCTGTCGGATTCAGGCTGGTGATTGTAAAAGCACTTTGTGACAACTTTTGTTGTAAAAAGGGCTTTATAAATAAATTTGATTGATTGATTGATTGATTGATTGATTGATATTTGTATTAGTAGTATTGTGTACACCATCATGTGATGACAGATATGCAGATTACTATTAATGATATTATGGTGTTGATATTTGTATTAGTAGTATTGTGTACACCATCATGTGATGACAGATATGCAGATTACTATTAATGATATTATGGTGTTGATATTGGTATTAGTAGTATTGTAAACACCATCACGTGATGACAGATATGCAGATTACTATTAATGATATTATGGTGTTGATATTGTTATTAGTAGTATTGTATACACCATCATGTGATGGCAGATTACTATTAATGATATTATGGTGTTGATATTGTTATTAGTGGTATTGTATACACCATCATGTGATGACAGATATGCAGATTACTATTAATGATATTATGGTGTTGATATTGTTATTAGTAGTATTGTATACACCATCATGTGATGACAGATATGCAGATTACTATTAATGATATTATGGTGTTGATATTGTTATTAGTAGTATTGTATACACCATCATGTGATAACAGATATGCAGATTACTATTAATGATATTATGGTGTTGATATTGTTATTAGTAGTATTGTATAGACCATCATGTGATGGCAGATATGCAGATTACTATTAATGATATTATGTTGTTGATATTGTTATTAGTAGTATTGTATACACCATCATGTGATGGCAGATATGCAGATTACTATTAATGATATTATGGTGTTGATATTGTTATTAGTAGTATTGTATACACCATCATGTGATGACAGATATGCAGATTACTATTAATGATATTATGGTGTTGATATTGTTATTAGTAGTATTGTATACACCATCATGTGATGACAGATATGCAGATTACTATTAATGATATTATGGTGTTGATATTGTTATTAGTAGTATTGTATACACCATCATGTGATGGCAGATTACTGTTAATGGTATTTTATAAATATATATATATATATAATAACGATCTGCCATGCAGATTACATGGAGTAGACACAATTGCAGAGAATCCTTTCAAAGGGTTTTTATTCTCGTCCATGAGCAGACAGGCACTAGAACAGAGAGACTTAAACACACAGAAACAAACTATTCAAAATCACCTTCCCTAGAGTTTTCCCCAAAACCCACCACATTAATATATACAAACATAACCCGCATTAAAGCAAGCAAGCAAGTTTATTAATATAGCACAATTCATACATAGAAGCAATTCAATGTGCTTTACAGAGCGAAAATAATAAAATACATGCATTTTATAACAATCTGTAATGCTGAAGTGACGGCATATGCAACCTAAGTCTCCCCTGTGGGAGAACGCTGGGCAGAGCCATCTACAAAATTACCACCAGGGTCGCTACATTACCCCCACCAAACGGGAGAGCGTGTCCTCACGCTTCACTTGTCCAAAGTCCCTCACGGAGACACGCCTCTCCGATGGCCCTTCAATTTAGCGTCGGGCAGGGGGAATTGAACCAGTGCCCTACTTATATATTCAAAAGGTCTTTAGAACCTGGCCAAGAAGTCTTTCTCTAGAACATCAAGGTCTTTTTGAGCTCACAGGTATTAACCTGGCCTGTAAGTCTTTAGAACCTCCAGGTCATTAAAACGGCTCCGCTGGCCAAAGGTCCTTTTCAGATCTTTTATGTATACATTACAGATTTTCATTTATGCCATGCTTCAGAATAAAAACAAATAAAAGTGTAAAAAGATAATTAAAATAGACTTAACAGTGTGATAAAGTTTAAGCGTTCAGTCATATGCTTGCGAAAAGAGAAATGTTTTTAACCTGGCTTTAAAAATTGATACATTTTGGTCACGTCTAAGATCTTCTGGTAATTTATTACAGTTGCATGCAGCGTAATTGCTGAATGCAGCTTCACCATGTTTAGTTTTGACTCTGGGCTCCACTAGCTGTCCTGAGTTCAGTTATCTGAGTGCCCTGCTTGGTTTATAATTCTCAAACATATCATAAATGTATTCAGGGCCCAGTTCGTTCAGAGATTTATAGACTACTAGCAAAACTTTAAAATCTATTCTGTAACTAACTGGAAGCCAGTGCAAAGATTTAAGAACTGGCGTGATGTGTTCTGTTCTCTTAGTTTTTGTTAACATTCTAGCAGCAGCATTCTGAATGAGCTGAAGCTGTTTTACAGTCTTTTTGGGAAGTCCAGTTAAGAGCCCATTACAATTGTCATCCCTACTGGAGATTAATGCATGGATAAGCCTCTCTTGGTCTTTTTTCGACACCAGGTCCCTGATTCTGGCTATATTTTTAAGAGGATAGAATGCGGTTTTGGTGACCGTTTTGATATGACTGGTGAACGTGAGATCTGAGTCTATCATTACACCTAGATTACGCACTTGGTCCCTGGTTATTAGGGCTCGAGAATCACGTTCTTTCCTAATATTAGTTATTTTATTTTTGTTGCCAAACACAATAATCTCTTGTTTTATTTTGGTTTAATTGAGACAATTTTGGTTCATCCAGTCATTGATGTGCTCTATACATTGATACAGTGAGTCAATAGAGCTGCAGTCAGATGGTTCGAGAGCCATATATATTTGAGTATCATCTGCATAACTATGGTAGTTAATGTTGTTGTTCTGTAAAATTTTGCCCAGAGGTAGCATATAGAGATTGAACAGAAGTGGTCCGAGAATTGATCCCTGGGGAATTCCACATGTCATAGCCACCTTATTAGATTCATGATTGCCTATGGTGACAAAGTAACTCCGCCCATCTAAATAAGACCTGAACCAATTAAGGACTGTCCCGGAGAGTCCTACCCAATTTTCCAGCCTGTCCAGAAGTGTAATATGATCTACTATGTCAAATGCAACACTGAGATCTAATAGAACCAAAACTGTAATTTTACCCGAGTCAGTGTTCAGTCGTATATCATTTAAAACTTATCAGAGCGTTTCAGTACTATGGTGAGGTCGGAAGCCTGATTGGAGTTTGTCTAAGAGACCATTTGAGTTCACACATTTGCTGAGTTGATTGAAGACCACCTTCTCAATAATTTTGGCTATAAAAGGTAGATTTGAGACTGGTCTATAGTTGTTCAAAATAGTTGCATCCAGTGTTCTCTTTTTTAATAGCGGTTTAATGGCAGCTGTTTTTAGTGACGTTGGGAAAATCCCTAATTGTAAAGAGCTATTAACTATTTGCTGCAGATCTATTGTTATGGAGTTAAAATTCTTTTTAAAAAGTCTGTTGGTAGTGTGTCAAGACAGCATGTGGAAGCTTTAAGACGTCCGACTGTTTCTTCTAGGGTTTTTGGGTCAATTCTATCAAATTGTGACATAATAGACAAGATATTTAAACACTGAAACCGAAAACCCACATACCTTAAACAATGATCCGCACTGACTGACAAACAAGGACTAACTTAAATACCTGCACTAACCAAGACAACACAAAACAGTTTAGGAGAGAAACACAGGCGGCCAAGCATGTCCCTGATTTTCCCTCTCTCGGGATACGGGGGAGGTGTCAACACCACCATAGAGCGGAGGGACAGGACTCTGTCCCTTACATATATTATTATGTATATCATATAATTGTAAATATTTCCGATTAAGTCACTAAAGATGTAACCTGTAAACTAGAGTCATTAATCAATAGACAATCACCACACTGGTCTGTAAAACCTTCTCATTTTACATCTCATTTCTCAAATTATTCATCTGGTTGTTATTGTTTATCGTTTGTAAACATTGATGTCAGAATGTTTATGTATTTAATTGTTGACAAACATTCCTGCTTCTGTAATTGAATTACAATGTCCCAGATTTAACATTATTATATTTCATAAAGGAATTTAAATATATTTATTGAACAGGGCGACATTGGTAAAATTGAAGGTTAGTACACCATTGTCCTTTTCCCCCTGTCCAAATTACCACCCCACCCATCCACATACCCACACATACAGACAACAACAGACACAGAGTACACATCCAAAAACAAGGACCTAAAGAAATAAAATAAATACATGACGAATACAAGAATAAAAACACAGAACTGGGGGAAGATAATTAATTAAAATAAATACTGGGGGGAAGAAAGAAAAGTAAACTAATCAGAGGGTAGTTTCTACAACTTTTGAAAGTAGTAAATAAATAACTGAAATTTCTGTCAATCTATCACACATATGAGTGAGATCACATGTGGAGGCAGGACATCTATCACACATATGAGATCGCAGGTGGAGGCAGGACATCTATCACACATATGAGATCGCAGGTGGAGGCAGGACATCTATCACACATATGGGTGAGATCACAGGTGCAGGCAGGGCATCTATCACACATGAGTGAGATCACAGGTGGAGGCAGGGCATCTATCACACATATGAGTGAGATCACAGGTGGAGGCAGGGCATCTATCACACATATGAGATCACAGGTGGAGGCAGGGCATCTATCACACATATGGGTGAGATCACAGGTGGAGGCAGGGCATCTATCACACATATGAGTGAGATCACAGGTGGAGGCAGGACATCTATCACACATATGGGTGAGGTCACAGGTGGAGGCAGGGCATCTATCACACATATGAGTGAGATCACAGGTGGAGGCAGGGCATCTATCACACATATGAGTGAGATCACAGGTGGAGGCAGGGCATCTATCACACATATGAGATCACAGGTGGAGGCAGGGCATCTATCACACATATGGGTGAGATCACAGGTGGAGGCAGGGCATCTATCACTCATATGAGTGAGATCACAGGTGGAGGCAGGACATCTATCACACATATGAGTGAGATCAGAGGTGGAGGCAGGACATCGATCACACATATGAGTGAGATCACAGGTGGAGGCAGGGCATCTATCACACATATGAGATCACAGGTGGAGGCAGGACATCTATCACACATATGAGTGAGATCACAGGTGGAGGCAGGGCATCTATGACACATATGAGATCACATGTGGAGGCAGGGCATCTATCACACATATGAGATCCCAGGTGGAGGCAGGGCATCTATCACACATATGAGATCACAGGTGGAGGCAGGGCATTTATCACACTCATCGAGGACGTCAGGGTAAATAGAAGCCAGTCTGGCCTTAGAGAAGTGCACTCTGTGGGTGACTTTAAATTGGATGAGACCCAGGCGAGCACAGGGTGTCGTGGAGTGTATCATGTCTATTGCCCTACTTTATCACTCCTGCGTAAGCCCAACCCCCATCTCCCGTTCCCAAGCCAACTTGATTCAGTGGAGTGTGCATCGAGACACATGATGCTTGAGTAGATTTGGGAGATTAGCCCCCTCTGATGGGGTAGCAGAGACAGCAGAGCATCCCAGGGTCTACTTGGGGGCAGGGCAGGAAATCCAGGAAACTGAGAGGATACAAAGTGCCGTACCTGAAGGTAGCGGAAGAAATGTGAATGGGGCAGAGACCACTTAGAGACAAGATCAGGAAAACTAGAAAAACCTCTGTCCCCAAACATGTCCTGAAAGTCGCAATCCCCTTTCTTGACCAGAGAGAGAAGGCGGTGTCCACTGTGGAAGGGAGAAATGCATGGTTTCTATCGATAGGGGCCAAGGTAGATGCAGAGGAGAATTTAAAGTGCTGTCGAAATTGATACCAGATCTTAAGTGTGGAGAGAACGACAGGGTTGCCAGTATAACGGGACGGGAGAGAGGAGCAAAGCAGAGCAGGGAGAGAAGTAGAGATGCAGGAGTGTGACTCAAGGTGGCACCACTGGGAGTCTGGAGCATGTAACCAGAATGGCAGTTTCTGAAAATTTGCCGCCGAGTAGTAGAATAGAAAGTTAGGTAGAGCCAGACCTCCACTAAATCAGCATCTCTGAAGTAGAGATCTACTGACCCTGGGATCCTTGCCTGGCCATATGAATGAGGTGATGGCCTGGTCAATTGACATGAAAAAGCACTTCAGCAAGAAAAGGGGAATAGATTGTAAAAAGGTAGAGAATTTTAGGTAGACTGTTCATCTTCAAAGCATTTATCCTTCCCACGAGTGTAAGAGGTAAATTACCCCACCTCTGAAAATCACCCTTCATCTGTGTGAGACGGGGAGCAAAGTTGCAGAGTAAAGAGAGGAGAAAGAACGAGTCACATTCACTCCGAGATATTTAAATCCAGAATGGCTGAGCGTGAATGGTAGATCAGATTGTTGTAATTGGAGTGCAGCTGGATTTACAGGAAAGCACTCGCTCTTATGGAGATTTAATTTGTAGCCTGAGAAAAATGGAAGAAAATAGAGGGCAGACAGACTGCAGGATTACGACATAGAGCAGCAAATCGTTGGCATACATTGACAGCCTGTGCTTCACCCGCTCCCGTGAAACACCCTGAGACTGGGGAGATGCTCGTAAGGCAACAGACAGGGGCTCAATTGCAATGGCAAACAGTAGGAGGGATAAAGGACACCCTTGCCTAGTGCCACGTCTCAGGACAAAATAGTCAGAATGCGTGTTGTTGGTGCAGACACTGGCCTTAGGGGATGCGTACAATAGGCGGACCCACGAGCAGAACTTGCCCCCAAAACCACATTTTTGCAATGAGATAGTCACACTCAATTCTGTCAAATGCTTTCTCTGCGTCCAGAGAGATTACCAGCTCGGGGCATTTAAAGACTTGTTTGGAATATATAATACTAAACAAAGTCAAAATGTTTAAAAAGGGTGTCTCTCCTTGATAAAGCCAGTTTGTTCCTCTGAAATTAATTCTGGTAGGAATGTTTCTAGGCGTTGTGCGACAAGCTTCGCAAGGACCTTAGCATCTACATTGAGAAGGCTGAAGGGCCTATATGAAGAGCAGGAAGTGGGGTCCTTTCCTTTTTTAAGAAGCAGTGCTATGGATGCGGGTACAAGCGGCCGAAATGGGTTTTCTCAGAAAGGTGGCTGGCCTCTCCCTTAGGGATAGGGTGAGAAGCTCAGTCATCCGAGAGGAACTCGGAGTAGAGCCGCTGCTCCTTTGCATAGAAAGGAGCCAGTTGAGGTGGTTCGGGCATCTTGTACGAATGCCACCTGGGCGCCTCCCTAGAGAGGTGTTCCAGGCACGTCCAGCTGGGAGGAGACCTCGGGGAAGACCCAGGACTAGGTGGAGAGATTATATCTCCACACTGGCCTGGGAACGCCTCGGGATTCCCCAGTCAGAGCTGGCTAATGTTGCCCGGGAAAGGGAAGTTTGGGGTCCCCTGCTAGAGCTGCTACCCCCGCGACCCGACCCCGGATAAGCGGTTGAAGATGAGATGAGATGAGATGCTATGGATGCCTGCGTCAAGGTCAGTGGCAGGGTCCCGCGTTCAAGTGACTCGTTATAGACAGATAAAAGTAAGGTGCCAACTTCACATGGAATTTCTTATAAAACTCAGCGGGGAAACCGCCAGGCTCCGGAGCTTTGCTGCTCTGCATTGATTTTATAGAGTAACCACTTCCTTAAAAAAAACAGCCGCTCAGCATCCTTGGTGGAAATGAGATTAAGACATAGCCGAGGGAGAGGCGTTCTTTGGGTTGGAGCGATCCAGAGCTGGGCTAGCAACGCAGTTCAGATATCTATATACTGTAAACAAACATATATTTAGATACACAACCACAGGCCCACTCGAAACCTTTCAATGAACACACACACGTATGTAGCCTATCTGTCTTAGATATAAAGGAAAATCCGGATTTTAACTAGATCTAGGTTTTAGGTTCGGCTCTTGAGTGAATTGGCTGCGACCACAGTTTGATCATTTAAACAATATCAAAACATTTATTCTACATTTTTTCAATCAGATAATCACACATACAAAAGATAAAACAACAATGTGAAAATAAATTCAGTCAGTCAATTAAAGGAAAAATATGTCAGTTGATTGTTTGAGTCCTACTACCCGGGCAGTGAGTAAATGTGTGGAGATCTTATCTGTCCACATGGTTCTCGGTGGCTGCTCGATGCAGCGCGCTTTGAAATCTTTGGGTTGCTGGCTCGCCGTAGAATGTATCCTCTTCTTTCTTTCCTTCTCAATGTGTGTAGAATGTTCACATACTAAAACTTTCTCTGGAGAAAAGTAGTGGGCACTTCAATCTGATTTCACTGAACACTTACTGGCAAATATCAATCTTTAAATACTTTAAATACCTCCCCAATCGGCCTCCTCACCAATCCGCCTCCTCACCAATCCGCCTCCTCCCCAATCCGCCTCCTCCCCAATCCGCCTCCTCTCCAATCCGCCTCTCTCCCCAATCGGCCTCCTCCCCAATCCGCCGCCTCCTCCCCAATCCGCCTCCTCCCCAATCCGCCGCCTCCCCAATCCTTTACCCCTCAATTCGCCTCCCCAATCCACCTCACCAATCCGCGTTACTGCAGTACAGTCTAATCGCCTAATAGTGACGGGCTATTGACCAAACAAGTAACCGAGGAGTTAACCGATGTTTTAGTTAAATAGATAGAAACTGCCGCCCAATAAACACAGTAGAAGACGAGCGACTGAAATAAATCATTCAAATTGCATCGGGATACCCATCATACAATCTACCCTCTAGAAAAACGATTGTTTTGAGAATACACAGTCTGACAGTGAGAGGAGGATGGACCTGCTGGAGAAAAAAAGAGAACATCACTCTCACTGGAGACCTGACATCAGCAAACTTAATTTCACTTCATTCTGTTTGTCATTTATATTACAAAGGCTGTTATAGACTTCTTTAAAATTATTATGGCAACTTTACATATAATGCAATTATTTTGGCCTATAGGCTTAAGTTCTAAAATAATCTATCTTTGACATTGATGGTTTCACCTCGTACTTTGTCATTTTGTTTTTGAAAAAATTGTCTTTCATTTGGACTATTGCCTGAAGTTCTAAGCTGATTCAGTATTTGATTTAAATGGAATTCCATTGATTTCATTCAGTGTTTTTACATGATGATAACAAGCTTGGGAAAAATTCGATTAATCGCGATAAATCACAGCATATTGTCCGATTAATTAGTATTTTTTTATAATCGATTCCTGGCCCTAATAAATATATATAATTTTTTTTTAGGATTTATATATATACAAAACTATATATAAAAAAACATATATGCGTACCATTAACCACTTATTGACAGGTCCCCAGACCTTAATTTCTGCTAAAATTACCCACCCCAATCTAAACAGAACCATGTTGGAATATTTGGTAAAGGGCATTTAAAAGAAAACAGTCTGAATTTTGTGGAAATGTTCAATTAATTGAGGATAATGTAACACACAATATCTGGCATGAGCTAAAACTCACAAAAACAACATACATTTTTTAGTTTTTTTATGTTTCAGTGACTTTGAAAATGTATATCTCAGACTACTTCCTTGTGTTCACCTCGGTCTCAGCATTATGCCAGGCTGTTCCAAGTCTCTAGCTTGTTTAACGACTGAGATACAGTCATTTTACTGAGAGCTGGTCTTTTTTCCCTTCAGTCTAGTGAGTGAGGCAAACAGCTCATACACATTCAGATTAATATGCAGACGAATGGGAGCAAAGCCCTATGGGAAATGAAGTCTTTACCTTCGATAAGGAAATTATTTCTTCATGGAAGCTGCCGTTTTGAGTGAAACAGATCGTGTAAGTACAACATTATCGTATATTATCGCTATGGTCAAAAACTGTTTGCAACAATAATGACGTAATCGTTGTGGAACTTGACAATCATCCCTCTCGGACCCGATTTGACAGCGCTGCCCGTTGGGTGGGGGCCAAGGCGATGAGCCCTGTCAACCTTTATGGGGGATGGTGCAAGAGAAACCCGACATGAAGGCCATAGGATCCGCTCCCTCCAGTCTTTCCGGGATATCTACCACACTTCCTTACTGTTGCTGCAGCTTACTTCCTTACTGTTGCTGCAGCTTACTTCATTACTGTTGCTGCAGCTTTCTTTCTTACTGTTGCTGCAGCTTTCTTTCTTACTGTTGCTGGGGCTTTCTTTCTTACTGTTGCTGCAGCTTACTTCCTTACTGTTGCTGCAGCTTACTTCCTTACCGTTGCTGCAGCTTACTTCCTTACTGTTGCTGCAGCTTACTTCCTTACTGTTGCTGCAGCTTTCTTCCTTACTGTTGCTGCAGCTTACTTCATTACTGTTGCTGCAGCTTTATTTCTTACTGTTGCTGCAGCTTCCTTCCTTACTGTTGCTGCAGCTTACTTCCTTACTGTTGCTGCAGCTTACTTCCTTACTGTTGCTGCAGCTTTCTTCCTTACTGTTGCTGCAGCTTTCTTCCTTACTGTTGCTGCAGCTTTCTTCCTTACTGTTGCTGCAGCTTACTTCCTTACTGTTGCTGCAGCTTACTTCCTTACTGTTGCTGCATCTTACTTCCTTACTGTTGCTGCAGCTTACTTCCTTACTGTTGCTGCAGCTTTCTTTCTTACTGTTGCTGCATCTTACTTCCTTACTGTTGCTGGCACTAAGCCGAACTTGGCTTGGTCAGTTTTAGGTTCTGTGTCTGTCTGCTACAATACTGAAATTGTACTCATCATTCTAGTATACAAAATATGTCTAAATCCAGTCTGCATTATAAAAATCAGATTTTCCCTTGAAAATGTCATATGTTTCTATTTCCTCAGTTTGCATCATCTCCTGAGGTTTACCAAAGCCATTCATATTTTGCTACTCAAACAACCTGCACTAAGTGTGCAACAATATACATTTGCGATAGCTAGCTTATTGATGTGTAAGCGCAAGATGTTTATTCTGGTAAAAATGGGTGCTTATTAGCAATACAGTAAAAATGCTAAATACTCAAGTTTGTAGCAGAAATCTCATTTGATTCCTTAGCTTTACAATATCAAGTTAAAAACGGTCAGAGAGAGCAACCTTGCCATTCATTTTCTGATGTATTCTAATTCAATCCAGAGTTACCAAACTAACTGTGCATAAAAAGTATATAAAAAAAGTATATAAAATAAATTTTATTCCAATAAAAACATGTTCTTTTACAGTCGATACATTTGGCCACAATCTGGCTCTAAAATTTGCACCTTACTTATTTACATCTGACATATTCTAACAATTTATTGGTTTCTATTGTTCATATTCAGCATTAATGTGTGTCTTACAGTGAAGAAAAATAGTATTTGATCCCCTGCTGATTTTGTACGTTTCCCCACTTGCATAGACATGATCAGTCTAAAACTATAATTTGAATAACGCATTTAAATAAGTATTTCGAAATAAATATTTCTGTGATGTTTGTAGTGTTTGTTACATGTGGGTTTTTACTCACTGGGTGATATGTCCTGTGTGGTTATTATAGTGGAGGTGCGGGTGCTTCTTATTTCTAGTGTGAACCACACCCAGGCTCTGTGTACAGAGAACGACCAGCCTGCTGTCAGCATCAACACGCTGTCTGCTTCCAGCTTCTGGCACCACGTTTTGATGGGCTTATTGGTGTGATACCACACTCTATTCAAACACCACACCCAGACTCTGCCTTCATTTCCCCAGAGAATGCTCTGTTCCCCATTGCTCAAAACAATGCTGCATGCCAGTGTTTTTATGGATTTCAAATTTTTTTGATCTGAATAGAAAACCACTGTTATTCATTTTGATTAGGAATTGTGCCGATAGAAATTAATTTAATATTATTTTTTATTTAACCAGGTAGGTCAATTGAGAACAAAGTCTCATTTGCAACGGCGACCTGGCCAAGATAAGGCGAAAAAATTTGCAGGACAACATACATTTACACAATAAAATCACACAGAGTGTAAATAGCGTTGGAACATAACAAGGCAATACAGGATCAAGTAGATAGTCAATAGACAGTTAAGACAGGATGAGGTTTATGTAGGTCAGTTGTACAGCATTGATAAGACAATAACAACTATATAAAAATACAAAGGAATATCGATATAAAAATGTAAAAAGATAAATATTTATCTAGCAGGTAGGTAATTAATGTGCACAAATAATATGACTGTGGTTTTGGGGGAAAGAGCATTTAAATAGAGTGAATCAAGAATGTAAACAGGTATGACAGCAGTGCAGGTGAAAGATTCACTGTGCAAAATGGGCATAAGTGAAGAGGGGGTGGCTGGGTAAAAACCAGATGACAGTTAATAGATACAGTGATGAGACAAGAGTAGTTTAAAGGCAACTGGTGAGATAAGGGTTTCATGTTTTAGTTTTACTGAAAATCGTTCCAGTCATTGGTGGCTGGAAACTGGAATGATTGGCGTCCGAATGTTGTGCAGGCTTTGGGGGTGACTAAGGCAATGTTCCTGCTTGAGCATAGGTGGGTAAAGCAATGGTGACTACAGAGATCTAACAATTTTTTTTATTATTCTGTCTTAGAAACCCTGGATCTCTCTCAGAACCATTTTAACATCTAAAAGTTTTCAGAGAACAAATATCTCTCTAAAAAAGATTCAGATAAAAAGTAAATATTGAACCCACACCCTATATAAACAGCCCTTTTTAAAATACATTATGTCAGACGTATTATGTCACACATGTGACAGACGTGACAGAGTCTGGAGACGCCATGGAGAACGTTCTGCTGCCTGCAACATCCTCCAGCATGACTGGTTTGGCGGTGGGGCAGTAATGGTGTGGGGTGGCATTTCTTTGGGGGGCCAAACGTCCTGCACGGTGTTGGGCTGTAAGCACAACCCCCACCTGTGGACGCCGGGCCCTCATACCACCCTCATGGAGTCTGTTTCGGACTGTTTGAGCAGACACATGCACATCTGTGGCCTGCTGGAGGTCATTTTGCAGGGCTCTGGCAGTGGTCTTCCTGCTCCTGCTTGCACAAAAGCAGAGGTAGCGGTCCTGCTGGGTTGTTGCCCTCCTACAGCCTCCTCCATGTCTCTTGATCTACTGGCCTGTCTCCTGGTAGCGCCTCCATGCTCTGGACACTACGCTGACAGACACAGCAAACCTTCTTGCCACAGCTCACATTGATGTGCCATCCTGGATGAGCTGCACTACCTGAGCCACTTATGTGGGTTGTAGACTCTGTCTCATGCTACCACTAGAGTGAAAGCACCGCCATTCAAAAGTGAATAAAACATCAGCCAGAAAGCATAGGAACTGAGAAGTGGTCTGCGGTCACCACCTGCAGAACCACTCCTTTATTGGGGGTGTCTTGCTGATTGCCTATAGTTGTCACCTGTTGTCTATTCCATTTGCACAACAGCATGTGACATTGATAGTTAATCAGTGTTGGTTCCTAAGTGGACAGTTTGATTACACAGAAGTGTGATTGACTTGAGTTACATTGTATTGTTCAAGTGTTCCCTTTATTTGTTTGAGCAGTGTAGTTTATTCTATTAAATCTTGAATGTGTTAAATATTCACACTAAGTAAAAACAACAGAAATGTCATAGTTGGTTTTTATCTGAAACAGATATCATTCTAACGTTACTCTGCAGATACCACAGGGCCCCTTCTAACATCTAATATTGCCTCTGCAGGTTTTTTGACGACATGCAGAGGATCAACAGGATATTTTGTCTTTATGGTCATATTGTTTTTGCTCAGCAGCAGCACAGTTTTACATTTAAAAAGTTTAATCATACATACATGCATTAAATATTTGGCATTTTTAGAAAGTGTTGCAATCCAAATTCCTTACATTGATGTAACAATGCAAATATGATGAAATAGATGTGCACATAAATGTCGATTTGCACAATACTTTAATTTGTTTTAATGTTGTAGTGAGGGAGGAGTTATAATGACTCCACCTTACTGCTGTAGTGAGGGAGGAGTTATAATGACTCCACCTTACTGCTGTAGTGACGGAGGTGTTATAATGACTGACACCTTACTGCCATTGTCAGAGCATTTCTAACAATTGATATCGGCAGATGGAGTCTTAAACAAGAAGTCAGTAAAGACGTTTCAAGATATTCTGTTTCACTTATCTATTATGTAACTCTGCTTGACTTACAAAATGACATCTTACCATTTAGAGATATGCAGCATGTACTGGTTGTGCTGTTTTCTACCTTATGTCAGATTGTACAATTTGGACACCCAGCATGCAGTTCATCTCAATGGTCTGAATGGTTCTTTCTTTGGATATTCTGTGTTGCTCCACAAGCATCAGCAGCAAACATGGTGAGTTTATAAAATAATATGAATTAATACAAATGTTGGAGTGTGCAATACAATACATATACTGTATATATATATGTATATGTATGTATATATGTATATATGTGTATATGTATGTATATATGTGTATGTATATATGTGTATATGTATGTATATATGTGTATGTATATATGTGTATGTATATATGTGTATATGTATGTATATATGTGTATATGTATGTATATATGTGTATATGTATGTATATATGTGTATGTATATATGTGTATATGTATATATGTGTATATGTATGTATATATGTGTATATGTATGTATATATGTATATTTATATATGTGTATGTATATTTATATATGTGTATGTATATTTATATATGTGTATGTATATTTATATATAACTTTTTATGTAATCATCCCCTTTGGCTAAAATATTACACAAATTTGATTTCTTTCTGTTGTAGGTTAATAGTTGGAGCCCCAGTTGCTAAATCAAAGTCCAATCAGAATATCAGGAGTCCTGGAGTGATATACAAGTGTAACATACCAGCCAAGAATGAATGTGAGGAGATTCAACTTGGTTAGTACGAACAAATTATACCTGGTACCTGATGATCGAATTACAGCCCAGTATCACCCTCAAACATTAATATTTTGACAGTTATCAATAAATAAAATATAATGTGCATATTTAAAAAAAAAAGCAGTTTAGAAGATAGAAATAAAGAGAGAAACGTGTCATCACCTGGCTGTCAATTAAACGTATTTTTTAACAATGTTTTACAATTAATTACAGACAATGGAAAACAAAAAAGTTGTTACGGCATTTTATTGATTTATTTGCTGAATATTACAAAATCATACATCATTCTCCTCCCCGGGAATCATCACCTTAACGTGGTGGAGAGGTTTGTGTGCCCCTATGAACCTGAGGGCTGGGTTGTCTGGAGCTTCATGCTCCTGGTAGGGTTTCCCAAGGCAAAGTGGTCTCAGGCGAGGGGCCAGACTAAGAATGGTTCACCAAGACCCCATGAAAAATCGAGGGAAAAGGATCGAGACCCTGCCTGGAGGAAGCCCAGGGCCCCCGTCTGGAGCCAGGCCCAGACGGCGGGCTCGAAAGCGAGCGTCTGGTGGCCGGGTTTGCCACGGAGCCCGGCCGGGCACAGCCCGAACGAGATACGTGGCATCTCTCTCCTCTCCATCCTGTGGGCCCACCACTCACAGGAACAACCGCAGGGGTCGGGTGCGCTGTCATATGGGTGACAGTGAAGGTGGGGGTCTCGACGGATCAGACCCGGGCGGCAGAAGCTTGCTTTGGGGACGTGGAACGTCACCTCACTGGGGGAAGGAGCCAGAACTTGTGCGTGAGGTGGAGCGATACCAGTTGGATCTGGTGGGACTTACCTCTACGCACAACCGTGGCTCTGGAACCTTACCCCTGGATAGGGGTTGGACTCTGTTCTTCTCTGGAGTTGCCCAGGGTGAGAGGCGGCGGGCTGGTGTGGGGATACTCACGAGCCCACGTCTGAGCACGGCGGTGTTGGAGTTTACCCCGGTGGATGAGAGGTTTGCCTCCCTACGCCTAAGGGTGGTGGGGGAAAACTCTGACTGTTGTTTGTGCTTATGCACCAAACAGCAGTTCGGAGTATTCAGCCTTCTTGGAGACCCTGAAGGGAGTCCTATATAGGGCTCCAGTAGGGGACTCCATCATTCTGCTGGGAGACTTCAACGCACATGTGGGCAACGATGGAGACACCTGGAGAGGCGTGATTGGGAGGAACGGCCTCCTGATCTAAACCCGAGCGGTCGTTTGTTATTGGACTTCTGTGCTAGTCATGGATTGTCTATAACAAACACCATGTTCGAACATAAGGAGGCGCATAAGTGTACATGGTACCAGAGCACCCTAGGCCGAAGGTCAATGATCGATTTTGTGATCGTATCGGCTGATCTAAGGCCGCATGTTTTGGACACTCGGGTGAAGAGAGGGGCAGAGCTGTCAACTGATCACCATCTGGTAGTGAGTTGGATCAGAGGGTGGGGAAAGACTTTGGACAGACCAGGTAAGCCCAAACGGGTGGTGCGGGTGAACTGGGAACGTCTGGAGGAGGCCCCTGTCCGAAAGATCTTCAACTCACACCTCCGGCGGAGCTTTTCAGGCATCCCTGTGGAGGTTGGGGGCATTGAACCTGAGTGGGCAATGTTCAAAGCTTCTATTGCTGAAGCTGCGGCGGTGAGCTGTGGTCTCAAGGTCCTAGGTGCCTCAAGGGGTGGTAACCCTAGAACACCGTGGTGGACCACGGTGGTCAGGGAAGCTGTCCGACTGAAGAAGGAGGCCTTCAGGGATATGCTAGCCCTGGGGACTCCGGAGGCAGTTGCAGGGTACCGACAGGCCCGAAGGGCTGCAGCCGCTGCCGTGTCAGAGGCAAAGCAGCGGGTGTGGGAGAAGTTTGGAGAAGCTATGGAGAAGGACTTTCGGTCGGCACCAAAATGCTTCTGGAAAACCGTTCGGCACCTCAGAAGGGGAAAACGGGAACCATCCAAGCTGTGTACAGTAAGGATGGGACACTGTTGACCTCAACTGATGATGTGATCGGGCGCTGGAAAGAGCATTTTGAGGAGCTCCTGAATCCGACCTACACGCCCTCTAGTACAGAGGCAGAGCTGGAGGCTGATGGAGGGTCATCGTCAGTTTCCCTGGGGGAAGTCGCTGAGGTAGTCAAACAACTCCACAGTGGCAAAGCCCCAGGGACTGATGAGATTCGTCCAGAAATGCTAAAAGCTTTGGGTGGGGAAGGGCTGTCTTGGTTGACACGCCTCTTCAACATTGCATGGAAGTCTGGGACAGTGCCAGAGGAGTGGCAGACCGGGGTGGTGGTTCCCCTCTTTAAAAAGGGGGACCAGAGAGTGTGTGCCAATTACAGAGGTATCACACTCCTCAGCCTCCCTGGTAAAGTGTACTCCAAAGTGCTGGAAAGGAGGGTTCGGCCAATAGTCGAACCTCAGATTGAAGAGGAACAATGCGGTTTTCGTCCTGGCCGGGGAACCACGGACCAGCTCTTTACTCTCGCAAGGATCCTGGAGGGGGCCTGGGAGTATGCCCATCCAGTCTACATGTGTTTTGTGGATCTGGAGAAGGCGTATGACCGGGTACCCCGGGATCTTTTGTGGGAGGTGCTGCGGAGTATGGGGTGAGGGGGTCTCTTCTCAGGGCCATCCAATCTCTGTACGCTCAAAGCATGAGCTGTGTCCGTGTCCTCGGCAGTAAGTCGGATTCGTTCCCGGTGGGGGTTGGCCTCCGCCAGGGCTGCGCTTTGTCACCAATCCTGTTTGTAATATTCATGGACAGGATATCAAGGCGTAGTCATGGGGGAGGGGTTCCCGTTCGGTGGGCTGATGGTCACATCACTGCTTTTTGCGGATGATGTGGTCCTGATGGCCTCATCGGTCGGTGACCTTCAGCACTCACTGGATCGGTTCGCAGCCGAGTGTGAAGCGGCTGGGATGAGGGTTAGCACCTCTAAATCTGAGGCCATGACTCTCAGCAGGAAACCGGTGGAGTGCCTACTCCGGGTAGGGAATGAGTCCTTACTCCAAGTGAAGGAGTTCAAGTACCTCGGGGTCCTGTTCGCGAGTGAGGGAACAATGGAGCGGGAGTTTGGTCGGAGGATCGGAGCAGCGGGGGCGGTGTTGCATTCGCTTCACCGCACCGTTGTGACGAAAAGAGAGCTGAGCCGAAAGGCAAAGCTCTCGATCTACCGGTCAATCTTTGTTCCTACCCTCACCTATGGTCATGAAAGCTGGGTCATGACCGAAAGAACGAGATCGCGGGTACAAGCGGCCGAAATGGGTTTTCTCAGAAAGGTGGCTGGCCTCTCCCTTAGGGATAGGGTGAGAAGCTCAGTCATCCGAGAGGAACTCGGAGTAGAGCCGCTGCTCCTTTGCATAGAAAGGAGCCAGTTGAGGTGGTTCGGGCATCTTGTAAGAATGCCACCTGGGCGCCTCCCTAGAGAGGTGTTCCAGGCACGTCCAGCTGGGAGGAGACCTCGGGGAAGACCCAGGACTAGGTGGAGAGATTATATCTCCACACTGGCCTGGGAACGCCTCGGGATTCCCCAGTCAGAGCTGGCTAATGTTGCCCGGGAAAGGGAAGTTTGGGGTCCCCTGCTAGAGCTGCTACCCCCGCGACCCGACCCCGGATAAGCGGTTGAAGATGAGATGAGATGAGATGAGACATACATCATTCAAATATAATGTGTCATACCTTTCTCTCAGAATTAAAGACAATAAAATATGACCAATTCTAAATGTTTGTGTCTTAATTAAACAGCCCCATAAAACTTTCATAGTGCTGAAGGAAAAAGTGATTGGTTAAGAGGAAATCAAGTATGTTCGTATAATAGTGGATAAAAAATTGTCTACCAAATTATCCAATCAAAAGAGAGATCAGGACAGTTACTTGTACAGGTGAATGCAAAACACACCATGCCGAGATGACATAAGGAATAGGGTATAGAAAGGACATAAGGAATAGGGTATAGAGACGACATAAGGAATAGGGTATAGAGAGGACATAAGGAATAGGGTATAGAGAGGAAATAAGGAATAGGGTATAGAGAGGACATAAGGAATAGGGTATAGAGAGGACATAAGGAATAGGGTATAGTGAGGACATAAGGAATAGGGTATAGTGAGGACATAAGGAATAGGGTATAGAGAGGACATAAGGAATAGGGTATAGTGAGGACATAAGGAATAGGGTATAGTGAGGACATAAGGATTAGGGTATAGTGAGGACATAAGGATTAGGGTATAGTGAGGACATAAGAAATAGGGTATAGAGAGGACATAAGGAATAGGGTATAGAGAGGACATAAAGATTAGGGTATAGTGAGGACATAAGGATTAGGGTATAGAGAGGAAATAAGGAATAGGGTATAGAGAGGAAATAAGGAATAGGGTATAGAGAGGACATAAGGAATAGGGTATAGTGAGGACATAAGGATTAGGGTATAGAGAGGACATAAGGAATAGGGTATAGAGAGGACATAAGGAATAGGGTATAGAGAGGACATAAGGAATAGGGTATAGTGAGGACATAAGGATTAGGGTATAGAGAGGACATAAGGATTAGGGTATAGAGAGGACATAAGGAATAGGGTATAGAGAGGACATAAGGAATAGGGTATAGAGAGGACATAAGGAATAGGGTATAGAGAGGACATAAGGAATAGGGTATAGTGAGGACATAAGGATTAGGGTATAGAGAGGACATAAGGATTAGGGTATAGAGAGGAAATAAGGAATAGGGTATAGAGAGGACATAAGGAATAGGGTATAGAGAGGACATAAGGAATAGAGTATAGAGAGGACATAAAGATTAGGGTATAGAGAGGACATAAGGAATAGGGTATAGTGAGGACATAAGGATTAGGGTATAGTGAGGACATAAGGAATAGGGTATAGAGAGGACATAAGGAATAGGGTATAGAGAGGACATAAGGAATAGGGTATAGAGAGGACATAAGGAATAGGGTATAGAGAGGACATAAGGAATAGGGTATAGTGAGGACATAAGGATTAGGGTATAGAGAGGACATAAGGAATAGGGTATAGAGAGGACATAAGGAATAGGGTATAGAGAGGACATAAGGAATAGGGTATAGAGAGGACATAAAGATTAGGGTATAGTGAGGACATAAGGATTAGGGTATAGAGAGGAAATAAGGAATAGGGTATAGAGAGGAAATAAGGAATAGGGTATAGAGAGGACATAAGGAATAGGGTATAGTGAGGACATAAGGATTAGGGTATAGAGAGGACATAAGGAATAGGGTATAGAGAGGACATAAGGAATAGGGTATAGAGAGGACATAAGGAATAGGGTATAGTGAGGACATAAGGATTAGGGTATAGAGAGGACATAAGGATTAGGGTATAGAGAGGACATAAGGAATAGGGTATAGAGAGGACATAAGGAATAGGGTATAGAGAGGACATAAGGAATAGGGTATAGAGAGGACATAAGGAATAGGGTATAGTGAGGACATAAGGATTAGGGTATAGAGAGGACATAAGGATTAGGGTATAGAGAGGAAATAAGGAATAGGGTATAGAGAGGACATAAGGAATAGGGTATAGAGAGGACATAAGGAATAGAGTATAGAGAGGACATAAAGATTAGGGTATAGAGAGGACATAAGGAATAGGGTATAGTGAGGACATAAGGATTAGGGTATAGTGAGGACATAAGGAATAGGGTATAGAGAGGACATAAGGAATAGGGTATAGAGAGGACATAAGGAATAGGGTATAGAGAGGACATAAGGAATAGGGTATAGAGAGGACATAAGGAATAGGGTATAGTGAGGACATAAGGATTAGGGTATAGAGAGGACATAAGGAATAGGGTATAGAGAGGACATAAGGAATAGGGTATAGAGAGGACATAAGGATTAGGGTATAGAGAGGACATAAGGAATAGCCCCACTCTCACCACTAAGTACCAGCTAAAAATTATATATTGATAAGGAGATGTGTTATTCAGAGTTGGATGATGAGCCTGTCAACCACTGGGTGAAGATATCACTTTGTCTTTCAAATATATCATTTTGATATTATTTTCTTTAGTTTGCAGTTTCGAACAACTTTATTGTCAAAAGTTGAAAAGAGCTGATTTTCCAACCAACTGATGCTTATTCGAGGTTTATGACAGTCGTGTTTTTGTTACCTATCTCCATCCAGGTGTGATTCAGGACATGTTTTTGTTACCTATCTCCATCCAGGTGTGATTCAGGACATGTTTTTGTTACATATCTCCATCCAGGTGTGATTCAGGACATGTTTTTGTTACATATCTCCATCCAGGTGTGATTCAGGACATGTTTTTGTTACATATCTCCATCCAGGTGTGATTCAGGACATGTTTTTGTTACATATCTCCATCCATGTGTGATTCAGGACATGTTTTTGTTACATATTTCCATCCAGGTGTGATTCAGGACATGTTTTTGTTACATATTTCCATCCAGGTGTGATTCAGGACATGTTTTTGTTACATATCTCCATCCAGGTGTGATTCAGGACATGTTTTTGTTACATATTTCCATCCAGGTGTGATTCAGGACATGTTTTTGTTACATATCTCCATCCAGGTGTGATTCAGGACATGTTTTTGTTACATATCTCCATCCAGGTGTGATTCAGGACATGTTTTTGTTACATATCTCCATCCAGGTGTGTTCCCGTCATGTGGTTCTAACTGCTTTGCTGAGTTGGATCACCAGTGGCTCGGTGTCAGTCTGTCTAGGCGTGAGCATGATGGACTTGTGTTGGTATGTGTGTGTGTTTGGGTCTGGTTTTAATTTAATGTGGAAACCAGAAGTCCTAGAAATAAAACAGTGTGATGTTTAGGCATTATAGCATAGGTTAAGTTTAGGCATAAAGGTTGAGTTATTTAGGTTATCACCCAACGGATCAGAGTTCAATTTAGGCTATAAAGTAAGGCTGTAATGTAACTAAAAGGTGTCTGACTACATTCCAAAGTGACTGCATGGATTACAACATTGTTTTATTATAATATAATATTTTGTAATACATTTTGTTTCTTTAACAATCGTAGTACAAATATTGTTTTTCAAATGTGTCCCTGCCTTATGAGGTTCAATGGACTATATTTGTTCCTTTTATTAATGAAAGCTAAAGAATGTGATTTAAACCATCATTTCACATTTCAGGCCTGTGGACATCGTTGGAATGCATTCTACAGAAGGAGAAAAGACAAGTCCCTACATGGCATCTGCTATAAATTAGAGGCAAATTTGATTCAGTCAAGTCATTTAATTCCCTGCTTCGAAGGTATGATTGAGTTATAGTTGTATTGTATCGGAAATATCACATCACTGTAGATCACTGTGCTGCAATGTTGTTGATTAAACTATTGTATACACGAGTGTTGATTAAACTAATGTATATAAATATATTATATATATACACTATATGACCAAATGGATTCTAAAAAACCCAGAACAATTGTGGAGTTCAGGTTTCAGCCATTGCTCACAGGTTGTCATGATTTCAGGAGGTGTAGTGCAGCCATATGCAGAGCCAGGTATCCATATGAAACAGGTTTAATTTAAATAGTAATGTCACACGACTGGTGAGGTTTTGTTTCTACACGAAACTATTTTGGTGGTGCACAGCTCATTGTTTACGTTTCTGTCACAGCTGTTAGCACTTTAGTCATTAGTTGGGCTATTAGGGTGGCCAGTAGTATTCACTGGTGCTTAGCACTGTTCCAAGTCACATTTGATTTAGAGGTGAGTGTTTAGTAACGCATCGTATTAGCTGTTGTTTATGTGAATGTTTTAAGTCGCTATATGCGCAGTTTCATTTCATGGCAACAGTTAGCGTTTTCATCGTTTACGGTTTGTTTTACTTTTGTGAGTGTCTACAATAATCCTGTTAAACTGATTATATGGCTCTGCACCGTACACGAATCGTGACAAGAAACATAAAACAAAACGTGAACAGCGACAAAAGACTAACTAGTTTGAAATAATATTGCACTAAACACAGCGCATATATACTTCATTTCCACAATTATTGTTTTGTATGATCATTTATTGTCATCTAATTTTAGAGGATGACTATTTATCGTGTCAAGCAGGGATCTCAAATGTCATGTTTGGGGTATGTATGAACTAAGTCTACTTAAAGAATATTTACTTGTGACAAATGCTAACATACTATTGCAAATAATATTGTGATTATTTATATTTTTGTTTTACTGTTGTTGACCAGGATCTAATAGTAATGGGAGCTCCTGGATCTTTGGATTGGACTGGATCTGTTTTTGTCTACAACACATCCAGCAAGGTCACAACTACCAACTTGGATGATCATTCTGTCCTCTTTGAAAGTTATTTAGGTAAACCAGACCCCTTATTATATCAGGCAGGTGACACACTGTTAACCATGATATATTGACCATAAACCAGACCCCTTATTATATCAGGTGACACACTGTTAACCATGATATATTGACCATAAACCAGACCCCTTATTATATCAGGTGACACACTGTTAACCATGATATATTGACCATAAACCAGACCCCTTTTTATACCAGAATTCCATCTATAGACAGTGTTTACATTAAAACAAGTTAAATCATAAGCCTTTGTAGCTACCAGAACTCCATCTATAGACATTAAAACAAGTTAAATCATTCATAAGCCTTTGTAACCACCAGAACTCCATCTATAGACAGTCTTTACATTAAAACAATAAGATGGTCCATTAGACCAACCAGGTGTGTCCACAGCTCTGAACCCTAACCCACTACAATCACTGGCAGCATCTATTTGTGGGTCATGCAAATCAAAATGAGGATTGCCGGTCAGTCATTCTTTAATTCTGCCATATTTTGCCGTGGTATTTTTTCCACAATGAATCACTACGGTCATTTGAGGTTTAAATGTGGCTACAGTGGGATTAGACAGGGCCCTGCTAATTAAATACTTGTGTCTTTATAAAATGATTCCCAAATATTCAACTTAAACCAAATGCCTAAGGTAGAGTACTTTAAAAATCAGCAAAGGCATAATGTAGCAAATCTTTATTCCTCAAGTATAATAATGTTGTTGTGGAAACGCGACTGGCACCAACATTAATCCTTAGCTCAATCGCAAATATTTGGAAATGCTCTGTTTGAAACAAAGTTTGGATGGGGTTGGTGAAGTGCTTTTTACATTTTTGTTAAGTCATGCTTAGGCAACACGCTGGAGGAGTAGTCACATTTTTCTACTCTTCTGCAGGCTGACACATTTATTGAACCTTTTAAAGTATGCAATCAGTGAAATGAATCACTTTTTTAGGTTACTCAGTCAGTGCTGGAAACTTCCTGCACCCTGACTCCACAGAAGTGGTGGGAGGAGCCCCAAGATATGGGAATACTGGTAAAGTAAGAGTTAACACTGCATCTTTTTACCAATAACTATTATCTTCTGAAAACTGTTTCATCTAGATAATCATATTATTATTTTTTTTACATATCTTAATGCTTCTGTATCAGACATAAAGTTTACAGGATTGCAGACATTCTCTGTTAACATCATCTGAGTTAACACTGTGTCATCTGGGTTAACACTGTGTCATATGGGTTAACACTGCGTCATCTGGGTTCACACTGTGTCATCTGGGTTCACACTGCGTCATCTGGGTTAACACTGCGTCATCTGGGTTCACACTGCGTCATCTGGGTTCACACTGCGTCATCTGGGTTAACACTGCGTCATCTGGGTTAACACTGCATCATCATCTGAGTTAACACTGCATCATCATCTGAGTTGACAATGCATCATTTCACCAATAACTATTATCTATAGCAGGGGTTCTCAAAGTCTACACTCAAAGGTCCAAATCAAAATTTTCATCAATGTCAAAGGTCCGGAACCATTGGACTCCTGTGGCAGTGTGCTTTACACCACTCCAGAGTCCAGTGGCAGTGTGCTTTACACCACTCCAGAGTCCAGTGGCAGTGTGCTTTACACCACTCCAGAGTCCAGTGGAAGTGTGCTTAACACTACTCCAGAGTCCAGTGGCAGTGTGCTTTACACCACTCCAGTGGAAGTGTGCTTAACACTACTCCAGAGTCCAGTGGCAGTGTGCTTTACACCACTCCAGTGGAAGTGTGCTTAACACTACTCCAGAGTCCAGTGGCAGTGTGCTTTACACCAGGGGTTCTTAACCTTTTTGATGTCGGGGCCCAAATTTTACAGTACAAAGTGGACCAGGGCCCATTCCAATATTAGCACTGTATTGGTTTATTGATCTCACCCTGGGTTTGAAGTCAGGCATATTAACCCAAAAATTAGTTCGATTTGACAAATCGTACTTTAAATGTGTGTGTGTGTTAAAATAGTCTGCATCCCATGAGTGAAGATAATGAGGTTTTCTTTACCCACAAACTAATATATTCCCTATTCTCTGTCCTGTCTCAGCTCTTTCTCTCTTATATATCTCCATCCCCTTCGATCTGTTTTATGCACGATTCAAGTAAAATCATCTGAACATGTTATGCTCACAGGACCAACAAACACCGTGTTTTGTTTCATAACACACACAACTCCAACTGTCTCACAACTCCAACTGTCTCGTTAGAAATCAAACAGAATGGCTTCGTGCTGGATTGGGGCAAAATGAACGCATACCTCTCTGTCCAATCATCTTTAAAAACTTTATTTTTTCCATCAACTTTTCTTTTCCTGGACAATGACATCCTCCACACCCATTCAAATGCTTACTGCGGTGAAGTGTCGCGGCTCGCGCCCGATTACGTCAAAAGTATACACTTACTGGATGTCATGGCAACTGAATCACGGAGGAAAACTTTAAATATATCGCCTTCGCTTTAATTTCGGACCATCTCCAAAGAGACATAAACACTAGACAAATGATTTTGACAGGAATGCGTTTATCAAAGTAGGAAATCCATACTTTTAATTTCTTACACAAAATTACTGCTGTTGAAATACGAAACGGAGGCGGGTCCGGATTGAATTCCCTCCGGGTCCGGATACGGACCAGAGTCTGGACTTTGAGAAGTGCTGGTGTATTGAAAACTGTTTTATCTACATAATCATATTATTCTTCTTTACATATATCTTAATGCATCTGCATCAGACATAAAGTTTACAAGATGGCAGACATTCTCTGTTTTATCCTCAGGTCTACATCTTTAGTACTGACTCCACAGCCCTGCAAATCATCTTTGAGGTCAGAGGTGAACAGGTGAGAGAGGGTGATTAGCATGCTATGATTACATGGGGCTGCTGTTTAGCAATGTAATATCCACCCTAATATTGTTGAGCTTATCATTTTGTTATGTTGTGTTAGTGTTGAACAGTTCCTCTAAAAACATTTGAGAGTATTCTGAAAAAAGGAAATAATTCACACACAAGCTGCCATTTTCCAATGGGTGTGCATATTGTAATGAACCATTATATGGTTAAAATGTTCAATTACTCATGAGGATTTACCTAACAGGGAATATAAGGGGCTTTGGTGCATGGAATTAATCCTGAACCAATCAACGGTCTTGTTTCAGATTGGTTCTTATTTTGGTAAGACAGTTTGTGCTGTGGATCTGAATTCTGATGGCTTGTCTGATCTGCTTGTGGGAGAACCTCTGTTCAGCACTGTGAGGGAGGAAGGTCGTGTACATATTTATATGAACCAGGGACAGGTGAGGAAAATAGGATTTCATCTGAAGTTACTGGATAGGACTTGATGATCTAGTCACCTCTCATGTTGATGAATATAAAACCTCTCATGCATATAAAATTTATTGGCAGTTTCATGTAGTACTTAATATATTGAAACATTTTTGTGATTGTATTTGGAAGTTTACGTAATTTTGAGCATCATCGTGGGAGATGCGATGACATTTAGATGTCTTATTTATGATACTTTTATACAATCTAGTTATTTTTGTTGATGTTTCCCCACATAAAACAACGTTTTCCATTTCCTCAGGCTAATATGAAGGCTCTCGAGTTCACATTAGCAGGGAAAGATTCATATGCTGCACGATTTGGAGAAAGTATCACTAGTCTTGGAGATATTGATGATGATGGCTATCCAGGTAAACTCCTCTAATTGGGTCCAAAATAGATTAACGACTAAAATGGTTTTAACATAAGAAGTCTTAAAAACACAGCTGCAGAGAAAAAAATAAAACCTATGTTGACCTGCAGATTAGTTGCCATAAACATTATATTATGATTAAATTATTTTGTTTCTCAAAACTTGCATTGCAGATGTTGTAGTTGGGGCCCCACAAGAAGATGACCTGAGGGGTGCAATTTATCTCTATAATGGAAGGAAGACAGGACTTGAACAAGAATATTCTCAAGTATGTCCTCTGATGTTTGTGTTTTGTTGTGTACGGGGTTACACATTTGACATGTGTCCCGCTCTCTGGGTGTAGTGCAGATAAATAAGCAAGAGCGTATCCTTGTTTGTGGGGTTTATTCAACAAACATATATAAACACATAGCAATGAACGGTAAAAACATATGAACTGTAAGTGAAAGCAAATGTGTGCAACAGTGGCTGCTACCAAACATCAGAAAAGCTATATGAAACACCGAAACACTCAAGACTATCTGACCGTAACTTAAATAATGCAAAGTGACAAAATACCCAGGGAACTAAATAGCCCAACTGATTAGCTAATTAACACCGGCTGTGCTCAGTGTAAACAAACCACCCAACCGGAACTGTGTGCTCCCCACTAAAGGCCCGGACTGGAATCAAAAGGTTCCCTCTTGTGACAACATGTAAATAATTCAGTAGAATCTTTCATCCAGAGTGATTTTTTTTTTTTACTTTATACAGACCCCAGTTAAAATACTGGTTTGAATTGAATTATTCCAAAAAATTGTATCAGTAATATTCCAGTACTTTTGTAAATCTTTTTATTTAAACTGAATTAGGGATGTAAACGGTTAATCGAAAATCGAATAATTGTCGATAAGAATTTACTCGATTAAATTAAATTAATTGTCAGGAAATTGAACATTGCAATCAAAGACCGTTTTCCACAGGACGTAGGCGTAATTGAACGTGACACAAGATTTTTGCGGGCGGCGAGAGACCCGACACTAACTTTAGGTGTCAAAAAAGAAACCAAGCATGAGGCGGTCAAAACGGAGTGGAGTGTGGGAGCATTTAAAATAAATAAATGAATATTTTGCTTTTTATGTTAAAGTAGGGCTGGACAATAATTCAATATCAATATATATCGCGGTAATGTTTTTCAATAACGGTGATATGATTCTTAAACACGTTTTTGTAAGACTTATTCAGTGGTATGGAAGTGGTTCGGCTTTCTGAGATCTGATAAACTTCAGGTTTCAGCGTGCTGCTAAATGTGCCGGAGAGTGGAGCCGACTAGCAGCGTGTTATGTTAAAGCTGCAGAACCTTTATAGTTAAAAATTAGCTAAATGTATATAATGGGCCAGTACATCATGAATCCAATATCCAAACCGTGTTTTTGTTTTATCCTGAATCACTATGGTACACCTATAATAACTGTTTATATTCGGGCTATTTTAAACTACTTTGGCTCCGCTGCGGCGTAGCCCAGTACCTGCGTGATTCATCATAGACATAAACGGAGAGAAGTTCCGGCTACAATGTTCTTTCCGCAAGATGCTTGCAGAGAGCTAAAAGTTACGTTTAAAGTTAGAAGTATTAATAATGTCAGTCTGAGAGTCTTATGTTTATTTGACTTTTCTTGTTTGTATATGTCATGGCTGTAGGGTGTAGTGCAGGTGAAAGCCATGTGCAGAGCCAGGTAATCCATATAACAAAGGTTTATTCCGGCACAAAGGCAACATAAAACAAACCCCGAACGGCAAAACAACAACTAACTGGTTAACATAAATGAAATGCGCATATCGCGACTTACAGAAAGAGACAGTTAACCAAAGTAATAGCTGTACCAAAATAACACTCACCTCTAATAATATGTGACATACAAACAATGAACAGCAAACAGTGACATCTAGGCAATCCCTTTATAACCCAGTGATTACAAATCCCCAACAGCTGTAACCAACATAAACCAGGAAGTGGGCACCCGAAACCAGACAGTGCAGTACCCTAACTCACCACTCGTGACAGTACCCCCCACTTAAGGCTAGCTCCCAGATAGCCAACAACAACCAACATTAACAACAACACACCAAAAAAAACAAGGGAGCAACAGGCAAGGACCCACTGTCACACCCAAAGGGTTAGTCCCAGACAGCAGGTCCAGCCCTTAAAGGGCCTTGGTGGCCCGATCGCCGTCTTGTGCGGCAAGGCTTCCGCCATCTTGGTGGACGTGGCGGCGGCCATCGTGGTGGACGGGGCGGCGGCCATCGTGGTCGGCGTGGCGGCGGCCATCGACGTGGGCGTGGCGGCGGCCATTTCAGGCGGCGTGGCGGCGGCCATTTCAGGCGGCGTAGTCTCCGCCATTTCAGGCGGCGTAGTCTCCGCCATTTCAGGCGGCGTAGTCTCCGCCATTTCAGGCGGCGTAGTCTCCGCCATTTCAGGCGGCGTAGTCTCCGCCATTTCAGGCGGCGTAGTCTCCGCCCTATCATGCGGTGACGCTCTGGGAGCTCTGGCAGGCGGTGACGCTCTGGGAGCTCTGGCAGGCGAGGACGCTCTGGGAGCTCTGGCAGGCGAGGACGCTCTGGGAGCTCTGGCAGGCGAGGACGCTCTGGGAGCTCTGGCAGGCGAGGACGCTCTGGGAGCTCTGGCAGGCGAGGACGCTCTGGGAGCTCTGGCAGGCGAGGACGCTCTGGGAGCTCTGGCAGGCGAGGACGCTCTGGGAGCTCTGGCAGGCGAGGACGCTCTGGAAGCTCTGGCAGGCGGTGACGCTCTGGGAGCTCTGGCAGGCGAGGACGCTCTGGGAGCTCTGGCAGGCGAGGACGCTCTGGGAGCTCTGGCAGGCGAGGACGCTCTGGGAGCTCTGGCAGGCGAGGACGCTCTGGGAGCTCTGGCAGGCGAGGACGCTCTGGGAGCTCTGGCAGGCGAGGACGCTCTGGGGGCTCTGGCAGGCGGGGACGCTCTGGGAGCTCTGGCAGGCGGTGACGCTCTGGGAGCTCTGGCAGAGGAGGGAGATGACACTTCGGGAGCTCAGGCGGAGGTGGGAGCGGCCAATCCTGAAACTCTGGCGGAGGAAGGAGGAGCCGCTCTAGACACTCAGGTGGAGGGGGGAGGGGCCACTCGTCGACACACTCATGCTGAGGGAGGAGGGACGACTCCAAGGCCTCATGCTGAGGGGGGAGGGGCCACTCGTCGACACGCTCATGCTGAGGGGGGAGGGGCCACTCGTCGACACGCTCATGCTGAGGGGGGAGGGACGACTCCAAGGCCTCATGCTGAGGGGGGAGGGGCCACTCGTCGACACGCTCATGCTGAGGGGGGAGGGGCCACTCGTCGACACGCTCATGCTGAGGGGGGAGGGACGACTCCAAGGCCTCATGCTGAGGGGGGAGGGGCCACTCGTCCGGGCACTCACGTTGAGGGGGATGGAGCCGCTCTGGACACTCACGCTTAAGTGGGAGGGGCTGGTCCGGGCACTCACGAAGAGGAGGGAGGAGCCGCTCAGGGCACTTAAGCAATGGTGGGAGGGGCTCATCTAGGCACCCACCCTGGAGTGGAAGAGGCTGGTCCTGCAGGGTGAACCACCCCCCCCACCATCTCCTTATCACTCCGGGCGGCTGGCACTCCAGGCCCTTAGGTGGTCTCTGGGCCCTGGAGGTTGGTGGCCGGAAAGGGTAATCACCCGGCTGGAGCTGGGGTTGTTGCTGCAGCTCCATGGCTTTTGCTGGCCCTGGCTGCAGCACCGGAGCAGTGGGGGGCTGCTGTTGCAGCACCAGGGTCGTGGGTGTTCTCTCCGCGGACCTCCGTGAACACCCCGTTAGCTCCCCCCCAAAAATTACTTTGGGGCGCCTCCGGGATGTCCTCTTGCCTTCATAGAAGGCCCGCGGACCCATTGTCACTGACCCTGAATGCTGCAAAGATGGTTCATATACAGCATACGGCCGGAGACGTAGCCACCGCTCCTGTGGTGTCTCCGGCCGATTCCACTCCCACCGCTCCGTGGGGTGACGGTGAGCTTCATCCGACGGGGCGCTATAGCTTGCCCCCCCGCAGAATCCACTCACCGTCCGACTCTGCTGGCTTCGGTGGCTGTTCATTCTGTCATGGCTGTAGGGTGTAGTGCAGGTGAAAGCCATGTGCAGAGCCAGGTAATCCATATAACAAAGGTTTATTCCGGCACAAAGGCAACATAAAACAAACCCCGAACGGCAAAACAACAACTAACTGGTTAACATAAATGAAATGCGCATATCGCGACTTACAGAAAGAGACAGTTAACCAAAGTAATAGCTGTACCAAAATAACACTCACCTCTAATAATATGTGACATACAAACAATGAACAGCAAACAGTGACATCTAGGCAATCATAACCCAGTGATTACAAATCCCCAACAGCTGTAACCAACATAAACCAGGAAGTGGGCACCCGAAACCAGACAGTGCAGTACCCTAACTCACCACTCGTGACAGTATAAAGGTTAAATTCAAATAAAAAGTGATTTATTAATTTATTTGTACCGTTTCATTTCTAAAATATTATGTAGTTTTATAGGAGGAGGTTTCATAAACTTGGCAAATTCATTTTTCAGAAGATTGTAGGTACAGACATCTGTTGTGGGTGTTCTTGGCATTTATTATTGTTCATATCGATATCGGAATTATATCGTATCGACCGAAATTAAGAAATATATCGTGATATAAAATTTGGCCATATCTTCCAGCCCTATGTTAAAGACACTATTGATACCGTGAGAGATGTACATTCTCCGGAAAAAAGCCGCTTATCAGTTCATCGTTAATCGATCGTTAATGTCAATCAACTAATGATTAATGAATTAATCGATAATTTGCATCCCTAAACTGAATACTTTATGAAACAGTTAAGCATAACGGCATGTTGCAACCCAATGACTTGCCTCTGAAGCTAAGCGGTTCGTCCTGGAAGTGATTTTGTGAGGGAACTATTAGCGGGCAAAGAGATTCGTTTGCAGGATGATGTCTTTGGGATGAGAAATTATTAGATTAGTTTGCAGGATGATGTCTTTGAGGTGAGAAATGATTAGATTAGTTTGCAGGATGATGTCTTTGGGATAATACATTATTAGATTCGTTTGCCGGATGATGTCTTTGAGGTGAGAAATGATTAGATTAGTTTGCAGGATGATGTCTTTGGGATGATACATTATTAGATTAGTTTGCAGGATGATGTCTTTGGGATTAGAAATTATTAGATTTTCTGACGAGTGTTTTGTTATTGACGGTTCCATGATACTCACTGTACAGTGTGACGTTTAACACTTTTTCATGAATACCTTTACAATTTAGCCCCTCTACTTCTAATCAGTTTTCTTGCACCCTGTAAGTAAAATAATGTTATGGACAAAAGGTTCAGAATTGTATCCAATGAGGATTAGAGTGTCTGTTAAATGAAAATAAATAACGAATCCCCTGTTAATGCATGTCACAACTTAATCTGTTCAAAACCCAAGTTGGAATTTGTTTTCTCATTGTAACCAGAGGATTCCTGCATCTGCTTTGGGTGATGACTTGAAGATGTTTGGTCAGTCTGTTTCTGGGGGAATTGATGTTGATGCAAATGGTTACCCAGGTAACACACATCCCACAGTCTCCAGTCTCTTACTCTTTCATTTTTTCTCTCTACCCATCTTTCCTATATCTTAGTTTAGTTCCTATTTAAATAACTGGATATTATGGAGTACTTCTTATATGTATAGGAAGGTAGATGACTGGACATAAGTTATTCCTGCACCCGTTCTATTACCCATGTTTGCTGTAATAGTGTACGTTTTTTTATTATGTTCCCATCCCTTCCCACCTTCACATCTAGAAAGAAAAATTACAATAAATTAGATTAGTAAATTATTTGACCCTGACAGATTTTTCTTAATCGTGTCTCTGTACGCCACCACAATGGATTTGAAATGAAACATCATTATGGAAAAAAGATCAAATGTTTAGGAATTGCTGCCATTTTCATACACAGTCCCGTTATTTCAGGGGCTCAAATGTGATTGGACAAATTAACACAAGCATTAATAATACATGAATCTTTAAATATTAACGTTTGAGTCAAATGTTCAATTGCTTTTGGTTTCTTGTAGAAGAGATATAACTCACATCTTTGTACAATTTGGATGTGAACAATTAAAGTTGAGAGACAGCAATTAAACTATTTATTATTGTTACATTATTACTGAAACTTGAATTTATAATCAGCCAAAATAACATTTAACATCTAATTAATGTAAACATTTTACTATCCACAGGTCATATATTGTTTAACAATGTTACACATTCCAGTACTGTTGAATATTACAGTTGAACCTTTTAAGACAAACTACTGATAAGATACAGTCACAAGGTGTGAATAGAGTCCAGGTCAAGCAGGCAGAGTGATTGGTTCAGTCCAGTAGTCTGTCCAACTTGTATCCCTTAAACTCAATAATCCATGTTCCCCATGTTCTCACCATAGACAAGCCTTCTCAAGACTCTGCATGAGTCAAATATGCCTACCGAATATATTAATGTGAGCAGCCACATATAACAGGTCCATACAGACATCTAGTCACATATAACAGGTCCATACAGACATCTAGTCACATATAACAGATCCATACAGACATCTAGTCACATATAACAGGTCCATACAGACATCTAGTCACATATAACAGGTCCATACAGACATCTAGTCACATATAACAGGTCCATACAGACATCTAGTCACATATAACAGGTCCATACAGACATCTAGTCACATATAACAGGTCCATACAGACATCTAGTCACATATAACAGATCCATACAGACATCTAGTCACATATAACAGGTCCATACAGACATCTAGTCACATATAACAGGTCCATACAGACATCTAGTCACATATAACAGGTCCATACAGACATCTAGTCACATATAACAGGTCCATACAGACATCTAGTCACATATAACAGGTCCATACAGACATCTAGTCACTTATAACAGGTCCATACAGACATCTGAGGTTCTGATAGTAACATTTAACTCTTCGTGTTATGTCCACAGATGTGGCCGTAGGAGCCTTTCTATCTGCCTCTGCTGTTGTTCTGAGGTACAGTGAGACTGTCGTATTTACAGGTTCTGCATTTATGATGTTTGTAGTGTTTGTTACATGTGGGTTTTTACTCACTTGGTGTTAGGACCCGGCTGGTGGTTGGGGTGGAGGCCAGAGTGCTACTTCCTTCCAGTGTGAACCACACCCAGGCTCTGTGTACAGAGAACGGCCAGTCTGCTGTCTGCATCAACGCCACTGTCTGCTTCCAGCTTCTGGCACCACGTTTTGATGGGCTTATTGGTGAGATACCAGACTCTATTCAGACACCACACCCTACCATATTCAGACACCACACCCTACCATATTCAGACACCACACCCTACTATATTCAAACACCACACCATATTCAAACACACCACACCCTACCATATTCAGACACCACACCCTACCATATTCAGACACCACACCCTACCATATTCAAACACCACACCCTACCATATTCAAACACCACACACTACCCTATTCAGACACCACACCCTACCATATTCAGACACCACACCCTACCATATTCAGACACCACACCCTACCATATTCAGACACCACACCCTACCATATTCAGACACCACACCCTACCATATTCAGACACCACACCCTACCATATTCAGACACCACACCCTACCATATTCAGACACCACACCCTACCATATTCAAACACCACACCCTACCGTATTCAGACACCACACCCTACCATATTCAGACACCACACCCTACCATATTCAAACACCACACCCTATTCAAACACCCTACCATATTCAAACACCACACCATATTCAAACACACCACACCCTTCACTTTCCTAGATAATGTTTCGTGTCCCATCTCACAAACAATAGTTTGTGGCAGGTTTTTCTATAGATTAGGGACATGGGGGGAGGGACATGGGGGGAGGGACATGGGGAGGGACATGGGGGAGGGACATGTGGGGAGGGACATGGGGGGAGGGACATGGGGGAGGGACATGGGGAGGGACATGGGGTGAGGGACATGGGGTGAGGGACATGGGGAGAGGGACATGGGGGAGGGACATGGGGGAGGGACATGGGGGGAGGGACATGGGGTGAGGGACATGGGGTGAGGGACATGGGGTGAGGGACATGGGGAGAGGGACATGGGGAGAGGGACATGGGGAGGGACATGGGGGAGGGACAGACCTCTGATTCTCACATTATCGTGCAAAAGTTCATTTATTTCAGTAATTCAACTTAAAAGGTGAAACTAATATATTATATAGACTCATTACATGCAAAGTGAGATATGTTAAGCCTTTATTTGATATAACTTCTATGATTATGGCTTACAGCTTATGAAAACCCCAAATTCAAAATGTCAGGAAATTAGAATATTGTGAAAATGTTCAGGATTGTGGGCTCAGAGTGTCACACTCTAATCAGCGAATTAATCCAAAACACCTGCAAAGGGTTCCTGAGCCTTTAATTGGTCTCTCAGTCTGGTTCAGTGGAATTCACAATCATGGGGAAGACTGCTGACCTGACAGTTGTGCAGAAAACCATCATTGACACCCTCCACAAGGAGGGAAAGCCTCAAAAGGTAATTGCAAAAGAAGTTGGATGTTGTCAAAGTGCTGCATCAAGGCACATTAATATAAAGTTAAGTGGAAGGGAAAAGTGTGGAAGGAAAAGGTGCACAAGCAGCAGGGATGAACGTAGCCTGGAGAGGATTGTGAGGAAAAGGCCATTCAAATGTGTGGGGGAGCTTCACAAGGAGTGGACTGAGGCTGGAGTTACTGCATCAAGAGCCACCACACACAGACGGGTCCTGAACATGAGCTTCAAATGTGTGGGGGAGCTTCACAAGGAGTGGACTGAGGCTGGAGTTACTGCATCAAGAGCCACCACACACAGACGGGTCCTGGACATGGGCATCAAATGTGTGGGGGAGCTTCACAAGGAGTGGACTGAGGCTGGAGTTACTGCAGCAAGAGCCACCACACACAGACGGGTCCTGGACATGGGCTTCAAATGTGTGGGGGAGCTTCACAAGGAGTGGACTGAGGCTGGAGTTACTGCATCAAGAGCCACCACACACAGACGGGTCCTGGACATGGGCTTCAAATGTGTGGGGGAGCTTCACAAGGAGTGGACTGAGGCTGGAGTTACTGCATCAAGAGCCACCACACACAGACGGGTCCTGAACATGAGCTTCAAATGTGTGGGGGAGCTTCACAAGGAGTGGACTGAGGCTGGAGTTACTGCATCAAGAGCCACCACACACAGACGGGTCCTGGACATGGGCTTCAAATGTGTGGGGGAGCTTCACAAGGAGTGGACTGAGGCTGGAGTTACTGCAGCAAGAGCCACCACACACAGACGGGTCCTGGACATGGGCTTCAAATGTCGTACTCCTGATGTCAAGCCACTCCTGAACAACAAACAACGTCAGAAGCGTCTTACCTGGGCTAAATAAAAAAAAGAACTGGTCTGTTTCTCACTGGTCCAAAGTCCTTTTTTCTGATGAGAGCATCTCATTTGGAAACCAAGGTCCCAGAGTCTGGAGGAAGAATGGAGAGGCACACAATCCAAGATGCTTGAAATCCAGTGTGAAGTTTCCACAGTCTGTGTTGGTTTGGGGAGCCATGTCATCTGCTGGTGTTGGTCCACTGTGCTTTATTAATCCAGAGTCAGCGCAGCTGTCTACCAGGACATTTTAGAGCACTTTATGCTTCCTTCAGCAGACAGGCTTTATGGAGATGCTGACTTCATTTTGCAGCAGGATTTGGCACCTGCCCACACTGCCAAGAGTACCAAAACTTGGTTCAATAACCATGGGATTACTGTGCTTGATTGGCCAGCAAACTCGCCTGACCTGAACCAAGAGAAAGATGAAAGACATGAGACCGAACACTGCAGAAGAGCCGAAGGCCGCTATTGAAGCATCCTGGTCTTCTATAACACCTCAGCAGTGCCACAGGCTGATAGCATCTATGTCACGCCACGTTGAGGCAGTAATTCATGCAAAAGGGGCCCAAAAAGTACATATGCATAATTACACTTTTCAGAGGGCTGACATTTCTGCATTTAAAATCCTTTTTTTATTGATTTTATGTAATATTCAAATTTTCTGAGATTTTGAATTTTGGGTTTTCATAAGCTGTATGCAATAATCATTGACATTATATCAAATAAAGGCTTGAAATATCTCACTTTGCAGGTAATGAGTCTATATAATATATTAGTTTCACCTTTTAAGTTGAATTAGTAACTTGAATTGAATTGGTAACTTTTGCACGATATGCTATTTTTCTGAGTTGCGCCAGTATATCATGTATTTTCTTAATAGTTTATGTATTTGTAAGCCAATTGATATTTAGATTCACTTAATAGAGATCTGACTTACCCAGTAAAACTATTAGGATTAACATCTGTGCTGCCCCTACATTGTTTCCCATGTTTCTGTCCTGCATGCAGAAATGCTGTACAATTTGACTGCTGACGTGAAGCACAGAGATGGACTTCGATCCAGGTTCTACTTTATCACCAATGGCACTGCACTGTCAAACTCCACAGCGGGCAGGATCAAGACCAAACATGGCCAAATGAACTGTGTTACCCAGCAGGTGTTTCTGAGGGTGAGGGGACGATGCCAGGGTGACAGGCTTGATAAAGGAGTTTAGTCATGTAGATCACTAGCTGTATTTGTATAAAATGCAGAACACTATATTAAGGTTCCACCCAGAACCATTTGAACATCTAAATGTTTTCTTAGCGAACCATTATCTCCCCACTATGTGCAAGTCACATGTTAATCTATGACATAGAGTTGATATCGAGACTCAGTGGGTTCGAATGCTCATCACAACTTTCTTTTTGACCACCATGTCTTGCCAACCTGTTCATTGAAACCACGTGCATTGAACTTGCACTCAGCATGTGAATAAAAACTCAAAATAATATCAGCAACAAGGGACACATTTCAAACATGTTCTGCCTACAACTCTTATGGGGTTGTTGATGTGAAGCAATGCCAACAAAAACTGTGCTGAATATAAATGCTGTAGTGTAGCTGTAATTCTAGTTCTGTGTTCACCTCCTTTCCAGAGAGATCTTAGGGACATCTTCACCCCGATCCACTTTGAGCTGCAGTATGAGCTGGGAGAACACACAGTGTCAAGTGATAACTCCAGGAGCTTCCCTTTGCTGAGGCCAGTGCTTCAGAGAGCAGAGAAGCACAGCAACATGCTGAGTAACAAGGTAAGTTAACATGGAGATCCAGTGGCGGCTCCAGAGATGTTCTGTTGCAGGTGCTATGGGGATGCTCATCACTTAAGAGAAGGTGCTTCGATTTTGGGGTGTTTCATTATGTAGGTCGCATCGGACCACCCTTGGTAGACACATATAATAATATATATTAAAGTATTCACCTCAAGGGCTATAGATCAGTGGCGGCTGGTGGAATTTATTTTAGGGGGGGCTGAATCAAACCCCTCTAAGGGGGTCTGGGGGCATCCTCCCCAGAAGATTCTTATTTTATTTTCACATACAAACGAAGCATTGTGACAAAATAATAAAGACAAAACATTTTCTTACAAAGACGAATGGGGCCGGGGAACTAAGTTTTAACTTAATTTATTTGCCTTGTAGAATTCCGCAAGATTAAAACTGCAAACACATCAATAGAAATTGGGAATTATACACAAGTTAACATTCTCTCTCTGTGTCTGTATGTGTGTTTGTGAGAAAGTGTGAGAGAGAGAGATGAGTGAGTGTGTTATGGCCAATATATTGTGTTGGTAACTTCAGTCATAAATCTATCTACAGTCAAGTATGCAAATACAGTCAAATACCAATATAATATGTGCAACCTTTTATGTGAGGTTGTTCAAGACACACTGAAGGCATGATGCCACCATAGGTTTGCAGAGAACGGAAAGAGGGGGTGGAGGGGTTGTGAGGGCCGCTGTAACCCGGAGTCCATCCTCACGGAAGGGGGGGGACAGATAAAGAGAGAGATCGCGACTAAATTACTTGTTCTGAAACGTTGCACGTCTCTCTTTCAGTGCAGCTAAGCGGTCATTGACTTTCTCATTGAAATCATGCATTTTGAGGACTAGTTCCCTCTCCATGGAGAGCATGGCAAGTGCATTCAGACGTTCCTGGACCATTGAATTTCGCAGGAATGCTCATGATAACCTGGTACAATGCCAGTGCACCACAGCAAGCATTGAATTCAGGATTCTCATAGATCAGAGACAGTTCCGTCTTGAGCTTTGCCTTGATCAGCGTGGGATATGCCTTCACAGTGGCATTCAGAGCCTCAGCAGGAAATGAATGGCAGTACCTTTCAAACAGATCTCCCTGTACTAAGGTAGCACTCACAAGGTGGCCAGTGAAAGAGAACCTCGCTTTGGTGTGAGCCAGGATGGTGTCGCAGACCTCTTCAGACAGCCTCTGCTTCGCCTCTTCTGTCAAAGCCGTCCTTGGTCTTTCGGTTCCTGATGGCTCTTGCAGCTGGTCAGAGTCTCTGAATGCAAACAAATCAATAATGTGGTTGTTAGGCTGTGTACAGTACTGTAGTCTACGTGGTGCACATGTTCACACCTTATCCAGTACAAAGCTGTCAGTATATCTACTGATGGTCTTCGGGGTCTATTTTTGTAGGTGTGTCAATAATAGTGACACTCGTGGTCTTTGGGGTCTATTGGACCCCAGACAATAACATTTAATTTTGTAACAGAATCGTTTTTTTTTTTTTACAATTATAATTTTACTCTGTTTATTAATGTTTTTCCTCAACATTTGTACAATATTTGGAGGATTTATGATATTTTTTAAATTTCTATTACAAATTAAAAACATTAATAAACAGAGTAAAATTATATTTGTAAAAAAAATATATATTTTTCTGTTACAAAATTATTGTCAAATAGACCCAAAGACCACGAGTGTCACTTTATTTGAAGACCATCAGAGGGTAAAAATGGGCAGGGATGCATAATGTTATTGTTAAACACTGTTTTTTAAGCTATCCATTGTGCCTCACCTAACCAGGAAGTCCAGCACAGAGTAAAACAAGCTAGATTACACCACTGGCAATATATTATAAAAAAGAACATATATTATAAAAAAAGAACACAAATACTCCTTTCATGCATCTGTTCTCATAACAAAGCTCTGCTTTGAGAAGGATCGAATAATATAAATGTTATCTTACCTAATGGTCTGCACACTGTTTGTAAAGCTCTCAAGGGCCCTTTTGATGAAGACTGCATCAATGTCCTTCTTCTGGAGCTTCTGGTACAGAATGTCGACGTGGGGCATGTTTTTGTGAAGAAGAAAAAAATATTCGTCCTGTAGCATCCTCTCACGCTGAGCTGGTCAAATGGACGATGTGAACCCGTCTTGATGGCTTCAAAACATTCAAGGAGGCCATCTCGGTTCTCGTACACAGTGTTGACGATTCTGCTGTTAAAATTCCACCTTGTAGATAAAGCTCTGGGCAGTCTTCGTGAAACAATCTTGTCCAGAACGCTGCACCGTTTCGGTGACCGGGAAAAGAAAGACGCAATACCGCTCAGATCGGGGAAAAAAAATTAACTTTTTTGATGTGGGAGGTAGCTTGCTGCATGATCAAATTAAGCTGATGTGCATAGCAGTGCACATAATGGGCATTCTTAAAATGTTCACGCACCTATTGCTGCACACCAGCCTTGTCTCCCCTCATCACACTGGCACCATCGTAAGCTTGTGCAACGAGTTTCATTTTGTCGTTGTCGTCAGCCAAAAGCTGGTTCAGTCTCTCCAAAAGTACACTGGCAATTGAAACTGACGTTGAATCCGAGATGGGAATAAACTCAAAAAAACGTTCCTGCACTGCATGGTTGTCATCTATGTATCTAAGCACAAGAACCAACTGTGTCTGCGTGGAGACGTCCGTAGTTTCATCCGCTTGGATGGCCAGATACCTAGCTGACTTGACCTCCTCCACAATCCTTTCCCGAGCGACCGCTAGCATAAATTCAAAAAGCGCGTTCTGCACGGTCTTGGATGTGCCCTTGAACACCGTGGCGTTTTTCAGGTGCTCATCAAAAACGTCATCTAACTCTGCCACGAAGTTGAGGATGTGTCGGTTCTTGCTCACCTCATCGTTGTGGTGACGAACAGCTAGCTTGTATCCCTCATTCATTTGAGTGGCAATGTTCACCCTTCCAATAGTCGCAAATCTCAAGCAGCTATCCATGTGGATCTTTGACATCTCATGCTTTTTGATTTTCTCAGACAGATGGTGCATATCTGTAACACCAGTCGAAACCCAAGCAGCGCTGCCTGACGCCAGGGTGGTGTTAGGATGTAGGAGTAGGCAGGGGTAGCAGAAAACAGCGTTAGCTTTTTCACAACCTGCTAGGCAGCTTTTTTTCATATACAAATTTGGTGAAAATCCTCGGGTGTAGGACTTTGCAGCCTTTATAGAAATTTGTTTAATCGTTAATTTTGGTCTTGGAGGTCTTGATTGTTTTATTGCCAATTTCTCTGAATTGGATCGTCGACTAAAAGGAACATATTGAAAGTAGCAAGTGACTTGATTGAAGATATCGCACTCGCTCTCTTTGCTCAGTTACGTATGATGCAAGCACGTTAGTGCAAGTCCCTAATCCTCATTGAAAATGCATTGAAGGGTCATTTTCCGAAAAAAAAAATGATTTAATATGAGAGTCAATGGGGGATTTCTTGTGCAATTTTCCACGTCAATGAATTCGCCCCAGAGAGGCGGAGTCGCGGGTGCGACCATTTGAAACGTGACTTGAATCTGACGAATCTGATTGGACAATGACAGATAATATGGTTAGAACACTGAAAACTACTTTTGCTGTGATAGAAAAAAAATCCTCTTTCTCCCAGTTGGTACTGCGTCGCCCAAATGGCCCCTATACACCATCCGCCCCTCCTATAGATAAAAAATACATACGCCTGCCAATGTTAACCTCTAAATAACTGGGAAACTGTCGAGGTGTCCATGAGCAAGACACCTAACCCCAGCTGCTTGCCTTGCATGGTAGACGCGGTCGTCAGTGTATGGGTGAATGTGAGGCAGGATCTGTGATCTGCTATATTAAACCCATTACCATTATAATATTTCACACAATTCTGTCACAGCTGCACGCTTTGGCCAAAAATGCTCATTTATAAAAGTTTGCGTACGACTTGCGTCAGAAGCGGCGTACAGACAAACCGTTGGATGCTGGGGTTAGGTGCGCACGGATGTCCTACGCCGTTTTCGCTTAATAAATCACAATGAACTCTAAACGTGGCGCAGCTTTTGCGGCTTCATTTCACGACCATATTTGCCCAAAAATAGTCAAAGAAACGCCCTACATTAATATTCATTGATTGAAACGTCATGACAAACTCGGAGGAAAACCGGAAAAGTAACGTAACTCAATGTGAAGTTTCCTGTTGGAGAGGTGGAAAAGAGGAGAACATGTTGTTTGTAGAGCACAGTGTGGGCATCACCAATGCCAAAAATGCCAATTTATTAGCACAATGTTGCTGATAATGTGACACAAACTATTTGGAAATTGATCGAATTAAAATGTTTTTGATATATGAAAGTATTTTTATTCTCACTCGGTGCACCGATTATTACATTTGGAAAACGGACTGATGCTGATTGCGCATTTTTGTTTGCCTGTTCACCCGCAGTGAAATTTATGTAATTATGAGACAAACCTATTATACCAACTAACACGTCTGATATAACCCGGATAACCTATACTAAGTGGACAATAAAGTATTTAGCCTATATGTATATCCATCTCCCCATCTAGATCTATCTATATTTCCATCTATCCATCTTTCTATATATCCATATCTATCCGCTCCGTCAGACGGAGACATCGACAAGAATATCAGTTTTATACATTTAATGTAATTATGTTCGCCGGTATTATTTATGAGGATGAATTGCACAACATGACAATATAATATATATATATTATAATATAATATATAATTACAAAACATATTGGAGTTATTTTTTGGAAGTATATATTCATTTTAATTGACATTATATCTTGTTTTATATATTTGATTTGTTCTTGCAGATCGATCAAACAGTTGTTTGTTTAGGCTTTTAATTGTAAGAATGGCTTTGTAAATCCTTCATATTAATAATGGCAGGTAATATTTTGATTTATTTTACACAATTTTCTGAATTTTCACACAGTTTCATGTATTTCATCCATCTGCCGACTGTGTCGCCATTTCTCATTTCACCCGTTTCTGTGCGTACGCATGGGTCCCATCTTGCGTGGAGGACCGCACATTTTCACGTCAAGTTTGCTTTTTATAAATCCCAACTTTTGCGTAGAGAGCGGCGTACGCATTCTTATGTGCGTACGCAGCGTTTATAAATGAGGTCCCAGATCACGAAATTACACAGCCAGTTACCAACACGAGTCTAATGATGAATCAGCAGTGTTCCTATTATTGGAGCATCATAAATGTAACTAAAGCCAATATTTGTGCTTCAACCACCAAATTAATTACATTTGTAATAGCCAACATAGGGGGAAATCAAGCACTGACCATAGACGTCTTCACAACAAAACAATACGTCTGTTGCTGTGATTGAGTATGAAGGCATAAATCAGGGCCTGAATTTCATTTTTTTAATTGGGGGGGAATTCCCCCCTTACATGGGTCACATGGGGGGTCTAAATATTATGGGGGAGAGAATAACTTCTGATGCATCTATCTAATTAAATCATCTTCATTTATTAATATCTACACATTTGTATGCATGAATTGTGCATTTCCAGTTGTGCAACAGCAACATGTGGGTGGCCCCTGCAGACTATCTGAAAGTGGTTTGAGGTTAATAGGTCACTGCACAAAAAACATAATGAGATTTCCAGTATTTAAATGTATTTTTAAAACTTAAAATGTTTTATTTTGAAAAACCAAATTCTGTGCAACATGTGAAAGACCTTTGAAGACAAAATGAAAGTAAATTGAGGTTTTCAAGTGATTTCACAAAAAAAGATAGATTTCTACAATTTTTAAATGTTTATTAAACATCTCTTACACCATTTCCTTAAAAAAACAAAGCTCTGAAAAATGTGAGTGTCCTCTATAAAACAATCTTTAAATGCTTTTAGGTTTCAAGGCCAAATGGTTAAACAGCTATTGAATTAATAACGTTGACAGGTTACATGGTGTTTAATAAGCAGGTTACATGCTGTTTAATATGCAGGTTACATGCTGTTTAATATTCAGGTTATTATGCTGTTTAATAGGCATAGACTAACTATAAGCACACAGAGGTTTCTGTCGGCCGATCACCCGGGTGTAGTGTGGCTGCTTGCGGGAAAACCGGACCTGATCTCGGGCTCCGAATATCCGTTGAATATCCAATATCGCATATCCAACCAACTTTACCTCGGTCTGAGATGAAGCAGATATATTTGTCCAGGAATTTCTCGCACTATAAAAACTAACCTCGCAGGAATGGTTTAAATTATGCGCAATCCCCGCACTGTGGCGCCGCCACTGTGGAGATCACAGACCAGGACCGTGTTCAAATACATAGAAAATACTCCCTGTTTGTAATAAAAAATGCCTGGGAACGATTAAAGAGGATTTGTCACCCAATCATCCCATTGTTAAATAATGTCTGGCATTGATGATTTCTCTATTGTTTTGATATCATTGATATAATTGTATCCAGGTTTGACGAGCAGGTAGGTTGGGTTTTAACAGTGGGTCAATTTAAGGAGATTAGTCTGGGAGTATTGTAGTCATTCAATGTATGAGGCCATGCATGTATCACAGAGCTTCTATTATCTGTGTCTTTATTTCAAAACTAGAAACCACCGAGCAGCACCACAAACCGTCTGACAGGAAATCAGAAGCCACATCCAGGCACACACTGTGAACTGAAATAGGGCTCTAGATTAGAGACAACACAATGCAGCTGCCTCTAATGGAGATCCACCAAAACCACACATGGATAACCACAGACACCACACATGGATAACCACAGACACCACACATGGATAACCACAGACACCGCACATGGATAACCACAGACACAGCACATGGATAACCACAGACACAGCACATGGATAACCACAGACACCGCACATGGATAACCACAGACACCGCACATGGATAACCACAGACACCGCACATGGATACCCACAGTCACCGCACATGGATAGCCACAGTCACCGCACATGGTTAACCACAGACACCGCACATGGATAACCGCAGACACCGCACATGGATAACCACAGACACCGCACATGGATAACCACAGACACCGCACATGGATAACCACAGACACCGCACATGGATAACCACAGTCACCGCACATGGATAACCACAGTCACCGTACATGGATAACCACAGACACCGCACATGGATAACCACAGAAACCACACATGGATAACCACAGACACCGCACATGGATAACCACAGACACCGTACATGGATAACCACAGACACCGTACATGGATAACCACAGACACTGTACATGGATAACCACAGACACCAACATGGATAACCACAGACACCACACATGGATAACCACAGAAACCACACATGGATAACCACAGACACCACACATGGATAACCACAGACACCACACATGGATAACCACAGACACCTTGTATACATAAAAGAACCTCCTGGTCACCATGAAGATGCCTAGTGGTCTCATGTCCCCTTTTGTCACATATTGAGCTTCTTTATATCCCTTTCAAGCTTTCCTCCAAGACTGGCAGGTATTTCTTAGTTCCTCCTCCCATTTATCTTTAAAATTTGAACTATGTGTAAAACATGTACATGTAATCTGATCTTCAAATATATAGATCCCCACCTACTAAAAGCAGTAAGAAATGTTCAAGGACATACAAAAGTACCTTTGATGTTTTATAGTACCAGAATATGAATAACAATAAATAAGTGTATTTATAGAATGATTTATTTATGAATATGTACATGTTTTGGAATTGGTTAAGTCTTTTCTGCAAATGCACTGGAACACAGCAATGCATCTTTTAATAAAGATAATATTTAAACACGGCCAACCACCGCCTTGTCCTATCCAAGCAAGGACACTCACTAAAGAGTTTTATTTCCCACAGACTGTATTTGCCAGGTATTGTGCCTGGCCCAACTGTTCCACCAATCTGCAGGTGTCTGCACAGCTGATATTACCGAGGTGAGGGCTACTTTTGACTCTTATCAAGCATTTCTTTGGTTCATTTAAGTGATTTTATCTGTTGAGCAAGTATGTGTTGCCTTTCATGTTTACCGATAATATGAGGAACGATGTTTAGATCAAGAATGTGTTAGGTTCCACTGTTTGGTTACCAAAATAATTACAAAAGTAGTAATAAACGTCCATTCAATCCAAACTATGAAATAAAAAATAGGACAATTGTCTCAAATGTAACTATTATGATATCACAATAATTAATAGTGGGCATTTATGGGTCCCAGTTACATCACACATATTTCATTACCGTACTATTGATTAATGAACACAATAAAGGATAGATGTTAAATAAATGCTGCATCTTGTGCACGAGGCAGCCCTCATGTAGCTTCATCATCTTGTGTACGAGGCAGCCCTCATGTGGATCCATCATCTTGTGTACGAGGCAGCCCTCATGTAGCTCCATCATCTTGTGTACGAGGCAGCCCTCATGTAGCGCCATCATCTTGTGTACGAGGCAGCCCTCATGTAGCTCCATCATCTTGTGTACGAGGCAGCCCTCATGTAGCTCCATCATCTTGTCTACGAGGCAGCCCTCATGTAGCTCCATCATCTTGTGTACGAGGCAGCCCTCATGTAGCTCCATCATCTTGTGTATGAGGCAGCCCTCATGTAGCTCCATCATCTTGTGTACGAGACAGCCCTCATGTAGCTCCATCATCTTGTGTACGAGGCAGCCCTCATGTAGCTTCATCATCTTGTGTACGTGGCAGCCCTCATGTAGCTCCATCATCTATCTGCAGTAGATATAAATACATGCTGCATCTTGTGTACGAGGCTCCATCCTCTTGTGTACGAGGCACCCCGCTTCAGGTGCATCAGATCGCACTGCGCAGATGCAGGCGACGTCACTTCCTCAAGTCCCACTCGCGGCATTATTTAGAAGATGCAGATGCGGTGGTGAGTTAGTGTAAACGACAAAAGTTAAGTCTGACACAGAAAAAGGGACCGATGGCCGGCCAGCGGGGAAGAAAAAGAAGGAACAACATTTGCAAAAACTTTACTTACATAGAAGTGGAAAAGAGAACGGAATGTGTTGTGGAAAAAGATGGGGAGAAATGCGGTCACAAAATAAATGTATGTGTGTGTACATCTAACATGTTTGGTTGGTAAAATAAATATGTTTTAAATTCAAATCAGTGCATCTTCCGTTTCGTGTCTGGAATGGATGTGTATTCTTGAGTCTTTAAGGCAACAATAATATAACTAACTGCCAACGTCCAGTTATACTTTTAAAAATATGTATAATACATAAGGGAGATTACAATATGTGAGCATAGTAACCTGCCAATTAACCAGCATAATAACCAGCAAATTAAACAGCATAACAATGTTCCTATTAACCAGCATATGAAACAGCATTATAAACTGCATATTAAACGGCATAATAACCTGCCTATTATACAGCATGTAACCTGCCTATTAAACAGCATAATAACCTGCCTATTAAACAGCATGTAACCTGCCTATAGTACAGCATGTAACCTGCTTATTCATTATCATGCAAACCTGCCTATTCAACAGCATAAAAACCTGTCTACTAAATAGCATGTAACCTGCCTATTAAACAGCATAATAACCTGAATATTAAACAGCATGTAACCTGCATATTAAACAGCATGTAACCTGCTTATTAAACACCATGTAACCTGTCTAACCTGTCTCTGTAAAAATATGTGTCCTTGACCATAGTCAAGCACACATAAGATAACCTTGTTTGAAATGGGTTTGGCTAAAATAAAATGTTGGTTTAGTCTATACTACTAGTAGGTACTTATATTATATTAACTGGGTTAAATAGAATTGCATTACTAAAAAGAGACTAAAATACAATTTTCATTGACTAAAACTAGACTAAAATGTCATCAGTTTTCGTCGACTAAAACTAGAGTCAAATGTCATCAGTTTTCGTCGACTAAAATAAGACTAAAATGGTCAGACTTTTAGTCCACTGAAACTTGACTAGACTAAAAAGAGTGTGAACGTGACTAAAACTAATAAAAACTAAAATGACAGCTTGACACAAAGACTAGACTAAAACTAAAATTAAAACAGGCCGCCAAAAACAACACTACACCTAGATGATCATCTTTTTTCTCTATTTCCATCTCCACATTTATCAGGACACATAGGGATGTTCCATATGTGGCTCTGGGGGAGGGGAAGACCTTCAAATTGAATGTTACAGTGTCCAATGCTGGCGATGCTGCCTTCTTCCCTGTGCTTCAGCTGAGATACCCAATCAATCTCTACTTCATCAAAGTGTTGGATGCGGTAGTAGCACTGCTAATCACTAATACAACTTCACTCACTTCACTCTTACTGTAATATTTTGTTACAAACATAGCATTTTGTCGACTGTTAACACAGTCCCAAGATTGATGTACTGTACGTCAACAAGTTTAATTTCTGTACAAGGCATACTGGCTAATGATGTTTGACCTTTCCTTTTATCCTGTGTGGATTCTGTAGGAGAAATATGTGAGGTGTAATATCTTAGAGATGAAAACCACTCATGGGCTGGACTGCAGCGTGGGAAATGTGTTCCTCAATGCCTTGGAAAAAGTATATATCTAAATACTTGCTAAAATGTGTTAATGTTGTAGAGTCGTATTTGGCTAGGTTATTCACTGTAAATATATTTCTGCTTGCTCTGTCGTTGTAAAAATATACTTTCAGGTTATACAAACTTTTAAACATTATTTAAACATGCTATTGCAATTTTTGGAAATTGTAAGATTTCATATTGTACCCTAGACCAGTCATCTAGTTATGGCTAGATGACTAGATGACTGGATGACTAGATGACTGGATGACTGGTCTACAGTCATCTAGTCATCTAGCCATAACTAGATGACTGGTCTAGGGTACAATAATCTAGTTATGGCTAGCTTGAATAAATAGTCTCTGGTTTGAATAATAAGTCTCTATCCTTTGCCCTTAGGTTAATATCACCTTTTTGCTTGATGTCAGTCTGGACAGTGAACCTGGTGACCTAAACATTACAATCATTGCAAGCCGGTAAACACTATAACAATATATATATTTGTATATACATTATATACATCAAACACCTTCTGTCCTGTTTGCACTAGCTTGCAATCAATATATTTAGTTAATCAGCACACCGTTTTTATGTGATGCCACATTATAGCGCATAACTAGGTTTTCACCACAGAGGGGACATGAAACCATTCTAGAGACCCCATATTATTTATAATGTTATATAGTTTAGTGTTACTGTACATTATGTAGTAACAATGATATATTGGTAGTTTGTCATTAACTAGGCTAAAGAGTTGTCTACCCAGATTATCAAGTGCACAATAAGCAAACATGTCAGACGGCTTATCAAATCAGGTAGACAGTTGTATACAATAGAACATTTACAGGCTGAAAAAAATGACCACATCATTTTGACATTGTTCTCTGTATTCAAGCACGATAATGAACGGAATCACATGTGTCTGTTATATGTTATAATGTAATACACAAAACAAAACCATTTTCTCTGCTTGATGTCACTCAAAGCATGAAAAAATGTAATGCTATTTCTATTTTCAGGGACAATTTTGAACATGAAGATCTTCTCCATGATAATGTTGTTAATCTGATTCTGTTATTGAGATACGGTGTGAATCTAATCAGCCAAGGGTAAGCCATGGTATTTGATTTATAATAAGAATCCCAATTGCTTAAATTGATTTATCAATATCTATTTTTGTACCTTTAGGCTTGTAGCTCCAACAGCATTATCGTTTGGTGATCCTGGCTGCACCACTAAAAAGGTCTACTACACCTTTAAGGTATTGTTGATAAAAAAACTGTGTATTGTATGTTTCTATAATGATAGCACTGTCTGACCAGATGTATTTATATAAATGATGTATGTTTCTATAATGATAGCACTGTCTGACCAGATGTATTTATATAAATGATGTATGTTTCTATAATGATAGCACTGTCTGACCACATAAATGTATTTATATAAGCAATGTATGTTTCTATAATGATAGCACTGTCTGACCACATAAATGTATTTATATAAACGATGTATGTTTCTATAATGATATCACTGTCTGACCAGGTACATGTATTTATATAAATGATGTATGTTTCTATAATGATAGCACTGTCTGACCAGATGTATTTAAATATAAATGATGTATGTCTATAATGATAGCACTGTCTGACCAGATGTATTTATATAAATGATGTATGTTTCTATAATGATAGCACTGTCTGACCACATAAATGTATTTATATAAGCAATGTATGTTTCTATAATGATATCACTGTCTGACCAGGTACATGTATTTATATAAATGATGTATGTTTCTATAATGATAGCACTGTCTGACCAGATGTATTTATATAAATGATGTATGTTTCTATAATGATAGCACTGTCTGACCACATAAATGTATTTATATAAGCAATGTATGTTTATATAATGATAGCACTGTCTGACCAGATACATGTATTTATATAAATGATGTATGTTTCTATAATGATAGCACTGTCTGACCAGATGTATTTATATAAATGATGTATGTTTCTATAATGATAGCACTGTCTGACCAGATGCATGTATTTATATAAATTATGTATGGTTCTAGAATGATAGCACAGTCTGACCTGATGCATGTATTTATATAAATGATATATGTTTCTATAATGATAGCACTGTCTGACCAGATGTATTTAAATATAAATGATGTATGTCTATAATGATAGCACTGTCTGACCAAATGTATTTATATAAATTATGTATGGTTCTAGAATGATAGCACAGTCTGACCTGATGCATGTATTTATATAAATGATATATGTTTCTATAATGATAGCACTGTCTGACCAGATGTATTTAAATATAAATGATGTATGTCTATAATGATAGCACTGTCTGACCAGATGTATTTATATAAATGATGTATGTTTCTATAATGATAGCACTGTCTGACCAGATACATGTATTTATATAAATGATGTATGTATCAGGTATTCTGCTGTTCGTTCATACCTACTAAGTGTTCAGTTTACTTCATTATCGCCCTCAGGTAGTTAATGTTGGTCCCAGCATATCTCATGGCACCAGAGTGGACTTTGTTATCCCTAAAGCTTTGGCACCATATCCATACAGACTGCTCAACATACTGAACATACAGGTATGTGTTTGATGTAACACCAAATTACATAATTTCACAAATTAAAATTTTAATTTGGCCCGTCATTGATAGAAATAATAATTTTTGCATAGTTGTTTTCAAAAATAAGATTGTATAACCATGAAAGATGTTGATAACATGTTATGTGATAACACTTTTTTTGTTAGTTCTGTGAAGTATTGTGTGGTTGATAAAGCTATTGTTGTTCACATGTGTTCACATTACATTCACAGTCGTCATCTGGGTGGTGTTATATTCAAAACTCCACTAGTGAGACCAGCGGTGCCTCTGGAGAGATATTTAGAGGCATGAGAGCCAGTAGTGCTATACACAACGTATGGTCAAATCTCACTACTGACCCCTACTGGACAAACAGAACCAGCACCACTCCACCTAATTCTGCTAATACGTCCAGTACCACTGACCCCTATTGGACCAACAGAACCAGCACCACTCCAGCTGATCAGACTCATATGTCAGCCACAACAGACACCAACAGAACAAGTTCACCGTATTCAGTTAATCTGGGAAACTGGAACAATATTGCTGTGAATTCGTGTGATTTGCCAGACTCAAATGTATTGGATGACCTATTCTTTTTTATGGCCAAAAAAAGTAAAAGACATCTGGTAAGTATCTGTGTTACAATTGGTTTAGCTTGAAATCAGTTTTATTACAACACAGAAATGTGTCCCAAATTAAATACACATTTTAGCCATTTTTTGAAAGTGGTACATTTGAGTGTATTACTTTGAAAGTGGTACTGAGACATTTATGAGATGAAATGTGAGCTTGTTTTGTCCAGTTCTGCATGAAGGAGGATGCTCTGTGTATGCAAGCTGTCTGTGAACTTGGAGACCTGGATATTGGGACTGATGCCACTATTGAAATGGAAGTTGAGGTTAACTTGGGGGTTTTAGACATCTCACCGGTAAGTACTAGAATTTAAGGGGATATAATGATTTCTTTCTATTTAGGCACTTATTCCATATAGTTTTATTTGTATTGCATGTATGTATTGTATTGCATGTATGTATTGTATTGTATTGCATGTATGAATATCTGTATTGTAGTGCATGTATGTATTGTATTGCATGTATGTATTGTATTGCATGTATGTATTGTATTGCATGTATGAATATATGTGTTGTATTGCATGTATGTATTGCATGTATTGTATTGTTTTATATGTATTGTATTGTATTGCATGTTTGTATTGTATGTATTGTATTGCATGTATGTATTTTATTCTATTGTATTGCATTTATGTATTGTATTGCATGTATGTATTGTATTGCATTGCATGTATGTATTCTATTGGATTGCATGTATTCTATTGTATTGCATGTATTCTATTGCATGTATGTATTGTATTGCATGTATGTATTGTATTGCATGTATTCTATTGTATTGCATGTATTCTATTGTATGTATTGCATGTATGCATTGTATTGTATACATTCTATTGTATTGTGTTGTATGTATTGTATTGCATGTATGTATTGTATTGCATGTATGTATTGTATGTATTATATTGCATGTATGTATTTTATGTATTGTATTGCATGTATGTATTGTATTCTATTGTATTGCATGTATGTATTGTATGTATTGTATTGCATGTATTTACTGTATTGTATTGTATTGCATGTATGTGTAGTATTGCATGTACTCTATTGTATTGCATGTATTGTATTGCATGCATGTATTGTATTGCATGTATGTATTGTATTGCATGTATGTATTGTATTGCATGTATGTATTGTATTGCATGTATGTATTGTATTGTATTGCATGTATGCATTGTATTGCATGTATGCATTGTATTGCATGTATGCATTGTATTGCATGTATGCATTGTATTGCATGTATTGTATTGCATGTATTGCATGTTTTCTATTGTATTGTATGTATTCTATTGTATGTATGTATTGTATTGCATGTATGTATTGCATGTATGTATTGTATTGCATGTATTTATTGCATTGCATGTATGCATTGTATTGCATGTATGCATTGTATTGCATGTATGCATTGTATTGTTTTGCCTGTATGCATTGTATTGCATGCATTGTATTGCATGCATTGTATTGCATGTATTGTATTGCATTGTATTGTTTTGCATGTATTGTATTGTATTTCATGTAGTGTATTGTATTGCATGTATGTATTGCATGTATGTATTGTATTGCATGTATGTATTGTATTGCATGTATTTATTGCATTGTATTGTATGTATTGTATTGCATGTATGTATTGTATTGCATGTATGCATTGTATTGCATGTATGCATTGTATTGCATGTATGCATTGTATTGTTTTGCCTGTATGCATTGTATTGCATGCATTGTATTGCATGCATTGTATTGCATGTATTGTATTGCATTGTATTGTTTTGCATGTATTGTATTGTATTTCATGTAGTGTATTGTATTGCATGTATTCTATTGTATTGCATGTATTGTATTGCATGTTTTCTATTGTATTGTATTGTATGTATTCTATTCTATTGTATTGCATGTATGTATGTGTTTTTTAGCTATATGTGAAATGCCTGCACTTGTTGTAAGTCGCTGTGGATAAGAGCGTCTGCTAAATGTGCAATATGTAAATGTATGTATGTATGTATGGTATTGTATTGCATGTATTGTATTGCATGTTTCCTATTGTATTGTATTGTATGTATTCTATTGTCTTGCATGTATGTATGTATTGTATTGCATGTATGTATTGTATTGCATGTATGTATTGTATTGCATGTATGTATTGCATGTATGTAATGTATTGCATGTATGTATTGTATTGCATTGTATTGTTTTGCATGTATTGTATTGTATTTCATGTAGTGTATTGTATTGCATGTATTCTATTGTATTGCATGTATTGTATTGCATGTTTTCTATTGTATTGTATTGTATGTATTCTATTGTATTGCATGTATGTATGTGTGTTTTAGCTATATGTGAAATGCCTGCACTTGTTATAAGTCGCTGTGGATAAGAGCGTCTGCTAAATGTGCAATATGTAAATGTATGTATGTATGTATGGTATTGTATTGCATGTATTGTATTGCATGTTTCCTATTGTATTGTATTGTATGTATTCTATTGTCTTGCATGTATGTATGTATGTATTGTATTGCATGTATGTATTGTATTGCATGCATGTATTGTATTGCATGAATGTATTGTATTGCATGTATGTATTGTATTGCATGTATGTATTGTATTGCATGTATGTATTGCATGTATGTAATGTATTGCATGTATGTATTGTATTGCATTGTATTGTTTTGCATGTATTGTATTGTATTTCATGTAGTGTATTGTATTGCATGTATTCTATTGTATTGCATGTATTGTATTGCATGTTTTCTATTGTATTGTATTGTATGTATTCTATTGTATTGCATGTATGTATGTGTGTTTTAGCTATATGTGAAATGCCTGCACTTGTTATAAGTCGCTGTGGATAAGAGCGTCTGCTAAATGTGCAATATGTAAATGTATGTATGTATGTATGGTATTGTATTGCATGTATTGTATTGCATGTATTGTATTGCATGCATTCTATTGTATTGCATGTATTGTATTGCATGTTTCCTATTGTATTGTATTGTATGTATTCTATTGTCTTGCATGTATGTATGTATGTATTGTATTGCATGTATGTATTGCATGCATGTATTGTATTGCATGTATGTATTGTATGTATGTATTGTATGTATTGTATTCCATGTATGTATTGTATTGTATGTATTGTATTGCATGTATGTATTGTATTGCATGCATGTATTGTATTGCATGTATGTATTGTATTGCATGTATTCTATTGTATTGCATGTATTCTAATGTATGTATTGCATTGTTTGTATGTATTGTATTGTATGTATATATTCTATTGTATTGTGTTGTATGTATTGTATGTAATGTATTGCATGTATTGTATTGTATTGCATGTATGTCTTGTATTGCATGTATGTAATGTATTGCATGTATGTATTGTATTGCATGTATGTATTGTATGTATTGTATTGCATGTATGTATGTATTGTATTGCATGTATGTATTGTATGTATTGTATTGCATGTATGTATTGTATTGCATGTATGTATTCTATTGTATTGCATGTATGTATTGTATTGCATGTATGTATTCTATTGTATTGCATGTATGTATTGTATTGCATGTATGCATTGTATTGCATGTATGCATTGTATTGCATGTATGCATTGTATTGCATGTATGTATTGTATTGCATGTATGTATTGTATTGCATGTATGTATTGTATTGCATGTATGTATTGTATTGTATATATTCTATTGTATTGTGTTGCATGTATTGTATGTAATGTATTGTATGTATTGTATTGTATTGCATGTATGTCTTGTATTGCATGAATGTATTGTATTGTATTGTATTGCATGTATTCTATTGTATTGCATGTATGTATGTATTGTATTGCATGTATGTATTGTATTGCATGCATTTATTGTATTGCATGTATGTATTGTATTGCATGTATGTATTGTATTGCATGTATGTATTGTATGTATTGTATTGCATGTATGTATTGTATTGCATGTTTTGTATTGTATTGTATGTATTCTATTGTATTGTATGTATGTATTGTATTGCATGTATTAATTGTATTGCATGTATGTATTGTATTGCATGTATGTATTGTATTGCATGTATGTATTGTATTGCATGTATTTATTGCATTGTATTGTATTGCATGTTTTTATTGTATTGCATGTATGTATTGTATTGCATGTATTATATTGTATTGCATTGCATGTATGTATTGTATTGCATGTATGTATTGTATTGCATGTATGTATTGTATTGCATGTATGCATTGTATTGCATGTATGTATTGTATTGCATGTATGTATTGTATTGCATGTATGTATTGTATTGCATGTATGTATTGTATTGCATGTATGTATTGCATGTATGTATTGTATTGCATGCATTCTATTGTATTGCATGTATTGTATTGCATGTTTCCTATTGTATTGTATGTATTGTATTGCATGTATGTATGTATGTATGTATTGTATTGTATGTATTGTATTGCATGTATGTATTGTATTGTATGTATTGTATTGCATGTATGTATTGTATTGCATGCATGTATTGTATTCTATTGCATGTATGTATTGTATTGCATGTATTCTATTGTATTGCATGTATTCTAATGTATGTATTGCATGTATGCATTGTATTGTATATATTCTATTGTGTTGTATGTATTGTATGTATTGTATGTAATGTATTGTATGTATTGTATTGTATTGCATGTATGTCTTGTATTGCATGTATGTATTGTATTGCATGTATTCTATTGTATTGCATGTATGTATGTATTGTATTGCATGTATGTATTGTATTACATGCATTTATTGTATTGCATGTATGTATTGTATGTATGTATTGTATGTATTGTATTGCATGTATGTATTGTTTTGCATGTATTGCATTGTATTGTATTGCATGTATGTAATGTATTGCATGTATTCTATTGTATTGCATGTATGTCTTGTATTGCATGTATGTATTGTATTGCATGTATGCATTGTATTGTATTGCATGTATGTATTGTATTGTATTGTATATCTTTTCATGCTCTGGTAACCAGTGTTAGATTTGTACTTGGGGCAACATGCATCTGTATACAACAGATTTGAATAATCTTGGCATCCACTGACTTTACAAGTATCCCTCTAAAAGGACAGACCACGTCTGCCAATTATCTAAAACTCTACATCTGAACCCAAATAAGTTTCAGTTCACCATAGGTTATATCGAGGTACATAGCTGAATATTTCCCCGTCTCTCTCTCTCTCTCTCAAAGGGAAGAAGTCGAGTGATGGTTATAGAGTCAACGGCTGTTGCATTTCCCATGAAAGACCCATTTATTTGGTCCTTACAAGAAAACCCCATTACAGTGGTAAGTAAGGAATAGTATTTAAGGATCAACAACCCGATGAGGACATAGTGAACTGCAACCACTGATTCCACTATTTAAACAAGATTATGCAGGGCAATAACATCTGTGGGCTAAGCTAAGCTTGGGTTGCATGTAGTGAGGTGGGCAATTAGTTAACCCACTTATCTCTAATAGGATTTACCCAGTGAGGAAACAGATCATTAGCTTACTGTATCTTTTTTCACTACATTACTGTACATGGTTTCCAGTATTTACATGGGATAATGCTCTTAATATCTTCATCATTACTGTACATGGTTTCCAGTATTTACATGGGATAATGCTCTTAATATCTTCATCATAATTGTCATTTATAATCACTTATGCACATTTGGATCTACGTTCCCCAGGTTGTCCTGGAAGCCAATCACATCCACAGAATGAATCCTGACATTAAGCTCTTCATCATCATTGCGAGTGTTATACCTGCCATCACCATCCTCGCATTGGTGTTTTTTTCAGCGTTTAAGGTATTTTTTGTTGTATTTAGTAGATTCACGTTAATGTCCTATTTTGAAACCACATTCAATCAGGATTGTGGGTAATGTTTAATTTATGTACTGCACCATTACCCACTAAGCCAGGCAGCATTTTAGATAAGGCTACATTATCCTCAGAGACCATATTAGTCCTAACCTGCCAGGCTATTCAACAAACTATTCATTTTCTTACTATGTAGGACATATGAGACAGACTAACAAATAACAAAACTATTTAGCAGAAGTTCATTTCTTTCTTCTGGTTGGTTCTTTACGTACATGTAATTGGTCATCAAGAATTTGTTAAACTATACAGTGCAATGTTTTTACTGAATTAATATATAATTGATTGAATCAATATACACATGGTACCCTAGAAGTATTACACTAGAAGTTGAGTTTAGGATTCTTTAATATATATATATATATAATATATTTTTCATGTCTCTTGAACATCACAGTCCACCTGTGGCTGGTTCAATTGGTTGTATGTGATTTAGAAAGACACACACCTGTCTGTTTCAGTGTTGTAGGGGTTAAAGGGGGTATTTTATAGGTGTACTGATCAGCAGGTCTGAGAACAGGTGCATGTAATAAACAGGGACATTCTGCATTGGATGAGATAAGCACCTCTGGATCAGTATGGGCCAGCATTGGGGTGATTTGTGACGATCATAATAAATCCCTTGATCTGCCATCGCATGTCAGAACAAACAGCAAGCCATGAAGTCCAAGGAACTGACCTGGATAACAAAACAAATAAATTCTGAAGCATTGCAAGTGCAAAGTATCATTGTTGAAAGCACATGTTCGGAACCACCAAGATTCTTCTTAGAACTGCAACTAATCAACCGCACAAGAAGGGCCTTGGTCAAGGAGGTGACCAAGAACCCAATAGCCTTTCTAACAGAGCTTCAGTTCCTCCTCAGGACATCATCGACCAGACCTTGATGGAAGTCACTCCTGAGTAAGTAAGGCACATTGCATCCATTCTCAAGGCAACAGCCAAAAGAAAAATATGACCTGGTCAGATGAGACGAAAATCTAAGGATTTGGCCTGAATGGTAAGCGCTTTGTCTGGGTATATCATCCCTACATGCAATGTTTAAGCAACATCATGCTGTGGGGATGCTTTTCTGCAGGGAGACTGGGAGACTGGATTAAGGGAAATTAATGGGGCAAAATAGTGGTTCATGAAGAAAACCTGATCCAGAGAACTTAGCACATCAGACTAAGGATACGATTAATCTTTCAGAATGACAACAACACAAACCACACAACCAAGACTACTTGGAGTGGCTTTGGGATTAGTCAGTGATATTCCATTATTGGAGCCTGAGCCTGGACTTAAACCACACTGAACATCTATGGGGAGTCCTGAAGATTTCAGTTCACAGATTACTACTCATGTCTTGGGAGAATATGCATGAATAGAAGCTGCCGTAATCCAGTTGATTAATGCCGGTAGTGTCTCTCAATACACCGGCTCCCCCTGCTGGCTGGATCTGGCTTCAGGGCTCAATGTCACTGCTCTACTAGCTGCCATCACCCAGTCATTACATTATCAGATTGGATTGTCTTGTCACGCAGCTGCTCTAAATCTCTTAATTATAATGTGTAAATCTGTTTCCCCTGCTTCCCATCTCATTTGTGCATTATTGTTGTGTGTCAGTGTTCGTTACACGGCTCATGATACAGCAGTTACTATTTAGTTAATTATTCCTTAACAAGAGTGATGGTAGATAACTCCACTTCCAGAGCTGTGCTTGAGACCACCTAAAGCGAGACCGAGACGAGACCGAAGGGGGCCGAGACCGAGATCAGACCGAGACCGAAGGGGGCCAAGACCGAGACGAAACCGAGACCGAAGGGGGCCGAGACCGAGACCGAAGGGGACCGAGACGAGACCGAGACCGAAGGAGACCGAGACTGAGACGAGACCGAAGGAGACCGAGACGAGACCGAGACCGAAGGGGGCCGAGACCGAGACCAGTCATATCAACACTAAATAATATGACATGTTTTTGGTCCAGTGACCAATGTAAAAAAACACTTGACCAACAGCATCAGATCATCTACTGTGTTGTCATCCTGAATGAAATGAATTACATTTTATTAAAAGACCTATTTAACCATAAAATACAAAAATAAAACCATGATTTTAAAATGCACAGGCTATGATAATAACATTTCTAAAAATCGAATAAACGAAAATCCATCAAACTGTATGTCCTATGTTGATGTAGTAAATGCTAAAACATTTTAGATCATAAGCGACTTGCAATCAAATGATTTGCGCATGATTGGCCGATAAACAAATCTATTTATAATTATTTATCGGTCCACAGTCGGCACGCAGCTTCAGTTGTTTGTCTGCTTGAGCAGGACACGCAAACGAACCGGTTGCACTGCGCAGTGTTCATTAGTCTTGTTACAAGTGCACATGAGACAGCAGCAAACTAACCCGGTTGAACTGCGCACAGTGTTCATATAGATCAGACCAAAACCCGTCCAGTTTAATAAAGATCGGACCAAAATGGGTCCAGTTTCATATAGATCGGACCATAACCGTTCCAGTTTATGCTCTTTCTGCCGTACGCCCCCCGGACTTATGTATGTCCCACGTCCTTCTGTGTGCATGAGTAATTTCATTTATCGCCCATTTGTAGTAAGCCTATTAATAATTATTGTTTATATTCGTTTAATTTCAAAACAAAACAATATTTTGTTAAAGTCTCTTGTAGGCTATATGAATAAACTGTGGTTCATTCGTTATTAATTATTGAGTGCAATAGGCGCATGACTCATGAATGGGGCTGTATGTATTTGGAGGAATTCGTTCTGTTTATTTAGTGAAACATATTTCTTTATAAACGTACCTCTTTTTTGTAGTTCAACCAAGCCAATCAGACTATTGTCTATATGTGTTATCTCGTAGTATTTGTCTGTGTATTGCACATTCAACCATTGCCATCATAGGCTCAGTGAGGTGTGATCGGTGTATGGGTACCGCAATTAGCACCTCCTGGGTACCAACGCCCAGCGTGGGATTTTGGCGACAGGAAGGCAGTTTAGGTATCAAAAAACATGTAAATAGTAGTTTTATATATTGTTCGGTTTGTGATTTTGCATTTCTGAAAACGGGACAAGGTAAAATGCACGTATTTAGGAAAAGTCATGGAAGGACGTCGGCTGTAGCTTTCCAACATTATATATGTATTTTAATTACTAACCGCTGTGTGTTTTCGGACAAATTATGTATTTGTGCTCAATGTGCTGAATATAGGCAAAACGAATATAATGGCAGATTGTGCAGACATGATCGAGCATATGTTTAAGATTGAAGTATTTACGTGAATGGGTGCACGCTCTAGCGACGCTGGGGGTGGGGTTTTTCTTAGTAGATAGCCATTGGCGGGATAAGCCACATCAGAAAAAAACAGTCTAACTCTGGACGAAATACAGCCAATGGAAATACAGCCTCTACATGTCATACTTAAATATTTTTCTAGAAAAAATTGTGGGCGATAATTTTTACGCTGGTCTCGACTGGTCTCGGAAGAATTTACGAGACCGGTCTCGAGTATTACAGCTCTGCCCACTTCTCTACACATATACATCCAGTGACTGTCTCCTACTTTAATCCATGACAGAGGCATAACAAAACGCTGATCTGGAAGTGCAACCATTAAAAACATAATAAAGAGTGTGAATACGAATGTACATAAAATAATAAAGATGTATTTTTCTTAATATTTAATAGCATTTAAAATAGGGCATTGTGTGTAGTCATGGCAAAAAACATGTATCATTTAGAAAGTCATGGGACATGTGGAGAAAGTGAAAAGGGTTTGAATATGCTCCATAGAGTACTAATATGATAAATATACATATATAAAGCAAAACAACTGCTTATTGTAAATCATTAAACTGTGTGAAAATATGTGTTATGGTCTTAACAGCTCAACACTTTTGTTCACAGTGTGGGTTCTTCAAAAGTCAATATCAGAAGGAAATGGAGGAAACACAATGGCACACCAGTTCTGGTGACACTTAAATTGATATACGTAAATGATGTACAATGTAATCAATCATTGTTAACAATTGTTTAATGTGAACAGATCAGAAATACAATGTAGACATTGTTCTAACTTACTTTAATGAAATATCTTCATATGCAACCAGAGATCTTTTACCAGATACAATGTGTTTGCATGATTTGCAAGTTTTTATAATTTTTAAAGTCAAATCATTACAAAATCCTTTTGCAATTACACCATAGCCTGTGGACAACGCTTGATTGAAGCGAATTAGGAAACAGGAAAATTACAACATTAGCCCAAAACACAATATTTGCAGAAACGCAACATTTGAAATTGCTCAAAGCGGAAGTGCTCCAGACCACTAGGGGCAGTGCAAAGTGGTGCTACTACCCATCTGTACTGTACCTGTCTCGGAAGGTTTGAGCAATTAGAAATGTTGCATTTCTGCAAATGTTGTGTTTCGGGCTAATGAGGTTGTGTTCTCAGTTAATGCTGTTGTTCTCAGTTAATGTTGTGGTGTTTTGTGCTAATGCTGTTGTGTTCTCTGCTAATGTTGTTGTGTTTTGTGCTAATGCTGTTGTGTTCTTGGCTAATGTTGTTGTGTTTTGTGCTAATGCTGTTGTGTTCTCAGTTAATGTTGTGGTGTTTTGTGCTAATGCTGTTGTGTTTTGTGCTAATGTTGTTGTGTTTTGTGCTAATGCTGTTGTGTTTTGTGCTAATGCTGTTGTGTTCTCAGTTATTGTTGTTGTGTTTTGTGCTAATGCTGTTGTGTTCTCAGTTAATGTTGTTGTGTTTTGTGCTAATGCTGTTGTGTTCTCAGTTAATGTTGTGGTGTTTTGTGCGAATGCTGTTGTGTTCTCTGCTAATGTTGTTGTGTTTTGTGCTAATGCTGTTGTGTTCTCAGTTAATGTTGTTGTGTTTTGTGTGCTAATGCTGTTGTGTTCTCAGTTAACGTTGTTGTGTTTTGTGCTAATGCTGTTGTGTTCTCAGTTATTGTTGTTGTGTTTTGTGCTAATGCTGTTGTGTTCTCAGTTAATGTTGTTGTGTTTTGTGATAATGCTGTTGTGTTCTCAGTTAATGTTGTTGTGTTTTGTGCTAATGCTTTGTGTTCTCAGTTATTGTTGTTGTGTTTTGTGCTAATGCTGTTGTGTTCTCAGTGCTAATGCTGTTGTGTTCTCAGTTAATGTTGTGGTGTTTTGTTGAATTGTGTTTTGTAATGTTGTTGTGTTTTGTACTAATGCTGTTGTGTTCTCAGTTAATGTTGTTGTGTTTTGTGCTAATGCTGTTGTGTTCTCGGCTAATGCTGTTGTGTTCTCAGTTAACGTTGTTGTGTTTTGTGCTAATGCTGTTGTGTTCTCAGTTATTGTTGTTGTGTTTTGTGCTAATGCTGTTGTGTTCTCAGTTAATGTTGTTGTGTTTTGTGATAATGCTGTTGTGTTCTCAGTTAATGTTGTTGTGTTTTGTGCTAATGCTGTTGTGTTCTCAGTTAATGTTGTGGTGTTTTGTGCTAATGCTGTTGTGTTCTCTGCAAATGTTGTTGTGTTTTTTTGTGTTCTCAGTTAATGTTGTTGTGTTTTGTGCTAATGCTGTTGTGTTCTCAGTTAATGTTGTTGTGTTTTGTGCTAATGCTGTTGTGTTCTCAGTTAATGTTGTTGTGTTTTGTGCTAATGCTGTTGTGTTCTCAGTTAATGTTGTTGTGTTTTGTGCTAATGCTGTTAATGTTGTTGTGTTTTGTGTTCTCTGCAAATGTTGTTGTGTTTTGTGCTAATGCTGTTGTGTTCTCGGCTAATGTTGTTGTGTTTTGTGGTAATGCTGTTGTGTTCTCAGTTATTGTTGTTGTGTTTTGTGCTAATGCTGTTGTGTTCTCAGTTAATGTTTTTGTGTTTTGTGCTAATGCTGTTGTGTTCTCAGTTAATGTTGTTGTGTTTTGTGCTAATGCTGTTGTGTTCTCAGTTAATGTTGTGCTAATGCTGTTCTCAGTTAATGTTGTGCTAATGCTGTTGTGTTCTCGGCTAATGTTGTTGTGTTTTGTGCTAATGCTGAAGTGTTCTCAGTTATTGTTGTTGTGTTTTGTGCTAATGCTGTTGTGTTCTCAGTTAATGTTGTGGTGTTTTGTGCTAATGCTGTTGTGTTCTCTGCTAATGTTGTTGTGTTTTGTGCTAATGCTGTTGTGTTCTCGGCTAATGTTGTTGTGTTTTGTGGTAATGCTGTTGTGTTCTCAGTTATTGTTGTTGTGTTTTGTGCTAATGCTGTTGTGTTCTCGGCTAACGCTGTTGTGTTCTCAGTTAATGTTGTTGTGTTTTGTGCTAATGCTGTTGTGTTCTCAGTTATTGTTGTTGTGTTTTGTGCTAATGCTGTTGTGTTCTCAGTTAATGTTGTTGTGTTTTGTGCTAATGCTGTTGTGTTCTCAGTTAATGTTGTTGTGTTTTGTGCTAATGCTGTTGTGTTCTCGGCTAATGCTGTTGTGTTCTCAGTTAATGTTGTGGTGTTTTGTGCTAATGCTGTTGTGTTCTCTGCTAATGTTGTTGTGTTTTGTGCTAATGCTGTTGTGTTCTCGGCTAATGTTGTTGTGTTTTGTGCTAATGCTGTTGTGTACTCAGTTATTGTTGTTGTGTTTTGTGCTAATGCTGTTGTGTTCTCAGTTAATGTTGTTGTGTTTTGTGCTAATGCTGTTGTGTTCTCGGCTAATGTTGTTGTGATTTGTGCTAATGCTGTTGTGTTCTCAGTTATTGTTGTTGTGTTTTGTGCTAATGCTGTTGTGTTCTCAGTTAATGTTGTTGTGTTTTGTGCTAATGCTGTTGTGTTCTCGGCTAACGCTGTTGTGTTCTCAGTTAATGTTGTTGTGTTTTGTGCTAATGCTGTTGTGTTCTCAGTTATTGTTGTTGTGTTTTGTGCTAATGCTGTTGTGTTCTCAGTTAATGTTGTTGTGTTTTGTGCTAATGCTGTTGTGTTCTCAGTTAATGTTGTGGTGTTTTGTGCTAATGCTGTTGTGTTCTCGGCTAATGCTGTTGTGTTCTCTGCTAATGTTGTTGTGTTTTGTGCTAATGCTGTTGTGTTCTCAGTTATTGTTGTTGTGTTTTGTGCTAATGCTGTTGTGTTCTCAGTTAATGTTGTTGTGTTTTGTGCTAATGCTGTTGTGTTCTCGGCTAACGCTGTTGTGTTCTCAGTTAATGTTGTTGTGTTTTGTGCTAATGCTGTTGTGTTCTCAGTTATTGTTGTTGTGTTTTGTGCTAATGCTGTTGTGTTCTCAGTTAATGTTGTTGTGTTTTGTGCTAATGCTGTTGTGTTCTCAGTTAATGTTGTGGTGTTTTGTGCTAATGCTGTTGTGTTCTCGGCTAATGCTGTTGTGTTCTCTGCTAATGTTGTTGTGTTTTGTGCTAATGCTGTTGTGTTCTCGGCTAATGTTGTTGTGTTTTGTGCTAATGCTGTTGTGTACTCAGTTATTGTTGTTGTGTTTTGTGCTAATGTTGTTGTGTTTTGTGCTAATGCTGTTGTGTTCTCGGCTAATGTTGTTGTGTTTTGTGCTAATGCTGTTGTGTTCTCAGTTATTGTTGTTGTGTTTCGTGCTAATGCTGTTGTGTTCTCAGTTAATGTTGTTGTGTTTTGTGCTAATGCTGTTGTGTTCTCAGTTAATGTTGTGGTGTTTTGTGCTAATGCTGTTGTGTTCTCAGTTAATGTTGTGGTGTTTTGTGCTAATGCTGTTGTGTTCTCGGCTAATGCTGTTGTGTTCTCTGCTAATGTTGTTGTGTTTTGTGCTAATGCTGTTGTGTTCTCGGCTAATGTTGTTGTGTTTTGTGCTAATGCTGTTGTGTACTCAGTTATTGTTGTTGTGTTTTGTGCTAATGTTGTTGTGTTTTGTGCTAGTGCTGTTGTGTTCTCGGCTAATGTTGTTGTGTTTTGTGCTAATGCTGTTGTGTTCTCAGTTATTGTTGTTGTGTTTCGTGCTAATGCTGTTGTGTTCTCAGTTAATGTTGTTGTGTTTTGTGCTAATGCTGTTGTGTTCTCAGTTAATGTTGTGGTGTTTTGTGCTAATGCTGTTGTGTTCTCAGTTAATGTTGTGGTGTTTTGTGCTAATGCTGTTGTGTTCTCGGCTAATGTTGTTGTGTTTTGTGCTAATGCTGTTGTGTACTCAGTTATTGTTGTTGTGTTTTGTGCTAATGCTGTTGTGTTTTGTGCTAATGCTGTTGTGTTGTTGTGTTTTGTGCTAATGCTGTTGTGTTCTCAGTTATTGTTGTTGTGTTTTGTGCTAATGCTGTTGTGTTCTCAGTTATTGTTGTTGTGTTTTGTGCTTATGCTGTTGAATTCTCGGCTAATGCTGTTGTGTTCTCAGTTAATGTTGTTGTGTTTTGTGCTAATGCTGTTGTGTTCTCAGTAGTGTATATATTTTGTGTTGTGTTCATGCTGTAAGAAACAGCAATCTGTCCCCCTCTATGCAGGAGTTGGCACTCTCCAACTCCGAGAGGGGGAAAATCAAGACAATCTGAAGCACCTGAGTTGTACGCATCTGTTTTCTGTTTAGTCATTGGTCCATGTATATAGGTTGCTTCTTTTCAGTCTGTCAGTGTTGGGGCATTGTTTGAAGGTATGTTTGTTTGTTTCTACGTTTGTACGTAATACCTAGTTGTACGTGTGTATATGCCATGGGTTTAAAGATACTGTGAATGCCCTGTTTGAAGGTATGGTGATCCGTTGGATTTTCTGTTTTGTTTATGTTTGAAGATCTTCTGTTTTTTTCTGTTTAAAGTTTTCAGTTATAGTTCCTGCTTGCCTGCTTCCTAATAAAGATTGTGATTACTAAGAATCTCTGTGCCTGTGTCCACTACCTGTTACCTGCCTGGAGCCAGATGTTACATATGCTATGCTGAATTGAATAGAGGAGAGACACTGGGTGAAAATAGAATAAAGTGTAAAAATAGCAGTGGGTTATTTCAAACTCATGCTGCATTGATATAATCATGACTGATCCAGATACATTGATATAATCATGACTGTACAGATCCAGATACAATGATATATCATGGCTCATCCAGATACATTGATATAATCATGACTGTACAGATCCAGATACATTGATATAATCATGGCTGATCCAGATACATTGATATAATCATGACTGTACAGATCCAGATACATTGATATAATCATGGCTGATCCAAGTACATTGATATAATCATGACTGTACAGATCCAGATACATTGATATAATCATGGCTGATCCAGATACATTGATATAATCATGACTGTACAGATCCAGATACATTGATATAATCATGGCTGATCCAAGTACATTGATATAATCATGACTGATCCAGATACAGATACATTGATATAATCATGACTGATCCAGATACAGATACATTGATATAATCATGACTGATCCAGATACATTGATATAATCATGACTGATCCAGATACATTGATATAATCATGACTGTACAGATCCAGATACATTGATATAATCATGACTGATCCAAATACATTGATATAATCATGACTGATCCAGATACATTGATATAATCATGACTGATCCAGACGCATTGATATAATCATGGCTGATCCAGATACATTGATATAATCATGACTGAACAGATCCAGACGCATTGATATAATCATGGCTGATCCAGATACATTGATATAATCATGACTATACAGATACAGATCCATTGATATAATCATGACTGAACCAGATACATTGATATACTCATGGCTCATCCAGATACATTGATATAATCATGACTGTACAGATACAGATCCATTGATATAATCCCTGCAAACAAGCCTGCACTGGCCCTTTACGGCTGACCAATGGAGACCCGTCTTCTTGGAAGTAATCTAAACCCCGCCCACACGTTACTATTGTGTCAAAAATTCGCAACTGCAAAAAAAGAAACCGATGGCAAAAACCTGAACTCGCAACTGCAGAAAAAGACTGAGAGCAAAAACCATGGCAACGTAACCAGAGATAGAAAAAAAAACTGCAATACATTTGTCTTTGCATTTAAATCGTTTTGATTTCTTGCGGTTCTCGATACATTTTCGTGGATGTTTTGCATTCAATATTTATTTTTTTGTTTGCAATACATATTTTTTGGTTGCAATAGTAATAATTTTGTTTGTTCTTTTTGAGACAAATGTAACTCCATACTCAGGTACCTCGTTTGTCAGCATTTTAGACCTCAAGACAATCATTGAGTTGGAAGCCTGTGCTATAATGTGAATTCCAAGATTAAATGTGATCTTTATAAAATACCTTTGAATGAACTCCAGCGTCGACAATCCAGCGGCAGAATACTCAATGTTGAAGACGTAATAGCTGCTCTACTCCGTGTAAAAACAAAGGGTGCGGGCCCATCACGACATGTCCCTCGATGGATATAAGCCATCCAGAGGGCTTCATCATGATACCTAAAATGAACAGATATACCATTATGTGTTGAGAGAACTTTGCGATCTGCTTAAGATACAAAGGGCTATACAAATGTAATTCTTATTATAATTATTATGCATTGTGGTCATGTAGATTTCTAGAATGAAAACAAAATAATGAGTTAGAAATGTTGATACTAGATCAAAATAAGATTACCTTGAATGATCAAGCTGGGGGTGCTGGGGAGTTCTGCAGTATTGACGTCCACAGCAGTGGCACATGGCTGTAATATAGTTAACACACAATAGCATGGATTTAGGATAAAGGATAAATATTGTTCATTGGTCAGAGGTAGCAAATCATGCAAGGTAAATGTTGATAATGTAATCCCTCATTTTGCATTTTAAATATTTGAATAAAAAAATTGTACATCAACTTCCAAGCATCAGCTTGGTCCTCTTGAGCTTCCTCTCTGCTGATATCCTGTAAAATATATGTTGAATCCATGTTCAGGTGCATAGCACAGCATAATTTTTTATTGATAGACTAGTGTAAAAAATATCAATATTTCAATTCCCATCGATCCTAAACATTTAAAATCTATTAATGCATCATACTCAAAGTTACTTTGATGCCAGGGATAAGGGAGAAGCATTATAATTATCAAGTATTATCAGTGTCCTTTCAACATTTGTGGCGGAACACATAACTTCACAATTCAAAATATATATTCTGCTTCATTTTTATTTGGAATAGTATGTATATTCTGTTATGATGGTAAACCTCTTACAACCTATGAAGTGCAAAGCAATACACATGTTTTTTTACCTGAATAGCCAGATGGCTTTGCTTGTGACATAGCTTGCTGTAGTTGCTGCTTGAGGGCACTTTGTCAAATGCAATGTTGCTTTGGGCTTCAGGACAAAAACACAAAGACAAAATAATACATTAAAACTACAGAATCATGTAACCAAAATTAACTGTACCACTGTCAAACCAATGTATTTTTAATAATATGCTGTCAAAATATTAAGAAATAACGCTCTAATCTAAAAATTACACATCTTTCATACAGAATCGGAACCATTTCTACATGTTTAATCTTAAAGTAAGAATATCCGGCATTTTTACCGCGTCAAGAAAGCAGTGGCGCATAGCTGGTCTAGATTCAAGTTGCTCTATAACCACTAAAAAGGATGGTAATGCGACATTTCAACAAGTGGTGGTTATTTTAGTTGAAAAAAGACACATAAGTATTTTCATATATAGAATAAAACTATAAAGCCACAGTAAGAAACAGCAAAGAAAACTCATTTTGACAAACCCGCAATGTATTCACATCATCTAGTGAAGGGTTAATCATACAGTCAGCAAGTGAAAAATAAAAAGAGGTTAGCTAGCTGATACATGTTGAACTGGCCACGTTAAATAAATAAAGAAAACCACCATCAACTTTACTTTAAAAGAACTTGCTCGACCGCTCGGAAGCTAATACGTTTCATAAACAAAAAAAACACTAGTTCTAACGTTTTTTTTAAATAAAAACGATGGTGGAGCTCATGACTTGGGCACTTACCAAGTGGACACTGCAAAGTCTAACTGCTGTTTGCCCGGGGTGCACGAGCCAAGTCCACATATACGTTGCGTTTAGTGACCATAGTAAAATAAGCTACAGTGATACCTGATGTGTGATAATGGCAAGTGGGATCCTATTATATTTTAACTCCGTTACATATGCAAGAAAAACCCTTTATGACTTACCTTGAATAAGATTTAGCTGCTCCTGCCTCCATTAAACCTGATCACCTTCGTCGTCTTTTCGTGTTTTGGCGCGTCACAGGGCGCGTCGTGTATGCGCGCCACAGGGCGCATGCGCGGATTCAAAACACCCAACACTATTTAAATGTACTTGGTACTTCTAAGTTCATGTGCAATGACTATGAAACCTTTGAATATTATGTGAAAATACATAGTAAAACTTACTGTTTCCACACAGTTTATTTATAACATGAATAACATGTTTAGTTTTACTTGAATAATTTCCTGTCGGGTGCAGTACGTTGGTCGACCACCTGATGATCTCCCGGTCAACCAAAAATACATGGACTTTCAATCATATTTCCCGGTCAATTATAGATCAATGTTGTTCCAATGTTGTTGCCTTCAACATTAATAACGTCGGGTTTCATCGATATGGTAACGATGATTCAACATGTATTTTGCATTGAAAGTTCAACATCAACCATAATGATGATTCAGATGAAAAATCTATCTGATCTATAAATCTAATTTATTCAATGTTGGCTTGCTGTCTGGGAAAGAAGTGAGAAGTTTAAAATTTAATATAAACTCAACTAAGTCTACCAGAGTGATGGATATCATAATAACTAGTTATAACTACTTAATATCTCTGTCTTTGACCTTGTAGGTCTTATTTAAATTCACATTTAATTTTAAAAAGCAGCCAAAACATAATGAAAGTGGTGGGCGACCTAAACAAAACCTGCATGGGCCCAAAGGTACAAAATCTGCGCTGGGCCCGAACGGGCTGGCCCACAATGGGCCATCATGGGCTTAATGTGGGCATCCCGCTAGTGTGGGCTGCCCACAGATAGCCCGCAGTGAGCCCAAAGCTGTGGGCCTCGTCTGGGCAAGCCCGCACTGGGCCTATTTAGGTTTGGTGTGGGCTGGCCCTAGCCCACTGTGCCCGCAAAAATCCCGCATGGGCCCCGCAGGGGCATGTTTGCAGGGATCATGACTGATCCAGATACATTGATATACTCATGGCTCATCCAGATACCTTGATATAATCATGACTGGTCCAGATACAGATACATTGATATAATAATGGCTGTAGGAGCTAAAATAAGAATTATTTTCTGTGTTAAATAATTAACTATTTTTCCCTAATGTTATCTGAGTTGATACCATCTAGGGGTGGAAGCAGGAGATGCAGGGCCTCTGGAAATAAAGGACCAGTGACTTCACCTTGAGGGCTTGGCCTGAACCGGAAGTGACAGTCTTTGACCTCACGGCCTGACTCTATGCAAAACAGATCTATTCAATCCACTTTATATCTCCTCCTTTATTTACTTAGAATTTGGATTTTGTATAAACATACTTTTATGTAATAAATATTATTTCAGTTCGGAAATCTATCCTGTGGACAATGGAATCTTTTGGGAAGTGAGCGTCAAGCCTTTTTTTGTTCAGCCACCAAAGTGGACTATTTATCCGCTACAAAAGTCAAAGACTACTTTCTTTTTTACAAGCTGAAGATCTCAAAACCGTTCTAGTGACTGAAGAAGTGAAGTACATGGATATCAATGAACACATGGCATGGACTGTTTGTTTGGACTGCATGGTATGTAGGGCTTTATGCATTTCTTGAATGAAGTCCTTGAACTGTTAGAAGAGGAAACAGAACAACATTTCAGATGTTATGGAAATCTGCTTATGGAGTGATTTGATTGTAAAACCGTGCAAATTGTTGGAAGTCTACTATAGGAAAAGTGGATTATTAGATGATTAAATATCAGTCTGCCAAAGAACATAGCAAGTCCATGCATATTGATTCCATGTGTTGAATTAGCAAACAATTGGCAAGTATGGAAGATACTGCTAATGAGTTTGATGAAGAGAAAGGCAAGGGTTACCTTTCAAGCACTGTTATGGATGTAGAGATTAGTGGTCATGCGCCTAAGGTATGAAATGCTAGAAAAGGAAAGCTTTCCCACTTAAAGGGATAGCTCACTTTGAGAAAAAAAGTGTTAATATGTTTTAGCTTACCTCAAGGGCATCCAAGATGTAGGTGTCTTTGTTTCCGCAGTAGTTTCAATTTTGATATTTTTAGGTAAAACCGTTCTTGTCTCTCAGTCTTATAATGCAGGTCTACGGTCACTGAGTCCCCACCTCAAAGAGCATGCACAGAGAAGTCAAAATTAAACATGATTTAATTACTCATAAATGTAAGTACACATTGATGGCCTAACACACGAAACGAGCGGTTTGTGGGAGAAAACGAACAGTATTTTTATCGTTTTCACCTCTTGTAACCACACCTCTTGTAACCACATCCGTGCTTCGGTAGCGCCCGGAAGTGATCTCTCGCGTGTGTACGTCACTCATTATTTACACAGAGATTTTGGAAATGTTACCTTTCACTGTAAAGATCGTTTAGACGGTTTAAACAAGCGCAAATTAGTACCATTTTAATTAGCAATTTTAATTAGCCGTATTACCTAAAATCTCTTACTTATGCGCGAGAGATCACTTCCAGAGCATTCCGGCGCTTGCGCAGACCGAAGCGATGCGCCCTCAAACCACCTGGACACGGATGTGGTTACAAGAGGTTATTCTATAAAGATGTTTCATTGTACATACTGCAGTTAACAGCATACATTTCTAATTGTTCAGTTACATTTGACTTAATTACACTTACCGTGTGAAACTGCATAAGAGGAGAAAAATGGTGCTGACTTGGTGCTTTGCATCAAACTGAAGAAGTGTAATGTGTGTCTTGGCGCCTGGGCGGAGCTTAATTACATCCTCCCAGAGTTAAGTTAACACTGTGTTGATCAACCCTTTAAAAGAACTCCAACACTGAACACCATTTAAATCAGAATGTGTTAAAATTACACTTTGTGAGTTGAAATCAACTTAGACAACTTCAACCCTGAATTTTCAACTCTTCAATTTTTGCTGTGTAGAGAGTGAAGAGTTAACTTTACTGAAACTGGCACTCTAACACAGTCTAGACCTATCAATATTCTATCCAAAGCTATTGGATAGTGTGGAATAAAATATCTAACTTCAGGTGTCTAATTACAGACAATACCCGCGGCAACCGTATATTACAATTTTGTGCTAAATTCTAAGTATTAGGCCACTTTTCTAACATGGGCTTTCTCACTTCCCAAAACTATGACGTAGCTGGTAACTGGAAGAAACCCACAGTGTAGTCCATGCTATTACTTTTGGGTCACAAGAAATTGCAAAGACATTTTAAGAATTGCAAAAAAATAAGTGATGATAATTGTATGTATTTTTGCTATTACTTCTTTGCAAAATATTATTTTGAGCTTTTCAATAACATTTTAGACTTTGCGATATTAATTCTGGCTTTGCGATTTAGTATTTTTTTGCGATTCCGTGGTTCGGATGTTTTCAATATTTTTTCTGGCTTTGCGATTTAGATTTTTTTTTGCGATTCCGGGGTTCGTATTTTTTTGCCTTTGCGAATGTGACACAATCGTTGCAAGCTTGGGCGGGGGGATGAGGGGCGGGGTAGAGGGCGTATCCGATAACACTATTGGTCAGTTGGACGAAGAGTGACAGCGTTGCTTTGAGTACCGGATGCTAGACTGAAAATAGGTTATTCTAATGTAGCCAACGTCTAGCAGACGATAAAGAAGAGAACAAGCAGGATGGCGTCACAAAACGCCCAAACGAAGGTGAGTTTAAGATGTTCAAATATGTTTAACATAGCTGCTAGCAATCTTGCAAATCGACATACATTTTATTGTATGCATAGGCATAGCTAGTTATTATGTTGAATATAATAATCTACCTAGGTAGCTAATACCGTTTGCTCGTTAATGATAGGATAGCTGATTGTTGTTTGTAGCACGTGTTTGTTCAAATTGGGACCGTTTTTCATAGTTGTATCCCCTCTCTCCTTACTATTAACAATAGCTTGAACTGTACCATAAGACAAGTTGTTCACATTTTAAACACTTAATATCCCCATATGTTGTATGTATGCATGCACCTTGCTACCACAGTCAATTCCATGACTGTTTTCATGGCGATTAACAACGTCGCCTTCTTTGAGGTTAGGCCTTTTGCACTGCCACTTTCTGCGTCCTTGCAGGGTGCTGAGATATTCATTGCGCCACCGATCCCAGAATGTATTTTCAAGGTTTTGTACTCGTTTCCACTGATGCTGTAACATTTCTCCTTTACTAAACTCATCTGTTGGCAAGTGGGGGGTTCCACACTTCTGTGTCAAGAGCATAGCTGGGGTCAGAATAAGAGGTGCTTCTGGGTCAGATGACACTGGAACCAGAGGTCTTGCATTTACAATGGCAGTGACTTCTGCCATTAGTGTAATCAGGACCTCGTGCCTAAGCTGGGAGCGTCCAAGCTGAAGCAACATGGAATCAAGTATGCGGCGCACAATTCCAATCATTCGTTCCCATGCGCCTCGCATGTGAGAAGCATGCGGCGGGTTGAAAACCCAGGCACAACGTTGGTCGGAGAGAAACTGTTATACGCTTCTGTCAGGACTCGGAGGATCCATCTTCAACTCCTTGCTTGCACCCACAAAGTTAGTGCCACAGTTAGAACGTAGCTGCTTGGCAGGACCTCTGATGGCGAAGAATCTTCGAAGGGCATTGATAAAGTTGGATGAGCTCATGGTTTCAATTATTTCAATGTGAATTGCCCTTGTGGACATACAAGTGAATAAAACAGCCCATCTTTTGCTGTTTGCTTGACCGCCTCGCGTGCGTCTTGAAACAACTTCCCATGGCCCGAAGACGTCCAGCCCTACGTAAGAAAAGGGAGGATCTGCCTGAAGCCGCTCAGCAGGTAGGTCAGCCATTTTTTGTTGTTCTCTTTTCCCTCTAAGTTTCCGACAAGTTACACATCTGTACAGAACACTACTAATGGCTCTCTGCTCCAATTAGCCATAATCCGCTTGCTCTGATAGCACCCTCTGTAAAATGTCTGCCTTGATGCTTTACGCCTTCGTGGTGGTGTCGGATGAGTAAGGTTGCGATGTGACTGTGGTTGGGAATGATGATCGGGTTGATCTCACTGCTCTCCAGACCAGACTGTGTTATACTTCCTCCTACTCGTAACAAACCATTGCTGTCAATGATGGGTTGAAGATTCAGCAATGGACCTTGCAAGGAAAGGATTTTCTCTGCTGCCATACACTTGAGTTCTTCTGAATAAACCTTGTGTTGAACACTGTGAATTATAATGTTCCTAGCATTTGAAAGTTCCTCCTCAGACCTTCCATTTTCGCACTATTGCCAGCCGACACATTTTTTTTCAGCTGCTGGGTGTGTAAAGCAATTAGCTATGTGATGCAGATGGGCAACTGCTTTCGTGAGAGATTTCCAATCAGAGAAACGCTCAAAGCGTTCTGGCGTTAACAGTCGTTCGCGTACTTCTGTGGCCCAAGATGCCACTTGAGGACGGATTTCGTGGTCGGAGTCTGGGTCAACAAGGTCAAACAAAGCTTGCTCTTCAAAGACTTTTGGAGATTCCTGGAGGAAAACTGGTCCTGACAGCCATGTGGTGTTAGCTAGCTGAGCTGCAGTAACAGATCGTGACCCATGGTCAGCTGGGTTTTGTTCGGTGGGAACGTAGTTCCACTGTTCTGGTTGGGAAGACTGTCTGATACGTTGAATCCTATTATTTACATACACATAAAATCTACAAGTCTGGTTACGGATGTAGCCAAGCACTACTTTGCTGTCAGTATAGAACGTGATTGTGTCTAGTTTCAGATCTATTTTTTCCACAATGAGATCGGAGATCTCAACTGCTAACACTGCAGCACATAGCTCCAATCTGGGTACTGTTAACTCTGGCTGTGGAGCTAATTTGGCCTTTCCAAGGATGAAGCCTACCTCACTCTTCCCATCACGGCCTGTCACTTTAAGGTAAGCAACCGCAGCAATAGCTTTCACTGAAGCATCAGAGAAGATACACATCTCTGTGTGTTTGGCCTTGGAAGGGGAGAGAGATGAGTATGATCGTGGAATATGGAGCTTTTTTAGGTCCTGCTTGGAGTCTTGCCACCTCTCCCAATCTCCATACCTGTTTTCTGGGAGTGGTGTGTCCCAATCAGTTGCATGAGTTGAGAGTTCCCGAAGTAGCAACCTTCCTTGTATGGTCACTGGAGCCAATAACCCTAAGGGGTCGAACAAACTGTTCACTGTTGACAGCACCCCCCGGCGTGTGAAAGGCTTTTGATTTTCTGGTACTTGAAATGTGAAGGTATCTGACATAATACTCCAGCTTACTCCTAAGCTTCGTTGATCAGGTAAATCGTTCACAGAGAGGTCCAAGTCTTTGATGTCTTTGGCTCTGCTAGGAAATGCGTCCATCACCTTTGTTTTGTTCGAGGCTATCTTGTGGAGCAGTAGGTTGGAGGCTGCCAACGTATCCTGGGCTTGTTTAAGGACATTAATGGCCTCTACCTCTGTTGGAAACGAGGTCTCTCTCTATGAAGTGTTGCACTTCACAGCAGTTTTCTCCTTCCATGTCTCTGGCTGCTCTTCTCAATCCATAGATAGCCACAGCTGGTGATGGACTGTTCCTAGAAACGTGTACCCTCATTCGATAGTCGACAATGTCATTGTTGAGGTTGTTGTCACGGTACCAGAGGAAGCGAAGAACATCTCGGTTGTCTTCTTGTACTGTAAAACAGTGAAACATTTGCTGTATGTCTGCAGTAATGACCACTAGTTCTTTCCTAAATCTTAGTAGGACACCTAACAGGCTGTTATTGAGGTCTGGTCCGGACAACAGAACGTCATTGAGTGAGACACCATTAAACTTTGCGCTAGAGTCAAACACTACGCGGATTTGTCCTGGCTTCTGCGGATGGTACACACCAAAGCTAGGTAGGTACCAACATTCTTCACTGGCCTGTAGTGTTGGTGCCAGCTCTGCATGCTGGTTGTCGAGTATCTTCTGCATGAACTCGATGAAGTGTTCTTTCATCTCTGGTCGCTTCTCTAGAGTTTTGCGAAGAGATTTAAGACGACTTAGAGCATACTCCCTGTTGTTAGGGAGCAGTCTTCTTGCGGAATGGCAACGGAGCAACCCAACTGTTGGTGTCATCTTTGTAGCACTCGTTGTGCATTATCTGAAGAAATGTAAAGTCCTCCATCGATGGTGCAATCTTGTTGTCATCTTTTGTCTGAGAAAATACTGATTTTCCAAGGGTTTCGGATGATGTAGAACCTGACAAACCTATCTGGTAAAGCTTGGGTTTTGACATTTTAGACTGTAATTCCCTTTCACTCTGACGTGGTTCTCACATGGGCTTAGAGTGCTTGTTCATCCATTGTCTAAGATATAAGTCTTCATGACACTCACCTCTTTTGGTTTGTGGGCACTGCCCAGACATACGTCGCCTATAATGACCCACCCTAAATCTAGGTTTTGAGCGTATGGGGCATTATGTGGGCTGTTGAACTGTTTTCTTACTTTATGTACCCTCAGAATGTCCCTGCCTAACAACAGAATAATGTTCGCATCTGGTTCCAAGGGGGGTATCTCATCAGCTATTGCCTTCAGATGGTGGTGATGAAAGGCGGCTTCGGGTGTTGGAATTTCTGCTCTGTTGTTTGGGACTTGGGTGCACTCTATTAGAGTAGGAAGTGGGAAGTTGACCTTTCCATCCGCAGACTCCACTGTGTAGCCAATAGCTCTTCAGCCAGTTGTTTCAGCATTCCCAGCACACGTTGTCAAGGTGTATGGTGAAGTGCTTCCATGTATGTTGAACATGTCGAAAAACTCTGGCCTTGCTAGTGACTTGTTGCTCTGGTCGTCCAATATAGCATACATTTTTCTTTTTTCTTTTGGGCTGCCATTAGGAAAGACATTGACCAGGCATATTTTGGAACAAGATTTTGCACTAAAGCCTTCACCACATACTTCTGTACACTTCGCTGTCACAGCTTGGTGAGATGATTCCTCTTCCTCCCCGCCATGCTCTGAAGCGGGAGGGGATATATTTGTAGCCCATGGTGCTGGTCCTGGGTGTAGAGCTGCAAGATGCCTGTCGCTGTTGCACTCTGAGCATGTCACTGATTTTTCACAATTCCTGGCTTGGTGTTTTGTTGAGCTGCAGCACCTAAAGCAGATTGAATTATCTTTCAGCAAATGCTTTCGCTGTTCTAGCTGCATGTTTCTAAACCCTCTGCATTTGCTCAAGGGGTGGGGCTTCCCGTGGATAGGACACTGCTTATCTGGTTCTTGAGTTGTTTTTACATTGTCTGTATTGGAAAAGGTTCTGGATGATAACACATCAGTTTTGTGGACAGAGACAGGTGTCCGCTCACTAGCATGGTTTCTGCTGAACTTCTCTCCTCGGATAGGGAATCTAGAGAGAGAGGATAGATTGAAACTGGGGTCATTCCGTGTCTTGGCTTCTCTGCGTACGAAATCAGCAAAGAAGGTAAAGGGTGGATAGGCGACGCGATGGTCCTCTTTATATCTTGATCCTTGTGCCATCCATTTTTCCTGGAGATTATAAGGAAGCTTCTCCACTATGGGATTAACTCCTCTGGCGGTATCCAGGTATTGTAGACCTGGTAAGTACTTGTCTTGCTTCGCTGCTTGAAGTTCCAACAGTTGATCTCCCAGTTCACGAAGCTTTTGGTGATCTTTAACATGAATCTTGGGGAAACTTTCTATTTTTGTGAACAAGGCACTCTCAATTGCTTCCTGTGAACCATAGGATTCCTCCAACCTTTCCCAGATCATGTTAAGTCCCGCTGACATTTGTCTTATGTTGACTGACTTAATCCGACGAGCGTGTTCAGCTGACTCTTTCCCGAGCCATTTAATAAGCAGGTCGAACTCCTCTCCCGCATTTAGATCTAAGCCTTTGCGTTCAGAAATGACGACTTCCAAGCTAGATAGTTCTCTGCTCGATCATCAAATTTAGTTAATCCAGTAGACACCAACTGGTTTCTGGCTAAATACTTAGCAAGGTTGGATGTGGCGTAGTTATTGCTGGGGAGACCAGAAATATTAGTTCTGTCTGTTGGGTTGTGGTTAGATGTGTCTTTCTTGAGGCTTCCGGTTAGGTGAGCATGTGAACAGTAGGGTGATCTCGCCGTCCCACAAATTTACTCTAAAAAGTTTACTTTTTCATTAACCTCAATAGTCTAAAACTACACAGTGTACTATAATAAGTAACTACAAGCTGGCAGGATGTCAAAATCTGCAAAAAATGTTAAAAAGAGCATCGAAGGAGAAGCATCAGCCGCATGCAACAGCACATGCGTTACTAGCATCGCGAGCTTGCTGGAGGAACACAGAGCTAGCATATCCGCCGATTTCAAAACTACTTTTGCGGCTTTGGATGCGAAATTGGACTGTACACAGGCTGTGGTGACGGAACAAGGTCATCGAATTGAGTCTTTGGAGTCCGGGGCTGAACGGCAGGACCAGAGAATTCAGGCTCTGGAAGATATGTGCGCGGAATTAGCCGAGAGTAACGCTAAGCTAAGGATGAAGACGTCAGATCTCGAAAGCCGCAGCCACATAAACAACATTAGAATAATCAGACTCCCGGAATCTATTGAAGGTCCGCGGCCTACAACCTTTTTTGCAGAGCTCGTTGTTGAATTGCTCGGCCACAGAGATGGGGACTCGAGTCTGAGACTCGAGTGCGACTTAAGTCGCACACACAGTGACTTCAGACTCGACTTGAGACTCGTCCTCGAAAGACTTCAGACTTGACTCGGACTCGAGCTGCGGGACTCGTGAACAATGTTTATTTTTATGAATCATCTGATGAGCTCGCTGTTATTCCCCTCCATTGACCGTAAAAAAAAATAAAAAATACGGTTCGCTGTTGTTCCCCTCCCTCCGTTACCTATAACCTTCCAACGACGTAACACGTGACGTACTACGTATCTGCTGCATGCGCGGCCACACATTAGAAGACTGCAAACAAACATGTCGACTGCACCGGGCGCTGCGCTGGGTTTAAAAACTTTCAAAACGGCCCAAACAAAAGACTAACAGGCTACTGAAGGACACCTAGAAGCCAAAAAATGTTACAGTCCGTCAAAATTTACAGTCCGTCAAGATGAATATACTTCCCAGATATCTATATTTTTCCAATGTCTACCTGTCTTCCTACCTAGGTCTTTTTTCACTGCCATAGAAAATATTATCTCATTTATTTGGGCTGGCAAACACCCCAGAGCCAGCAGATCGCTACTAGAAAGGAGTAGATCCCTTGGAGGTCTTGGCCTACCTAGTCTAATTGGTTATTACTGGGCTGCAAATGCTCATAAGATTATGCTTTGGTTTACCTCGGCTCAGAGCAACTGGTGCCAAATCGAGGCCAAGTAATGCTCCTCCTCTTCGCTCCAGGCTCTAGCTTGCAGTAGTCTTCCTTTCTCCCCCTCACTTTATACATCTAACCCCCGTAGTAGCTGGCAACCTGAAAATCTGGGCACAAATTAGACGTAACTCTGGCTGGCTCACCTTTCCTCAGACGACACCTATCTGCAATAACCATCTATTCCTTCCTGCTAAAACTGACCCTAGATTCAAGTCTTTTGCTAGGAGTGGCCTCCGATATTTCAGCGATATGTATGTTAACAACTGCTTTGCTAGCTTTGAGCAATCACGCATAGCTTTTAATTTCAGCGGTTCAGACTTTTTTAGATACTTTCAGTTACGGGATTTCGCTAGGACCCACTCCCCCCAATTCCCTCAAATCCTACCGCCAAGTGGCATAGATCTAATTATTAAGGCTGAGACTTTACCAAAAGGCCATATATCATACTTCTACAACCTACTTTCCCCATCTTTTGATTCTGCTGTAAACAAAATTAGGGCCAGCTGGGAGAACAAACTGCAGATTTCCCTGTCTGATGACTTTTGGGGGAAAGCTCTTCGAGCAGTTAATTCTTCCACCAGTTGTGCTAGGTTAAGTCTCATCCAATTCAAAGTGGTGCCTAGGATTCACTTCAGCAAGGCCAGACTTGCCAGATTTACCCAGGTGGCTCGGATGAGGGATGTAATAGATGCTCTCAGATGCCTTGCGACCTGACCCATATGTTCTGGTCATGCCCCAAATTATTTAACTTTTGGCAGTCATATTTTGATGCAATCTCAAAGATTCTGACATTGAAGATCTGTCCTTCCCCCCATATAGCGTTTTTTGGTAGACCCCCGTACGAACTTAACAACAATTCAAATGAATGTATTAGCTTTTACCTCTCTAATTGCTCGTTGGAAAATTCTGACTCTATGGAAGTCACCCTTACCACCGTCATTTAAAGCCTGGCTTGGTGACACGCTGTTTTTCCTAAAACTTGAGAAGATAAAGTTTACACTCAGATGCGCCACTGACAAATTTTATTCTCAATGGAAACCACTATTAAAGTATGTAAACCAGCTTTCCGCTAGGGAAATGTCACTGTAGTGGCATATGGAGTATATACCTGCATAGGTTCCGGCCTCGTTGTGATCCACTGCCTGCCCATCACACCATAAGCTACATTATATGGGAAATGGGTTCATAGCCCTCATGATTCCCACAGATCCATGAAACCTAACAGCCTTACATGGCGTCCTAGGTGTTGGCAACTAACTTCTAACCTTAATTCTTATTTTTATTTATTTTTATTATTGTTATTAGTATTATTATAAAATAATTTATTTGTATAATTTATTTATTTTAAGTTTAATTAGTCTTCCTACCCTACTCATTTGGTTTTGTTTGTATGCTTGACTGACTACTGTGAGGGTGTGTGCTGGGGAGGGATATGGGATGGATGTTGGGTTTGAAGAAATGTTTGTTCTGAGTATATAAAATGGAGACTTGTGTTATGTGGTGTTGTAAGTGTTGTTTGAACTCTGTTTCCAATAAAATATATAAATAAAAAATAAATTAAAAAGATGTGTCTTTCTTTTCGCTGCTAAAAGGTGGATGGGATGGTGTTTTTGACTCTGGGGTGTCCCTCAACTCATCACCACGCTCATTTAAAGATTGTCGGCTTACAATTATGCTGGAATGGCGTTTTACATACTCGGAGGTCCGCTGTTGTGAACTCTCTATAGGAAGTTGAACGTTTATCTTATTTCCACTTTTAACTGATTCGAGGTCTGCAGCTGCTGCCTCCATTACAGATGCTTCAGCCAGAGCTGCTTCAGCTTCTTTCTCTTGTTCTAGCGCTTCTAATGTTGCTGTAATGCGCGCTTTCTCTACTTTCATTTCTATCTCCCTTTTAGCATAGGAGGCTCTTGCTTGTGCCGCTTCAGCTTTAGCACGTGCTTTTGTTGCTGCTATGCTGACTCTTGTAGTGGCTGATGATAGGGATGACTTCGATGATTTGGACGCATGAGATGAAACAGAACGAGTTTCCATTATCACCTGCGGATCATTTCCAGATTTTGTACTGCTGCTATCCATGGTAATGGTAACACTTGATCCAAGATGGGTGAGCTGTGTACTGCTGGGTGTAGTTGTCTGCAGTTGTTAGTATTTGCTACGATACCGTATAACTGTGCAGTCAGAATCCAGCATCCTGTTTGATGGCTCCTGCTCAGAAGATGTCTTTTCACTGTACTGGCCTCACTGAACGTTACGGTATTCAGCTATCCAGCAAGCTAAACACTCCAAATAACTTAGAATTTACTTGATGAAAGTGTGAAACTGCAAATAATACAATACATATCTGTAGTTGCTACATATTACAAATTAGCTTTACAAAATAACAGTTAAATAATACACTGTTGGCACTCGAATCAGCTGCAACACACACACACACACACACACACACACACACACACACACATCTAGCAACAAGAAGCTAGCTAGCCTACATTGATTTAGTGTGACAGCCCACCAACTATGCAACAAAGTAATTATCCTGTAAAATACTGCCATAATCCAGAGATAATAAATGCATTGAAACAATGTCTGTACAGAAAACAAAACTACTTACAGACAAAGCTCTCTAGGGACCTACAGAAAACAGGATGCAACTGGATGGTCAACCCACATCTGACACATGCCTTTTCTGAAATAAATACTTCCTGACACATACTGAATTATAAAACAGGAAGTTGTTCACCTGAACAAACAAATCACCACTAGGTGGTGCTAAAAATATAAAGTGGGGCCAGAACAGTTACAGTTACTTAAAACTATGTGTGAAAGTTGTATACTGATTTTACATGACCTCTAAATGATTTGTTAATTAATTTAGTTCAATAGTTTACTCAAAGAGCTCTATTCCAAAATTGAAACATTGTCAGATGGATGGATGTTCTATAAGGCCCCAGGTTTGTTATGATATTGATTTATTAAGATGCTGTATAAAACAAAATATCCAAATTTATATTATATCTAATTTCACAAAATAAATATAATGAACATTTTTAAATGACCTCCCAGGAGGAAATGGAAAACGACGCTTGGTTGTAGTTCCACCTGGCCCTGGGGGATACAATGGCAACACCATACACGATGCCTCATGATGAGGAAAAAGACATGGCTTTTATCATTCCTTTGCAGGATGAGTGGACCCCACTCCTTTGCCCGTTGAAGCAAAATAATTTTCTTGCATGCAAAGTCGGCTTGGTAGACAAAATGTAGAATCTAATGGAGGTGTAACTGTTCAAAACACTTTTTTTAAGTGATTGTCGCCGATCAGGTCAGCTGCCTGTAACAGCAGTTGCTATTTATTAATTGTACTGTCGTTTCACTTAAATTGTTCTGCTGCCGTTACAGAAAAATCTCCCCGGGGATTAATAAAGTGTCATTCATTCATTCATTGATCGATTTGTGGCCAATATATTTATAACTGTCCGTCAGGAAATGTAATTACTTTCTTCTGACATTGTAGATGAGGTGGATCCGACAGACGGGGACAAGAGGACACCAGTGTCTGTGGAAGGACTAGACAGTGGAGTGAATGAGAAGCCACTTTCAGTGGAATCCTTCATGCAGTAACTGACAGGGCAAACCATGAGTGTTTGCAACGCAACCCTAGCCACAGCATTTGCTACCCAATTGTAAGTGCGTGTTCAAACACAATTACTTTTCCCACCTCTCATCTGACAGACTACGATCAATTTAAAGATAATTTAAATGTGTTGTGAACACTTTTTCCTGCGATGAAGCTGCCTCGTCCTGTTCCACGCACAGCAAACATACACCTGTCGACGTTTTCAACTCCATGATCGCCTCGCACTCTGAGCTGTTGAGATGTCAGGTTGCTCTCTGTTCTGATTGGGTGCATGTTCCAGCTTTCCACAAAGCTTTGCAAATCTGCCTTCAGTCGTGGGATGAAAACATAATGGACACAGTAGAGGTGGAGGGTATTGGACAAATCCAGAAACCCATCGTCTTACAGGCAGTTAGGACGTTGTAGTAGTGACATGTCACTGAATCCAGGCCCGCATTAACCTGCCGTTAGGCCCTGGGGCTGAGAGGTTTTGTAGGCCCACAATAAAAAAAGTCTATTGATCACGTTTGTCTATATAAAACAAAAGCAGAAAGCAAGTTGGTCACTGGCATGGTCAGGAATAGCCGTAGAGCTATATCTGTGTTGGGAAACACTGTATGGAGTTTTCTACTTCTTAATACGTTCTGTAACTCTACTCCACTTCTGTACAAACTCCCTGAACTGCACCGCTTCCAAATCACAGTGGTATTTCTTTGATTAATGATATTTGTTTGATTAATATTAAGTGTACAGACGGCATTAGGTTTATTACGCACTGTCACTTTAAGACCGAGTGTGCAGATCCAATTGCACTGATGCACATCCGATATTCTCACAACTGTACGTTCTGTAAAGACATAACCGACTGTGTTTACGTGAATACTCTCCAAAACGGACATTTAGACATAATGTTGTGTGTATTGGTCCATTCAAATGCGAAAGAGAGCTCAATTCAGTCCTCGCGCGTTGTCTGTCTATGTGCAGTGCTGCACCACGTTTTAGGTTGGGACCGTATCGTCTCGTTTTCGTCTTTTAAAACATTTCGTTGACGAAAATAATTACGAAAACTATAACGAAATTAACACTGCCCGTCTGTTTGTTTGTCCTCTCCACTGTTCATCGGTGCTCCGCTTAATGAGCACGACTCACCTTCATTTGCAGGTTTTGGAATCTTTTTTAAGAATTCCTTCTCACGGTTTTCTTTCTGATATCGTGATATTTTTCGTTTATGAGCACCAGTCTCAAACTTTTTCTTTCTCAACATTTTGATATCAGCCTCTGTGACAAGCATACATTTGAATAGACTACTAGAGAAGATGACGCAACTGTTTCTCTACATTCTGATAGGCTGTCATATCATGCTTCCCACGTGGGTCACTTAAATGTAAATTGTAAATTGGATCAATAAGCAGCCAAAAACATGAATATCAAGTGATTGACAGAAAATTCGACAAATTACAAAACAATGTGATTTTGTTATTGGCTCATGATAGGCCCCTTGTCTTCATAGGCCCTGGGGCTTCAGCCCCAGTAAGCCCATGCATTAATGCAGGGGCTTGACTGAATCCCACACATCTCTCCACAAGCGTTCAATCCTATAGTGGACACAAGAATCAATCAAGATCACACCTTTTTTGTATAATTTTACTCTGCTGTAATGAACACAATTTATGTAATTAGTTTACCCATACCACACTTCATTTAAGTCATCTTAACTACCACTGCTTTACTTCCTTTAAATTACAATTGTCATCTGTGCACTATTAACACACACACACACACACAGGACAATAACCTTTGGTTGTGAACACTTTTTCCTGCGATGAAGCTGGCTCGTCCTGTTCCACGCACGGCAAACATACACCTGTCGATGTTTTCAACTCCATGATCGCCTCGCACTCTGAATACACAGCAAGATTAAATAAATGTTCAATGCAACAGGCAAAATTGCAATGCCCTGAGGTATACGGCTACGAATTTATTTATTGAATAATTTTCTTGTGTAAAAGGTAAAACGCTAATTTTCCGTTCCTGTATTAGAAATACATTGTAATACTGATACTTTTACTGATTTAGGCTACTTAACGTAAATACAGCTGTTCCCTTGACAATTTATGACATAATGACAGAGTAGTTAAATTAAGTGTTTAAGCACTAGGCAGCAGTGTCTGCTTCCACCTAATTTTTTGTTGTGTGTGTGTTCAATATCTTATAAAAAAGAAATAACTTAAAGATTAATCAATTGCATCACTGTATTGGCACCTACATGCAGCCAATGTATTATGCACAATTCAACTCTCAATACATTACACAATACAGGGTGGCACAATGGAGTGCAGCTTGCATCTTTATTCTTAACAGATTTCACATATTGGTGGGCATCACCAAAATTCACCTTCCACTAACAAAATCTAAACAAAAGCATGTAAATCCAATCTGTAAATCACATTTTAAGGTATGTTACAACATATTAGGCTGCAACTTAACACATAGCCTAAACCATTCAGTTAAAAGCACCAAACACCTGTTTACGTCTCGGTGTAAAAGAAATAAACTGTGCACACACTGACTTCTTAGTTAAGAGGTCCAATTTGTCCTGATGGATGTGACACACTGCAACATGGTTCAGCCTCTGCTGTGTCATAGTTGCGCGTAACCAAGTCTTTAATCGTCTAAGAGCACTAAAGCTCCTCTCTGCCTCAGAGGACGAGACTGGTACCACAAGGAGTAATCTGATCAGAGTTTCAACTTCAGTAAATAAGCCTCGCACCTCTACTGGCAAATCTTTGAGAATGTTTTTAGCCTCTCCACAGGAACTGTACATGTAATTATGTTGGAACATAGGTAGCTGGATTTCCAGCAGCTTGGCATTAATTTCTGGGTAGTCATGAACCACCGGATCAATCTTTCCAGAAAGCAAGATGTTCTCCAGTTTTTGTAGGGTAAGAAGACCACCCTGCTGGAAACGTTCAGTGAACTGTGTGTGAATGGTGTCAAGTACCTTATAAAACTCAACTCTGTAGTATTCCATAGGAGTGTTAGGACTGAAACCACTTGATTCTCCACTATAGCGCTTGGGTGGTCCAACTCTTGGCATTGTTCTGGGTTCTAAGTCTAAAGAATTCACAACTGTAGATGCCCTCTCAAAAAGGTGTTGGAAGGCATCATCACTCCTCTTGCCATTGAGGGTAGACTGAACTTTACAAACAGCAGCCTGCATGCCAGAGACAGTCTGTGTCCTTCTCTGAAGAGACCTGTTGAGACACTCTAGCTCTCCAATAACTGCTTGTGCCATCACAAGACCAAGTACAGTACTGCCTCTCATAAACTGCTGAAAGAGACCGTTTGCAGTGGCTGCAGTGGGAGAGTTAGTCCCTGCCATTTCCTCTAAGGCAGTGAGGATAGAGTCATACTGTGTTAAAGCAGAATGGATGGCACCGTGTCTAACAGTCCACCTAGTTTCACAGAGTGGTTTCAGGGCACTTGAGGTTCCATGGTCAGATATCGCAATCTGATGAAACCTGATGAAATCTGTTTGAATTTGCCCGACTGTCCACACAAAACTCCTAATTGATGAACCCAGTCAAGGGCATCTCGCACAACTATAGAAGCTGTGCATGCCTTCTGTGCTATCAAATTAACACAGTGTGCTCCACAGTGCACATATAAAGCAAGTGGTTGTTTCTTCCTAATGTGAGCCTGTGTTCCTGAATATCAACGTGAATACCAAAGTGCAACCAGGACCAGTCAAAACAAAATCAAAGACACTTATTATTTTCCACTTCTGTAAATATATATATACACATGAAAGCCTCCGGGTCAAAACGACCCACAACATCATGTTTGTATACAAACTGTATACAGACATTCCACGACACATCAGTGTGTCCGTATTTTGCAGTTAGGTTCATGACCCTAAATGAGGAAAAGTCATTTAATTTCATGGTAAAAAATAGAAGTTAACTTGTATTTCAGACGTTGCAAAAGTGGAAACGGGTCAAATTGACCCTTAACACAGTACAAGGGTTAAAAACAAGTTTGGCAGATGAGTGAATCAATTAGGGGCCTAACTGCCAAACCAACATTATAGACTTTAAAGTTCAACGTGTCTCTCTTTTATTATAAGTTTCCCTTTGGGTCAGTCATGACTCATTTCTGGTGTCAGATTTTTAGCACGCTAAATGCAAATGACTGAAGTTACTTTATTGTATGTGTGTACAGGCGTGCGCGTTCAAAAGGAGTTGCGTAACCTCTGAGCTAGCCCATAGCAGCTTGCTGTCAACTGATCATGACATCTCTACTCTAGTCACAAGTAAATTATGCAATGCCCCCCAAAATGTGTGACTGTATTAGAGGAAACAGCAACTTAAGTTACAATTCAGTGACATTGGTTCGGTTCTACAGTCCCTGGCACCCTCTTTACCTCATAGGACTTAACAGCTAACTGTACCTCCGTTTGGTCAGGATTTCTTCTCCTTTTAGCTGTTGTCGACCAACAATGAAATATTGTTGTTGTCTGGCTGCCTTTCTTCAGTGTCCTATTCATCTTTCCCGATCTTTCCACATGCACGTCAGCTCATTCATCCCAGCGATGCGGCAGCGCAAAATAGTGAACTGAACAATATTGGTAGAGAAAGCGGTTGGTTGGGTAATACCAAGTAGTCGGTGCGGTGGGCGGGGGGTACATAACAGATTATTTAAAATATGATACTATCTTGCTGGCAAATGAAATTAATAAAGAAAACGAACAAAAGTATTCATTCGGAATATTTCATATTTATTTTCATCTCAATGATGTGCTGATATTGGGGGGGTTATATTAGCTGGATCTGATTTTTGAGGGGGTCATTACCCCCGTAACCCCCGTGCAAATTACGCCCATGCCCGCAAGGTTAGTTTTTATAGTGCGAGAAATATCCGCACCAATATATCTGCTTCATCTCAGAACGAGGTAAAGTTGGTTGGATATTCGAAATTGGATATTCAACGGATAGTCGGAGGCAGAGATCAGGTCCGGTTTTCCCGCAAGCAGACGCACTACACCCGGGTGATCGGCGGACAGAAACCTCTGTCTGCTTATAGTTAGGGACCGTTTATAAAGTACAAGTCTCAACGTTATTAATTCAATAGCTGTTTAACCAGTTGGCCTTGAAACTTCAAATCACTATCAGATTGTTTTATAGAGTACACCCACATTTTGCACAGCTTTGTTTTTTTAAGGAAATGGTGTAAGAGACTTTTAATAAACATAAAAAATTGTAAAAATCTATCACTTGAAAACCTCAATTTACTTTCATATTGTGTGTGCTCTCGTTTGTGTCCATGGCGTGCTGACCAAGACGCGTGATTGAGATCTTTAAATTCACAGTATACCCACCTAACCAGACACCACTGCCCAGTTGATGAAATGATGAAAATACTGTTTAGGAACGCCCACGCAATCGCGAAAAAAGAAAGGCCAATTCAAGATTACGAATGGCAATGCAAGTAGGCCTAAGTGTTGTTTTTTTGTCTATGTGGCTGGTAAAAACATTGAGTGGCTGGTAGATTTTGACAGTGGCTGGTGGACAAAAAAATTAATTTCCATCCCTGGTCTGAACCCCGGAATCGCAAAAAAAATCTAAATCTCAAAGCCAGAAAAAATATTGCCAACATCCGAACCACGGAATCATAAAAAGTCAAAAATGTTATTGAAAAGCTCAAAATAATATTTTGCGAAGACGTAATAGCAAAAATACATACAATTATTTATTTTTTGCATTGTTTATAAAAACTTGTTTGCGATTTCAGATTTTTATTTTTGACAGTCACTTATTTTTTGGCAATTCTTAAAATGTCTGCAATTTCTTGTGACACAAAAGTAATTCCATAGTAGTCCCTCCCCTCTCTCACCAGCGCAACACACAACACTGCTTACGTTTGCAAACAGACCTGGCCACAACTGAGAATTTAATCACAGAGCGTAATATACAGCCCTAATCAATTAATGTAACACAATGTTTACCATATCTGCTCATAGTAGAATTAGGTTCAAGCATACACATACTCAGAACTTAAATTAGAAATGTCCTTCTGGCTCGAGGTATCATAGCTTGTTTTTTTGCCTAGCGATTTCTTTTTCCCTAATCGATTTCTCTACTCTGCTCGGCGGCTGAAGGTCTTACAAAATTAATACCAAAGTCATCACTATAATTACTTTCAAACTACAAAACAACATAAACTCTATCTTATCAATAGTATCGTGCCCGACTCAACTGCTCGGGTCACGTAATAAACGATCTTATCAATATAATCGTGCCCGACTCAACTGCTGAGGTCATGTTAACTAAAATAAATGGACTCATTTTTGTCTACACAGTACAACATACACAATTACCACACCATAACATACAAAGCTAAACCCTAGCATTAGCTAGCATGCTATATAGTAAACATTAGCGTTAGCTAGCATGCTATACAGTAAACATTAGCGTTAGCTAGCATGCCATACAGTAAACACTAGCGTTAGCTAGCATGCTATACAGTAAACACTAGCTTTAGCTAGCACACGGTTAGGCGACAGCATACAGACCGGCTAATCATACAAATTACAATGCATTGCGCTACTCGAGTTTAATAACGTTAATGGCGCAATTACCCCAGAACAGTCTCAGGGTTACACTCAATTCGAATTATATATCCCGGGGCAGAGCAATTTTCTAGTTGTAATTGTACTCTTATAGTTTCAAGCCATACGTCGCTTTAGTCGTGAAGCACACAATTTTCCCTCTATTTTAGACGTAGTAAGTTCCCTCACTTTAAGTAAGCTGATTTGTGTGATAAACAGGGGTTTGGTTCCCTCTAGTCAGAGTCTGACACTCCCCCGATCAACAGAGAGGGGGAGTCATCAGACCAGATCTAATTCACCTGAGTTCTGAGCACACCTGTAGGTAATCTATTCTGGTATATAAGGTGTGCTCAGAACTTCAGTCAGTGCGAGGTATTGTTTGTTTTGCCGACATGCTAAGCGTTATATCGAGATCCCAGTAGAAAGTTTTTCTGTTTACCAGTCCATTGTTTCGTCCTTTGATTACTCCGAGTCTGCCTAACCCTTTTGTGCCTTTTAGCGATTCCTGCCTTTGACCATTGCCTGCTCCGTTGACAACGCTCCACGCCTTGCCCCACTGTGCCTTCTACTGACTCTGTTCTCCCGGTTTCGACCCACGCCAGCCTGACCACGTTTTTTGCATATCCCTTGTCTATGTTTAGTAAACATATCGCAATCTGCGATTGGATCCTTCCTCCTTGTTCCGAGCGTATTCATTACAATTTGATTCGCCGGCCTGCTAGGAAACTGTGTGCTACAGGATATCATCATTTGGCCTCTCGCCAGTAGTTTCCTTTTCCAATTGGTGATCTCTGTCTGCCCGCGGGACCCTGCTCTAACAGCGCCAATTATCGTATAATTAAGGTGAACATTGCTGAGAGTCGAATGAACGTTTCAAGATATTTATTTACACTAATATTGCTTACAACCAAGAGTAATATGCACTCTTGCATTTAACTAGCGCTAGTTAAAGGCAAGGAAAGAGAATGTTCCCATGGGCTTAAACGCCTTTATACCCCAATCGTAAACCAATCAGAAACATCGACACATCCCTAGTCGTACCTTTAACAGTTAACCCCTCCCAGGTAGGATACCAGACCCCACCTATGCTGATCACACCTAAAGCCATTTGCTGTTTCGGGAAGGAATGCACTGGGGGATGGGTGTCACTGAAGACCCAAAATCCACCACAATTCACGGTAATTTATTTTATCTGAGACCAGATTGTCTAAAGAGGTGGATTTTAAAATATTTGTCCTCAGCCATTATAAAGAGATGTTTTTGCTCATAAATGTTCACTTATCTTTATAAATCAAGTAGGTATTTAGGTGGAAGGTGAGATTGAATCTCTGATCACGATTTTTGTTGTTTCTTTCAGCTCAAATTCCACATGTAAACTGCTCGAGAAAATGACTTAGATTTCTTTCCTGAAAATATGTACTGTCTGAGAGACAATGATGTCACTCTTGTGTAAAAGGATTTGGTTCTCGGGATTGCAATCTTACCATCTCTGTGGTGATTACGGATTTTAACACCTCAAACACTTTGCACTTCAGAGTAAATCCCAGCACTGTTAACCAGTTCTAGACAGCTATTTTAAAACGGAAAACGTTGTTTTACAACCACTAGGGATACTTGCAGTACCCTATACAACCTCTACACAAAGATCGCGAAATTCAAAAACGGCCGTTTTATAATTTACTACCTGCTTATGTTGTACATAAAGGTTAGAATCTCCCCTTTCTAACAAAGTTTTCTGTTTTAAAATAGCTAAAACACAGACCGTTTTTTTTGCAATTGAAAGGACTGCTAATGGCGACGATGACGTCATCGTTGTTGCAAGCATTTTTAAGCCAGCGAAAAATATACGATAATATTGTACTTACATCAGCCAAAGTCGATCGTTTTTCTTTTCCTATAGTCCCAGGGATATTATTAGCATCGTTTATGACCCATAGTAATCCATAATAATCCATATTCGGTCGAGAATCAAAGTTTCCAACGTTCAAGCAGCACTATTTCGCTTCAAATGGGGTAAACCCTTCATTTCCCATTAGGCTTTGCTCCCATTCACATACAATGTAATCTGAACGGGTGGGAGGTGATTGCATCACTCACTAGACCAAATGGAAAAAAGACCAGCTCTCAGTAAAATGACTGTATCTCAGTCGTTAAACAAGCTAGAGACTTGGAACAGCCTGGCATAATGCTGAGACCGAGGGGAACACAAGGAAGTAGTCTGAGATATACATTTTCAAAGTCACTGAAAAATAAAAAAACGTATGTTGTTTTTTTGAGTTTTAGCTCATGCCAGATACTATGTGTTACATTATCCTTAATTAATTGAACATTTTCACAAAATTCCGACTGTTTTCTTTTAAATGTTTTCTTTTAAATGCTCGTTACCAAATCTTCCTACATAGTTCTGTTCCAGAGCAATATCCATTTAGATTGGGGTGGGTAATTTTAGGAGGAAATTTAGATTTGGGGCCCTGTCAAGAATAGGTTAACATCAATGCCATCATACCTTTCACCCTGTGAAAATTTATATTTGCCATTTTGTGTTCAGTCTCTCTCTTTCTGTTTGTGGGTAGGTGTGCGTGTGGTTGTGCACCTTGTTGTGGTTTGATGTTTAGTGTGAGAGGGAGTTCGGTTTGAACGTTTAACTAGTGTTTTCACTGTTGTTACTGCTTCAACTTCATTTTTGGGAACTTGTATTTTCTTTTCTTGCTCCTGTTCAGCCCTTTCTCCCAATACCCCCATTCCATGGGACAAATAAAGCCATCCTTTATAATCAATATATGCGTGTCTGTGTCCTCCCTCACACCCACAACTTTATAACTTTCATTGCTGGCTACCTGGGAAAGGTCTCTGAGCGGTGTCAGGGTCCCCTCCTTACATGGAGTAGACTGTAACAGGATATAATACGTAATACATTTGATGAATAACATAAAACGTGTGCAAATATGACATTTACGGTCAGACCTTTAGAGAAGTTCATTCTTCTAATGCAGTCAGCTTGGGTTTGCTTTTTACCATATAAGGAGAAAGGTCTCATAGGTGTGTGTGCTCTGTATGGTCTGAAAGGTGAAGGCTAGGCCACGTCCAGAAAGACGGCCTAGAAAGAGGAAGTGAGAGAAGCTGCAGATGACAACAGGTTATCTTGGGCAATAGAAAACCAGACAGGTTCAAGACAAGGAGAAGTTAAGTAAAAAGGTCAGGTCAGAAGGGGCCCAACGGAAAATAACCACGATTACACCCTGTGCTCGAAAAAGGTATAAAACTCTGTGAACCAGTGGAGAGTCAGATCTCACTGGGGCAGGCTTTGACTGTACTCCTAAGATATCTTGTATTAAAACTTGGTGAACGGACTTCTTGACTCATGATCATTATTTTGCATCAACCAACTCAGGGAAGTAGTTAGACTTCAACAGACGCTGGATCAATGTCTTTGTTTGGTAAAATATTCTGCAAAAATGTAATTAATGGGCTGTATACATAGATGTAATTTGATGAATTTGTTAAGTTTATTTATTGAAAAATATGTTTCTCAATCAACTTACCTCTTCATGCTAGTTCATTCAAATTCAAGCAAGCCTCGCAATCTTTCTTCTGTGTGTATCGCCCATTCAACCATTGACGTCATGAGTACAGTGAGGCGTGATCGGTATTTTAAAGTATGTCAGTGAGCCTCAGTCCACGCCTGGTATTTCTCCCCTTGGGTTTTAGGTTTTGGGAAAGTAAAAAATTCCACCTCGGCGTCCAAACTTTTAGGATATCGGGTATCAGATTTACACAATAAGCACAACGCGTTGAACACTGATGAACTTGAACAAGAGTAAACTAAGAAGCAAAATAACTGACTCTCACCTACATAATATATTGTCTTTGTCTGTAAGTCAGCTACAGCCCAATCTTGAAAAACTTCTGAAAAATAAGGAGCAGCTTCATATCTCTCATTAGGTCATTGACAATACAACCATGGTTTTATTATTGCTTGTGTAGCATTGAGCTGTATTGTACATAAGGACCAGCTTCATATCTCTCATTAGGTCATTGACATTACAACCATGGTTTTATTATTGCTTGAGTAGCATTGAACTGTATTGTACATAAGGACCAGCTTCATATCTCTCATTAGGTCATTGACATTAGAACCATGGTTTTATTATTGCTTGTGTAGCATTGAACTGTATTGTACATAAGGACCAGCTTCATATCTCTCATTAGGTCATTGACATTACAACCACATGGTTTTATTATTGCTTGTGTAGCATTGAACTGTATTGTACATAAGGACCAGCTTCATATCTCTCATTAGGTCATTGACATTACAACCATGGTTTTATTATTGCTTGTGTAGCATTGAACTGTATTGTACATAAGGACCAGCTTCATATCTCTCATTAGGTCATTGACATTACAACCATGGTTTTATTATTGCTTGTGTAGCATTGAACTGTATTGTACATAAGGACCAGCTTCATATCTCTCATTAGGTCATTGACATTACAACCACATGGTTTTATTATTGCTTGTGTAGCATTGAACTGTATTGTACATAAGGACCAGCTTCATATCTCTCATTAGGTCATTGACATTACAACCACATGGTTTTATTATTGCTTGTGTAGCATTGAACTGTATTGTACATAAGGACCAGCTTCATATCTCTCATTAGGTCATTGACATTACAACCACATGGTTTTATTATTGCTTGTGTAGCATTGAACTGTATTGTACATAAGGACCAGCTTCATATCTCTCATTAGGTCATTGACATTACAACCACATGGTTTTATTATTGCTTGTGTAGCATTGAACTGTATTGTACATTGAACACTTGGGGATTGTTGGTCTTATTGTAATAAGTTCATTAAAATGCAAAACCTTATAAATAAAACTGCATTAGGTAATCAGATTAAAGTTGTTTTATTTTTATTTTAAATATTATGAAATCAATAAACCCATAGCAACTGTAAAGTAATACACTTTGATTTATGATGCAAAAATTACTTTTGGCCCACGGCCCTCAATCAAGTTTGATAAATGGCCCTTCATAGGAAAACGTTTGGGCACCCCTGGTATAGAGTTTGTATACAAACATGATGTTGTGGGTCATTTTGACCCGGAGGCGTTCATGTGTATATATTTACACAGGTGGAAAATAACAAAGTGTCTTTGATTGATTTTGTTTTTACTGGTCCAGGGGCCTGTACCATGAAGCTGGTTTTGGTGGCTAGCCAGCTATGTTTCAGTTAAGTTTCCCCCAACCCTGGGTTTTAGGTACCATGTAAGTAGCTTGGCTTCAATCGGTATTCGTTGCCATGGTATCTGACGCTGCACGGCTAACCTGCACCGGGGCAGGTTATGTTCTGCATTCAAGATCTAAGTCAGAAGTTGGACCAATCAGCGGTGAGCAAAGACACATATAGGTGACATAATTAATTCCTAGGTGACGTAATTAATATATATAAATAATGTGTGTAAAATGTGAAGCCATTGCAACACAGAACAGAAGCTGGGAATTAATTACGTATATATATGAGTACACATATTTTAATTTCATTCATTTTCAATATGATTAGCCTAAAATCATTATTTTACATTAATCGGCTATAAAATGTATTTCTTTAACTTCGGCATTAACAATCAGCAATGATCCTCCAAGATTGTTCTCTTGCTTTGGCAGCAGAGACGGTGTTACTGCGTGCTTGAAAAACATTTTTATATTCTTCATATTTCTGAATATTAATTTCTTGCTCCTCCGCGGACAAAACATATTGCTCTCGCCCTATCCATATCGAACGTGATTGGTTGTTCGGTGCAGACGTTACTCTTTTATGTTCACGCGCGCGCGGAGTAATCAGAGTTTAAGGATCAAAGTCTGGGTTGACAAAGTAAGTTGATGAGCTGCTTCATGGTACCAATAAAGCCTGATTGCGTTTGTTTGATTTTGTCAATCCTGAACCAATCCTGGAACCCTGACTTTGTTCAACTACCATCATGGTACAGGCTCCTGGTTGCACTTTGAGAATTTGTTTGGGTAAAAAGGGGCTTTCCCAAGCTCCACATGATGTTGTGCTGTTTGTGTTGGTCTACCCTGGAGCATGTCCATTTCCCAATAGCCGGATAATGTTTCCGTACCAGTGCTCTACATAGAACATCTGATTATTAGTTTTCCAGTTCTAACTTAAGTCGTTTAACATCTATTCAATCCAAGGTGAGTTGAATGTTAAAAGGACTACATTGGGACAAGCTACTGTTAGCCTAGGTAAACAATCACAAGTGCTTTGTTGCTCTCTAAATATTATCCAAAGTGAGGACCTGATTATTACAGCTGGTACTTTACCCACCTTGTCACATCCCTGCACTGATCCATCTGTTGTTGTGTGGCCCCAAATGGGTTCACAAACAAGGACCTCTCCTTGAAATACATGATCAATGGAAATGTAGTTACAAATTATAGCAACCCTTTGTAAAGCAGCTGTTGTCATAGTTTTTATCTGTGTCTGTAAACATCCAGATAGCTTACAATAAGTGTCCAGTGTCCCTGATGGCAAACAGCACCAGCAGCCACATCATGTTTCAAAAGGTTAAGCTAAGAACAAACACAATTTACACACACACACTTATTTCAGATATCAATATAATGAACAGGTCAAATACTTTTCTAAAACGTTTTTGGGAGCCCTGCCAGACCTGAGTCATCGTATAGGCATCAATAATGCTTGCCCCGGTTCTACGGCCCACAATGCATAGGTATGCATTCACAACCTATAAGCACAAGAGTGACTTCTTATCCATGGTTTCTTACTTAAAAATAGATTTATTAGACAAAGTACCTCGGCCTCCAACTCCTTTCCTGGGGCCAGGTCCATCATATTCAAGGTCTCTTTATGTATGCCTGCCCATAGGTTTCTGATTACTGTAAAATATCAATGACAATCACTGTTACATCTGAAATTGATATTTTAAGGTGTATTTTTTTGGATGTCAACTCACACATTTCTGCATTTTTTTTTTGAGTTTCTGGAGTCTTTTAGCATAGGGATTTTCCTGCAGCTGTTGGTGAAGCACAGTGAGAGAGACGCCATGTTGATGGACACGAACAGCACACATCTTCTCCATGTGGGGACATAAGCTGTTAAATGGTCAATGTTTATGTAAATGGTTTTCCCCCCTTGACTGGCACAATGTTAGCAATTTTTCCCTGGAGTTTGATTATTTGTAGTGGCCTGCGCAGATTTGCCTCTTGCTGGACCCCCTGTTTGACATTTCTAAGGAGAACTAAATCCCTCACTTTAAAGTTGTCCTCCTGTTTTCTTAGAACCCTGCAATGGCTTGTTTTGACATTGTGCTTAACATCTTCATATACGGAGTCGAGCTTGTGTGGTGGGTCTTCTGAGATTTCCTCCGGACATAGCAGCCTGTTCACTTTTGGCGTTTTTCCACTGCACAGAACCAGCTCGCCTCAGCTTGACTCGACTCGGCTTTTTTGGTTTTCCACTGGGTAAACGTTGTACCTGTACCTGTTTCCAGGTACTTTTTTTCGTACCACCTCTGAGCGAGCTGAGGCGATACTAAAATGTGACGTGAAAACCAGAGCTGTGCTCGAGACCACCAAAAGCGAGACCGAGACGAGACCGAGACCTAAGGGGGCCGAGACGAGACCGAGACCGAAGGGGGCCGAGACCGAGACCAGTCAAATCAACACTAAATAATATTACATGTTTTTGGTCCAGTGACCAATGTAAAAAAACACTTGACCAACAACATCAGATCATCTACTGTGTTGTCATCCTGAATGAAATGAATTACATTTTATTAAAAGAGTATGTAGGCCTATTTATTGTCTTATGTAACCATAAAATACAAAAATAAAACCATGATTTTAAAATGCACAGGCTATGATATTAAAATTTAAAAAAATCGAATAAATGAAAATCCATCAAACTGTATGTCCTATGTTGATGTAGTAAATGCTAACACATTTTAGATCACAAGTGACTTGCAATCAAATGATTTGCGCATGATTGGCCGATAAACAAATCTATTTATAATTATTTATCCGTCCACAGTCGGCACGCAGCTTCAGTTGTTTGTCTGCTTGAGCAGGACACGCAAACAAACCGGTTGCATTGCGCACAGTGTTCATTAGTATTGTTACGAGTGCACACGAGACAGCAGCAAACTAACCCGGTTGAACTGCGCACAGTGTTCATATAGATCCGACCAAAACCCTCCAGTTTAATAAAAATCGGACCAAAACGGGTCCAGTTATATAGATCGGACCATAACGGGTCCAGTTTTATGCTCTTTCTGCCGTATGCCCCCCGGACTTATGTATGTCCCACGTCCTTCTGTGTGCATGAGTAATTTCATGTATCGCCCATTTGTAGTAAGCCTATTAATAATGATTGTTTATATTCGTTTAATTTCGATACAAAACAATATTTTGTTGAAGTCTCTTGTAGGCTATATGAATACACTGTGGTTCATTCGTTATTAATTATTGAGTGCAATAGGCGCATGACACATTGGGGCTGTATGTATTTGGCGGAATTCGTTCTGTTTATTTAGTGAAACATATTTCTTTATAAACGTACCTCTTTTTTGTAGTTCAACCAAGCCAATCAGGCTATTGTCTATATGTGTTCTCGTAGTATTTGTCTGTGTATCGCCCATTCAACCATTGCCATCATAGGCTCAGTGAAGTGTGATCGGTGTCTGAGTACCGCATCTAGGGTACCAACGCCCAGCGGCGTGGGATTTTGGTGACAGGAAGGCATAAAAAACATGTAAATAGTAGTTTTATATATTGTTCGGTTTGTGATTTTGCGATTCTGAAAACGGGACATGGTAAAATGCACGTATTTAGGAAAAGTCATGGAAGGACTCGGCTGTAGCTTTTCAATATTATATATGTATTTTAATTACTAACCGCTGTGTGTTTTCGGACAAATTATTTATTTGTGCTCAATGTGCTGAATATAGGCAAAACGAATATAATGGCAGATTGTGCAGACATGATCGAGCATATGTTTAAGATTGAAGTATCTACGTGAATGGGTGCACCCTCTAGCGACGCTGGGGGTGGGCTTTTCTTCAAAAGTAGATAGCCATTGGCGGGATAAGCCACATCAGAAAAAAACAGTCTGACTCTGGACGAAATACAGCCAATGGAAATACAGCCTCTACATGTCATACTTAAATATTTTGCTAGAAAAAATTGTGGGCGATAATTTCTACGCTGGTCTCGACTGGTCTCGGAAGAATTTACGAGTCCTTACTGTCCGAGACCGAGTCGAGACCGAGTCCAAATGTAACCGAGACCGAGACCGAGACCTTAAAAAAGTGGTCTCGAGACCGGTCTCGAGACCGGTCTCGAGTACTACAGCTCTGGTGAAAACACGGCAGACTGCTGATTGGTCAGAGAATCGTCACTATTCACTGCATCATCAATGCACGCGCCAGATGTAGTATCCTGAGTAATCCCACCATTTTTAAATAGTTTGGCCAGAGATTGCGTGAGAGCTGTACATATTATCCATTACGAATACTATGGCAAACCGAAAGAATGCGCCGTGAGAAACAGCCACATCTCGCGGATCAAACACAGCATACACTCGATTTCCTCCATTGTCTTATGTGTGTGTGGGTAGCGAGTGTTGGTAGGAGGACGCGGACCTGAACGAAACACGCTTCTCTTGCCCGGTAGATTATACAAGTAGAGCATTCTAACACGGCACATGTAGTACGTCCGGACTCCATTCATACTACCCGGATTCATACTATATAGAACGTGTGTGTCGCCGCGTCGCGTAGAAGATTACGTCACAGCATTTTCCTGCCGCGTCGCTATGACGACCGGGTACTATTGCGCAGGTACTATCTGCATTGGAAAACGGACCGAAAGCGAGCGGAGCCGAGTCCGGCCAAGTCGAGTCGAGCTGGTTCTTTGTAGTGGAAAAGCGCCATTTGTCGTCTGTGACCTGCCACAAAAAAGAAAGTAAAGGATCGAAATATAGAAGTAGACAAAGATATATATATATATATATAGATAGATATATACACGTTTAAAAAGAGGAACATTAAAGAATCTTAATTAAAATTCTTCATCCACCTCTGAGGGGTACCTCACCTCCCTCCCAAACATTAAAAAGTATGGGCTGTATTTAGTACTCAGCTGCTTCTTTGTCCAAAGTGCAAACATTGTAGACTGCAAATAAATGGTAAATGGACAGCATTTATATAGCGCATTTCACTGACCATGGGGCCACCAAAGTGCTTTACATATTGCCTCATAATTCACTCACACATTCATACACCGACGGCGGTGTCAGCCATGCAAGGCGCCATCAAGCTGGTCGGGAGCAGTGGGGTTAGGGGGCCTTCCGGTTTGTAGACAACCTACATGAGCCACTGGAAATGCAGAATTTCAAATACAGGCATGAGAAGGTAGAAGTGAATATGAGTTCAATTTTACATTAAAGATGCTCTGCTGGGAACAGCCGATCAACATGTTGTGTTGTGACAGCAAAAATGCATTCAGGTATTAAAAAACTAAATTAACCTCTGTATTATGCCATTCAATTTTTCCACAAGGTCAGTAGTATGTGGATGGTAAGGAGAGCATAGGCTTCTTTGGATTCGCAGCTTCTGACACAACCCATAGTTGACCTTGAAAATAATTAGTTGGACAGACATGAAGTCAGCACAGCACTGTGTAATTACATACTGTGGACACAAGGCATTGTTACTGTACCTTATTGCAAAATTCTGAGTCCTGGGGCATCATGTATAAACGCTGCGTACGCACAAAAGAAAACGTACGCCGCTATCTACGCAATAACTTTATAAAAGACTTCCTGACAAACAAGTGGCTCATAAGCTGGTTCCGACTTCCTCGGGCCGCCCTGTTTTGGGCCCTGCGTTACAGAGACGCGTTTTTAGAAAAGTATTTGACCGTTTTGTTTTACAGTTTACAAACTTATCCGAACATTCACTACTCATCTGCGCACTAGAAAGTTAAGTACTCGTTTGTGTTATGCCTTTTCACTGTAGTCGGTGTACTTTTAACCTGAAGGAGAACTACCGCCTTCAAGAGAAGATAGCGAAGTTAGAGTCTCGGTTACAGGTTCATGTGTCAGGGAAGGCTTATGGTAGAGTAGACAGGCAAGCTATTGCGCCTGTGCCACTAGGAACACAGCATAGAGCTAGCCCCTCGGCACAGCCCTGGCAGCCGGGCAACTCCTTCAAGTCTTTCTCGGCTACTGGAAAGAATTGCTACCGACCGGTGAAAATTTGTCTTTCCAACCGATTTTCTCCCTTAGAGTCGGAACCACTGCCCGAGCCGTGCTCTGATGGGAACGAACGGCTTGCAATTTCTGCTGGCAGCCCGGAAAAACTGAAAACGCTAGTTATTGGCGATTCCATTACTCGCAGTATTAGAGGATCAGCCAGCGATCATTCATTGTTTACCGGGGGTCAGGGCCACCGACGTAGCCGCTAATCTGGAGTTGGTGCTAGCGAATTCTAAAACTGGAAAGCGTAGGGAGTATAGAGATATTGTTATTCACGTTGGCACTAACGATGTTAGGATGAGGCAGTCAGAGGTTACGAAGCAGAACCTAGCGTTAGCGTGTAGTTTAGCTAAAAAGATGTGTCGGCATCGAGTAATAGTCTCTGGCCCCCAGGCAGGTCAGGCAGCAGGCTGTTAGCCAGCCTGCTAGTCTAGTGGGATCTGCTGATAGCATAGCCAGAGCAGTCAGCAAACCCTGCACCGTCGACACCGTCATTAAAACTAGGCTCAATAAAATAAAATAAATAAATTAATAAAAGCAACCTTACTAATATAAGGCCCTCAATTAGTCCAGTCATAAATATAACTGACATTAACATCTCATATCTAAAAATAGGTCTCCTAAATATTAGATCACTTACCTCAAAAGCAATTACAGTAAATGAATTAATGACTGATCATAAATTAGACCTAATTGCCCTGTGTGAAACCTGGCTTAAGCCTGATTAATTTATTCCTTTAAATGAAGCTTCCCCTCCAGGTTACACCAGTGATCAGATTCCCCGTGCATCCCGTAAAGGGGGGGTGTTGCTAATATTTATGCTACACAATATAATCTTTCATTAAAACAAATCACTGGGTTTGTGTCTTTTGAAGTATTACTTATGAGAACAAATCAGGGCAATACCTCGTTTTTGATAGCTACTATCTACAGGCCTCCTGGGCCGTACACATTGTTCCTAAGTGAGTTTCCAGAATTCTTGTCCAACATTGTAGTCATGGCAGATTCAATTTTAATCGCTGGTGATTTTAACATCCATATGGAAAATACCAATGACCCTCTTCAAAAGGCATTTAGTGCCATAATTGACTCGGTAGCTTTTCTCCAGCACGTCTCAGGACCTACGCACTGTCACATACTTTAGATTTAGTGTTATCAAAGGGAATAAATGTAATTGATCTAACTATTTTTCCTCAAAATCCTGGTTTATCTGACCATAATCTTATAACATTTAGCATTAAAACAAGTGACACTTTTGCCCCCCAGGTAGGGATCTTTAAAACCCGTTGCATAAATTCTACGACTACTAATAAATTTATTGACGCACTTCCAGGCTCGTTCGGCCTGCTAAATGATGGTAGAGCTACATCATCTATACACAATCAAATAGAGGATCTAAACGATATACTGCGTAACACTTTAGATGCTGTGGCACCCCTAAAAACAAAACCAATACGAAATAAGAAACTTGCTCCCTGGTACACTGACACTACTAGAACACTTAAGCAAGCCTCCAGAAAATTGGAGCGAAAGTGGCGCTCCACGAAGTTAGAAGTATTTAGACTAGCCTGGATTGATAGTACTGTGCTATACCGCAAATCACTTATAAGTGCTCGATCAGCCTACTTATCTAATCTAATCGACACAAACAAAAATAATCCTACATTTCTTTTTGACACAATTGCAAAACTCACTAAAAAGCAATGTTTAACCAATGAAGTGGGTCTTCACTTTAGTTGTGATGAATTCATGAACTACTTCGATGAAAAAATAATCAACATTAGAAAAGAAATTGCAAATTGTACCCTTAACTGCCTCAGTTCTCAAAAACTTTGTTGCCCTGAGAGCCCGCAGAGCTGCCCTGATTTAGTTTCAATGGCGACTCTTGAATCTTTTGTACCTGTGTCTCTTGAAACATTTACAAAATTAATAAATAGTTCAAAATCAACCAACTGTCAACTAGACCCAATTCCAACTAAATTACTTAAGGAGTTACTTCCTGTGCTTGGCCCATCAATGTTGAACATAATAAATTGCTCCCTGTCCTCCGGATCAGTGCCAACCTCACTAAAAATTGCAGAAATTAAGCCTCTGCTAAAAAAATTTAACTTAGATCCAGACATCCTAAAAAACTACCGACCAATATCAAACCTCCCGTTTCTTTAAAAAATCCTCACTACAACTTACGGCCTTTCTGAAGACAAATAATATATATGAAAAACTTCAGTCCGGTTTTAGACCCCATCATAGCACTGAGACTGCACTTGTTAAGGTGGTAAACAACCTTTTATTGGCTTCTGACAAAGGTTCTGCATCTCTCCTATTGCTTCTTGATCTTAGTGCTGCCTTTGACACTATTGATCACTCCCTTCTCTTGGAGAGATTAGAGACCCTTGTTGGGCTAAGAGGACATGTTCTCGATTGGTTTAGATCTTATTTATCAGATAGACTTCAGTTTGTTTGTGTAGATGGCTTATCCTCTAACAAATCAAAGGTATACTTTGGTGTTCCACAAGGCTCAGTCTTAGGACCACTTCTGATCTCACTCTATATGTTACCTTTGGGTAATGTAATTCGAAAACATAATGTCAATTTTCACTGCTATGCCGATGACAGCTGTATATTGCTATGAAACATGGAGAAGCCACTAAATTAGCCACTATGGAAGCTTGTGTTTCAGATATACGAAAGTGGATGACAGAGAATTTTCTGCTCCTAAATTCAGATAAAACTGAAATGCTAGTTTTAGGACCTAAGAAACAGAGAGATTTATTGACAGACCTTACGCTGAACCTAAACGGATGTATAGTCATTTCACAAAAAACTGTCAAAAACCTTGGAGTGACCCTTGACCCGGATCTCTCATTTGACGATCACATAAAATATATTTCAAGGACAGCATTTTTCCATCTTCGGAATATTGCAAAAATCAGAAATTATTTATCAAAAATTGATGCAGAAAAACTAATCCATGCTTTTGTTACCTCAAGATTAGATTATGTTCTATTCTCTGGTTACCCAGATAAATACGGCTGCTAGAATCTTAACTAGAACTAAGAAGTTTAACCATATTACCCCAGTTTTAGCCTCTTTACATTGGCTGCCTGTTAAGGCTAGGGCAGACTTTAAAGTACTACTGTTAACATATAAAGCTTTACATCAACTTGCTCCCACCTACCTCGCTGAATTAGTCCAGCCATACATACCCACGCGTAACCTTAGATCAAAGGATGGTGGTCTCCTAATTGTACCTAAAACTTCTAAACAAACAGCTGGAAGTAGAGCCTTCTCCTATAGAGCTCCTCTATTATGGAATGAGTTGCCAATCTGGGTTAGAAATGTAGATTCTGTTCAAACCTTTAAATCACAATTAAAAACATATCTTTTCAGTAAGGTCTATGGTTGAGTGTAATATGGCCCAGGGTACGAAGGTTGAACGGAAGGCTCGGATCTCATTCTGCCCTGCTGTCTTTGCCTTGCGGGTTCACATCTCCCCTGGGGTGTCCTCTCGATTGCTGCCTGGGGGGTGGAGTCACTGGCTCGCTATGGTTCCCTGTTGTTGCCTCTCGAGTAGCTTTTCGAGCAAAAACGATACCTCCAGGCTGCTGCCTGGGGGGTGGAGTCACTGGCTCGCTATAGCTCTCCTTTGTTCGCTCAATCCGAGTAGCTAGTGAACAAACTCTGATTATCCCAGTTAACTGTGGGGAGGAGTCACTGGTTCGCTATAGCTCTCCTTTGTTCGCTCAATCCGAGTAGCTGGTGAATTAAACTCTGATTATCCCAGTTAACTGTGGGGAGGAGTCACTGGCTCGCTATAGCTCTTGTTTGTTCCACCAGCTCGAGTAACTTTGTGAGCAAAAACTAAACCTGCCCGAGTGGTCATGGTCGATTGGTGTCCCTGGGTTGATGCTCGGCATAGTGGGTGGGTGTTTTCCGGCCTATTGGGCCCTGTTTCGGGGTTTACCCTGTTCAGGGCCCCAGCTTCACTGGACCCCCCTGTCTCATTCTAAGATCTATGCTGCTATATTATGGTGCCGGGGACGTAGGGAACCAGGGTGTCTAACCTTTCCTGTGTCCTGTCTCTACTAACATCTGTCTGGACTTGTCCTGGGTTTACCCGTTCATGGCCATTGTCTCACTAACCCCCCTGTCTCCTTTTAAAGTATTATGTTCGGTATACTATTGTGCCGGGAACTAGTGTCCAACCTTTCCCTGTGTTTGTGTCCACTTCTGTCAGGGGGACCGCTCCAGCTTGGAGCATATGCTGGATCCTCCCTGGGGCCCCTGACTGTGCGGCTGACGGAACAGCTGATGCAACCGGAGCTTCTTCCTCCAAGCCTATCAAATCCAACATCCCTCCCGGACATCCCGGACTATTTTGTTTCTCAGTTTTTCACACCTCGCTTGTTGTATTGTCATAAACTGACCCAGCCCAGCCAGAAGAGGACTGGTGATCCCTCAGAGCCTGGTTCCTCTCTAGGTTTCTTCCTAAATCTGACTTTCAGGGAGTTTTTCCTAGCCGCCGTGTATCAACTTGTTCAACTTGTTGATGTTTGCTCTGTCGGATTCAGGCTGGTGATTGTAAAAGCACTTTGTGACAACTTTTGTTGTAAAAAGGGCTTTATAAATAAATTTGATTGATTGATTGACCCGGAGAAACCACTCTGTGCCAGTCCCACACTTTCCAAAGAGAATTGGCTGACAGGTCTGGGATATCTCAGCCAACCCTTAGCTGGGTTATGTCAGACGTGTTAGTAGGTATAATAGGTTTGTATCATAATTACATAAAGGTTCCATACACTGCGGGTGAACGGGCAAACGAAATTGCCGCAATTTGCGCGCAATGTCTGTTTTCCCAAATCGGTGCAGCGAGTGAGAATGAAAATGCCTTCATAAATCTAAAACATTCGATCAATTTCCAAATAATTTGTGAGGCAGACATGTTGTTCACTAATGTAGTTGTCACCCATGTGATGAGCTGTGTTGTACACAGGGTGGTTAGGGAGAGCACTCTGTGTATTGTTGTAATTAGGAACACAGCTGTTTTGAGTTTAGTTAAGCACCGGGCATAGGTTAGTAATTAGGTGGCTATATAAGGTTCTAGGGAGTGTCACTTGGGTTGTCGGTTATTGTTACCAGTTCACGTTATTTTATATGGTGAGTGTTTGTCCTTAGAGTTTACTGTATTTGAATGTCTGTTTTAAGTCGCTTTGTGTAAGCGCATTTTATTTCATTACAGTATATGTTTTCCTTTCGTGTTACGTGGTTGTTTTAGTTTTGTGTAAATTAAACGCCAGAACGAAGGAACATCATTGGCTCCGCGTGTGGCTCTATGCACTACACCTCCCGCAATTCGTGACAGAATAACCAACCATGAAAGATATGAGCCAGCGGAGCTATGCTTCATATCCTCCAGTTCAAGAGTGCTTAGTTGGCACACGGCGCTACAGGCAGATGGAGAGTGAGGCGCAGCTGGACAGGGAGCTAAAGCCGGTCCCCACCTACAGTGTGCCTAAGCCGGTCCCATTCCCTGCATGCCTGGGTGAGTGGCCCCATCATCCCTCCGAGTACCTGGAGGCGTGTTTCCTTACACCTTCGCCGGAGTTTCAGGATTGGCCCCTCCCCCCTGCGCCGGAGTTCCCGGAGTGGCCCCTCCCCCCTGCGCCGGAGTTCCCGGAGTGGCCCCTCCCCCCTGCACCGGAGTTCCCGGATTGGCCCCTCCCTCTTGTCCGGGAGGCCCCTTTTCTCCTTTGTCCTACCCTTCCTCCCGAGTGCCTGGAGGCGTGGCCTCTTCCTCCTCCCGAGTGCCTGGAGGCGTGGCCTCTTCCTCCTCCCGAGTGCCTGGAGGCGTGGCCTCTTCCTCCTTTTTCCTCCTCCTCTCCTGCCCCCAGAGGAGTGTTCCTTGTCCTATCCCCTAGTGTCTTTGGAGAAGTGGCTCCTATTCGCTCTGCCACCGCCAGCCGCTCAAAAGACACAAAAACGAAAACTGCCTCTGTGGCGGAGTATGCAGCGGGGAGACCCCGGCTGAGCCACCTCCTTGGCGGTGTCCAGCCCTCCCGCCCTTGTCTGTGGATATTTCCTGGCCCGTCTGGGATCCAGACCGTTAGGGTGGGGTTATGTCACCCATGTGATGAGCTGTGTTGTACACAGGGTGGTTAGGGAGAGCACTCTGTGTATTGTTGTAATTAGGAACACAGCTGTTTTGAGTTTAGTGAAGCACCGGGCATAGGTTAGTAATTAGGTGGCTATATAAGGTTCTAGGGAGTGTCACTTGGGTTGTCGGTTATTGTTACCAGTTCACGTTATTTTATATGGTGAGTGTTTGTCCTTAGAGTTTACTGTATTTGAATGTCTGTTTTAAGTCGCTTTGTGTAAGCGCATTTTATTTCATTACAGTATTTGTTTTCCTTTCGTGTTACGTGGTTGTTTTAGTTTTGTGTAAATTAAACGCCAGAACGAAGGAACATCATTGGCTCCGCGTGTGGCTCTATGCACTACACCTCCCGCAATTCGTGACAGAATAACCAACCATGAAAGATATGAGCCAGCGGAGCTATGCTTCATATCCTCCAGTTCAAGAGTGCTTAGTTGGCACACGGCGCTACAGGCAGATGGAGAGTGAGGCGCAGCTGGACAGGGAGCTAAAGCCGGTCCCCACCTACAGTGTGCCTAAGCCGGTCCCATTCCCTGCATGCCTGGGTGAGTGGCCCCATCATCCCTCCGAGTACCTGGAGGCGTGTTTCCTTACACCTTCGCCGGAGTTTCAGGATTGGCCCCTCCCCCCTGCGCCGGAGTTCCCGGAGTGGCCCCTCCCCCCTGCGCCGGAGTTCCCGGAGTGGCCCCTCCCCCCTGCACCGGAGTTCCCGGATTGGCCCCTCTCCCCTCTTGTCCGGGAGGCCCCTTTTCTCCTTTGTCCTACCCTTCCTCCCGAGTGCCTGGAGGCGTGGCCTCTTCCTCCTCCCGAGTGCCTGGAGGCGTGGCCTCTTCCTCCTCCCGAGTGCCTGGAGGCGTGGCCTCTTCCTCCTTTTCCTCCTCCTCTCCTGCCCCCAGAGGAGTGTTCCTTGTCCTATCCCCTAGTGTCTTTGGAGAAGTGGCTCCTATTCGCTCTGCCACCGCCAGCCGCTCAAAAGACACAAAAACGAAAACTGCCTCTGTGGCGGAGTATGCAGCGGGGGAGACCCCCGGCTGAGCCACCTCCTTGGCGGTGTCCAGCCCTCCCGCCCTTGTCTGTGGATATTTCCTGGCCCGTCTGGGATCCAGACCGTTAGGGTGGGGTTATGTCACCCATGTGATGAGCTGTGTTGTACACAGGGTGGTTAGGGAGAGCACTCTGTGTATTGTTGTAATTAGGAACACAGCTGTTTTGAGCTTAGTGAAGCACCGGGCATAGGTTAGTAATTAGGTGGCTATATAAGGTTCTAGGGAGTGTCACTTGGGTTGTCGGTTATTGTTACCAGTTCACGTTATTTTATATGGTGAGTGTTTGTCCTTAGAGTTTACTGTATTTCAATGTCTGTTTTAAGTCGCTTTGTGTAAGCGCATTTTATTTCATTACAGTATTTGTTTTCCTTTCGTGTTACGTGGTTGTTTTAGTTTTGTGTAAATTAAACGCCAGTACGAAGGAACATCATTGGCTCCGCGTGTGGCTCTATGCACTACACCTCCCGCAATTCGTGACAGTAGTGGCTCGGTGGCATGGATCAAACCCAACGTTACTTTTCCGGTTTTCCTCCGTGGTTTCCGTAATGTTTCAATCAATGAATATGACATTTTTTTCTGACGGCTCATGCAATTTTTTTGTTACTATTCGCTCTTTTTGCAGAACTCCACACGCAACTAAGAAAACCTTTCACCAAATTATCAAAACATTGTAGTTCTCTTATTAAAGCTAAAAAACCTTGCTTAACTCTTCACACTTTTGTAAAAAATGTATTTTCATATCGAAACAGTTAACACAAACCATCGCATTAATAAGCACACAATGCGTCAGCTACACACTGATGGCATGAATAAAAAACACATCTGGCTTTTGCTTTTTTTCTGTGAACAAGCTAAGACATGTCAGTTTGAGGTCATACTTTTGTATAAGTTCTGTAAACATACAGGGATGCAAACTTCAAGTATTTGTTTATTTACACACATCAAAACGAACATTAGTGTTTTTTCCAAGTCAAAACACAAAATAGTAATTACAGTTATAAAAAAAAGATTCACCCTTCATTGTGTCGTCTCTCTGGGTCCGGCCACAAAATTTCATCTACATCACATGCAATGTCCTCTAGTCCAAGGCACCGGAGAAAATATCTTCTTGAATGCCGTATCCAGCCCTGACATGATGTCTGGTCAATATCACCACATGCCTCCTCCATTGCCTGTAGAAGGGCTATGCATTGATGGGGGATTGATTGATATGTGGGGAGGTTAAGTGCAGTGAAGAGTGGGTGATCTGTAAACCAGTTGGATTTATGAATGGAGAGTATGTGGGGAGGTTAAGTGCAGTGAAGAGTGGGTGATCTGTAAACCAGTTGTGGACCAAAGCAGCCGTATGGAAACTAACATTGTCCCATACGTTATCATATCTGATCTGGTCTCTGAGCGTTACTGAGCATCTCATGTAAGGTGTCCAGGAACCTATGCCTCGTATTCTGAAAACAGTAAACACAAATCCATAACCCAATTCACCAAACATCCTATTTTCAGGTCGAAATGAAGCACTATATCAAAACCATTAACTCTTGCTGAAAAATAAACTTTGACCTCAGATGGACACACAAGCTGTCCAACATACACTCAAACTTAGTTGTACACACTGAAACTTAGTTGTACACACTGAAACTTAGTTGTACACACTGGTGTAATAAATTCAATGTGAGTCGTATATAAGGCTCGCGGTCATACACTTTCCACCGCCATGCCGAAAAAACCTTGAGTTAAGAAACGGAGAGTATGCAGGCAGAAAGAGGTTGGAAAATATTGGGTTATCGGTTAACCAGTCACGAACCAGAGCAGCGAGATGGAAGCTGACGTTATCCCAAACAACAGCATAGTGAGGGTGCTCTGGTTGTGCTGGTTCCCTGTGGTCCAGCTGGAACATATGCTCTCTTAGACCATCAAGGAATGCAAGAAGGAGCGTAGTATTATAGGATCCTAGACTGGCATGGCGGTGGAGTACCCCTCGTTGGCTGATGGCTGCGCACATTGTGACATTCCCTCCACGCTGACCAGGCACATTTACAATAGCCCGATGGCAGATTATATTCCTCCCCCTTCTTTTGGTGAGGTTGAAACCAGCCTCATGCACAAAGATAATTTCAGGTGGAACAGGCCAGCCGTCAATCTCAAAGATTCTCTGCAAAACACATCAAAACACAATAGTACATCACTACCCTGAAGCACAGTTCAAGAGGGCACAAATGGCAGCATAAACTGCTATACTGTGATGGTGCACAATACTTCATACAATATCAAAAGCCATACCTGAACATATTCCATTCGTTGGTCTTTTTACTCGGTAAGAGTTTCATTCAAAAGGGACGCGGTGCACCTGTTTCATCTGGAACCGATGCATTCGGAAGGATGCAATCAATTGTGGAAATGAAATTATCCTCAATCCCTCTCCTTTGAATCTCTCACAGGCAGATGACATTATTGGCAATGACCATGTTTACAAGCTCCCTCTTGCTCCTCTGACAAAAGTCTTAGCCTCCCACCACCAGATGGTCGTCTCTGTATCCTACAAAAATAGAAGCGTGCATTACTGTACATTTGATGGATTTATTTAGTATTACAGAAGCATAGTACAACAGTGCATGTGATGTCACAGAGTACAGCACTCAAAAGTTAGTGTACAGAGCAGTCGTACTGTAAGTACACCTACCTGTTTTCCTCCCTAAAGGTTCTGATGATGGAGGCGACGGTGAAGCGACTCAAATTAGGCTGGACTCGTTGCCCAGCCTCCCTCATGGTCATACCATGGACAAGAACATGGTCCACTAAAATCGCTCGAATTTCATTCATTTCTCCTTGCCCTTCCTCCTGTCCTTCGTCGCCTTCCTCCTCCTCGACCATGTCCTCTTCCTCTCCCTGCTCGACCGTCATTTCTCTGTGGATCCATTGTTCCAAAACTGAATGAACTGACTCTGGCCGTTTTATCTATTGAAAGTTCTGATTGGTGATCAATTTTTACTCGCAGTGTTTCCACCTTGGTAATTGTGTGCTAAATGAGCTTCAGCTGTGCTGACTTGAGTGAGAAATATTGAATGCTGTGGTTTCTAAATGAGAACATGGTGTAGGCAATGCGAAATTACGGGATTTGTGTGTAGAGTTTTGCAGTAAGAGTTCTACCAATCTGACTCGTGTGTCAAAACCAGGGAATAGTGTTTATAGTTTAGTGAAATGGGTGTGCTTTTTGAAAAATGGCATTATGGTTTAGACATTTTAGTTTAAAAGCCTGGTTATAGTGTTTTAGCAATTGAGGAAAAACTGTAATTGTCCATAGTGGTGTCTGCTCACAAAGAAAGATAACAATTCCATTAGACAGTCCGTCCCCGACAGGCCAATTAGCAACACCTGGTTCTTCTCCAGATCCTTTCTTGAGGACATAAGGTCCACACCCACATATCTTCTAATCATAAAACTTACCCCCTGTCCTACAGGAGGCTTATCTAAAACATTGCTTAACACTACACTCACTTAAAGGATTATTAGGAACACCTGTTCAATTTCTCATTAATGCAATTATCTAAGCAGCCAATCACATGGCAGTTGCTTCAATGCATTTAGGAGTGTGGTCCTGGACAAGACAATCTCCTGAACTCCAAACTGAATGTCAAAGGGAAAGGTGATTTAAGCAATTTTGAGTGTGGCATGGTTGTTGGTGCCAGACGGGCCGGTCTGAGTATTTCAAAATCTGCTCAGTTACTGGGATTTTCACAAACAACCATTTCTAGGGTTTACAAAGAATGGTGTGAAAAGGGAAAAACATCCAGTATGCGGCAGTCCTGTGGGCGAAAATGCCTTGTTGATGCTAGAGGTCAGAGGAGAATGGGCTGACTGATTCAAGCTGATAGAAGAGCAACTTTGACTGGAATAACCACTCGTTACAACCGAGGGTATGCAGCAAAGCATTTGTGAAGCCACAACACGCACAACCTTGAGGCAGATGGGCTACAACAGCAGAAGACCCCACTGTGTACCAACCATCTACACTACAAATATGAAAGAGGCTACAATTTGCACGAGATCACCAAAATTGGACAGTTGAAGACTAGAAAAATGTTGCCTGGTCTGATGAGTCTCGATTTCTGTTGAGACATTCAGATGGTATAGTCAGAATTGGGCGTAAACAGAATGAGAACATGGATCCATCATGCCTTGTTACCACTGTGCAGGCTGGTGGTGGTGTAATGGTGTGGGGGATGTTTTCTTGGCACACTTTAGGCCCCTTGGTGCCAATTGAGCATTGTTTAAATGCCACGGCCTACCTGAGCATTGTTTCTGACCATGTCCATCCCTTTATGACCACCATGTACCCATCCTCTGATGGCTACTTCCAGCAGGAAGCTTGAATCATTTCAAATTGGTTTCTTGAACATGACAATAAGTTCACTGTACTGAAATGGTCACCAGATCTCAACCCAATAGAGCATCTTTGGGATGTGGTTGAACGGGAGCTTCGTGCCCTGGATGTGCATCCCACAAATGTCCGTCAACTGCAAGATGCTATCCTATCAATATGGGCCAACATTTCTAAAGAATGCTTTCAGCACCTTATTGAATCAATGCCATGTAGAATTAAGGCAGTTCTGAAGGCGAAAGGGGTTCAAACACAGTATTAGTATGGTGTTCCTAATAATCCTTTAGGTGAGTGTATATGGGTCTCTTTTTCTGCAGTAACCCTAACCCCATTCTTCCTCTGCCCCCAGCATTTGGCTGTCTAGCGATTCTGTAAAGTAGTTAAGTAAGTTCAGTATTTTTACATGGGATTGTTGTGTTTCTCATTAGAGTAACACAACAGACAGCTCACTTCTTCACCTCTTCTTGCTCCCACCATTGTACTTCACACAGACAGCTCACCTGTGGCTTATTTATAGAGCTTAGGCTGATTGCAAAATGAACTAATTATCCAAAACAGTTTTCACATGTGACAGTGTGCCAGACAGTTGGCAAAATAGTGTAAATAATAGTCATACATGTGTAGAGTTTGGCTGAGTGTGTTGATCATTTAGAAAATGAGTGTAAAGCAGTGAGTTGTGTTTACAGGTCTGCAAAAAGAGTCATGTGCAGTGGATTGTACCTAGAGTTTTGCAAAACGTGTGTTACAAAATTGCAAACTGAGTGCAAAGCAGGGTTTGTGCTTTTAGTTTTGCGAACTCAGTGAGTGGTTTTACCATGTTCTAATAGTTTAAGAAATTGTGCTATTTAGGGTGTTTCTTTGACTATTTTATTTTATTTTATGACTATTTCTTTGACTAATATATATATATATAATAAAGTGTGCTATGACAGTCACGGTTAGGTTTTATGCATTCAGAAAAAACTGTAATTTAGGGCGTTTCTTTGACTATGTGCTTTGACTATGCGTGACATGAAAAAGCTGCGCCTCATTTAGAGTTCATTGTTATTTATTAGTCGAAAACAGCATAGGACGTGCGTGCGCACGCTTTTATAAATTCAAATATTTTTGCCCGTACGTACATCCTACGTTTTGTCCGTACGCCACTTCTGACGCAAATCCACCGCAAAGTTTTATAAATGAGGCCCCTGGTCTGCAGTCTAGTTGTTGCACCAAATTTGTAAAATAAAATCAAGAATACAATTTGACACCTCAACTGCGGTTTTACTTTTTGAGTGGGTAGGCTTCTGCCCAAATGATGAAATAATCAACCATGAAAAATACGTTCTGATTACCACCATCTGTTAGTGTGAGTTTACCCACCAGATCCATCCCAACAAGTTCCAGAGGCTCTGAAACCTGAGAAAAATTATAAAAAATAAATTAGAATTAAGTCAATGTTTTCAGAAGTCTCTATATGCCATCATTTCGTTTACCACTATTGGATTATATTGTGTCTTTTTTTTAATGGCTGCCCTCTTCAACAAATACACCCAAATATTTAAGAATAATGATGATCATTAAAAACATTTGTTTAGTGTTATATCCACAGACAGGAATGTTACATTTGCAAAAATACACATTACAATTCCTGGTGCTTAATGACAGGAATGTACGTAGGTAGATGAACTATGTTCTCACTAATCAGTCCCTCCAGAAAAACGTGATTATGCGATCGCTGAATTCAATGCATAATCAGCCAAAGTCTGCATATATATGCGTGGGTCGCATTTCTTCAAATACTCCGCAATCTCGCCGCATAAATTGCTGATTTCTGTGCAAAATATGCAGGGCTTGCATGATTTCATAATCCCCGCATTTTCGTCGCAAAAAAGTCACATATCTTAGCAGTAAGTTGGAAAATGTTGTGTTTACTTCACACACGAGCAGCCACCCCCCTGTTGCCATGGGAACGTTATGAAGTGACGTAATTACGCGACAAGAACATCACCGAAAAGCTGCAAACCCTGCGAATAAGCCATGATGAAGCCCGCAAATAAATTTCATTTGCCAACAAACATTCACGAGTTCGCACTTACATGCCAATTAAGGGATAGGTTTAATGCGTATTTGGCGTGCTGTCCGGAGGGAGGGTTCCGGGCTTGGAATCCGGCCCGAACCCAGAGTACCCCCCCCCCGCATGTAAGTGGTTAGGACTAGAATTTGAGCGGAGAAGGGGTGGTGGGGGTATGCTGCGAGCTGTCAGCGGAGCGAGGTAAGACTGCTGAGTCTATATGTACCCTAGTCGTTGATTGCTGAGAGCTTCCACCTGTAATTAATTAGCTGAAAGTCCTCCTCCCGAACCTTGTTAGTAAACCTCATTTCACGAGTTCGCACTTACATGCCAATTAAGGGATAGATTTAATGCGTATTTGGCGTGCTGTCCGGAGGGAGGGTTCCGGGCTCGGAATCCGGCCCGTGGCTCCGAGCTCGGAATTCGGCCCGAACCCAGAGTACCCCCCTAACGCTAAGGAGCAGAGGACAGCCGCCGGATTAAAAACCCCCCAGAGTGCCGAGCTTGGCAGACTGGCATCTCGAGGAAGGGTCTGATTTATTTATTTTATTTATTTTTTTGTATGCGCGGGGGCCTGTGAGGCGGTTCCTGGCCTGGACTGGATGGGCCCTGCTGGCCTGTGGACGTGGGGTGTTTGAACGTTTGTTGTGGGACCGATGCCCGCTTGGTATAGTTCCTATTCCGACCGCTGTGAGACCGAAGCTCGCTGGACGTACAGGAAGGTGAGTGTTTGCCCGGGAGGTTTCCTCACGCGGCATCTGCTGGAAACCGTATGCTTGGTGGATGAAAGAGGAAACGTGGGAGCTTTTGCTGTGGGACCAATGCACGTTTGGTATGGATTCCTAATCCGACCGCTGTGAGACCGAAGCTCGCTGGACGGAAAGGAGATATGTACAGGAAGGTGAGTGCTTGCCCGGGAGGTTTCCTCGCGCGGCATCTCACTTGGGCGGGTGTGCTGCGGCACTTGGGTGGGAGTGCTGCGGCACTTGGCTGGGCTGGAGTGCTGCGGCACTTGGGCGGGTGTGCTGCGGCACTTGGGCGGGGGCGTGTGTGCTGCGGCACTTGGCTGGGCTGGAGTGCTGCGGCACTTGGGCGGGGGCGTGTGTGCTGCGGCGCTGGGCTGGAGTGCTGCGGCACTTGGTTGGGGCTGGAGTGCTGCGGCACTTGGGCGGGGGCGTGTGTGCTGCGGCACTTGGCGGGGCGGGAGTGCTGCAGCACTTGGGCTGGAGTGCTGCGGCACTTGGGCGGGTGTGCTGCGGCACTTGGGCGGGGGCGTGTGTGCTGCGGCACTTGGCTGGGCTGGAGTGCTGCGGCACTTGGCTGGGCTGGAGTGCTGCGGCACTTGGCTGGGGCGGGTGTGCTGCGGCACTTGGCTGGAGCGGGTGTGCTGCGGCCCTTGGCTGGGGCGTGTGTGCTGCGGCACTTGGGCTGGGGCGTGTGTGCTGCGGCACTTGGGCTGGGGCGGGTGTGCTGCGGCACTTGGGCTGGGGCGGGTGTGCTGCGGCACTTGGGCTGGGGCGGGTGTGCTGCGGCACTTGGGTTGCTTATTTCGGGGGAGGAAGCGCCGTGCATCAGGTTTACGGGAATACCAATTCTGAATAGCGAGGGACCGGAGTAGGGATATGGTCCGCCTCCGGAGCCAGCGTCCTGAATTTCTGAAACAGAAAGCGAGACAGGGAGTCAGCGATTTGGTTCTCTGACCCGGGAATATGCTTAGCGATGATAATGAATTGGTCGCAAGCTGCGATCCAGGTGAGGCGCCTTAAGAGTGGCATCAGAGCGGGTGAGTGGGAGCAGCCTCTGTTAATGCAGTGCACGGTAGCCTCATTGTCGCAATGCTCTAGGATGCTTGTAGAGGCCCATTCCTTTCCCCATAGGAAAGCTGCCACTACGAGGGGGTAGAGCTCGAATAGCGCTGAGGATTGCGGTATTTCCTGGAACTGAGGTGGCTACGGAGCCGCGAACCAACGACCTTGGTAGAAACCCCCGAACCCGATTGAGGGGGCGGCGTCTGTGAACAGTTGGATGTCGGTGGGGGTCGCGACAAGGTTTTTATATATAAAGGGGCGACCCTGCGGGATGATGCGCATTGCGAAGTTTAAATGGCCGAGCAGGGATAAGAGTTCGCGTTTCGAGAGGAAAGATTTCTCGAGGAAGGTAGAGGAGACGAGAATTATTCGGTCGATTTTCTCCTTTGGTAGGGATGCTTGGAATTCCCTAGAATCCAAATTAATCCCTAGAAACTCGATGGACGTCGCGGGGCCCATGGTTTTCTCCTCTGCGAGGGGGATTCCTAGCTCGGAGAAAACGTTTTGGACTGAGAGGAGGTGCGCGGCTGGTATGGCGTTGGGAGGCGAGATTATTAGAAAATCGTCTAGCAGGTGAATGAGATGGGGGATGGCGTAGTTGTTTGACAGGATCCAGCAGACTGCTTCTGATAGCATGTCGAATATCTTAGGGCTGCTTTTGCATCCGAACGTTAGACGTACGGCGAAATAGTATTTCTCGAGCCAGCGGACTCCAAAGAGATGCCATGAGTCGGGATGGATGGGCATGACTTTGAAAGCGGAGGTAACGTCAACTTTGGCCAGCCAGGCGCCCCGACCCGCGACTTTAATCATGTCGATTGCCTGGTCAATGTCGTGGAATTTAAGCGAGAATTCTTCGAGAGGGATCAAGCTGTTTATACTTGGGAACGGGGAATTGTGAGGGGCTGACAGGTCGATAATTAGATGTTTTTTACCAGTGAATTTTCTTGTGGCCACTCCGATGGGGCTGATGCGGAACAGGTCTAATGGGGGTTTGTTGAACGGGCCGATCATGAAGCCTGACTCGACCTCTTTTTTGATCAGTTGGTCTACTACTTCGGGTTCTATATGGGCGGATAGCAGGTTGTTACATATAAGGTTTTGTGACAGTGGGCACTCTAAGCCTGGTTTAAAGCAATTTTTTAAGCCTGATAGTAGGTAATCCGTAAATTCGGCATCCGGGTGGAGGGCCAGTTCGAAATGCATGCGCGAAATATTTACAGGAGTCGTCAAGTAATTTTTGGATGTTTTATTTGCAGATTTGTAGACTGGACATACAAGGCGGGCGTGGGCGCCGCCGCAGAAACTACAAATGTGCATGAAGCGGCAGAGTGCTCTGTGGCATCTGCCCGAGTTGAAATTGTCGCAGAGCTGTCTGCCTTCAACGAAAGCGGAGACCTGGGTTGCGCTGGTGGTTGCCGTACGCGGTACGTAGCTGGTGGACTTGCTCGAACTGGTGGGGGGAGGGGGGGAGGGGTTAACTTGTGGGCATGAGGCTGTGGGGTGCGCCGCGGACCTGCACACTGCGCAAGTGATGTTCCTGCAGCCTAGGAACACCCTGTTGTGCAGGTCTGGGTCGAGTGCGCCCCAGTAGGGGCACTGGTTCCACTGTGCGACTCACGGAAAAGAGCTTGTGATAGGTGTAGAAGTGCCCCCCCCCATAGGACAGCGCGAGTTCGGCTATGATCGCTTGATAGTCGTTCAGTTCGCGCCGCCTTTGGGGGAAAACGGAACAGATTATATCGGTGAACCGGGAAAAGGCCATTGAGAATTCGGGGAAGGAGAGAACGCGAGATGAGTGGGTGGTTGTGTTCCTTAGGGTGACTGAGTACTCCCCGCAGTCTATCCGGCGTTCTGGTTCAGCTGCGGGAAGAAGAGAGAGCAGAGATGAAAGGTCTGCGTCCGCGCCTGAGAGGATCTGGGCGCGGATGTGCTGGGAAACCGGCGGGGGTTCCATGGCGACGGCGTTAGATGGCACAGGCATCGGGGTGGCTGTGAAGAGGGAGTATGGGGATTTGGATTGGGTGGAGGCGCCGGGGAGGGTGTACCCCGGAGCTTGGAACGTAGGCGGTGGGAACGAGCCTAGGGGACCTGCTGCGGCAAGGGGGGGAAGTTAGGCGGGGGGAAAGGAGGCTGGAAGGGAAAAGGGGGAGCTTGCGCTGCGAGCGGGGGCGGGCCCGCGCTTGTTTGAAGCTGCGGGCCACTGCTGGTGGGCGGGGTTAGCTGTGGGCCACTGCTGGTGGCCGGGGTTGGCACCTGGTGGGTAGAAGGACTGGAGTCGAGGGATAGCCTGTACAGCTGCTGGCTGCGGAAGCTGCGCGCTAGTGCCTGGGGCCAGAGCTCGGGGCTGCTGGAAAGGGAGAGGGTAATTGGGGGTGTAGAGTTGCGCTACGGAAGGGAAGCCGCTGGGCTCGTCCGGACGCGCCGCTGCGGCGGCGGAGGCATTTGCGGAACGCAGCGAGCGGTGTCCTGAGCGGGAGGACGACGGAGTTGCCTGGGCCGGAATGCTTAGGGCCCCGCAGGTTTTGCCCTGCCTGCGGGCGGGTTTAGGAGGAGCTTGGAGGGAGACGTACAAGTCGTACAGCTCCGCCTTGTGCATTTTTCTGGAGACCTGCGTGTGCGAGTAGCCTAGCGCCTGTCTCAACCCGGCTACGGTCCACTTCCCGATGGGAGGGATCGTCGGGACGGTCGAGCGGTAGGAGGAGGCCGGGGAAATAGGAGGTGGTCTTGCTGGGGACGGGAAGCCTGGTACCGGCGTCTGAGAGAACGCACGGCTGGTCGGGCCGGAGTGCGGCCGCGGGATGAGGTCCTGGTTTCTCTGATCCACAGTCCCCACCAAACTGGCTGCAGGGAAACTCCTCAACAATAGAATTTGGCTCTTCTGCAGTCAGTACAACTTTGGCCAGGAGCTGTGCCTGATTTCTTTTTCACCTGCAGATGTAGTACAGGTCTCCATCTGGTGTTTCAATATCATAATATTATATTTAGTTGGAGTTGTAGCATAACAGATAAGCATGAATATTTGCATACTGCATGTTTCTCCTGCTGTGCGCTAGTATGGTAGAGAAAATGAGTGAAATACACAAGTCGAACGGATTACCTTTTCAGATGGTTTATTAAAAAGAATTTAACACAACAATAAACTCTTTGCCCTGTTCAAAGTTCTATCCGCGGATCGATCCAGAGAGAGCGAGACCGTGCTAGTAAAATGCAACTTCTTTTAAAGCCTCTAGGAAACTCCTCCTAGCATGTTCAGAAGCGCCTCCCAACTCAGATACACTACACACATAAACTACTCATTACCACCCCTAATGGTCAGATAACCAAAATACAGTTACTACTAACACACGGACTAAATACTTCATACTAATAAATGTAAAATTAAACAGAAAACATCAAATGTAGACTAAAAGTAAACAATCAATGCTATAGAATACTAATGAGGTAAACATAATAATAATATAAAAGAGATTAAGAAATATAAAATGTAAACAACCTGAAATTCTACCACACTAGCGTTTGGAAGTGATGCGTTGCTTGTAAAGAACCACAAAAGGTATGGAAACATAATACTATTTATTCAGATATTCTTTCAATGTGCTGTTTAGGTCTCTTAACACTAGAAGCGCCGGAGGTGGGTCATTTGACCCAGAGGCACGTAAAAAAATCTTTTTGCGGCACTCTATTAACCTACAGAAAAATCCTTTTAGATATGCTCCTAGATATGCATGCTTTATCCCCCTGTTTTTTTTCCTGTTAAAATAATCATTGGAAATGCAAATTTAAAGCTATTTTGCCGAAGTTACGTGCTAAGTGGCTATCCGCCAACTTGCTTGTATTTTTTTTCACCAGTATATCTTGTTTTCTGTCACCAGGTGGCGCTTGAAACACCGAAACCAAGTCGCATTTTCTGCAAGTGAATATCATGCAACGTGATATTATACAAACTAGGGCTGTGATATTTAACGCGTTAATCTGATGCGTTAATTTCACATGTTTAACGCGTTAAAATAATTTAACGCAATTAACGCACCACTTTATTAAGTTTCGGTTTCGGTTTGCAAAGCCGAATTCAAATACCATAGAAGCAGCTCGTCTTTAGTTTATCATATAAAAGCAAAACACAGGGTCATTATTTACGTTACTAGAGAGTCTATAGGACAGAAACACCCGGTCATTATTGATGTTGCAATCCGCCAATCCGCGTTACTGCAGTACGGTGCGCCTAATCGGGCTTTTGACCAAACAAGTAACTGTTAACCGATGTTTTAGATAAATAGATAGAAACTGCCGCCCAATAAACACAGTAGAAGACGAGGGACTGAAATAAATCATTCCAATTGCATTGGGATCCCCATCATACAATCTACCCTCTAAAACGATTGTTTTGAGACATAACCTGCTGGAGAAAGCAGAGAACGTCACTCTCATGGAGACCCTAACCAACCCGACATCACCAAACTTAATTTAACTTAATTCTGTTTGTCATTCATATTACAAAGGCTGTTATAGACTTCTTTAAAATTAATCTGGCATCTTTACATATAGTGCAATTATTTTGGCCTATAGGCTTAAGTTCTAAAATAATCTATCTTTGACATTGAGGGTTTCACCTTACACTTTGTCATTTTGTTTTTGAAAATGTTTTATTTCATTTGGACTATTGCCAAGATGATCCAGTATTTTTGATAACCTTCAGGGTTTAAATATATAACTTGCACTTCAACACTTTGTTTATAAAGTTGCTATATTTGATAAGAATGACTATTCTGTATTGTTCACAGGAGAGACTATCATAAAATAATGTATTTAAAATATACTTCATTGTGTTAATTGATTTATTTCATTGTTTCAAACAACTTGGGGAAAATGCGATTAATCGCGATTAATCACAGGATTGTGCGATTAATTAGTTAATTTTTTTAAATAAATTGACGGCCCTAATACAAACACAATGATTATTTTAAATTAAACCAAATAAATGTTTACTTATTGTAGACAATTTTGAGTTAACATGAATGACATGAATATAATCCTGTTGCTTTTGTATAACGAAGCGGCATCAGGGAAGTTCTGAACAACAAACTTATAGGCTATGTTTCACAGCCAACCATATTTCACTTTCAAAGATGATTTTCAAATAATAATGGCCTACTGAAACAATAGGCAATTAATAATAGTTGATACATAAACAATATTAGGCTATGTAATATATATGTATATATACAATGTACGTGTGAAAAGAGCTGCAACTTACATAGACTAATATAGACTGCAAATTAATATTGTTCACCGATATTATCACACTGATTATTCTAAATTAAACCAAATTAATTTAGATGTATTGCAGACTATAATATTGAGGTAAATGCGGTAAATTTTCCGACTCGAATATCGTCCTGTTGCTTCGCCATTGAAGCATCAAGGTAAATCAATAATAATAACTTTTTATATGAAGTCGAAACGCTCTATGCGTTTATTCAAGTTATATTCTGTTATAATGCATTATTGCATTGCATTGATAACATTAAACTAAATTGATATCGATGTAGCCGAAGCAACGTCCTATACTGTTGAAATACGGAAACCTATCTTGGACACCCGCCGTAACTTTTCAAGAAATTAAAATAATAATTGACCACATCCTCCACCACATTGTCAAAGTTGGTATATTGTCTTTCCTTCAGCTATGTTTGTGTCATTATATTCATGATTTGCTAAAATAAAGTTATATCGGAGTTACAACAAGGCATTTAGTATTGAATGCGAGTTGTACCTCATCATTGACTTGAACGGGCATTACATTCTTATTACCAACTTTTAGTTGACATATTTTAATTATATAGTAGCTGGATGGTATATAATCTCATTTTATACACTAGTCAAATGTAAAACGTGAACTGAATATTTAGGAGTTTTATTTATTCAGAAAAGTGTTTGTTCGGCATGAATGTGTGTACAGACACGGAATTTACATTGGCAGGAAGGTGCATAAATAAAACATGAATAGAACAATATACATTATACTAAGGGGTAGATAGTAATATACAAAATGTTGTAAGCATATTGATGTTTATATTCTTTTCATTTCGATGCACAACAATACTTTGTTGAAGACTCTTGTAGGCTATATCAACACTGATGTTTATTCGTTAGACTCGCCACCGAGTCGTGCCTGGTACCATTGGATAGAGGAGGTCCCACAGAATCACCCATGCTTTGAATGGAGTAAATCAGATAATGTGTGCCGGAGATATGGCTTACTGAACGTGGGCAGTACAACCGAGCCCACAATGACTGGCTGCGCTGGGAACAGAGACCATATAGTCGGAGTTCCAGCGGATGAACCACGCCTCTCACAGCTGAATGGTTGGAAGGATAGAGGGGAATCCCACAGAACCACGCCTCTCGTAGAAGGATAGGGGGATTCCCACAGAATTACGCATACTTTGAATGGAGTGAATCTGATATAACGTGTCATTGGAATTCACATAGGAATACAGGCATACGTTTGTATTTGAAAAATTTAATTTAAAAGTCACCTTATATTTGTGGGCTGACATTGACAAAACTGCTGATGCGGATTTACTTCCTTCCCCAGCCGACGTGAAAAAACTGAATTATAGTCATGGAAAGTCAAGGCTGAACATTGTACATTGATTTTAATTACTAAACGCAACGCCAGCGGGCGCAGGCTGTTTGTTGTCTAGAAATTTCTAAATATAAATGAGTTCAGCAAGTTTAGAGACGTCGGTCTTTAGGCTTCATTCACATGCAAATCCAGACCATTTACAATGCAATCCGTTTGCCCCACACCCCCAACAACAGACTCCTCTATATCTTACAATGCAATCCGCTCACCCCCAATAAGACTTCCATATCTTAGAACTGAGTTCGCGAAATCATCCAACCATAAGAAAAACTAAACCAATTTGCACAAAACGAAATAGTTATTTTCTCAAATGTTCTCCAAACTCATCCGTCAGTTCCAAAGTCTCACAGTACAATATGATAATAGCTGCCGGGTACTAACTGCAGGCTATTTCTGTGGGGGCAGTGTCTTTATGATTTACATGTGAATGCGCGATAGAGGGAAACAATGGAACTGGCCAGCCAGTGACCTGAATTTTCTTCAAGAAAGGGAGATGATAAATACTTAGACCGTGTCTTTGTGTGGGTATATGTTAGAACGCTGTATAGAATTATTACAAAACTGCGTTGTACTGTTTTCTGTTCTATTTCCACGTTGGTTGTTGGTTAAAAGCAAATGTATTTACATATGTATAACATACATTTCTCTCAGACTTGATTACGTGGGATAATTGCTTCATATAGTTAGTGTTATCTGGGACAAAATAAGTGAGTTACATGAATGCGCCTCTTCAAATAGGATTATTGTCCCCAACCAAAGCACGTTGTATTCAGTGAGCTTCCTGTCAAATGGCGACAATTCGCGAGTCCGTATTATATTATTACAACAAGGTATTTGGTATTGAATGCGAGATGTACGTTTTGCTCATTATTGATTTGAACGGACATTACAGATTATGATAAATACTTTTAGGTTGTGTCTGTGTGGGTAAACCATACATTTCTCATGTGCGTCACATGAATTAAATACTTCATATCATATTAACTCAATCATGTCTAACAAGTTAATTTTCGTTAATTTAAAATTATTTGTGTGGTATTATGGCACCATAAAGACCTAAATATACGTGCTTGTCGTTTTGTGGCTGTTTGTCTGTGATGGGACTAAAAATAATTTAGTGTGGTTACTCTAATTTCCAATGTGGCCAACTTTTATGAACGGCTGATTTTCTAAAAATGAGTGCGTCGCACTACGGCGTGGTTGGTATCATTGGAAAGGAGAGTTTACACAGAATTAGGGAAAATTGGAAAGGAGTAAATCTGAAACTGCCGGCGGGAGAAACGGGTCCCAGAGTGTTATAGTAATGTTTTAAATTATGCTGCACAAAGACTCCGTGCCCATGGAGTCATGTGGTTTGGTACGGTTGGAATCATCCATGCTTTGAATGGAGGTAAATCGGATAATGTGTGTTGGAGAAATGGCTTTTGGAACGCAATAAATAGCGTTTGGCTCATAATGAATTGCTGCCCTGAAAACATGAACATGTCTGAGTTCCAGCAGATGAACCACGCCTCTCACAGCCGGGTGGGGGATCCCACAGAACTATGCATACTTTGAATTGATAAAGTGTCATCGCAATTTACATATGGATATAGGCATAGTTTTGTAATATAGGAAGTTAATAAATAAACATACATTTTTAAGTAACCGTAAATTTGTGTGCTGACACTGACAAACTGCAGGTGAATACTTTCCTTCCCCATGCGACAGGAACAAACTACTGAATGCTCAAACAGCTAATTCGATTCTGTAAGGCCATTGAAAATTGTTTCCCTCAAACGCACACTAACTTTAAATTAAACCAAATTAAGTGACTTATTTTATGTGGGTATGGGTAACATAGGAATGAAACACTTCAGCCCGAATGCATTGAGCACAATAAATCAGACAGTTGAGTGCAGTAAACAGTTTTGGGAAACAAATTAATTGAGGATGCTTATGAAATGCATGTATTTAATTAAATTGCGATATACAGGTGCTGGCCATATAATTAGAATATCATAAAAAGTTGATTTATTTCAGTAAACAAAAAGTGAAACTTGGATATTATATTAATTCATTACACACAGACTGATATATTTCAAATGTTTATTTCATTTAATTGTGATGATTAAAACTGACAACTAATCAAGATCCCAAATTCAGTATCTCCGAAAATGTGATAATTACTTAAGACCAATAAAAAAATGTTTTAGAGTTTTAGAAATGTTGGTCAACTGATAAGTATGAACATGATAAGTATGAGCATGTACAGCACTCAATACTTAGTTCGGGCTCCTTTTGCCTGAATTACTGCAGCAATGCGGCGTGGCATGGAGTCGATCAGTCTGTGGCACTGCTCAGGTGTTATGAGAGCCCAGGTTGCTCTGATTGCTGACAGCTCTTCTGCATTGTTGGGTCTGGCGTATCACATCTTCACAATACCCCATATTTGTATTTTTCTATAGCGTTAAGGTCGGGCGAGTTTGCTGGCCAATTAAGAACAGGGATACCATGGTCCTTAAACCAGGTATTGGAAGTTTTGGCACTGTGTGCAGGTGCCAAGTCCTGTTAGAAATTGAAATCTGTGTAGAGTTTGTCAGCAAGCAGGAAGCATGGAGTGCTCTAAAACTTTCTGGTAGATGGCTGTGTTGACCTTCGACCTCAGAAAACACAGTGAACCAACACCAGCAGATGACATGGCACCCCAAACCATCACTGACTGTGGAAACTTTACACTGGAGTTCAAACAACATGGATTCTGTGCCTCTCCTCTCTTCCTCCAGACTCTGGGACCTTGATTTCCAAAGGAAATGCAAAATGTACTTTCATCAGAGAACATAACTTTGGACCACTCAGCAGCAGTCCAGTCCTTTTTGTCTTTAGCCCAGGCGAGACGCTTCTGACGCTGTGTCTTGTTCAAAAGTGGCTTGACACAAGGAATATGACAGCTGAAACCCATGTCTTGCATATGTCTGTGCATGGTGGTTCTTAAAGCACTGACTCCAGCTGCAGTCCAGTCTTTGTGAATCTCCCCCACATTTTTGATTGGGTTTTGTTTCACAATCCTCTCCAAGGTGCGGTTATCCCTATTGCTTGTAAACTTTTTCTACCACACCTTTTCCTTCCCTTCGCCTCTCTATTAATGTGCTTGGACACAGAGCTCTGTGAAAAGCCAGCCTCTTTAGTACCTTTTGTGTCTTGCCCTCCTTGTGCAAGGTGTCAATGGTCGTCTTTTGGACAGCTGTCAAGTCAGCAGTCTTCCCATGATTGTGTAGCCTACAGAACAAGACTGAGAGACCATTTAAAGGCCTTTGCAGGTGTTTTGAGGTAATTAGCTGATTAGAGTGTGGCACCAGGTGTCATCAATATTGAACATTTTCACAATATTCTAATTTTCTGAGATACTGATTTGGTTTTTTTTATTAGTTTTCAGTTATTATCATCAAAATTAAAAGGAATGAACACTTGAAATATATCGGTCTGTGTGGAATGAATGTATACATTATACAAGTTTCACTTTTTGAATGGAATTACTGAAATAAATCAACTTTATGATGATATTCTAATTATATGACCAGCACCTGTATAACTAAACGTGCTTGATTGCTATTCTCCTATCACTGTTCAGCTAAAAAGCACAAAAAAGCAAAGTTGCCAGTTAACACATTTTCAAGCACTTCTTTCTCATTGTGTGGGGTAAGTAGTGGCTATATCAAAGGTACAGTATTGTAGGTCATTTATGTCGGTAGCTCATTCGGATAATTACATCTCACATAAGTACAATGTAAATCATTATACTTTTTTCAATTGCGGTAAACTAATCATGTTTGATTGGTCAAGAGTAGAAGACCTGCCTTTATCTTGCTTGCGTAAAAAAATGTACTTAAGAACTTAGAAGTACAGATGCAGTGGCAATTTATACAGTTGTTTGGTTACAGAAGTGCAACTTTGTAAAATCTGTTCAAAATATCATTGTACAAGCTTGTGAAATATTGATACAACTTTGCCAAGATAAGCTTGCAAGCAAGGCTCTAAATGAACAAAGACTAAATCAGTGTTGGACAGGTTTAATAGTCCATAAAGGATGCTTTTAGTTTTGCTGTGAGGAGCCCACAAGCCATGCCATCAACCCACAGATGTATATGAATCAACACTCACCACACTGCATTCCAATTGATTAGGCAAATTATATTTTACACTGATTTTCCGCAATAGTTGATGCAGCACCCTTTCTTTGATATCACCTTGACAATTCTGCATCCATTGAACTTGTGAGTTTATGGAGAGTTTCTGCTTGAATTTCTTTGCAGGATGTCAGAATAGCCTCCCAGGCTGCTGTTTTGATGTAAACTGCCTCCCACCCTCATATATCTTTTGCTTGAGGATGCTCCAAAGGTTCTCAATAGGGTTGAGGTCAGGGGAGGATGGGGGCCACACCACGAGTTTCTCTCCTTTTATGCCCATAGCAGCCAACGGCACAGAGGTATTCTTTGCAGAATTAGATGGTGCATTGTCATGCATGAACATGAATTTGCTATGGAAGGAACGGTTCTTCTTTTTGTACTATGGAACAGTCAGAAACTCTATATACTTTGCCGAGGTCATTTTCAGACTACCAGCTCTCCCCATGACCTCGCCTCCTCCTTGCTGACGTCGCAACCATATTGGGACATGGTGGCCATCCACCAACCATCCACTACTCCATCCACCAACCATCCACTACTCCATCCACCAACCATCCACTACTCCATCTATCGGGACCATCCAGGATTGCACGGCACTCATCAAACAAGTTTGAAATTTAGTCTTGCTGTATTTCTGGGCCCACTGAAACCGTTTCTGCTTTTTAGCATTGGTTAGGGGTAGGCAAATAGTTGGTTGCACAACTGCAAGTTTCTGGGTTCTCGGTTTCTGCATTTTAATTGTTTCAGGATTTCTTTGTTTTTATTATTACAAAAATGGTTACTATTTATTTCATAAATGTTTTATTGTGATCTGTCACGGATAGTAGGTGGATGCAAGGAGGAAGCCTGGCACAGGAACGGATAGCGTTCTTAGTTGTCTTTTAATATTTAGCACAACGGTCCAAGATACGCAGTACAGCATTAACCAGGCTAATGTCCAACTTAAAGGATGCAACCCAGCACACACAGTAATTGTCTTCTCTCGAAGAACAGCAACGGTGATCTCATTCAGAAAACTCACAAAAACAGACACGTGTAACATAGAACAATTCCATACAAAGACAAGACCAAACACAGGGAACTTAAATAGTCTTCTAAAGAGGAGATGGACACCAGGTGTAGTTAAGACAAGATTAAACATAATGTGTGGTGGATTTTCAGTTCGTGTACATGTTTAGAAAAGTAGTTTGTTCAACAGCATTATTCGTTTGCTTACATAATTTGGTTGTTACAGTATTTGTTTACATTTGTGTATATATCTGTTAAACTTCATATCATTTTAGTATAATTAGTTATAAACACATATGGTATTTGGTAAACTTAGGAGAAGGAACAGCCATCTTCAGTGACACCCCTCCCCCATACATTCCAATGTGCCTGGGACAAACCAAATGGTGTGATTGACATGGGTGGGATCTTGGATCCTGCCTGGGTGGGGTTAACTGATAAAGGAATGACAAGGAAAATATCGATTGGTCATTGAGAGTGAACTGGGGGATGTGTCGATGTTTCTGACTGGTTTAAGGTTGGGGTATAAAAGCAGTTGAGCCCATGGAACTGCCTCTTTCCCTGCCTTGGACCAGCGCTGCCCTAATGCGAGAGGGCATATTGCTCTGTTGTTGTGAAGCAATATTAATGTAAATAAATCTTCTTAAAAGGTAATCCGTTCGACTCGTATATCATTACACTCCATCCCATTCTCTACCATAAATGTGCTGGGGAGGAGATGCGGTAGCAGCTAGAAAGCCGGCGAGGACGACCACTGGAACCTGCCCGCAGGTAGAGCTTCATCACCATCAGAGGGAGCTTTGACATGATCTAAGACTTTTGCACAGTACTGAATATATACAGATCATCTGTAAGGCAGATGCACATGGAGAACATTTTCTAAACATACTTGCTTTATGGTAAACATTAAGCTCACAAAAACACTGGAGCTGAGGATGACTCCGATGCAGGACAAGGTGCCGAGGTTGATGATTGCTCCATCTCCACCAGGGAGCTGGAGCATAGAGGTGACAGCTGTAGCTCACTTGACCCCCCAGGCGCGACCACCAGACTTCCACCGTGGACCTCGGTCGACGTCCTACCCCTCCAGGTTTGGCAAGAGGCAACCCTAAGATAGCCACCCCAGGGGAGGTGGCAGGGAAAGTTCAGGTCTAGGGACCTGCACTTAAAACTGAGGACGGGAACCGGATCAGGGCGGTGCACCGGTCGTGTAGGCTTGGTCCGCAGAATCAGTACTGGGGTCCTGGTGCGGAGAACAGGCACGAAAGGTGCCGGACTAATGACAGAATACCTAGAGGGCTGTCATGCCCTGCTAGCCCTCTAAGCTCCATTTCCTTGTTGGCTAAACCTGCATTGTCAATCAGCTGTAAGTAAACTGTCTTGTAGTGTCTGTATTGGTATTTACTAGAGTGTAGAAGTCTGTACTGGTATTGCTAGTGTGTAGAAATCTGCTAGTTTCAGCCCTATCAACCAAACAATAGGCTAGGTTTCTGTCCATCACTGGACTATAGGCTCCTAATTAGCACAGTTAGGCAGTGTGTTGCAGCAACTTCCTGCCTTTTGTTTGGAGCTAGCACTGGCAATTTGCTGCCTCCTGGGGGTGTGGTCTTCTCTCCCTAGGTTGCCTCCAATTAGGGTGTAATTGGGTACAATACTTAGGTCCAAGTGGTCATAGAGCGGCAGCTTGTAGCGGCATTGTTGTCTACTGCAACAAAGACTGTCTCCGAAACAAAGACGGCTCTGCTGAGTTGTTCTGCGGAGTTATTCGAGGAAGGTAAGCAAGACAGGCTTGGCGATACAATACATTCAGAGTAAGTACTACACTTCATATTCTTTATACAAAAAAATAAAATAATTCTAACCCCACTCGTCTACTAATCACCTCTGAAATGTGTATGCTTCCCATCCATAGTGACTGCTCTTCTCCACCTTCTCCACACTCCTCACCCCTCCTCCACCTCCTCCGTCATCGTCCCTTTCAGCTGACAACTTTCTTACCCACTTTCAACAGAAAGTGGACAACATTCGAGCATCATTCACCCATCCGCCAGAAATCGCTATTTCCCCGCACACTGACTCTGTCCCTGGTCTGAGTTCCTTCTCCACGCTCAGTCCGGAAGTCACCCTGCAACTGGTCCAATCCAGCCGTCCGACAACATGCCCGCTTGACCCTATCCCTTCCCCACTCCTCCAGTCCATCTCCACGGACCTTCTTCCATATCTCACATCTCTAATAAACACTTCTCTAACCTCAGGATGTGTCCCTTCTGACTTCAAGATGGCCAGAGTGACTCCGCTCCTCAAGAAACCGTCTCTCGACCCGTCGGATGTCAACAACTACAGACCTGTGTCCCTGTTGTCCTTCCTTTCCAAAACGCTTGAACGCGTCGTAGCTGACCAACTGTCCTCCTACCTCTCGCAGAACAATCTCCTGGACCCTAACCAGTCAGGATTCAAGACGGGCCACTCAACTGAAACAGCGCTGCTCTGTGTAACTGAAGCCCTACGCAAGGCCCAAGCAAACTCTCTCTCCTCTGTTCTCATTCTACTAGACCTATCTGCTGCCTTCGACACAGTAAACCATCAGATCCTGCTCTCCACCCTCTCTGACCTGGGGATCTCAGGAGCGGTGCATTCCTGGTTTTCCTCGTACTTGTCGGACCGTTTTTACCAGTTGGTGTGGCGAGGCTCGCCGTCGAACATGCAGCCCCTGGTCACTGGGGTCCCCCAAGGATCGGTCCTAGGCCCTCTCCTTTTCTCCTTATACACCCGGTCTCTTGGCTCTGTCATATGGCCTCTCCTATCACTGCTATGCTGATGATACCCAACTATTTTTCTCATTCCCACAGTCTGAAACCCAGGTGGCATCCCGTATCTCTGCATGTCTGACTGACATCTCGGCCTGGATGTCTGCACACCATCTGAAACTCAACCTTGGTAAAACTGAACTGCTCCTCTTCAAAGGAAGAGCCTGCCCGCTCCAGGATCTGTCCATTACGGTGGACAACGTCACAGTCCCTGCTACCCAATGTGGGATAAACCTTGGCGTGACCCTTGACAACTCCCTCTAATTTTCTGCACACATCAAGGCGGTGTCCCGGTCTTGCAGGTACATGCTCTACAACATTCGGAAAGTAAGGCCGTATCTTACGCAGGAAGCCGCATAAGTGCTGATCCAGGCACTTATCATCTCCCGTCTCGACTACTGCAACTCCCTTCTGGCTGGTCTCCCAGTGTGCGCCATCAAACCCCTGCAACTCATTCAAAATGCAGCAGCCCGCCTGATCTTCAATCTACCAAAGTTCTCCCACGTCACTCAGCTGTTCCGCACACTACACTGGCTCCCGGTCGAAGCACGCATCCACAACAAAACCATGGTGCTAGCCTATGGGGCAGCAAGAGGAACCGCCCCCTCCTACATCCAGTCACTAATCAAGCCGTACACACCCACGCGAGCACTTCGTTCTGCCACCTCAGGCCTCTTGGTAGTGCCATCCCTACGGGAGGGCAACTCTCGATCTGCTCAGTCTAAATTGTTCTCCGTGCTTGCCCCGCAATGGTGGAACAACTCCACTCTGGAGATCAGATCATCGGACTCTCTACCAATCTTCAAAAAACGTCTAAAAACATTCCTCTTCAAACTGTACCTCCAGTAGCTCCATGAATGGAGCTCTACAACTCTCGACTGTTTGAAACTTCACTACCGAATCATTCTTCTATCTCTAGCACTTCCCCCTGCACCCACCCAGGAACAATGTACTTATTGCCTTTTTGATGTGTGTTTTAGCTATATGTGAAATGCCTGCACTTATTGTAAGTCGCTCTGGATAAGAGCGTCTGCTAAATGCGCAAAATGTAAATGTAAATGTAAATAAAGAGGGCTAGATTTCCTGACAGTACACTAGATTTTCTGACTTACCATTTAATGGTGTCATTTTTACTATTTTCAACATATTAGAATAATAGTGAAGATATCAAAACTATATGGAATAATTAAGTGACCAGAAAAGTATCAAAAATACTTTGTGGATCTGTGTGTTGTAATGTAAAAACCATTTTGCCTCAATGACAGCTTTGCACACTCTTGGCATTCTGTCAAGCAGCTCCATGTGGTAGTCAAAACTCTTGAAGGAGTTCCCACACATCCTGATCACTTGTTTTCAACCGTTACCCTGCGGTCCAACTCATCCCCCGTGTTACCATGCGGTCCAACTCATCCCCCGTGTTACCCTGCGGTCCAACTCATCCCCCGTGTTACCATACGGTCCAAGTCATCCCCCGTGTTACCATGCGGTCCAACTCATCCCCCGTGTTACCATGCGGTCCAACTCATCCCCCGTGTTACCCTGCGGTCCAACTCATCCCCCGTGTTACCATGCGGTCCAACTCATCCCCCGTGTTACCATGCGGTCCAAGTCATCCCCCGTGTTACCATACGGTCCAAGTCATCCCCCGTGTTACCATGCGGTCCAACTCATCCCCGTGTTACCATGCGGTCCAACTCATCCCCCGTGTTACCATGCGGTCCAACTCATCCCCGTGTTACCATGCGGTCCAACTCATCCCCCGTGTTATCATGCGGTCCAACTCATCCCTCGTGTTACCCTGCGGTCCAACTCATCCCCCGTGTTACCATACGGTCCAAGTCATCCCCCGTGTTACCATGCGGTCCAACTCATCCCCCGTGTTACCATGCGGTCCAACTCATCCCCCGTGTTACCATGCGGTCCAAGTCATCCCCCGTGTTACCATACGGTCCAAGTCATCCCCCGTGTTACCATGCGGTCCAACTCATCCCCCGTGTTACCATGCGGTCCAACTCATCCCCCGTGTTACCATGCGGTCCAACTCATCCCCCGTGTTACCATGCGGTCCAACTCATCCCCCGTGTTATCATGCGGTCCAACTCATCCCCCGTGTTACCATGCGGTCCAACTCATCCCCCGTGTTACCATGCGGTCCAACTCATCCCCCGTGTTACCATGCGGTCCAACTCATCACCCGTGTTACCCTGCGGTCCAAGTCATCCCCCGTGTTACCCTGCGGTCCAACTCATCCCTGTGTTACCCTGCGGTCCAACTCATCCCCCACATACAATGTACATTATTTTTCAATAAATAAATACAATATAAATACAATTTAGATTTTAACCCGAATTCATAATAAATATATATTATATTGTTCAATGTACTTGTTACTATTTTAATAACCTGAGATATACAGCAGGGGAGGTCTGGAAATCTCAAAGCATGGTCTCATCACTAATCTGAGAAGGTTAAGTGCAGTCCCACTCGAACTCATTAGTTCTACTATTTTCTATTTTGAAATAAAATTGTGATGATATCCATCTATGAAATGACACATGGAATCATGTAGCAACAGAAAAGGGTTTATCTAATCAATAAGACATATTGTAATTTCTTCAAAGTTGCCACCCCTTTTCTCGATGGCAGCTTTGCACACACTTTCTCACACTTGCATTCTCTCAACCAGCTTGATTACATTTGTTTTACTGGTGCTGTATTAATGACAATTGATTGTATTGCCCACACAGACTGCAAGGGTGTCCAAACATAGTTGTTTTATTGTAGATGGGTGCATGTTTTACAGTGGGTGAGTGTCAAGTAATGTGATGTTGTATCTATTTTTGTATTTGCTGAACCACATTGTGGATAAGCATTATTTGCTCTTGCAGATATCAGTGTTGACTGGCGCTAATGATTGCTAGTGAAAACACTCGTTACTATGACCGCAATGGCTGTAACATTGTATCCTGATAAGCATTGTCACAAATCATTGAGGACATTTGTAGAATACATAGTGACGCTTGCAACGCATACATTTTTGTTCATTTCATGAATCTATTCTATGCTTACTGTTATACAATTTGAACATGTCTTCTTGTTATGATACATTACACTGCCTGACTTGGCGCCATCTGGTGGTTAGTCTTTGCAACTAGTGTTTGGATACAGGCACTGAAAACATAAAAAAGAAAGAAGAAAACACCCCAGAACGCGCAAAACAAACCCAAAAATATTCTAGATAACGTATCTGTCATGAATGATTTAAAAAGAAAATGCACTTTTCCATGAATCCACATATTTGCAACTCTTATTATTTTAATTACAATATGTTATCCTCAATATTATTTGAATATGCTTGGAATGTTGCCCTAATATGGTCTAAGGTTTTTTTTTAGTGAGGGCCAAATACAGAAAAATAATCAAAGAGCCGGGCCGCACACTATAGAGGTGACATATTGACACGTGAATACTGTGTGTATTTCTAATTCACCTATAATATGAAGAACATTGCACTCAGTGGGAGCAGTGATGCTGTCCTTTGGATTGAAGGATGGCTGACATGTCAGGAGAAAGTTTGGTGGTTGAGACACAAAGGACTTCACAGAGATGGCTATCAGTCATTCTGGTTCTCAGTCTGCTTTTGTTCTGATTTAACAGAGATTTAACAGGCTCATTATTCTTTTCGCGTGGCGTCTCATCATAAACTTTATCCAAACGTCAGGGAGGGAGAGAAGCTGATGTTGACTCTTCAGAGAATCATCACGTTGCATTTCAATCAGTTCTAACTGCAGACTCTCTTCTACTTTTTCTGCATCCACCAGGAAAGGAGTCGAGAACAGCTTGACCCGCAAAAACATTAACAGCTGCGCGGTGTCTGTGGCATCTGTGCTCTCATCACATGCTATCGAGTAAAAAACAAAAGCACTAGCTTTAAACACCCTTGAAACTTGAAACCCTTAAACCCTTGAACATTGAAATAATAATCAATAATTATGCTTTAACGTTACAATCTATTAGGCAGACATTGTAGAACTGTGCATGTTTGGCCATTTACACCCAGTGTGCAGCGTTAAGAAAGTTGCAGATTACGGTTTTAAATATGCTTCTCTTTTTAAACCCATTCTAAGCCAAGCTCATTAAAACGACATTGACGTTGCATACCTTTTTTCATGGAATTGCAGAAAGTCAAACCGTCCTTCATCCAACTTAATATGTTTATTCGCTGTTGGCTGTACTTTTAGCAGCATTTTACTGAGACAAACAAGTTTGATAATAAATTAACATTTAACATAAGAACATAAAACATAAAATAAGAACATAAAACATAAAGCTAGGTACTGGTCACACAGAAACAAACAGCGGCGTGCCGGTTACAGTGGCGTGCCTCCCGTTACAGCGGCGTGCCTCCCGTTACAGCGGCGTGCCTCCCAGAGTTGAGTTAACACTGAGTCTTTAAAGTAACTCCAACACTGAACACCATTTAGATCAGAACGTGTTAAAATTACACTTTGTGAGTAGAAATCAACTCAGACATTTTTACTCTTCAATTTTTGCTGTGGACATTTGTTCTTAGTATTACTTATATTCTTAAGTGAAAGTGTTATGATTCATTATGTTATTACAATTATTAATTACATAATGTAAGGTATCTGCCTTGTTCTGTCTGTCTTGTCTTGTACTGCCCCCTCCTGATCCAAATGAAACGTGCATGATGAGTATGGAAGTGAAGTGATAAAAGGCATGAACAAAATAAAGGATACCTGTAGTTGCTATTGAAATGTAAGAAAATATATTAAAAAAACACGAATATACACTTTTAGGTAAAAATATTATACAATAAGGCAGAAATGAAAAACACCGAACCAATGCTCAGCAAATTAGTCTGCACTGGTCTTTTAGTATGAAGAATAGTTTGTATGATGAATTGATTACATTTTTTCTTAATCTAAAACAATGTTCCTTCCATCATCAGACTCTTTTCACTGATTACACCTTGTCATTACAGTGGCAGTGTCAACATTAATGTGTAACATCTTGTTTTACTGCTGGTGAGGCTGCCCGGGCTTCAGTGGTCTGTGTTGTGGTCCTGAGCACACTGTGCACACAGTGTGTCATTCCCTAAAGAGTCAGCATGATGAACACAGTCTCTTAAAGACCACACACACTGTCCTGTCCATCACTTAGTGATCCATCACTTTTATTTTTTTATTCTGATAAAAGCATGTATTTTATAATTTATTATTATTTTCCTCTGTAAAGCACATTGAATTGCTTCTATGTATGAATTGTGCTATATAATTAAACTTGCTTGCTTGCTTGCTAGTGGGTCCATGTAGTGATCGTAGAGACACAATCACTGTCCTGTCCATCACTTACTGGGTCCATGTAGTGATTCTGTCACTGTTCTCTCTTAGAGTCACAATCACTGTCCTGTCCATCACTTAGTGGGTCCATGTAGTGATTCTGTCACTGTTCTCTCTCCATGACTTTCCCCCGGCAGCATTTACCGGCATACACAGGAAACATATTACTTAAATGAACAGACTGTTTGACAGATTTATGCATCCAGATTACTGCTGGTTTCTTTGAGACGTTTGTGTAACACACAGTGATATGGGCCCTCATTTATCAAAAGTGCGTACACCAAATTTCCAGCGTACACCTGGCGTACACCCAAAACCACAGTGACTTTGAGATTTATCAATATGGACGTTGGCGTACGGCACGCTCAAATCCTACGCCAGCTCAGGAGGTGGTGTACATGTACGCACGTTAGTGAGTAGTGCGGAAATGCGCAGAAAAACTATTCCTAACACCACAAAACGCACTGACAAACTAAAAGATATGATATATTATGGCCAACTGTAAAAAACAACAACATAGTAATTATAAACTTCAGTTTTGTGCAACATGGGCTTCAATGTTTAATTTGTGTGACTTTACCAAAGCATTTGATTTGTAAGCATATTTATTAGGGATGCACCGAAATACTTTTATCACTGAAACAATACGGACGAAATGTTGTGATCTATTTGGATCCTCTGCACTTCATCACGACTGTACTTGATCCGCGTTATAAAGACCATTACTTGGATGCAGAAATAAAGCAGCGCGCACGAGAAATGATCCAGGCGGCGATGGATGCGGAGATCCCGCGTGGAGACGGAGCAGCGCACGGAGCAGGAGATCAGAGCGCTGAAAAAAAGACTCGTCTCTCTGCACCAGATGAGGGGCATGCACCCTCGTTGTCTGATATGTTCAGTGAAAAAAATGGGTTCAGTAATGAAAGGCTTTCGACCAAAAAATAATTCAGACTGACAAAATAATAAAAATGCCATTCTTCTTCTTTTAAATAATAATACAAATAATAATAATGACATTCTTCTTCTAAATAACAATAAGCGTCATTAATAATAAAAATCATAATAATAATAAGAATATTACAAATTGTCATGCAATTATTAATGTGAATGAATGTTACTCCACACCATCATCACTATTGTACACCCCAATACATGTGACGTGAAATGAAATTAAATGCTAATTGTTTCAAAACACGTGCTGTAAAATAAAATAATGCATTGTGATAGGTCATTTGATCATCCAAACAGCTATTTAAACTGGATTTCCACCGTACACCAATTCTCAATTATGGCTGACCTGGCGCTTTTAGAAGACGCATATGTGCCCTTGAGAAGGGAAAGAGTATTTCAGGATAGGCGAGATCTTCTGAATGAATCAGATGAATGGCTGATGAGCAGATTCCAAGGCATCTTCTCCTGGAGCTGTGCAATAACCTGGAGCCCTACCTCCAACGTGAGACCCGGTGGTCAAGGCCCTTACCTGTTCCAGTCCAGGTTCTCTCCACTCTGGGGTTCTTGGCCACTGGAACCTTTCAACGGGAGATTGCTGACAGGTCTGGCATATCCCAACCCACAATGAGCCGCATTCTGTCATCTGTGCTGGCTGCCATCAGGACTCTCATCCCACACTACATCCAATTCCCATACGACAATGGCCAGCAAACAATGATTAAAAGGGAGTTCTATGAGTTTGCTGGGATTCCAAATGTCATAGGTGCAATTTTCTGTACCCACGTGCATCTGACATCAACCGCAAAAATTATCATTCAGTCAATGTGCAAATGATTTGTGATGCCAGACTCTGCCTATTAAATGTTGTGGCACGAGGGCCTGGAGGCACCCACGGCTGCAGGAGTGCGCATTGAGGGGTCATCTTTTATGTGAGTGCTAAGAGCAAATTTATTTTGCTAAATATATTAGTTTCCTAACCTCTCTTTTCCCCTATAGGTGACAGGGGTTATCCTCTTTTGGACTTTTTGATCACCCCTGTGCCAAACCCTGTGACGCATCAGGAGCGCAGGTTCAACCACGCGCACGCACGAACACGAGCCACTGTGGAGCGCTGCGTGGGGCTCCTAAAAGGTAGATGGCTCTGCCTGGCACACGCGGGGGGCACGTTGCTCTATCAGCCAAAGGAGGTGTGCAACATAATTTTGGCATGTGCCGTTCTGCACAACATGGCTGAGATAAACCGTGTGCCATTTGACGCACTAGCCCCAGACCCAGATGTGCCAGTGGAGCAGTGGGCAGCACCACCGGCTTTAGGAGCTGTTCAGCTCAGACGGGACCTTGTTTGGCGGTTTTAAGGGTAAGTTAAAATAACAGACTTTGTTTTCATTGTTGTATTTTTTGTTGAAGTTTTCATTTATTTGCTTTAATGTCGTATTTATTGACACTAATGAATTTCGACCAGTAGTCTACAAATTTCTGTCTGTCTTTCCAGGACCTCATCCGTCAGGACCCTTGGCCGTGGTGCACGGGAGCCTGGTGGACGGGCCTCGGCTTCCCCCACTTGCACCTGCTCAGGCTCTGGGTGGGGCGAAAGAATAGGCTCTGGCTGCTGGATGGGCTGAGGGGGAGATGCCTCGAGGGCGCTGGGGCCTGCAGTGCCATCATCTGCAAAACAATAGAGCAACATAAAAAAAAAATGAGTTAACTATGGACTTGTGTGAGTTATTTCATTGGTCTATCAAATTTAAGTTTACTTACCATGAATGTCGTCGGTATCTCCCCCCCGGTGATACCTTCTAAAGACACCGTTCCGATGAGGGCTGCCACCTGCTCCTCCGTCGGTGTCAGCAGGAGGCTTGGATCCGGTGGGCCTCCCCCAGTCTGACTCTGGCTCCTCTTCAGTGCCGAGACGCGCCTCTTTGTGGTGATCTTTATATCTGACCACTTTTTTTTCACCTACAATAAACAAGAAACTCATGCGTAACTTCATCACTATTGGTCTATATTAAGCAATAAAACATTCTTACCTCTGATGACCTCTGACATTCTTACCTCTGCTGGAGTGTGTTTCTCAACCCCCACACAATTAACAGAACTCATAATTTGGGTCCATATTTTGTTTTTGTGGGCGCCTTTAATCCCACTCTTTAAACTGGGAGGCGGAGACTTGAATATATAGGGGCGTGTTATTCTAATGACGATCGTTTTCAGCCGCGGCATTTATCAAGGGCAGGTATTGTGTACACCTGGATATCAAAGGTACGCACAAATTCATAAATCAGGTGGTGAGAGGAGTGTAAGCATAATCTTACGCCAACATATACGCCCGTTTCTACGCAAGAATGATAAATGAGGGCCAATCTCTTTAACAAAAGTAAAGGTAATAAGTAAAATCCAGCAGGCCAGGTTTCATGGCATTATTAGCTATGAAATGACACAGAAACCGCGTCATTATCAAGAGCTATAATAAAAGCACATCACTGTCAGGTTTTGAAAATGGTTTATCAAATGTACTCACTCTTTGATGATCCCTGGGATCAGTAAGGATGTCCGTTAACGATCTGGTCTGCTGGTCCTGATGAGGCAACTCATAAAAACAGAAGGCCAAGTTTCGTACACATGTCATCTGGGATCGCTCATTTATCAAAATATCATGCTGTCCCTAAAATAACAAAATGTCACAACGTGATTCAGTAAACCTGTGTTACATTACCCATCACCTCATTATCCCTGCCTATATAACCTGTGTTACATTACCTCACCTCTCCAGGTGTCTCCCATCACCTCATTATACCTGCCTATATAACATGTGTTACATTACCTCACCCCTCCAAGTGTCTCTCATCACCTCAGTATCCTTGCCTATATAACATTTGATACATTACCTCACCTCACCAGGTGTCTCCCATCACCTCATTATCTCTGCCTATATAATCTTTGATACATTACCTCACCCCTCCAGGTGTCTCTTATCACCTCATTATCCCTGCCTATATAACCTGTGATACATTACCTCACCCCTCCAGGTGTCTCCCATCACCTCATTATCCCTGCCTATATAACATGTGTTACATTACCTCACCCCTACAGGTGTCTCCCATCACCTCATTATCCCTGCCTATATAACCTGTGTTACATTACCTCACCCCTCCAGGTGTCTCCCATCTCCTCATTATCCCTGCCTATATAACCTGCGTTACATTACCTCACCCCTCCAGGTGTCTCCCATCACCTCATTATCCCTGCCTATATAACATGTGTTACATTACCTCACCCCTCCAGGTGTCTCCCATCACCTCATTATCCGTGCCTATATAACATGTGTTACATTACCTCACCCCACCAGGTCTCTTCCATCATCTCATTATCCCAGCCTATATAACATTTGATACATTACCTCACCCCTCCAGGTGTCTCCCATCACCTCATTATCCCTGCCTATATAACCTGTGTTACATTACCTCACCCCTCCAGATGTCTCTCATCACCTCATTATCCCTGCCTATATAACATGTGTTACATTACCTCACCTCTCCAGGTGTCTCCTATCACCTCATTATCCCAGCCTATATAACATTTGATACATTACCTCACCCCTCCAGGTGTCTCCCATCACCTCATTATCCCTGCCTATATAACATGTGATACATTACCTCACCCCACCAGGTCTCTCCCATCACCTCAGTATCCCTGCCTATATAACCTGTGTTACATTACCTCACCCTCCAGGTGTCTCTTATCACCTCATTATCCCTGCCTATATAACCTGTGATACATTACCTCACCCCACCAGGTGTCTTTTATCACCTCATTATCCCTGCCTATATAACCTGTGTTACATTACCTCACCCCAGCAGGTGTCTCTTATCACCTCATTATCCCTGCCTATATAACCTGTGTTACATTACCTCACCCCTCCAGGTGTCTCTTATCACCTCATTATCCCAGCCTATATAACATTTGATACATTACCTCACCCCTCCAGGTGTCTCCCATCACCTCATTATCCCTGCCTATATAACATGTGATACATTACCTCACCCCACCAGGTCTTTCCCATCTCCTCATTATCCCTGCCTATATAACCTGTGATACATTACCTCACCCCTCCAGGTGTCTCCCATCACCTCATTATACCTGCCTATATAACATGTGTTACATTACCTCACCCCTCCAAGTGTCTCTCATCACCTCAGTATCCTTGCCTATATAACATTTGATACATTACCTCACCTCACCAGGTGTCTCCCATCACCTCATTATCTCTGCCTATATAATCTTTGATACATTACCTCACCCCTCCAGGTGTCTCTTATCACCTCATTATCCCTGCCTATATAACCTGTGATACATTACCTCACCCCACCAGGTGTCTTTTATCACCTCATTATCCCTGCCTATATAACCTGTGTTACATTACCTCACCCCACCAGGTGTCTCCCATCACCTCATTATCCCTGCCTATATCACCTGTGTTCTCTGTTCCAGTTGCCAGTCCGTCTTGTGTGTTTTCCCCGAGTCGTTCCTGTCTTTTGTTTGTCTACTATTTCCTGTGTTAGTTTCCTGTGTACCGAACTGCAACATGTTACTGCGATCTACGACTCAGCCTGCTGTCTGATAGGACTGGGAAACCGAGGCTTTCTGAACCAACAACAACCCTCACAGTACTGTCTATGCCTGTTAGCTAGGCTCCAAAGACGATTACTGTCTTTGCCCAGTCCTAGCCATTACATGTGTATTCCCTCCTTTATTCACATTTAAATATGTCTGGTTTTCTGTTGTTTTTGCTTACTTTTTCCGCCCTACTTCCCTGTAGATTCCTTAACCACCTCCGCTACAATTCTGAAAACTCCTTTACCTTACTGACTACAGAGCAGGGGCCCTCTGGCATATCTTATCTGTCCAGAGATGCAACCTCCTTCTTTATACCTAGGTTTCCTTCTGCCAAACACCAATACTGTTATATCCCTGGCTGTCCACATGGCCCTGCATTTAGTTTACTATGATCAGATGACCTTTCCTTTATATAACGCTACTCATCGCTCCAAATGAACAGTTATTAAAGCCACGTGTCACACACTTATCCTACTCCTCCTCTGCTCATCTGGAGACGTAGAGCTCAACCCTGGTCCTGAAACCCCTAGTGCAATCCCCAAGCCCCAGGTGATGTAAAGCTCAACCCTGGTCCTGAAACCCCTAGTGCCATCCCCAAGCCCCAGGTGATGTAGAGCTCAACCCTGGTCCTGAAACCCCTAGTGCCATCCCCAAGCCCCAGGTGATGTAGAGCTCAACCCTGGTCCTGAAACCCCTAGTGCCATCCCCAAGCCCCAGGTGATGTAGAGCTCAACCCTGGTCCTGAAACCCCTAGTGCCATCCCCAAGCCCCAGGTGATGTAGAGCTCAACCCTGGTCCTGAAACCCCTAGTGCCATCCCCAAGCCCCAGGTGATGTAGAGCTCAACCCTGGTCCTGAAACCCCTAGTGCCATCCCCAAGCCCCAGGTGACGTAGAGCTCAACCCTGGTCCTGAAACCCCTAGTGCCATCCCCAAGCCCCAGGTGACGTAGAGCTCAACCCTGGTCCTGAAACCCCTAGTGCCATCCCCAAGCCCCAGGTGACGTAGAGCTCAACCCTGGTCCTGAAACCCCTAGTGCCATCCCCAAGCCCCAGGTGACGTATAGCTCAACCCTGGTCCTGAAACCCCTAGTGTCATCCCCAAGCCCCAGGTGACGTAGAGCTCAACCCTGGTCCTGAAACCCCTAGTGCCATCCCCAAGCCCCAGGTGACGTAGAGCTCAACCCTGGTCCTGAAACCCCTAGTGCCATCCCCAAGCCCCAGGTGACGTAGAGCTCAACCCTGGTCCTGAAACCCCTAGTGCCATCCCCAAGCCCCAGGTGACGTAGAGCTCAACCCTGGTCCTGAAACCCCTAGTGCCATCCCCAAGCCCCAGGTGACGTAGAGCTCAACCCTGGTCCTGAAACCCCTAGTGCCATCCCCAAGCCCCAGGTGATGTAGAGCTCAACCCTGGTCCTGAAACCCCTAGTGCCATCCCCAAGCCCCAGGAGATGTAGAGCTCAACCCTGGTCCTGAAACCCCTAGTGCCATCCCCAAGCCCCAGGTGATGTAGAGCTTAACCCTGGTCCTGAAACCCCTAGTGCCATCCCCAAGCCCCAGGTGATGTAGAGCTCAACCCTGGTCCTGAAACCCCTAGTGCCATCCCCAAGCCCCAGGTGATCTAGAGCTCCCTGTCCCTTATGGGCATGTGGACAGACTCAAATGACGCATGTTTCTTGTATAAGTCATTTATTTGTTATAGTCTTTACATTATGATATTGTTAGGTTATTGATCAATTATAAATGTTCTTTTCTATCATTATGTACACATACTACCTTCAAAGTATGAAAAGCAGTTGTCAGGTACTTTGTATAAAGGAAGGCCAGTTGTTGCACGGCTTACAATGGAACAAAAATGTTGTTAAAGATCTATACATATACTTCCGTTTGCAGAAGAACACAGTTAAAAGTTCTTTCTCTAACCTCAAACAGAAATAAGTTCATACAGAATAACATGAGCAGTAGACCCATTCCTCTCCCCCACATTCTTTAGAGACTGCTACTAATTCACACCTAGTTGCTGAACACGCGTGTGTGGTTTCCTGTCTCATAATGTAATGTTGCACTTCCAAACTAGAGTGACACTTACAGAAGAGAGACACCAGCACGTAAATAAATGAACATGGGATGGTAAATCAACAGAATAATTAAACACATGAGAAAAAAACAGATAAAACAGCCACATGAAAAATAATGAAAATGCAATTGCTATGTGAGCACATCTGTTATTCATGTAGAGCAGGTGAGGGGTGACTTTTCAGTTTAGGGGCCACGTCAGGACTTTGAAATGAAATGGAAGGCCACATTTGTTTTGTCATTTGTTAATTATAAATGATTTGTGGGCCATAAAAGGGCAATCAATAAAATGTATACACATTAAACTTACACGTTAGTTTGCCCATCTACTATATACATAGTGTATATGGCCCACCATCATTATTGGCAGATTTGGTTTAAATAAACAAAACAATTGGGGTGACCTTAAGACCAAGGTGCACAATCACAGTATCTGCAGAATCTGTCCAGATTCTTTTATATCCTTGTTATGCATTCTCCCACCTCAAAACCATATATGAGAGGGTACTAGGAGCATTCAATTTAGATAGTTGAAGGCTATTGAAGACAATTGTTAACATAATGGACACTTTCTTTTCTAAAATGATGAGTAAACTATAATACATTGGATGATAGATGTAGAACTGTTTGTAGTTTCATAACATGTATTGTTGATGTTCTTATGTTCAGCCTGCAATGCTAGGCCATTAGCTAACACCATCTCATTGCTCTGATCCAAGATGAATCTATAACACACACAATGTTTCAATAAACATGTCCAAATCTACCGAAATATGAAATAATTATAAATAAACCATTGGTGTCTGTAATTACAATTACATAACAAATGTGAAATTGCAATTATTGATCTATTTGTTATCAAAATGATATTTGTATGCGATTAATCATTGACCTCCTCACCTGAAATATCTCCAATATCACAAGCGAGAATAACACCAGCCCAGTGTTGTATGTCCTGTTCGGTCCTCCGTCGTTGGCATTTTTTATATTTACAATGGGTGCTGCTGTTATAAAGACCAACGTTACATTATTGAGTCATCAGTTTGTTTTTTGATTGGTAAACAATTTGATTGTGATCTGTGTTAGAGAAAAACACTTGAAAAGTACAAATAACAACCAGGAAATTGTACAGACAAATACCTTTAACTGTGATATTTATGAAGTGCCCCAAGGCAGAGTGCCCATCGATGTCACATTTGGCATGGCACTGATAGACTCCTTGGTCAGCCAAGGCCAGCTGTTTGAATACTATGTCAACCTGTCGAAGTATGTCGTCACTCACCAGCTTTGTCTCGTTGACAACTGTAAGGTACTTCATAGGATCTAAGAGTTCTCCACAATTTTGAGAAGAATGACGACACCAATATGCTTTGATTTGTCCACAAAGCAGTCTGTTATACTCTGCTTTACAGGTGAGTCTTAAAGACGTGTCTTCTGTCCCAACCAAAGATTCCTTGAGGTACCTCAAACTAACAACAGGAGCTAAGAAGTGAAAATTTAAAACATGTTATATAATTTCATGGTTGAAACATCTAGCTTATTAGGTTTGTTTTTTAAATGTTTAAGTAGAGTTGGAGTATTTCAATGTGTTACATGTGGCATATGTCCACCATCTGTAATATATGCCCTCTAATAGTTCAATGAGTAGTTGTTTCTTCTTTTAGCTCCATTACTCTAAAAGTTTGGATGTAAAATCAAGTTATTATTATGATGGTCAAATTTGGATCGTCTGATTTATTTGAAGGTATTTGTGCACATACTTGTTTCATCAAACATGAAATGTATGTCACTATTTTGGTACATATCCTTTGCATGCAATAACTGCTAGGTATGTTTTATAGTGAAGCTCTACCAGGCCTGGAGCAATCTTCAGATGACCATTTATGGGTCTTTTGCATTAAGTCTCATTTTCAGGAAATGTACTTCTAAAAAATGCTTGTTATTTTTTAAAAAGCAAAACAAAATGCCCATTAAAATAGCATAAAACTATCATAAAGGCAGTGTAGACCTTGATATTGTTGTTGAAAATGGCAGATAGGCGTACAGAGACCCATTTTTATCAACCACGAATCCCCTGTTCCAATGACACATTTTGTCACGTATGGGTGAGCTGTGTTGTCACAGGGTGTGTAGGTAGAGCACTCCTGTGTAATATGTTTATTAGAAGCTGTTTTGGGTTTAGCTAAGCACCGGGCATAGTTTAGTTAACCACTTCTTGACAGGGCCCCTGACCTCAATATCAGCCTAAAATGGCCCACACCAATCTAGTACCATGTAGAAATATTTTGTAAAGTGCATTTTAAAGAAAATAGTCTGAATTTTGTGGAAATGTTCAATTAATTAAGGATAACGTAACATACAATATCTGGTATGAGGTAAAACTAAAAAAAAAAACATACAGCGTTTCAGTGATTTAAAAAATATATATCTCAGACTCTAGCTCAATTAACGACCGAGACACAGTTATTTTACTGAGAGGTGGTCTTTTTTCCCTTCAGTCTAGTGAGTGATTCAATCAGCTCCTACACGTTCAGATTACTATGTAGACGAATGGGAGCAAAGCCCTAGGGGAAATTAAGTCTTTACCTTTGATAAGGAAGTGAGGTTTTCATGGAAACTTCCAGTTTTCAATGTTGTAAATGTCTAGTCTCGCCTGAATATGGATTATTATCTGTCACAAACGATGCTAATAATATCCTTGGGAATATAGGAAATTAAAAACGATCAACTTTGGCTGATGTTAGTACAATATTATCGTATATTATCGCTATGGTTAAAAAGTGTTTACAAAAATGATGACGTCATCGTCGCCATTAGCAGTCCTTTCAATTGCTAATAAAACGGTCTGTGTTTTAGCTATTTTAAAACGGAAAACGTTGTTAGAAAGGGGAGATTCTAACCTTTATTCACAATATAACCATGTAGTATATTATTAAACGACCGTTTTTGAATTTGCGTTCTTTGTGCAGAGGTTGTAATGGTTGTATAGGGCACGGCAAGTATCCCTAGTGGTTGTATAGGGTACTGCAATGATCCTGGATATGGTTAGTTAATCAGTGGGCTATTTAAGGTCCCTGGTTAGGTTCACTGGTGTTTGTTATTAATATAATGTTACATAGGGTAGTTAATCAGTGGTCTATTTAAGGGCCCTGGTTAGGTTCACTGGTGCTTGATATTAATATAATGTTACATAGGTTAGTTAATCAGTGGGCTATTTAAGGTCCCTGGTTAGGTTCACGGGTGCTTGTTATCAATATAATGTTACGTGTTGTAGTTGGCGAGTGTTGTGTCTTTGTATAGTCGTGCACTTTGTTTTTGTACGGAGCCCCCCCTGGTGTCAGTTAAGAAAAAAGAGTAAACTGTTCCCTCGGTTTTATAAACTGTTCCCTCGGTTTTTATAAACTGCGCGCACGGTTTTGCAATCTGTGCGCATGCGCACAAATTTGTAAACGTGCCCACGTAAACGTATGGCAAAGTGTACATTCCAGAGAAGAAGACGTCACGAGTGGCATACTAACAGCAGCGTCTGCATCCGACAAGTAAGTGATATTTATCTAGATCAGTGTTTCTCAAAGTTTTTCAGCCCAAGGACCACTTTATCTTCATAAAAAAATTCTGAGGACCACCTAACAGAATCCCACACTAACACGACCCCCATAAAACAACAAAATAGGAAGGATAAGCTAAATTAAAGTTTAATTTGCAAATGTTTCAAGTCAAAAACTAATAATTTAAACACAAATGCAATGATATGATCAGAAATTATTATATTAATTTTATTTCAAAAAGTAAATGTGAAATGAGCTGCAGCTAAAAATGAACAACAAACTGCACATGTGAGAAAAAAAACCTGCAACTAAACATACTGTAACAGCCTAGGTCCCACTTAAAGTCATTCAAGGGCCATTAGTTTAAAACTGAGGTGGTGGGTATAGGAAGTCTATGGTTTTAACTATGGTAACAATAAAATGCTGAATTTTTTTCCCCCTTAATGTCGAATATAACTGAAATTACTGGGATTTTACACATGAAACAAAAACTAGTGCATTACAAAACTAATAGATCTGTGGATTTTATATTTTGAGATTTCCACTTACAAGTTAATATTAATGAGACTAGTGGTGCTGCTTGTCACACATCACTTTCTGAATGTCTGGCTCCAAAGAGGAGGGTTTCAGTCTCATACTAGGCTCCACATTTAGTCTGTTGCGCTGTTTTGTTTTCAAACCCACCAGTGTGGAAAACCCAACTTCACAGCTGTATGTAGTTGGGAAGGGCATGAGCACTTTGAGGGCAGATTCTGCAAGCTTTGGATGTTCAGGAAAGAGCTGAGCCCAGAAGTCTGTTAAGGGCTGTTGTTTGAATGACATTTTGAGACCTCCATCTGATGCAATGTCCAAAAGACTATTGCCTTCTTGTATTGAGAGCTTGGTACATTTCTCAATGATGTCGAAAAATTGATTTCTGATCCACTCAAAGTCCACATCTAGCTCTGGAAAGTACTTTCCCAGCTGCACAAGAAGGCCTTGGAGATGTTCCTTTATGGATGTGACGGTTTCGTCTCTTCAGTTTTGGAAAGAAAGTCCGCTAGAGTCGGGAAACAGTCAAATTCACGGCAATCGATACGTGCGCACCAGAGTTCTAATTTGGTGCGGGCCCCTTTAATTTTGTCCTGTACAGTAAAGACTGTGACCATTTTTCCTTGCAGTGCTAAGTTGAGCGCATTGAGCGTGCTGAAAATATCTGCAAGATAGGCTAGTTTTGAAAGCCACATAAAGTCATGAAGTCGATCATACAGTTCATCAGCTTGGTGCAGAAATGATGTTACTTCATCGCGCAGTTCAAAGAGACGAGACAGGACCTTGCCACGGGATAACCAGCGCACTTCAGTGTGGAACAGAAGTTTTGTGTGCTCACTCCCCATTTCTTCACACAGGACTTTAAAAAGACGCGAGTTGAGGGCCTTGCCTTTGATTGAGTTGACTATTTTAACTGCCTCATCCAAAACAGTTTTAAGGCAACTTGGCATCTTTTTCACCGCGAGCTGTTCTCTGTGAATGCAGCAATGCGTTGACACAGTGGATGGAGCAACATTACGCACACGCATTACCAGGCCCTTGTGTTTGGCTGTCATCGGAGTTGCACCATCAGTGCAAACTCCAACACAACATTTCCAGTCAATGTTATTATGCATAATGAAGGCATTTAGAGCATCAAAGATCGCTTCTCCTGTGGTGTTCTTTGGAAGGGATTTACAGAAGAGAAAATCCTCATGTACTGAGCGCGCATGGATATATCTCACAAAACACAGAAGATTTGCCTCGTTACCAATGTCCGTGGACTCGTCCAGCTAAAGAGAAAAGAAGGGACTCTGGTGTAATCGTGTGATCAGCTGCTCTTGGACATTTTCGGACATTGAAGTAATGCGTTGCTGGACAGTGTCATTGGACAGAAGTACTTTGTGCATGTCATCACTACCTTTCTTCCCTAGCATTATGTTTGCCATAACTTCTGCAGCAGGCTTAAGTAGAGTCTCTCCAATTGAATGGGGTTTTCCCGTTTTTGCAATTAGCAGAGATACTTTGTATGATGCCTCCGTAGCCTTTGCATTTTCACCAGGTATAAAAAACCGTGAGGTGTTTTTACTCATGTGTCCCTCAAGCTTCTCTCAAAAAATAGCACTGGTTTATCTGTACAATCTTTGTCCTTAGACTCAAAGTGACGCTTGAGTTTATATGGTTTCATTGCTTCATTGGCCAATATTTCATAACACAAAACACAGTGAGATCTAGGATCCTCAAGATCCATGGTCCAGGAAAATCCAAACTTTATGTACTCATTGTGATATTTTCACTTAACTTTCTCACATGGTTTTCCACGGTGCGCTAGCTCCATGGTCTGCGGGAGTGTGGTGACCAGTGGCCGTCAGTGGTGCTGTAGTTTTGCTGCTTTCAGTGGACGCTTGATCTTTTCTTTTGACTCCTCTTTGATTTAGCCACCGATCCATTTTTACGTTTGTGCGTTACATTTAGGGGAGCACTGCCGCAATGCCCCCACCTTGGCAACGGGCCTGTATGTGACTATTTTATAAACACTTGCCTAGTTTAGGTCATCTTTTCGCGGACCACTAGGGAGCGATGGCGGACCACTAGCGGTCCGCGGACCACACTTTAAGAATTACTGATCTAGATTTATTAGATGTTATATTGTGTATTGCATTGTTTGTTTATTGCTTTCTTAACTTATGTTGCATTATTTCAGCATTTCACCCAGTCTAAAATCTTACAGTTAGCTAGGCTGCTGTTACAGCTGGGAGGAGGTCTGGGTAGATTGGTGGGGGGTTTTGTTGCATTAACATAACTGAATGTCTACCGAAATTGTTAGAGCAACTATAGACTGCTTCTGATTCTTACAGGGCTCTGAAGTCTGGTTGTTAGAGCAACTATAGACTGCTTCTGATTCAGGGCTCTGTAGTCTAGTTGTTAGAGCAACTATAGACTGCTTCTGATTCTTACAGGGCTCTGTAGTCTGGTTGTTAGAGCAACTATAGACTGCTTCTGATTCAGTGCTCTCTAGTCTGGTTGTTAGAGCAACTGTAGACCTGATTCTTACAGGGCTCTGTAGTCTGGTTGTTAGAGCAACTATAGACTGCTTCTGATTCAGTGCTCTCTAGTCTGGTTGTTAGAGCAACTATAGACCTGATTCTTACAGGGCTCTGTAGTCTGGTTGTTAGAGCAACTATAGACTGCTTCTGATTCTTACAGGGCTCTGTAGTCTGGTTGTTAGAGCAACTATAGACTGCTTCTGATTCAGTGCTCTCTAGTCTGGTTGTTAGAGCAACTATAGACCTGATTCTTACAGGGCTCTGTAGTCTGGTTGTTAGAGCAACTATAGACTGCTTCTGATTCTTACAATGCTCTGTAGTCTGGTCTCCTATTTTTGTAAGATTTTATTTGTTACATACATATGGACATGATTTCTCAGTTAGAATGATGTGTTGAGTTTATTAAAGTCTCCAATACTTTTCCCTTTGTCTGTTATCCTAGGCGGGATCCTTCCAATGGATGAAGTTGAGCTATTAGAACTGTATATCATGTATACTCTACCACTCACCTTTGCAAGATGATTTGGATTCAACCAAGGAGACCTGTAACAGCCACCTGATTCGTCCATCATGGAACGAACATGTTCCCAATGGTCTTCCACAGATTGCAAAACCGTGTGCACAGTTTATAAAACCGAGGGAACAGTTTATAAAACCGAGGGAACAGTTTTAAAACCGAGGGAAAAGTTGGGAACATTTTATAAAACCGAGGGAACAGTTTACGTCTTAGCTGACACCAGGGGGGCTCCTTATTTGTGTAAGCACACTTTTTTACGTTACAGTGTTAATGTATGTTTTCTGTGTCAGTGTTTCTTGTTTGTTTAATATTGCTTTGAAATAAACAGTTAAGCGTTCATTTTAATCGGCACCACTTTTGTAACCTGGTTTAGTGGCCCAGGAAACTCAGACAAATTGCATGCAATATAAATCACTTCACGTGATGCTACTCAAGCAATCAAATCTTTGTATTCAGAATCTCATTCAGAATGCTGCTGCTAGACCAAGACCAAAAGAACAGAGCACATCACTCTGGCTCCTCTTGTACTGGCTTCTAGTCGTTTACAGAATAGATTTAAAGGGATGCTTTTAGTATATTAATTACTGATGGGCCCTGAATACATTCCTGATATGTTTGAAGATTATAAACCGATGGGATTTTAGATCAATTAACTGAGGTCAGCTTGTATACCTAGTATAGTCCAAACTCAACATGGTGAAGCTGCAAAGCAAATAAAAATGTTTCTATGAATGGTGCTATATGAATACACCTGCCTGCTGACTTGCTTAAGTGCCATTTGGTCAAACGTAATTTTTTTATTGAATACCCATGCTCTAGATACACAACCCATCCTCTAGATACACAACTAGTCAAAACAATGACAGTTTTATAGCTTCTTTCATCAGCACAACATATTTTAGCTGTTCTAACATAATTGCGAAAGTTGTTTTCTAATGACCAGTTAGCCTTTTAATGCGATAAGCTTAGATTAGCAAACACAAGGCATCGGAAAACAGGACTGGTGGTTCCTGAAAATAGGCCTATGTAGATATTTCATTAAAAAAATGATGTTCCATTATTTACAACGATAACTAAATTAAAAACAGTATTTTGGATCAATTTGTTGTTAATCTACTTGAGGAACATTTTGCTTTTGAAAAAAAAACAAAGACGTTTCTAAGTGCCCTTAAAGTCTTGAATGGTAGTGTATATACAACATATGTACTCACATGCGTCGAGAGAAGATGAGAGATAGAAACAGACAGCCATTGTCAACAACATGAACAACAATTTTACACCAAGCCAAGTCATCTTCAAACACTAGCATGCCAAACTGGAGGTTGCTTAACTTCCACGTGCGCTACTTGTAACCCGGGGTCCACAGATGAAACAACACTCAGGGACAGAGCTGCTATGAACTATAAACACTACCGCAGGTTGGAATGTGCCGCTGTGGGCGTAGTATCTATGTTCCACTTGAGAGATGGGGGCTGTCTAACCACATTCAAGTAAAAGCGTTTGAATGCATATTGTGTAATGTGTTTTCAGTGCTGAGTTATCTTTTTCTGAAAGTACAGGTGGGATGATTTCTGTATCACTTATAAGCCAAAACATTATGACCAGCTCTAATATGTTGTTGGCCATCCATGTGCTTCCCAAACAGTGCCGACCAGCAGAGGCATGGACTCTACAATGCTCCATTGGATTGAAATTTGTGGAATTTAAAAACTGCCGCTGCTCCTACAGTTTTCTCAACACAAATGTCATATCAAAATGTTCAGCTATTACTACAAATGTCAATATATAAGCAGTAGCATCAATCGTTTTTACGTTATGCCCGTTTTTCTTTCGTTTTTCTAACTTGAGCCTCCCCATAGACAGCCATTGGAAGCCTTTGAATCCAGCCTCTAAAAATGAGTGGCTAGTTCGTCATTTTCTGCCTGTTTGTAAACTATGCTAGCGCCTACCGTTTTGAGGTTACAGAGACATATTATACATTGAAACATCGGCCTGGTTCTTAGGAGTCCCATTGTGTAAGTATTTACTGTGAGACATATTGTTTTGAAGACGACCATGCGTGAATCTAATGAACTGACACAGACATAGTAGCCCGGCAACAGCCACTAATACTAGCTAGCTACTCCTGCTGTATGTTGAATGTGTAGGCTTTAACTCTGGGCAGTTTACACTCAAAACAGCTCAACTCAACGCAGCAGTTAGCTACTCCTGTATGTGTAGGCTTACACTCAATTAGCCAAACTGGCCTTTTGTTTGTTAGTGTGTAAGTGTGTAATTTATATACCTAACATATCTAGTGTACTGTAATAGACCTTTGCCCTATATTTCCCCCATGGAAGACAAAACACTAAGGGCACCCAGCATCTAAAGTCCATAATGATTCCATTAACAACCACAATTCTGAATGGTATGGAAAAAGCAAAAAACTAACAAAAATAATTAACCCTGTACAATATTGAAAACACATTGTCATGTTTTACTCAGTGAATGTTTTTTTTTAAATATACACTCATTTCAAATATGATGACTGCAACACACACTAACAAGTTGGGGAAGTTGACTGTTTACCACTGTGTAACATAATATTTTCTTGATTGCTTGAAGACTATAACCAGGCTTTTGAACTAAAATGTCTAACCATTATGACAAAAACCCTGACACTAACCCTAACCCTTTGCCTAAACTATTAACACTATTCCCCTGTTGTGACACCAGAGTCAGATTTGTTGAACTGTCACTGCAAAACCCTACACACAAATTCCTTATTTTTTCATTGCCTATACCATGTGGTCATTTGGAAAGCACTAGAATCCAATATTGGTCACTCAAGTAAGCACAACTTCAGCCCAAGTAGCACACATATACCCAGGTGGAAACACTAAAAGTTCTCATTAATCACACCAATCAGAATCTTCAATAGATACATAATAGGGCCCAAGTCAGTTCATTCACTTTTGGCCATCTGTCAACATTGGTACTCCACCGCCATGCAGCCAGCGCGACCAGCAGGGGGAGCCGGCTCGACCAGCAGGGGGAGCCGGCGCGACCAGCAGGGGGAGCCGGCCCGACCAGCAGGGGGAGCCGGCGCGATCTGGATCATGACTGGTTACTGATAACCCAGCGTTTTACAACACCTTTCTGCCTATATACCAGTGGTGTAAAGTAACAAAGTAATAATACTTTGTTAAAGTACTTAAGTAGTTTTTGGGAATATCTGTACTTTACTTGAGTTTTTATATTTCTGTCGACTTTTACTTCACTACTTCTAAAACAATATATCTGTACTTTTACTCCGCTACATTAACAATGAACAAAAAAACAGAATTATCTTCATGAATGTAGACACAATGTAGAATTGAGTTGACACAGACTTCGTGCAGCCTGTATATGCGCACTGAGAGCTCCCTATCAGCCTGTTGACTTCGTGCAGCCTGTATATGTGCGCACTGAGAGCGCCCTATCAGCCTGTTGACTTCGTGCAGCCTGTATATGCGCGCACTGAGAGCTCCCTATCAGCCTGTTGACTTCGTGCAGCCTGTATATGCATACACTGAGAGCGCCCTATCAGCCTGTTGACTTCGTGCAGCCTGTATGTGTGCACTGAGAGCGCCCTATCAGCCTGTTGACTTCGTGCAGCCTGTATGTGTGCACTGAGAGCGCCCTATCAGCCTGTTGACTTCGTGCAGCCTGTATATGCGCGCACTGAGAGCTCCCTATCAGCCTGTTGACTTCGTGCAGCCTGTATATGTGCGCACTGAGAGCGCCCTATCAGCCTGTTGACTTCGTGCAGCTTGTATATGTGCACACTGAGAGCGCCCTATCAGCCTGTTGACTTCGTGCAGCCTGTATATGTGCACACTGAGAGCGCCCTATCAGCCTGTTGACTTTGTGCAGCTTGTATATGTGCACACTGAGAGCGCCCTATCAGCCTGTTGACTTTGTGCAGCTTGTATATGTGCACACTGAGAGCGCCCTATCAGCCTGTTGACTTCGTGCAGCCTGTATATGCACACACTGAGAGCGCCCTATCAGCCTGTTGACTTCGTGCAGCCTGTATATGCATACACTGAGAGCGCCCTATCAGCCTGTTGACTTCGTGCAGCCTGTATGTGTGCACTGAGAGCGCCCTATCAGCCTGTTGACTTCGTGCAGCCTGTATGCGCGCACTGAGAGCGCCCTATCAGCCTGTTGACTTCGTGCAGCCTGTATGCGCGCACTGAGAGCGCCCTATCAGCCTGTTGACTTCGTGCAGCCTGTATGCGCGCACTGCACGCACAATTGGCGCTCTCGGGACACATCTCTCTCTATAACCACACCAGAGCACCGGTGTTTGAAAACATACTTTTGGCGTTTCAAAAACCGAAGCATGTCTGAAAACGAGAGCAGTGAACCATCCTCGTCCACCAGCGCTAGCTCAGATGATAAGCAACACCCATGGCCATATTTAGACCAAATGTTTTCTTATGTAGGAGTTAAAGATTCGTCGTACAGCATGTGCAAGTGTCGGTTGTGTCTGTCTAAATGCGAAAGAGGAGAAAGGAGTTGAGGGAGGGAAGGAAGGGAGCAAGGAGGGGAAGGGAGCAAGAGGAGAAAAGAGTTGAGTGATGGTTCAAGTTAAAGTAAGAGGATAAGAAAAGAGGACAGTAAGGTACAGGAAGGGAGCAAATGGAGAAAGAGTTGAAAGATGGTTCAAGTTCAAGTAAGAGGATAAGAAAAGAGGAGAAAGGAGTTGAGGGAAGGAGGGAGGGGCAATAAGGTACAAGGGAGCAAGGAGGGGAAGGGAGCAAGAGGAGAAAGGAGTTGAGGGAAGGAGGGAGGGGCAATAAGGTACAAGGGAGCAAGGAGGGGAAGGGAGCAAGAGGAGAAAGTAATTGTGATGGTTCAAGTTCAAATTGATGTTCAAGTTCAAAGTGATGGAGGGGGGGAATAATAAGCTTGGAAAAAGAAAATGTCAGCCTTTTTTCTGGTTGTACTTTTGTACTTTTGCTTTTGATACTTTTGAGTACATTTTAACACCAGATAAATACTTTTGTACTTAAGTACATTTAAGATGAGCTACTTTAAGACTTTTACCTAAGTATGTTTTTTATGAATGACTTTTACTTTTACCAAAGTAAATTTTTGGTACAATATCTGTACTTTTACTTAAGTATAAAATTCAAGTACTTTTTACACCACTGCTATATACTCTCCCTTTCTAAGACAGATAGATTGAGGAGTTTTGTTGGGCATGGCGGTGGAAAGTGAATGACTGAGAACGTCACGCCCATGTTCACCTCTTCCAAGACATTTTAGCTGACGCGTGCCAGGAGGGGATCAGGCATGAATGATAATACCCTCGCTGCCTGACTAGTGCCAATATAGTTTTTGAAGAGATTCTCTGGCCTGTCCCAAACCAATGATGGGATGCCGGGGCAAAATATTATGTTGTTGTGTATGCATAATTTGATAAGTGCATAAAATACACTGCAAGAAATGTGTTTAAGCAATCAAGAAACTGTTCTAACACTTATTAAGACACCAGTTGGTAAACGTTTTGCAAGTGGAATTTTCCCTTATTCATCAATTATGCATTTCTTCAGCTGCTCAACTAAACAGAGCCTTTGTTGCTGTCATGGGGTTGTTTGTGCCTGAAGGAGGCAACTGCAGAGTTTTTCAGAATCGTATTTCTCTTTTAATGTACACTTGTGGTACACAAAACAACAAACCAAAGAAATGCAGCAACCTAACTCAAAAACAGGAACAGGAAACAATGAACCACAAAGTGGCCCCTTCAAACGGAAACTTAAGTAGGCCCTTGGGTTAAATATGAACCGACCTATTGTGGAGGGCAACAGCCAGGGACCAGTAGCAGCAACACCGTTATTACTGGTAAATTAATTTACCAAACTGTAAAGTTATTTGTTGCTGCATTAAATTAAGTACACCTATAATCCAGATGACTGGTACAGTAATTTCAACTGTTAAACATTGAGTAATGATAAATTGCTTTGACTAGTGAATGAATGTAAAAATATGTTGCCATGAGTTATTGACTGCACTTTTTCCGCCATTTTCCGCATCTCCAATAGTGTAAAGGAACGAGCCACTCGCAAATAATATTAATGTTATGCAAACGGTGTGTGCCGTTATTAAAGCCAGACACCGACGAGTCGAATATCTAAATGTGTGGATGCAACAAATTAATTATGTATTTGACCCCCCACGGGTAAACCGATACATCTAATGTGTGGATCCAACAAATTAATTATGTATTTGACCCCCTCACGGGTTAACCGATATATCTAATGTGTGGATCCAACATATTAATTATGTATTTGACCCCCTCACGGGTTAACCGATACATCTAATGTGTGGATCCAACATATTAATTATGTATTTGACCCCCTCACGGGTTAACCGATACATCTAATGTGTGGATCCAACATATGAATTATGTATTTGACCCCCCCACGGGTAAACCGATACATCTAATGTGTGGATCCAACAAATTAATTATGTATTTGACCCCCTCACGGGTTAACCGATACATCTAATGTGTGGATCCAACAGATTAATTATGTATTTGACACCCTCATGGGTAAACCGATACATCTCATGTGTGGATCCAACAGATTAATGATTTATTTGACCCCCTCACGGGTAAACCGATACATCTAATGTGTGGATCCAACATATGAATTATGTATTTGACCCCCTCAGGGGTAAACCGATATATCTAATGTGTGGATCCAACATAATAATTATGTTATTGACCCCCTCACGGGTAAACCGATAGATCTAATGTGTGGATCCAACAAATTAATTATGTATTTGACCCCCTCACGGGTAAACCGATACATCTAATGTGTGGATCCAACATATTAATTATGTATTTGACCCCCTCACGGGTAAACCGATACATCTCATGTGTGGATCCAACAGATTAATGATTTATTTGACCCCCTCACGGGTAAACCGATACATCTAATGTGTGGATCCAACAAATTAATTATGTATTTGACCCCCTCACGGGTAAACCGATACATCTCATGTGTGGATCCAACAGATTAATGATTTATTTGACCCCCTCACGGGTAAACCGATACATCTAATGTGTGGATCCAACAAATTAATTATGTATTTGACCCCCTCACGGGTAAACCGATACATCTAATGTGTGGATCCAACAAATGAATTATGTATTTGACCCCCACGGGTAAACCGATACATCTAATGTATGGATCCAACATATTAATTATGTATTTGACCCCCTCACGGGTAAACCGATTCATCCAATGTGTGGATGCAACAAATTAATTATGTATTTGACCCCCACGGGTAAACCGATACATCTAATGTGTGGATCCAACATATGAATTATGTATTTGACCCCCACGGGTAAACCGATAGATCTAATGTGTGGATCCAACATATTAATTATGTATTTGACCCCCTCACGGGTTAACCGATACATCTAATGTGTGGATCCAACATATGAATTATGTATTTGACCCCCACGGGTAAACCGATACATCTCATGTGTGGATCCAACAGATTAATGATTTATTTGACCCCCTCACGGGTAAACCGATACATCTAATGTGTGGATCCAACATATGAATTATGTATTTGACCCCCTCAGGGGTAAACCGATATATCTAATGTGTGGATCCAACATAATAATTATGTTATTGACCCCCTCACGGGTAAACCGATAGATCTAATGTGTGGATCCAACAAATTAATTATGTATTTGACCCCCTCACGGGTAAACCGATACATCTCATGTGTGGATCCAACAGATTAATGATTTATTTGACCCCCTCACGGGTAAACCGATACATCTCATGTGTGGATCCAACAGATTAATGATTTATTTGACCCCCTCACGGGTAAACCGATACATCTAATGTGTGGATCCAACAGATTAATTATTTATTTGACCCCCTCACGGGTAAACCGATACATCTAATGTGTGGATCCAACAAATGAATTATGTATTTGACCCCCTCATGGGTAAACCGATACATCTAATGTATGGATCCAACAAATGAATTATGTATTTGACACCCTCACCTAATGTGTGGATCCAACAAATTAATTACCGTATTTTCGGGACTATATGTCGCTCCGGAATATAAGTCGAATCAGTCAAAATATGCGTCATGACGAGGGAAAAAACATATATAAGTCGCACCGGACTATAAGTCGCCTTTATTTAATGTATTTTACAAAATCAAAGACCAAAAAAATACATTTATTCTGGAACATTTAATTACAGAACAACAGGCTGAATGGGTGTCCGGTATGTTAACGAATATATAAAAAAGTTATTCAACTAAACATACGGCTGAATAGGTTAAATTAACATAACAAGCCAGCGAGTCCAACAAGCGAGTTCCCCGGTAAGCAAGTTAACCAAGCTCCCGATTTCATTCAACAAAACAAAATCCATCGAATTCTTCATCCTCGGTGTCGCTTCTGAACAACTCCGCCAACTCCGGAGGAAGATGAAGCGCCCTCTCCTCTTCTGCGGGGCTGTCGTCAGACTCGGCATCGGTTCCCGTTATTCCGGCCTTTCTGAATGCCGACCGGATGGTCACTGATTTCCATGCTGTGTCGATCCATCCAAGGACTTGCTGGAAAGTTGCACGGCGCATCCTCCCGGTTGCCGCGAAACTGTGCTCTCCATCCACCATCCACTCCTCCCACAGGCGACGCAAGACTGCCTTAAAGCTCCGGTTCACTGAGATGTCGAGTGGCTGGAGTATTTTGGTTAAGCCTCCAGGGATGATGACAGGTATGGAGTTGCAAGCTTTTATTTTGTCTTTGAACTGTGGCGTTATATGCGCTCGCATACTGTCCATCACAAGTAGGGCTTTGCGTGTTTTAAAGTAGCCATCAGGACGCTTAGTGTAGCACTTTGTAAGCCAAATGGTCATCATTTCTTCATTCATCCACCCTTTCTCATTCACGGCCACCACAACTGTGGGGGGAGATTCGTCTTTCGGCATGGTTTTCCGTTTGAAAATGACCATCGGTGGCAATTTCGATCCATCTCAACAACATGCCAGCACTACTATGAAGTGTGATTTCTCATGACCAGTTGTCACTATATTCACACTTTTCTGCCCTTTCTCTGCGACACTTCGGCCCATGGGGATGTCAAACTTGAGAGGGACCTCGTCCATGTTGATAATATTATCCGGTGACACTATCAACGAAAGTCTGCAGGCAGTTTCTGACCCACCGTTGTGCGTGCTCTGATAGAGAGGCGGTTGCATTGCATGAAGCGGTAACACCAAGATGGCCCGCCTGCAAAGTCATGTATATTCATCTCCTTGGCAACTACCAGGGCGTGGAGACGTAACTTCACCGTAGACAAGCCTCTCCCGGCAGCACGTTGTTCAAGCACCCATCTGTGGACTCGTTCCTCCAGCGCTGGACATCTGGCTTTCAGCCCGCGATTAGCTTTCTTTGTTTTCTTCATCGCGGTTAAAGTTACCTCTGCTTTTCGCCAGTCCCTCACAAGTTTCTCACTCCAAACTTTCTTTCTGCTGCTCGATTACCGTTTTCGGCAGCATACTTTATTACCGGCAGTTTGTAATCCGCAGAATATGATTTTCTTTTTGCGGGCATTTTCAGTTAATATTGTAGTGATCTGGGATCTGTTTGTGTTTACGTTCACGTTACGTTTTCAACTGTTCAAGTGCAAAGGTTTAAGTTAATATTTCTGTGCATGTAATCTCGCGGGTTTGGGGGGGGTATAAGTGAATGTGACAGGAGTCGTTCGCTCTGAGCTCTCTTTGCCTGTGTGAAGTCGACTGTCTTAATGCCATTTATCGTTGCTCTGTTGGATTAACCTCTATGGTTTAGTGGTGTAGGCTGGTGCCAGAAAAACAGCCTAGTTAATTAATAAATTGTGGTAGCTCACATTGTGTCGGATTGCACTTATTTGTTCCGGTCGGAACATTACAATATATAAGTCGCACCTGACTATAAGTCGCAGGACCAGCCAAACTATTAAAAAAAGTGCGACTTATAGTCCGGAAAATACGGTTTGTATTTGACACCCAAACCGATATCTCTCAATGAATAGAGTATCGCTCTGCATTAAAGGGTCTTGTCTATCTCGCAATACGGGATTATTTCAAAAAAGCTCAGCGAATTGTTCTTTTCTCATATAAACGAACAGGACATGGCTGTGAATGACTTCCCACGTCACCTCCGCTTATAAAGCATCCATCTAATCGTGTTTACATGAAATAAGCCTGCTCCGGAGCAGGTACAAGCTTACGCACCCGTTGCTATGACTACAAGTACAGGATGAGCTTCAGAGAACCGAACTATCCAGGATTATGCCATATCACCCTATAGCCCAACACTGGTTGCCCACTGAAGCTCAGCAGGGCTGAGCCTGGTCAGTACCTGGATGGGAGACCTCCTGGAAAAACCAGGTTGCTGCTGGAAGAGGTGTTAGTGAGGCCAGAATGGGCTGCATTCTGGTCTGTGTGGGTCCTAACGCCCCAGTATAGTGACGGGGACACTATACTGTCAAAAAGCACCGTCCTTCGGATGAGACGTTAAACCGAGGCCTTGACTCTCTGTGGTCATTAAAAACCCCAGGATGTCCTTCGATAAAGAGTAGGAGTATAACCCCGGCATCCTGGCCAAATCTGCCCCTTGTCCTCTGTCCATCATGGCCACCTAATCATCCCCATATACTAATTGGCTTCATCATTACGTCTCCTCTCCACCAGTAAGCTGGTGTGTGGTGTATGTTCTGGTGCAATATGGCCTCATAAACCCTCATTCCCACATTACAATATATAGTAAAGTACAGTGACACATACCTGCACAAAATCATGGCCCTGACCCTGTTCCTCTCAAAGGGCACCCTGTACAGCTGTTTCCTTTTGAAGTTATGTTTCTATAGGATGCTGACCCTGTTGATATTGTTCAATACATTTCCATTTGCAATTATGTGTTGTATTGCATTATTTTCTCGCACCATTTCAATGATGGCAAGCTATTGTTGTTGAGTGAAGAGCCGTTCCCTTCTACCTTGAAGAGGTCATCCAACCATTTTGAGGAAAACGCCCCCAAAAGGCAAAATATCTTACCTGAGGCCTATTTGTATTAATAAGGCTCAGAACGAGTGGAGTTCTGCTTTCTGTGCCAGTGTTTTCAGGTGTGTATTTAAGTGCTTACAATTGCCAGATGAGTTTTGCATTTTGAACAGAGCGTTTTCCCAAGGATAACAGGATATTTTGTTTTTGAACAAAGTTTCTAATGTAAGAAAACGTTTTGCAATAAGGGTGTTACAGAATTACAAACAAAAAGTGCAAAGTTGACAATGTGTTTAAGATATGGTTACACTGGCCCTCATTTATCATTCTTACGTAGAAACGGGCGTATATGTTGGCGTAAGATTGTGCTTACACTCCTCTCACCACCTGATTTATGAAGGTGTGCGTACCGTTGGAATCCAGGTGTACGCAATACCTGCCCTTGATAAATGCCGCACTTGAGGCCCAACGTTTGAAGCAAGATAAACACTTGGATTACCTACTCCCTGACACCAAACTTCCATGGTGGGCAGAGATTTTACATGTTATTACATCTACCTTGTACCTGGTATAAGGTATCTTATAAGCTAGGAATTTTCCTTAACTGGTTGTTGTAGGGCTGGGTATATATGAAAAATGTACAGCACATACTTTGATACCTTTGTTTTTTTTTATTCATTCGATACTCATCCTGTGAATGGAAGCATTTCGTTTGTTAAAATACCACCACTCTGCTCCATCTAAATTATTTTTACACAAATATTTGATTCAAAGCTGATTTCTAGAGCTTGCCCAAAGCGATTTCCTTGTTACTCGTATTCACAGTTTTTCCTGAATTTTATGTCCAATGACAATAAAGTTTAATCTAATCTAAAAGTGCTCTTTAAAATAGGTATGGTAAAATGGAACCTCTTTGAATATGATTTCATGCTGTAACCCTAACCCCATCCACTCATTGGCATAACCAGGGTTGCAGGGTGTGTCATAGCCAATTCGGCTATGCCTGCCAGGGGCCTCATTTATAAATCATTGCGGTGGATTTGCGTCGGAAGTGGCGTACGGACAAAAATATTCTGATTTATAAAACCGCACGCACGTCCTAAGCAGTTTTCGCTTAATAAATCACAATGAACTCTAAATGTGGTGCAGCTTTTGCGGCTTTATGTCACGGACATATTTGAAGACATCATTGTAAACACAAAGGAAAACCGGAAAAGTAACAGTACTCAATGTGAAGTAGTCTAGAAGTTTCCTTTTGGGGAGGTGGAATAGAGGAGAAATTGTTGTCTGTAGGGCACAGTGTGGGCATCACTAATACCAAAAGGAGAGGAGAACATGTTGTTTGTAGGGCACAGTGTGGGCATCACTAATGCCAAAAGGAGAGGAGAACATGTTGTTTGTAGGGCACAGTGTGGGCATCACTAATACCAAAAGGAGAGGAGAACATGTTGTTTGTAGGGCACAGTGTGGGCATCACTAATGCCAAAAGGAGAGGAGAACATGTTGTTTGTAGGGCACAGTGTGGGCATCACTAATGCCAAAAGGAGAGGAGAACATGTTGTTTGTAGAGCACAGTGTGGGCATCTGTAATGCCAAAAGGAGATGAGAACATGTTGTTTGTAGGGCACAGTGTGGGCATCACTAATACCAAAAGGAGAGGAGAACATGTTGTTTGTAGGGCACAGTGTGGGCATCACTAATGCCAAAAGGAGAGGAGAACATGTTGTTTGTGGGCATCACTAATACCAAAAGGAGAGGAGAACAGTTTGTGGGCATCACTAATGCCAAAAGGAGAGGAGAACATGTTGTTTGTAGGGCACAGTGTGGGCATCACTAATGCCAAAAGGAGAGGAGAACATGTTGTTTGTAGGGCACAGTGTGGGCATCACTAATGCCAAAAAGGAGAGGAGAACATGTTGTTTGTAGGGCACAGTGTGGGCATCACTAATGCCAAAAGGAGAGGAGAACATGTTGTTTGTAGGGCACAGTGTGGGCATCTCTAATGTCAAAAGGAGAGGAGAACATGTTGTTTGTAGGGCACAGTGTGGGAATCACTAATGCCAAAAGGAGAGGAGAACATGTTGTTTGTAGAGCACAGTGTGGGCATCTGTAATGCCAAAAGGAGAGGAGAACATGTTGTTTGTAGGGCACAGTGTGGGCATCACTAATACCAAAAGGAGAGGAGAACATGTTGTTTGTAGGGCACAGTGTGGGCATCACTAATGCCTAAAGGAGAGGAGAACATGTTGTTTGTAGGGCACAGTGTGGGCATCACTAATGCCTAAAGGAGAGGAGAACATGTTGTTTGTAGGGAACAGTGTGGGCATCTGTAATGCCTAAAGGAGATGAGAACATGTTGTTTGTAGGGCACAGTGTGGACATCACTAATGCCAAAAGGAGAGGAGAACATGTTGTTTGTAGGGCACAGTGTGGGCATCACTAATGCCAAAAGGAGAGGAGAACATGTTGTTTGTAGGGCACAGTGTGGACATCACTAATGCCTAAAGGCCGATTTAGTGGAAAAATGTTGCTGATGCTGTGACAAATTATTTGGACATTTATTGAATTAAAATGTTTTCGCTTAATGAAAGCATTTTCATCCTCACTCGCTGCAACGATTACATTTGGGAAACATTTGCTGCAAATTGCACTTTTTTGTTTGCCTGTTCACCCAGTGTATGGAACCTTTATGTAATTATGATACAAACCTATTATACCTACTAACACGTCTGACATAACCCAGCTAGGGGTTGGCTGAGATATTCCTGATCAGCCAATTCCCTCTGGAAAGTGTGGGACTGGCAGAGTGGTTACTCCGGGTGCTCCTCTGTAACGCGGCCCAAAACAGGGCGGCCTGAGGAACTCAGAACCAGCTGATGAGACACTCGTACTCGCTTGCCACCAAGTTTTCTTGCTGTGTGAAAATGTGTTCCCTACGAATCCTTCCATTTGCCACATCTACTAACAGTGCAAGATAAGCATTGTGCATCATTACGCGTTTGTAAGGATCAGAGATCTGTCCCTCTCTATGTTTGTCCTGGCACTCCCTCTGTCCCTCTCTATGTTTGTCCTGGCACTCCCTCTGCCAGCGGAGGGAAAATCATGGACAATCCTGTGCACCAGTATTGAGTTTCACACCTGCTCTGTGTTAGTCCGATCTATATGAAACTGGACCCGTTTTGGTCCGATCTTTATTAAACTGGACGGGTTTTGGTCTGATCTATATGAACACTGTGTGCAGTTCAACCGGGTTAGTTTGCTGCTGTCTCATGTGTACTCGTAACAAGACTAAGGAACACTGTGCGCAGTGCAACCGGTTCGTTTGCGTGTCCTGCTCAAGCAGACAAACAACTGAAGCTGCGTGCCGACTGTGGACCGATAAATAATTATAAATAGATTTGTTTATCGGCCAATCATGCGCACATCATTTGATTGCAAGTCGCTTGTGATCTAAAATGTGTTAGCATTTACTACATCAACATAGGACATACAGTTTGATGGATTTTCATTTATTCGAATTTTAGAAATGTTTATATCATAGCATGTGCATTTTCAAATCATGGTTTTATTTTCGTATTTTATGGTTACATTTTAGTTTCGAGTCATTTCAAGTCATCTTACCACAGAAATAAAATGTATACAAATCATGTATGTCTGTAAGATTTGTATTTATTTAAACCTCTTTTTATACAATGACATTAATCAAATGCAGTAAAAAACAGAAAATTTAATTTCACAAAAAATGCTTGTATTTCAACAGCATATTGCACTAGAACAATGCACAGCAACTTCAGTCCTGTATTGTATTGACCTTAGGGCTGGACGATATGGCAAAATTTTATATCACGATATATTTCTTAATTTCGGTCGATACGATATAATTCCGATATCGATATGAACAATATAAGAGCCTCAGAAAAATTGCCATGAACACCCACAACGGATGTCTGTACCTACAATCTTCTGAAAAATACATTTGCCAAGTCTTTTGAGCCTCCTCCTATAAAACTAAATAATATTTTAGAAATAAAACGGTACAAGTAAATTAAAGTTCACCTTTTATTTGATTTTAACCTTTATACAAACAAGAAAAGTCAAATAACCAATTTGACTCTGAGACTGACCTTATTAATATATTTAACTTTAAACAATAACATAGGCTGATTATATTATTCTTTACACAAAACTTCTTGCAACAAAACTTGTTCTTATAAACATATCGTTTAACGTTAGTGAACATGTTAGACAATGAAGAGGTGAGTTCATGAGTTCGCTACGTGACCGTGGATTTAGAGAAGCTCATGAACGTGCATGTTGCTATCGGTTGCAACATGCGCAGAGAATGAGAGTGCTCAAAAACGCATGTTCATCATGACGTCATGGGCCAGTCAACACGGAAGATCCAAGCTACATGTTGGCTTTATGCGCTTTTGAGCCTCTCATTCTCCGGCACATTTAGATCACGCTGAAACCTGAAGTTTATCAGATCTCTTAAACTTGCCGTGTTGGAGATCAGCAAAAATATTGAAATATCGAAAATGTGTTTAGAAATCATATCACCGTTATTGATTTTTTTTACCGCGATATGTATTGATATTGAATTATTGTCCAGCCCTAATTGACCTCATATTGCAAAACAGTTTAACTTTCAAATAGACATGGGTCCTTTTAGCCTGCATGTCATAAATAAAATCCTCACTCCTCAAAATGATCACTTCTGAAAAACTGGACCAACCTGATAATATAATTGGAATGACTCCATAGAGACGTGTGTGTGCGTGTGAGCGTGCGCAGCTCCGTCTGTAATTTCGACCCGCATGTTTTGCAAATTGCAACTCTTTTTTTGTCGACTACCTCGTAATTTTTATAGCCAAACGAAACTATCTTCGGTATCATTTTGCCAACTGGCGCGTTGTTGCTTGTGCTTCATTGGTTGTCTTGCAATGTGCCTGCTTAGATGCTGTCCAATCAAAACAACGTGGGACTACAGTGATTGGATGTCCGATCAAAACAACGTGGGACTACAGTGATTGGATGTCGTGCAGGCAGCGCGCGTGCTCTCTGCATGCATTTTTTTCACAGATGCAGATAAACTGATAGCGGCGCGGCCGTGTGAACATTTTCTTCCCCAGTTTTCATGGGAAGTAGCAAGTCTTCTCGAGTCAAAAGGCGCAAGTCCAAGTGAAGTCACGAGTCATTGATGTTCAAGTCCAAGTCGAGTTGCAAGTCTTTGTAGATTTTGTCGAGTCGAGTCTGAAGTAATCAAATTCATGACTCGAGTCTGACTCGAGTCCAAGTCACATGACTCGATTCCACACCTCTGGAATGAACTACAATAAAGAAATACGTTGATAAAGAAATATATGTTTCACTAATGGGCCACTTCACCAATTTTGCATTTAGCTTTGCATCAGTAGACAAATGGTAGTATTTTCCAATGGCCTTGCTCTCACCCCTCAACTCCATCTGGTAAGAGGGATATCTTGATTTTAAGGTAGGAAAAAATCCTCCAATGACGTAAAACAACGATTTTGGCGTCATTGGAGGATTTTTTAAAAGCGACTATAAAACTACAACCAGTAGTAGATGCTACTTCCGCATTTTTTCAACCCGCCCATATGGGGTGGGGCCTCGCTCACAGATTCTCAAAACAGTGTCAGCCATCTTGTAGCTAAGCTAACCCGATCTTGCTTGTTGTGGAGAAAGGCGAGTATTAGACCAACCACTATGGCAGAATGTAATTATGAAGACGAAATTGCAGAAAGGGATTTTGAAGATCTGGTGCGCGAATCCGATGTTCATGGCTTCCTGTACGAGCCGCAATACAGCGAAAAACAGTTGCGGTTGACGGAGGAACAAGAGGCTGCTGCTGCAGAAGAGCGAAGCTTGCCAGGCGGTCATGAGGAAGAGCCCGTACAGAGTCGAGCTGGGGCGGACTGCTGGTGCCAGTGCTCTCGCTGTGCGCCTATGGACACAGATAGAGTCCCGCTGCTGTTGCAAATTTCAGCGATGCCATTTTCTTCTTGAAGAAATAACAATCTGCATTAGAAACGGGACCGCCAACATGCATAACAGAGCACCCCAGCTTTGATCCACACGAGTTTTTGAAACTTATTTCAGGATTCCGATGGTCAATTGGAAACGCCAGCCAAAGCCCGAAGGGACAAACGGACGCTTCAGTATAAATAAGTATTTATTTGTTGTTCATGTCAGTTAGCTGAGCTATCGGTTATATTTACATATATGCTAGCTAGCCTATTGTAGGTGCAAATAGCTTGCATTGCTAACGTTGTGCTTATTGTTTTCAGACAATATCGCCTAACTGCCTCACGTCATTTCGTGGAATAGGTCCTGCAAGGAGAGAGACTGGGGAAAGGCTATCGTCTTGTTTTGCCTGCATGTGTTGTTCAGGACATCAGACATAGATTTCCAGCTCCTGACGGACAATACTGTGGCTATCAAGAAACTGCTGAAGCTTTGTTAGAGCTATGAGTGTGAAATTGTTTATATTATGTTTAAAAACAATAAAAGTTCAAACTCACCTTGGTTGTGGTTAGTGTTGTAGTCCTTTATTGTTGCTCTATTAAATTAAATATTTGCCTAGAGTAATATTGACTGCAATTGTAGGAAAGCACTTCATATAAGGAGCTACTCTGTTTCCATGGTCCTGTCTTGCATTGTCTTTTTAAAATTCCAGTCTAAATTGTGTAATATACATACGATTTCCCCTTTTAACACAAATTAATTCCAAAAAAGGGAAATAATCCAGTTTGTTTGTGCAGTAGTTACAGCTAAATCACATTGAGAGTAACCAGCCTCCACAAGTCTATAATGTATTACTTTGGTTTACAAAAGAGTACAGGGAAATATGAAGAAATTTATATACTTTTGCATTAATTACAAATGAAAAATATTCTGCCACCATAGTCAAGTGTACACATTAAAAATAAACAAGAAGATACATTTTAAAAACGTCCTGTACAATATATTTTCAGAACTTGGGGTGGTTGATAGCCCTCAGCCACTGTTTGCACCGCTCTAAATGTTCAACGGGAAAACGATGGAAACTAACTACCTTGTGTTGGATGTACATCCCGGTACAACGCAAGGCTAGTATTTAAATTACTTTATCAAGAAACTTGTCACGGAGACTCGCGTTAACCGGTGTCTTTTCTGTTTTCCAGTCAATTAGCTAGTAGCTAGCCTGCCCTCTCGAGCCGGTAGGAGTGGCTTGGGAGTGACCTCGCAGAGCAGTGAAACAATTGCATTCTGAGATTTGGTGTATTTCATCCACATGAGCCAAAAACACATTTATATCTTTTTCTCTGCCTAGAAGGCACCAATTTAAAAAAATCTTTCATATTTCTACTACATAAGTGACCACGATAAGTGAGAAAAAAATAATTTTTTAACATTGTATTATGAAAGGCTGGGGATAGTATATAATCTCAACAATTATTGGCATTTTAGACAATATTCACATTTACAACGTGAACTGACTATTTAGGTCCCAAGGGCAAACCGAGCTCAACGAATTGACGCGCTGACTTCATTGCAGATGCTGCAAAATATCGACGAGATGGAATCTGATGGAGGATCATAAATCGAGCCTGAAATCAGATGACGGGTGTTCATCGGAATCTGATATTGATCCGCCACCTCCACACCCGTAAAGAGCCAACTGAGACCCCAACTGCCGCTGTGAGACAAGAATCTGGGAGGGATGGCACGATTTGGATAAAAACAAGCAACGACAGCGCACCAGGAAGGTCCCCTTTGATTTAGATAGAAACAAGCAACAAGAGCGCACCAGGAAGGTCCCCTTTGATTTAGATAGAAACAAGCAACAAGAGCGCACTAGGAAGGTCCCCTTTGATTTGGATAGAAACAAGCAACGAGAGGGTGCCAGGAATGTACCCTTTAATATGGATAGAAACGAGCAACGAGAGGGCACCAGAAATGTAACCTTTAATATGAATAGAAACGAGCAACGAGAGCGGACCAGGAATGTCCCCTTTGATTTGGATAGAAACGAGCAACGAGAGCGCACCAGGAATGTCCCCTTTGCAGAATATCCTGACAGAGGCAGCGGGCCCAACAGTGGGTCCGCATGTGCACTCGTAACAAGACTAATGAACACTGTGTGCAGTGCAACCGTTTTGTTTGCGTGTCCTGCCCACACAAATCCCTGAAGCTGCTGTGTGACGACTGTGGACGGGAGAAATAAATAGAAAACGATTTGTTTATCGGGTAACAGCAGAATAGTCGACCATGGACAATAAAAACTCTTCTAAAATACGTGTTTCATTGTCTACATTTCCTTAGTAACTGGACTGTAATTACCAGTGCTCGAAGTGGGGCGGTACTCAGTACCGGCACTAACTACATTTTACTCTTAAGCGTACCGGCACTTTTTCTTCCGTACCGCTACTTCTCAAATGCAGCCGGTACTCTACCACTGACAGAAAAAGCGTCAGTGTCAGAGAGATTTGTAATGAACTAACGTAACGTTAAATAAACTACACTACCCATAGGGCAATACGTGAACTAAATATCTTGACAAATCACGTAAAGGCAAGCAGTCGGTTCACCCTATCAGGAGCTGCCTGATGGCTGCGGCTTCCGCCTGAGCGTAAACATATTTTTCACTGGTGAAATCCAAAACCTAGAAAAGTGTGTCGAATTTGAAATTGTAAGTCATGTTAGCCTGGCTTCAGAAAGGCAATAAAAGAACTGTGGTAGAATTTCAGTTTGTTTACATCATTTGTTCATATTCTATATTACCTGTAATATCAGATTCTAAGTATAAGTTCTTTAATTTCATGTCTGTGTGTTTCAAGCACCAAGTTGCTTGGGCATGTGACTAATGGATGAGTAGGCATGTAACTAATGGATGAGTAGGCATGTAACTAATGGATGAGTAGGCATGTGACTAATGGATGAGTAGGCATGTAACTAATGGATGAGTAGGCATGTAACTAATGAATGAGTAGGCATGTGACTAATGGATGAGTAGGCATGTAACTAATGGATGAGTAGGCATGTTGTGTTCAATCACTGTGTTAAGAATCAACATTGACTGATTGGAACAATCATGATGCATTCCTTCTGAGTAGAACATAGGTCATAGGTCATTTATCCTGTCTGGGAGGGGCTACAGAACTCCATAAAGGGGCAAGCTCCCAGGGGATCTTTCTCTTCTTAGGCCTTCTCTTAGCGCTAACAGAACTCCAGAATTGCAAAAGTTTCAATTTGGCTGTAACAATATTGTAACGTTATTAAACATCTTAAAAACGTTATCCGTTCGATTCTTTTTCACTCTAAAACCACGACATAATGCGTGTGCCAAAACTTTGTGCCAGATTCCCAGACTTGTTTGTGTGGCACTGTTTAAATCTTCGCCCAGATATGGCAGTTGGGGATGTTCTCAAGAAGGTCAGTGGTCTTAATCACTTTAAGATTTTTTTTTATAAGCTATATGCTTTATATCACTGGTTCCCAACCTTTTTAGGGTACTGTACCCCCAAAACATTATAGGTGATACCTGAATTTACCTGTAAATAATGATATTTTTACTTCCTATAATGACTCATATAATATAATACTTGTCTTTGTTCAATATTTGTATGACTTTTTACATCTTCACATGTCCAGACCAATTATACAAAAACAAAGATCACATTTTATATAATAATAATAATAAATGTATTTTATATAGCGCCTTTAAAAGTTGCTTTCTCAAAGCGCTTTACAGGCAAACATAACAGAAAAAAATACACACTTTAAATACAAAAATAAACTAATAAAATGTATAATCAAGTAAAAGCAATCCTAAGATAATATGTTTTGAGAAAATATTTAAAAGTCACTAATGTATTTGAATTCCAAAGCATAGGAAGGAAATGCTCTACCACAGAACGAAGCCGTGTCTTGGGAACAACCAAGAGACCAATCTGAGAGGAACGCAGATTACGACATGGAGAACACTTGTACATAGTAGCAGCCTACTCTAAATATCTTTAGACCTGTGTATGACACAAAAGGACTCACCAGTCAATTTGAAACTTGACTCTGTCTCTTACTCATAAGCTTGGTCAGTCTTGGGGGCAGTGTGGCAACAGCAGCTATCAGGCTTTTCTCCACGTTGAGTCTGTTCCTGTGCTTGGACTTGATTACGCCATGGATGAAAATCACTGTGTTAAGTCCTGGGTTCGAATCATGACAGACAGAAAAAAAATACAATTTTAATATCAAATGTAAGGCAAATAGGTAAGACATACTGTAGAGGGTATCTAACATTTTTTTATTTTCCTTAATTTTCCCCTACCTTTTCCCCATTTTCTTCTTCCCCCTCCCTCTTTTTTCTCTCCCCCCCCAAACAGACTATCGTTCCCCAGCTTTGGCTCAGTGGGTTGAGTCGGTTGTCTTGAGTCGGTTGTCTATCAATCGGAAGGTTGGTGGTTCGATCCTCGGTTCCTCCTGGGAAATTGTCGAGGTGTGGATAAAAACACTAGTGCAGCATTTACCATTTATTTATAGTGTTAAAAGGGAAGAAAATGCTGGTCAATATGCATTCTATTGAAAGGTAAGTGCCAGCAAGCTAAGCTGAAGTTTTTTGCCAAATCTAAGCATATCAGTCCTCACGCCTGTCTCTGCATACTTCCTGGTTGCATGTAAAGATAAGGTGTAGATATGTTGTTAATGTTCTGTATGTATTCTATATATTTTTTCTGTCTGGGGAACGCACAACAGAAACAAGGCAGATAAAACACATAGAAGCCAACAGTTCCTGGGATGCAAGATCAGGCACCAGCCAAGGTGCATCAAAACTCACTTCCAAGAAATCCCCATTATTGGTCTCCACCAATGTGTCATGAATGGAGCGGCGGAGTGCGGTGGAAGCCATGTGCAGAGCCAATAGATCCGTTTTATCAAAGTTTATATGAAGAATTCAAAGTAAAACAAACCGAGTACGGCGAAAACACACTAAACTGTGAACTTAAATCAAAGATGCGCATATAGCGACTTATACACAAACGTTCAAGAACAACAGGTAACACAAACACTCACCTCTAACACTAACGTGACATGTAACAATGCTAAGCAATTGTGAATACTACCAAACAACCCTTTATAGCCCAACTGATGACAAACAGCTGTGAAAGAAAGGTAAACAAAGAAGTGGTGCGTCAATGAAATTAAACCATTTGGAAACAAAACTCACCACTCGTGACACAATGACAGTGAAGATGGTAAGACCAGACCAAATGTAATGGTAAATAAAGCACCAGGGCTGGCTTCCGGTTTGAGCATGCGTGCGGAGTAGTCGCAGACTGGGGAGGCTCCCGCTAGCTAACAATTTATTACACGTTTATTAGTAGCATTCAAACCCTATTTTTTTTATTTCACTACACGTCTCGTTCTGTTTCGTTTCCCTGATCCTGTTTTCTATATATTTTATATATATATTTTGTCACGTCTCATGTCACTCGGTCAGAAATCCAAACGGCCTCCTCGCGCGCCTGCTAAGATGTCTGCCCCAGACACTCATGAAGCTAGCCTTCAGGCCCCACCTCTAATCCCCCTGAATCACTTACCTCGGCTGAGTTTCGGGCCCTGTGTTCCTCCATCGAGGCTAGTGTGGCGGCATCTGTTCGGGCCTCTATCGCTGAGACGATCCGGACCGCAGTCACTGACGCCATTGTCCCCCTCTCCTCCTCCATTGATGCGCTCCGTGCGACAGTTGAGGCCCAGGGCGGCCGCCTGAAGGATGTGGAGTCGGGCCTGTCGGAGTACTCTGACCGTCTGGTTCGGCTGGAGGACACGGTTTCCCACTTATCCAAACATAATTGCAGGCTCCAAGACAAGTTGGACGACCTTGAATTCAGATCACGCCGAAACAACATTCGGATCCTGAATGTGCCAGAGAAGATGGAGCTGGATGACGTGCTCGCGTTCGTCTCCTCGCTCCTCCTTGAGGTCCTGGGGCCTAGTGGCGTGCTGTCCTCTGCGCCCAAACTCGACCGTGCACACAGGCTCGGCCGTCTTCCTGATGACCCAACCAACGCCAGACCCAGGCCGCTGATCTGTTGCCTCCATGATTTCCAGGACCGGGAGAGGATTCTGCGCCAGCGCGACAAGGCCCAGCTGTTTTTCCGTGGCAGGAGGAATTTTTATTTTCACGGACATGATCTCGTCTGTGTCTGAAAAGCGTGCCACGTTCCTGGGTGTCAAGCGCCATCTTTATGACCGGAAGGTCCGCTTCTCACTGAGGCACCCAGCACGTCTTCATGTTGAACACTCCGGTGAACGGCTGGTATTCGATTCTGCGGGTGCAGCCCAGAAATGGTACGACTCTACGTTTCAGCAGGCCCACTAACTAGTGACGTGGAGGTATTGTGTTACTCTGCTATTATTAATCCGGACAGTAAAACGTTCGTTCTGTCTCCTCTAACGCTGTCCAGTTGGTTCATGCCAGTCACTATAACTATAGTTACTATTACTATATTCACATACTATATTCACTATCACTATGTTCGCTATTGCTTGGTTCGCTGGTCGCATGTTATGCTGGCAAACACCCGGTGTCGCCACTTTTTTTTGTTTGTCATTACGGTGGAACAATCTGTATAGAATGGTATGTTTCTGATCTTGGTCATTGAGGGACGGCCAATATCGTTTCTCCCGTTTTATTAAGCAAGTAGGGGGCTCTATTTATTTATTCTTGTTATTTTTTATTTTTTTCTCTTTATATAAAAATGCCTCTGCTTGTACTTGCTCTGCGGCTTTCTTACCGAGCTGTCCTACAACCAGTGTATTATTCTGGTTTACCCTTGTTTATTTATTGTAGTCTCTTTATATACAATTGCCCCATTCACCGAACTGTCGTTCTACTGGTGTATTATGATGCTGGTTTACCCATGTTTATTTGTTCATGCATCTATTTTTTTATTTTTTCTCTGTATATGACTGTCTCTCATGGCCTCTGGTTATACTTGCACATATTGGGCCTCTCGCCCGTACTCGTTTAAGTGCGAACTTTGTTATGCCTGCAAGGGGTGGTCTGTATAAATGTAGGTCTGTATTTGTTTTTGTCTGTCCATCTCTTGTTTGTCTCCGTGTGTCTTGGAGCAGCTATGCTATTTCTCTGTTTTTGGTATTCCTGGGCGGTCTCACCGGTTTCTCTCCCTTTCCCTCTCACCTTTGACAATGGTGGGAGGTGCTAATTCTTATTGTCCCGGGATGGGCAGCCCTGCCACCATTAGGTTTGTGTCCTGGAACACCAAGTCTATGTCCACCCCAGTCAAGCGGTCTAAGGTCTTCTCCCATTTAAAGGCGCTCAACGCAGACGTGTTTTTTTTACAGGAGACCCACCTGCGCATCAGGGAACACTCGAGACTCCACAACCCCAGGTACGCTCAGACATTCCACTCTGGTTTTGACTCTAGGGCAAGAGGTGTTGCAATACTGATTGCCAAAAATGTACATTTCACACACACTAAGGTTGTCTCTGATAGCAATGGGAGGTATCTAATTGTGACTGGTTCTATTTGTGATACACCTGTGGTTCTGGTCAATGTTTACGCTCCTAACTTCGATGATGTTGGCTTTGCCAATAATCTACTTGGTAGCATCCCCTCCCTTGACTCTCATCGCCTGATTGTTGGTGGCGATCTGAATTGCGTTGTGAACCCGTCTCTCGACCGCTCGAACCCTAGGGTAATTTCTCCTTCTGCTATGTCCAAGTGTTTTTCAGGCTTTATGGACCAGACCGGGTGTACAGACCCCTGGAGGTTCCGCAATCCACAGGGGAATACTCCTTCTCTCATGTGCACCACTCCTTCTCGCGCATCGACTACTTTTTTTATCGACCGCTTCCTGCTCCCACATGTGACCTCCTCTGAATATTTGCTTATTGTCATCTCTGATCATGCCCCACTCCAATTAGACCTGGCCCTCTCAGCTCAGCCCCGGCCGCCCTTTCTGCTGGAGACTCAATTCACTCCTATCTGATGCAGACTTCTGCAATGTTATTTCCACCTCCATTGACACTTTCCTCTCTTTTAATCAGACAGGCTCTACCTCACATTCCCTTCTTTGGGAGACACTCAAGGCTTACCTCAGGGGGGTCATCATCTCCTTCTCCTCACACGCGAACAAATCCCGGAGGGCCAAACAGGACGGGCTCGCTGCCGCCATCTTGGAACTGGACCGACAGTATGCGCTGTCGCCCTCCCCTGAGCTATATAAAAAGCGGCTAAACCTTCAGTCGAACTTTGACCTGCTGTCCACCGGTGACGCTGAGAGGTTACTGCTGCCTGCACGCGCGACATACTTTGAACATGGAGACAAGGCCAGCCGTCTTCTGGCTCACCAACTTAAACGACGCGCGGCGACCCGGCTGATCCCATGTATTGTAGACTCCTCTCAGACTCTACTCTCTGACCCCAGGGGTATCAATGACACCTTTACTTCCTTTTACTCCTCTCTGTATACCTCTGAATTCCCGTCGGACACGGGGCGCATGTCTTGCTTTCTAGATGGGATGGAGGCCCCTGCTCTCGATTCAGAGTCTGTCTCTGTTCATGATTCTCCTCTCACTCTTGAGGAAGTCGTCCGGTCTATTAGGGCCATGCAGAGCGGCAAGGCCCCGGGCCCTGACGGCTTTTCGACTGAGTTCTTTAAGAGATTTCATGCCAAACTTGCGCCCCTGCTGCTGGCTGTGTACAAGGAGTCACTTTCGGGTGGATCCCTCCCTCCGACTTTGACGGAAGCTTCCATTGCCCTCCTCAAAAAGGGGAAAGATCCCACTTCTTGTTCCTCGTACAGGCCTCTGAGCCTTCTCAACGTGGATTATAAGATCTTGGCTAAACTGCTGGCGGGGCGCCTTGAGGCTGTTCTGCCTGGGATTATCTCGGAGGAGCAAACCGGTTTTATTAAGGGCAAACACTCCTTTTTCAACGCCCGGACCTTATTTAATGTCGCCTACTCTCGGTCGTCCTCCAAGTCTCCTGAGCTGGTGATCTCGCTAGATGCGGAGAAAGCATTCGACAGGATCGAATGGGACTACCTGTTTCTGTTCTTAAGAAATTTGGGATTGGGGACAGGTTTTGCTCCTGGGTCCGTCTCTTATATACCTCCCCGAGAGCCAGTGTCTGCACCAATGGTTACCGCTCTGGCTATTTCCTTCTGGGGCGTGGCAACCGACGGGTGCCCTCTGTCCCCTCTGCTCTTCACCCTCGCCATTGAGCCCCTTTCTATTGCCCTGCGCTCCTCCACTTCCTTCAAGGGTGTCTTTCGGGGAGGTGTCGAACACAGGCTCTCACTATACGCGGATGACCTGCTGCTGTATGTCAGTGATCCTGCGGCCTGCCTGCCCCCGATCCTCTCTATTTTGGATGACTTTGGCTCATTCTCAGGGTACAAATTAAATCTACAGAAGAGTGAATGCTTCCCGATCAACTCGCCAGCGCTTGAGTTAAGGCAAGCCGATTTACCTTTTCACCTGAGCCGCAGTGGTTTCAAATATCTGGGCGTGAACGTAACTCGGTCGTTCCCCACTCTTTTTGCTGCCATTTTTGCTCCACTTCTGACCCAGATGAAGGTTGACTTCCAAAGGTGGGGCAGCCTGCCTCTGACTCTGGTGGGGCGGATTAACGCGGTCAAGATGAACACTCTGCCTAAGTTCCTCTACCTCTTTCACACTGTGCCCCTCTTCCTGCCAAAATCCTTTTTCAAGGCGATCAACCTTCCTCTGGGATGGCAAGGTCCCTAGGGTCAGCAGATCCCTGCTCCAGACCTGTAGGCTCAATGGTGGGCTGGCACTGCCTAACTTCCTGCACTACTATTGGGCAGCCAACTTTCAGAAACTGCCTTTTTGGATACACTCCTCTGACTCTGCATGGTGTCAACTCGAGTCACGCTCCTGCATGTCCACCTCTCTCCCTGCACTGCTCTGCTCCTCCCTCCCGACGTCCCCTGCTCGTCACACCGCCAACCCGCTAGTGCGCTCCACTCTTAAGATTTGGTTTCAGTTCCGTCGCCACTTCAAGTTCACCTCGGCATCTGCCTCAGGCCCTATTACTTGTAACCATGTCTTCCTCCCTCCTTCCTTGGACGCTGCTTTTGCGGTCTGGACTCGGAAGGGGGTTAGGTCATTCAGGGATTTGTTTGCCGAGGAGAGCTTTTTAAGTTTCACCGACCTGGCCGCTAAGTACTCATTGCCTGCATCACATTTCTTCCGCTACCTTCAGGTGCGCCACTGTGTCTCCTCTCTTTTTCCTGGCTTTCCCTCCACTCCCCCCGCTCAACACTGGGATGCCATACTGTCCCTTACTCCCCTCGAGTTGGGGCTGACATCACGTATTTACTCCTTACTCGCGTCCTTTGAAGTGCGCTCCACTTGTAAGGCCAAGCTGGCCTGGGAACGGGAGATGGGGGTGGAGTTCACTCAGGAGTGGTGGGACGAGGCCACCGACAGGATACGTTCTACTACGCCATGTGCCCGGCTCGGCCTTATCCAATTCAAGGTGCTTCACAGAGTTCACATTTCCAAGGCGAGGCTCTCTGAGATATACCCCGATGTCGAGGACAGGTGTGAAAGATGTGGAGCTTCCCCATGCGACCTGACTCACATGTTTGCTCGATGCCCCTCTCTTCAGATCTACTGGGGCACCATCTTTAAGACCTTATCGGACGTTTTGGAGGTCACTTTGGACCCCTGCCCGCTGATAGCCGTCTTCGGTCTGCCTGGAGGTGTGTCTCTCCTTTCCCGCAAGCATGTGGATATAGTTGCCTTTACGTCCCTGCTGGCCCGTCGCAGAATCCTCCTGAGTTGGAAGTCTGCCCGCCCCCCATCCGCCTCGTGCTGGCTAAAGGACGTCATGCACTTCCTACGGTTGGAGAAGGTGAAGTTCGCTCTCAGGGGCTCCAACTCCGGCTTTTCCAAAAAATGGCAGCCCTTTATCTCCCACTTTGAGAGACTGGTGAGACTGCCCTCAGATTAGTGTAAACGCTCTGTCCTACTGGCCGTTATCGTGCTGACCGTCTGCTCTCTCTGTATTTAGCTGCTCCGTGTCCGTCTCTTGTTGTTTTGTCTGTCCTACGTGTCCGTTTAGTGTTGTGCGCTTGGGGTGATGGGAGCCCTATTCGATTATTCTTATTATATTTACTTTGTTAGGGTCATTGACGTTATATCTTGTTTTATATATTTGATTTGTTTAGAGAGCGGCATACATCTTTTTTTGTGCGTACGCAGCGTTTATTCATGAGGCCCCTATTTAGGTTTTCCTGTCATCATTGGCAACCATGGACACCTGTGTTTTCCCCTCACCTGTGGCCTGGTCCCTTCGTTAACCCATGTATTTAGTTTGGGTCTTTTTCAGCCTTTTCTATTACTGTATTACTTGGTGTCTCTGTCTGGCAGGTCGTGATGGTGGGCCCAAATGTTATGTTTTAAGTTAAATTTAAGTGATTTTACCCTTCAGACTTCGCTATCATTCTAGGATGTTGCTTTAGATTACTGATACTTCAGCAAATATATAATGTTTTCAAATAAGCAGTCACTGCTTAAAAACATGATTAATTTACAATTACAAAATGACTTTGTTTTAGACCACAAACTAGAGCACATTCTTGTAACATTTGCTAAGAAAAATAATGTAACTGTAATTAGCGTGTCAACTAATCGTAGCTGATGTTCTCCTTTATAATAATGAAAGTGGTAAAAGGTTAGAAAGTTATCAATAATCATGATCGGATCACTTTTCATTTATTTAGAAAATCTGTTGATGGCAGTAATAGCGTTGCAACCACACTCAATATTACTAGATACTAGATATGATGTAAGCACCTGGAGATGTTTCTATGAAAACATCTGTAGAAAAATCTGTAGAAGCATCTGTAGAAGCAACGAAAACCGTCTAAGCCCTCTAGTTAGCGAAGTAAGAAAATTCAAACAATGCAACTCTTATTGTGATGTTGATTCAACAATCATTCTGGCTCATCTATCCACACAAGATGATGTACAAAAAAACTTTGATTGGTCCTGATGGGGAATTTGATAGTTTTAAGTATCTCTGGACATTTCAATAAAAACATTGGAGGAAACAACAAAAACAGTTTGGTAGCCTGTATCTAGTTCGTTAAGTACCTATATGCATAGGTGCAACTTTTTCGTAAGACTGATCCTCCTCTATCCACCACAGCTGATGATGTGGTCTTTTCAAATAAAAGTTATGCTATTCTGAGAGAGAAATTCGAACACTGCGTCAAACATTGTCAACTCTAAACCTATATGCTCACATATTACTAGGGTGGCCAATAGAACGCTAATAAATGCACCCACACTAACAGCTCCGTCTCTAGATAGCCTATTAAGCTGGAACGCATGCGCGTGCCCATAGCAAATGTATTGAAAAGAACCGCCACTAAGCCGCTTCGAATCTAACATTAAGCTAAACGTCCCACTTCCGCATAATGGCACCAAAACAGGTTGGCTTTTTTATTTTGCGACTATAAGTTCATTTAATGACGAAATCAAAAAATAACAACTGTTCTACGTAGTAAACATCTGGTAGTTTACGGTATGAAGTGCACTTACATTTGCATTAGGTGGAAGTATTTCGAAAAATTATATTCCGGACTATTTCTTGTATAACGTTTGATGACATGGAAGCCCGCTAAACTGTTATATCTTATTAAAAAGCTGAGGTTCTGCTGAATAAAATGATGCCTAACTTGAAAAGATCTGGAAATATACATTTTGAGTAATTTGCCTCTGAAGCTCACCATGCCCCGCCATAGGAAATGAATGGGCAGAGTTCTAAACAGACCCACGTTTTCTTGTCTAGTGTGTGCTGACATGGAAGCCTGCTAAACTGCTATATCATATTGAAAAGCATACATTTTGAGTAATTTGCCTCTAAAGACCGGCATCACTCTCCTCGCCATAGGAAACCAATGGGCATAAATATTTTTTTCTCCCTTTTTTATGAACCCAGACCCCCTAACCAAACACTAGTAGAGTTGTTTACCAAACACTAGTAGGGTTGTTTACCAAACACTAGTAGGGTTGTTTACCAAACACTAGTAGGGTTGTTTACTTTTTTTTCGGTTCTGGGGTTTGTTTTGTCTTGTCCCTCACAGGCTTTTCCAAGCTTTCCCTGGCTCTGTTGTCCTGCTAAGTAACAAGTGACATGTATGATAGGGAGGTATAAACCAGTACATATTAACTGAGAATATTCGACCTTGTGCTAAACTAAATGGGTCATGACCGAAAGAACGAGATCGCGGGTACAAGCGGCCGAAATGGGTTTTCTCAGAAAGGTGGCTGGTCTCTCCCTTAGGGATAGGGTGAGAAGCTCAGTCATCCGAGAGGAACTCGGAGTAGAGCCGCTGCTCCTTTGCATAGAAAGGAGCCAGTTGAGGTGGTTCGGGCATCTTGTACGAATGCCACCTGGGCGCCTCCCTAGAGAGGTGTTCCAGGTACGTCCAGCTGGGAGGAGACCTCGGGGGAAGACCCAGGACTAGGTGGAGAGATTATATCTCCACACTGGCCTGGGAACGCCTCGGGATTCCCCAGTCAGAGCTGGCTAATGTTGCCCGGGAAAGGGAAGTTTGGGGTCCCCTGCTAGAGCTGCTACCCCCGCGACCCGACCCCGGATAAGCGGTTGAAAATGAGATGAGTGCTAAACTCCTGTCCATTGTACTATCTTCTCTTTTTCCCAGAGGCCACGGTGATGGGATAGGGTGGAAAGGCCCAGGAAAAACATTTGAAGCTGGTGTGAAGCTGGTGTGAAGCAAACCTTGCCCCCCACCATGAATTATTACTGCTAATTTAATGTAAACTGTTGAGGCCTTCCCTTTTAAAGAAGGCTACCTGATGAGTCCATGTTTTTTCTATACTTAGGTCTGTTAAGAATAATTAGGCCTGATTACTTAGATTAGATTCCCTAACTATAGTTTTTGTGGTAGCATCGTCTATTGGCCGGGGCAGGATGGAGCAAATGGCAAACCTTACTTCATACCAATACTCCTCCCTAACTTTCATCATCAGTTCCCTCATTCTCCTAATAATGTCATTAGGAGAATCCCCGGTAGCTACGTTGTTCGTCCCAATGTGAATTACCAGCAACAATGGACCACTCACACCACGAAAGTGGTACAATTGCTGGTACGTGGCCCTCTCCAGAGTGGTTTCAGGGTGCACCCAAAAGTGTGCGTGTGGAAAAGCATGCTCCATGCCTTTCAGCATGGAGTCTGCGAGGACACACATAGGCCTGCTGTGATGGGAAAACATTAAGATCATTAAAAATGTGACTCGTCAAAAAATAACGCATGTTAGCATTTTCTAAAACAAATATTCAGCAAATATTGGGCTACCTACCACTGGAACCTCTGGACGATACCCTCCCACGCCAAGCCTCACGGAATGGCCGGGGGACGCACGGTGCAAATCGCTGGCATTGCTTGGTTATGATTATAAAGAAAGTTATGGAAGGTCGGCGAGTATTTTATAACTAGTATTTTATAACTATGCCCAAACCCCCCCCAAAAAAAACATGCCTACAACTTTCACCTGCGTGAAGTTGGCCCTCCACTCAACGCAAAAAGTCGGGAAATTAGTCTCAATCGTTTGTGCTCCGTTCGTGCAGCAAATATTTTCGTTTGTGCTGCTTTACTTTTTTAGATATTAAAGAATACGTTATAGTTCATTCAGAGGTCACTCAGCCCCCCACAATCTCAGAATTAAGTCAAAATAGTCTCAATCGTTTGTGCTGGTTTGTGAAGCAAATATTTTCGTTTGTGCAGCTTTAGTTTTTTTTATATTCCAGTTTTTAATAATGGCTGATGACGTCACCAGCCCCCCCACTTGCTCCAAATCAAGTGAAATTGGTCTCAATTGTTTGTGCTCCGTTTGTGCTGCTTTAGTTTTTTTATATTAAAGGATACTTTTTAGGTCATTCAGGGGTCACTCAGCCCCCCACAATCTCAGAATTAAGTCAAAATAGTCTCAATCGTTTGTGCTCCGTTTGTGCTGGTTTGTGCAGCAAATATTTTCGTTTGTGCAGCTTTAGTTTTTTTAATAATGGCTGATGACGTCACCAGCCCCCCCACTTGCTCCAAATCGAGTGAAATTAGTCTCAATCGTTTGTGCTCTGTTGGAGCTATTTTCCTTGTTTCGTAAGTAAGTTAATAATTAAATTACTTTATTTGGTTTCAGTTTAGATAATTTGCATGATTATTTTATTAATTTAATATACAAAATGTCGATGTTATGTTTTGGTTAATTTGAGCATTTTGTTGGGGCTTTGATAGTACTGAGCACCTGCTTTGTATCTATATAATGACGGTTACAATTAGGACAGGTAGGCACTGGGAAAGGTTATTGGTTTTTTACCAGGGAAAGAGAGGCTGCCTATACTAGCGTCGGCTTGCTCAAATGGGAAATAAACGGCATGAGCGAAATGTTTGCTTGGACATTGGACTTATTTTCCCCTGTGTAAGATTCAATCTTTAAGTGCCCCAGTGGCTGATTCGATTTGGTTTATTTGTTTTCGATTTCGTTCTGGATTTAAGTTAACGTTAAATAGCCACTACAATAACATTACCATATTGTAAGCAACTAGCTAACTAACATACACATTGTCACTCTTAGACAGTCTCGCAATATCATTTACTTGCAGGGTTTTATTTTTAGACAAATTCTATCGTCTTTCATAACAATGCCAATCCCGGTTCAGTCAATACCAACACGCAATGAGCACGCGCAATGAGCAGTAAGTAGGAGGAGCTGCGTGTGGGAGGGGCTGCGTGTTAAACCGCGTCCTGCGTTCTGCAGTCAGCCATATTGCATGTGAGTGGGATGCGACTTATTTTAAAGCCTCTAGGAAGCTCCTCCTAGCTTGTTTCAGAAGCGCCTCCCAACTCAGGTGAAATACTTCCTGTTTACATTGCCCCTAACGGTCGGATGACTAAAATACAGTTACTACTAACACACGGACTAAATACCTCATACTAATAAATGTAAACTTAAACAGAAGAGATAAAATGTAAACAATCAATGCTATAGAATACTAATGAGGTAAACATAATAATAATATAAAAGAGATTAAGAAATATAAAATGTAAACAACCTGAAATTCTACCACATGAGCTGCGGTTGAAAGTTGTTGTCTCTCTCATTGGCTTCCTAAAGGCATTGCCTAATGTCTTTTAAGACATCTAGCTTCTCCCTCTCCAGCTGCACTAGGTCCTGACTACAGCTACAGACATTCTCAAACTGCTGAGGTGTTGTGGCTGCAGTCTGGACCACTGAAGATGGGGAGGGTTGTTTGGAGGACTAGGAGATGGTAGGTGCTGGGAGATGGCAGATGAAACTGATGGTTCCTCTGAGCATGAAGGACCTGACTCAGGTTCAGTTATCCCTACTCCTCTATGGATGTCAATACCCCCACTAATGCCATCTTAAGCACTCGTGCTAAGTATTGACAAGGCTTTTTCTTCCTCTGCTGTGAGAAGGGGGGACTCATTGGTCCCACCACCTGTTTTTTTTAATTGCAGTCCTCTGCAGTGCCTCCTTCCTTTTAGCCAGGCTTGCAAAATCCTGCCATTTTTTGCGGACCTCCTTCCCCGCTCCTTGTATGGTGTCCTTTAAATCTGTGAAAAATAACGCGTCCTCTAAAAGGACATTCATTTCATCTTTTTGGAATATATGTTTTCTTGATTTTTTGTGGTCAGTTATTTTGTCAGTGCCTCCGCCTGTGGGTAGGTGCTTTATATAGACTTGTCTTGATTGCTAATCCACAACAAATGACAATTATTAGGTTAAAAGTTCAGAATTCGATTCCATATAAGGTTATATTGCAGCACTGCGCAAATGGACAGCGACTCTTAAGTGGCACGTAGAGCGCGGTCTCACGCGTTCATGTTAAGTGCCTGTTTGGGAAATGCGCGTGGAGTTGCGCCAAGCGTTCGTAACCTTGCACGTATAGAGCGCTCTTAAGAGCTAAGATACATCTTATCGGGAAACCCGGCCCATTGGGGTGGGTCATTTTAGGTGGAAAATGAGGTCAGGGGCCCTGTCAAGAAGTGGTTAAGCTAATCACAAAGGCTATTTAGGTTCTAGTTTGGGATTGCACGTTACTGAGCATTGTTACTACGTCATGTTCTTTTGTCGACTGTCATGGTGTGTTATGATTTGAAGTCGCTATATTTAATGTCTGTTATAAGTCACGATTGCGCATTTTCAATTTATTACAGTTGTCAAGTTTTTCAGTTTGTTGCTACATGTTTTTGTTTAATATGGAAATAAACACCACAAACGTGTATAAAGGCTCTGCGCATGGCTTCCTACTGCACTACACCCCTAGATGGTGACAAAGTGCTCACAACAGGGAAGATAGCTCTGTATTGCTTGACTGAAACAGGTTAAAATTAATATCAGAATTTGTTTAAATATTTCTCTGGAATCATTTTCAAGTTGTCAGGAAATGCTTTGTATACCAAATTATTTATATACACATTTCTATGTAATAACCTTTTTTCTGTAAAAGCTCCAGAACGATGTCTTCATTCAATGTTGCTGTTGTTGGAAATGGTTTCTCATGGCTTACATTCCTTGAAAAACCCTTGAAAATCTCAGTTTTTTGAAGCACATTGCCAGCTCTAGTCTGTGCCCCAATCCAGGGTGCAAAGTCTGAATAAGGAAATTTATTAGAAAAAGGATTTGGTGATCTAGTACCTGTAAGTACAATGATACCTGTGTGACAGTACATCTGAGAAAGTGTGTTTATGCAATAATAAATTTAAGGCATACAATTGCTAACAGAAGAATTACCATTGCATATTCCTGTTGCTAGGATTTCCTTCTCAAGTCCATGCCATGTCTTTTGTATGTCAACACACAGGTCCCCTGGTTTTATGTCTGGTTTAGCTAGTCGCTTCAGGAGGTGTACTGAAAATATTCCAAACTGAGGAGTGTGTTTAAATACAAATACTTAATAACAATAATATAAATGCATTGCAGATTACATATTTTTTTACCTGGAAGGTCAAAAGCTACTTTCCAGTTTGCATCTGCCACTGTCACTCCTGGGTGGTGACCACACTGCAAACAGAAAGTCATACCCAAAGTCTGTCATTGCGAGGTAATGGTAAAAAGCCTTCCTCAAAGTGTCATGTTGCAGTTTGGTCCCCAGTGTTTCCTTCAGGATTGAAAGACTTCACCCAACAGCAGTGTGATTCTGTGAAAAATACAACAGAAAATGCAATTAAAACATCACACAATACATTTTGTAGCCTGATTATTAATTGGTTTAAATGCAGTACACATTCTTTCAGCGAGCCGCCACTGACCTGCAGGGACGATGTCAGTACTTTACAAAGCTTGATGCTGAGGATCACTTTGTTGTTCTAATTGCATGTCTGATAATCTTGAAATCTGACATTCATTTTGCAGACAGGACACTCCTTCATGGCTATGTGAATCACTGAAATAACACAAACTGTATTCATGTAGAATTATACCTAGGTTAACAATGCACAACCATTTTAAAGAGCGAACACATGAAGGATTCTACTAACCTTTCTTGATATTGCACATTCCATACACAACAGCATCTTTTGTCACCAGTTTTCGGGGTGAAAGATCTGGAGGAGTGGGACCAGGGCAGTAAGGACAAGTGGTCTCTGAAGGTTCAAACTTTACTGGAAGCTCAGACTGTAACCTCCAATCTCCCTCAGTGTTTTCAACTGTCCCGTTTGTTTTCAAAAAGATAAATTGTCCTTTTTGTAATGTCTGAAACATGAACAGCTTCAGACTCAAAACAGTCTTGTTCTGTTTCACTGCACACTTCTGTGATTTCCTCAACATCAGCATGACTAAAGTCAGTGATAATGTCTGGTTGGTTGACAAGCATCTGTGGCTTCTCCTGAAATGTCCACCACATGGCTATAACTTGGTGCACACACCGTGAAGGGTTTTGTTTTAGCCTGCATTGGCAATGCCACTGTCCAGTCTTGGTGTCAAAGCTGACACGTGTCCTTCCAAACAGGCACCAGGAATCCTTTTTTCCTGTAAAAAATGGAAAAGTAGACATCTTACAGAAAATCCATGTTCTGCATAGACAACTGGGTAGACACAGAAGGTACCCTCCAGACTAGCCATTTGTTCAACTCTTGGCACTGAGTACTTTGTGTTGAAGATATCAAACCTTTGTTGACCATTTCTTCCAGTGAAGTATTGTTCAACAAGCTGGCAGTGGATGGCTTGTTGCATTCTGAACTCGGCAGATAGGTACATACTCTTTTCCAGGTTGGCCACTACGTTCAGCAATAGACATGAATTCACTGCAAATGTCCACCTCACAGGATATTGTCAGGTTAAAAGTTGACTTCCAGGCATGTATTGGTACTCTTTGCGATCCTTTGCGGTAAAATACACACCTTTTTTGGGTTAGGGTTCTGGCTCTGTTGTAGTACAATGATGGTTTATTTGGTGTCTTAGATTCCTCTCCAACAAAAATTGCTTTTTACAGGGTACGCAGCTGACTTCACTTCCTTCAGCAGTGTCAGCGTTGCTTTTGGTCCTTTTTCTGGAACCTATCCCAAAAGTTATTATACAATGATATAATGTTTGAATCCTCAACTTGAACACATTTTCAGTTGGTCACTGGAATACATTAAAACAAACAGACATTTCTAAAATGAATTTAAAAAAGTAAATGTTTAAGTCTTCTTTACTTGGAAAACCAGCGTTGCTGTCGTGGCTGTCTTTTCTTACTATGTAACCTGTGCCAATGTAAATATGTTGCAAAATATATATTTATATTTAGCAAAATTGTGTGTTATCAAAATTAGAGCGTTTTTACTTACCATGTTTTTTCTGGATAGACTATGAAGTTGCTCCTTTTTGTAATGATTTTTGAACAAGTTGGATAATGCCAATGAGAGTTAAGGCCACAAGTGACGGATGCTGTAGATGCTGCCATATGCTCACGGTTTGTTTCACACAAAAAGCACAGTCTGGGCCATTTGCACAAATAGTTGTTCTATTTTGAATCAAAAAAGTCAAGACTTGGAAACGTCTGACATTTATTACAATAATCATTATTTGCATCGACATTAATTATTGCTAACCTTTTAAATTCAGTAGCCAAAATTAAAGAACAGTGCAACACTATAACGATTCACTGGAATTTTTTACATGTTTTACCATAATACTGGCAATGTTACAGATTATGTTTTCTTTATTGCCTGGTTTGTAATTTTTTTATATTACGTAAATATATTCTGTTGTAACACTTACCCATACCACACTTTCAGGAATATATCAAAAACTCTGGTTTATAAAAACCAGGTGCAACAGATGTTTTGTTCGAAATTTGGGGACCCGCTAGATGTTCAAATATGTGTACCAAATGCATTGTTCTTCGTTCTTTGAAACATGGGGACAAAACAAATGAAGAACTGAGCTCTTTGCAGAAGGGGCAACAGAGATAATGTGTCAAACACAGTCAGTGTAGGTCAGCAGGTCTCAAAGTGTGGGGTGCGCCCCATTGGTGGGAAATAGAGACGTGGACAGGTGGGGCGCGCCAAACGGGAGGAAATACTTTAATGACAACAAAGATCAGACATAAAAAAACACTTACAAACAAAATGATCATTACTAGTTTACATGCAGTCTAAATTAAAAGAACATTAAATATAAAAAAAAAATGTATAATGAATAAAAATTAACCTGGAACCGTAGTGGCAAAATAATGATTGACGTAACGTCGGCATAAACTTCACGGCGATGGGCAGCAGGCTAGTGTGGGCAATAACACAACATGAATACATTTGTGACACGGACCTCAAAAGCTGTCGAGCCAGCGCCAGGAGACAGACAAAACAGTAAAGCACAGATGGCTTCATACAGAGTGTGGCATACAGGTTTGCACAATGCAAAAAACACAAACAATTGCAGGGCATCTCATTCTCCCTGCTGCTCTAGACGTGGTGACTAAGCGTGACTAAGCGCAGCAAAATTAAAAGCTGTCCCTCTGACAAACGACACAGTTGCGAGACGTATATGCAAGTGGTCTTGAGGAACGTACAACGTACGTCTGCTTTGTGAATGGCGAGTCACTGTGCAAGGATTTGCTGTTTAACAAATACATAAAACTAGAGCCACAGCTGATGAGCTGTTTGAGATCATGGACAGTTACCTCAAAGAACACGGCCTTAAATGGGTAAACTGTGTGGGCTTTTGCTCTGATGGTGCACAGACCATGGAAAGGTCAAGAAAAGGGCTACAGGCACTAATAAAGAGCTAGCGCCAGATGCACACTGGACACACTGTGTCATTCACAGGGAAGCGCTTGCGTCAAGGCATCTCAGCTTTGAACTAAGTTAGGTTTTGACCGAAGTTGTAAGCGTGGTAAATTTGCTAGTGTGTATGGCTGCAGCCCGAAGCCTCCCGTCTCATGCCTGGGCGTGTCTAACAATAAGTACAGAGAGTCAAAATGTGATAATAGTGAATTATTTACGTTTGTTGCTATCAATTGCAACCAAATTTATTTTGTGTGTGGTGCACTTGTGACATCTTCTGATGTAAAAACGGCTTTTTTAACTGTGAAGTGCACAAAATAGCTACATTTACTGCTTACAAAAACACATTATTGCAATTCATTGTCAAAATCGTGGACAGAATTGACGTGTTTATACATTCAAAACTGAAATATGTGATTTTCCTGTAAAAGTTACAAGAGTTGATTTGCTTGCAGTTTTAAATAGAATAATTTCATAGTAGCCTATAATTTTATGCCCTCCTGCCCTACACTAATCCAGGCAGGGATAATAAGAAGCCAACTCTTTCAGACCTAATGTGGAATGGCAAACTTAACTGCAAAGACTAACCTAATGCCTTGTATAATACTATTAGGGTTGCCACCCGTCCCTTAAAATACGGAATCGTCCCGTATTTGAGAATAAAATAGCGCGTCTGTCATGATTCACGGGTGTGTTCTGTGGGTTCATATGTTGGGTTCTTGTGTGTGCTTGTTTCTGTCTCCATCTTGTGGTTGTTCTTATTGTTTCTTCCTGGTGCCTGCCCTTCCCTTGTCATTTGTTCCTGCCATTTTACTCACCTGTTGCTTGTTAGTCCTCGTTATGTTTAGTATTTAGTCTCCCCTGTGTCACTGTGTGAGTGTCGGGCATTGTTTAAGGTACGTTGTCTCTGTGTGTCGTCGTCGTCGTCGTCGTCGTCGTCGTCGTCGTCGTCGTCGTCGTCGTCGTCGTCGTCGTCGTCGTCGTCGTCGTCGTCGTCGCTTGTTCTGTTGTTACGTTTATGTTTGCTGGTTCGGTGTTTTCGTAGACGTGTTATGTTTACTGTTGGATGTAGTGTTCAGTCACTTGCTTGATGTTCCCAGTTTGATTGTTTATCCATGTTCTCCGTGATGTTTATGTTCATTGTGTGTTTAGTTTATGTTATCTTGTTCTGGCATCTTCCTCTGTTTGACCTTTTGTTTTGTTCTCTTGTGATGTTTAAGCTCCCGGTCGAAAGGACTCCTCGTGTGTGCCTGTTTGCCTGTCCAGAGTTTAATAAACCCCAATACTAAAAACACCTCTGCGCTTGTGTCCTCCAATTGCTTGGAAGCCCAACTATTACAGCGTCCCGTTTTGTATCAATACGGGACAGGGTTTGTCCCGTATTTTCGGAGTTGTCTCAATGAATGCACCATCTCTCAATGCAAATAATCCCACCGGAATTCTGTGAAGACTCGTCCTATTCTGCCCCTGATTGGGTAATACTCGCGGCTGCCATCGTTGGATTGATTGGTTTGTTTCAGGGTCACGGCCAATCAGAGTCAGAGGAGGGCGGGTCCCTTGGCAGAGAGTCTATTTGAAAGAATGGCGGAGGCTGCTCCAGATACCCCCCCAGCGTCCAACGCTGAAACGAAACTGAATGCAAAAATATAGACAGAGAGTGGGAGGAAAAAAATACGTGGCTGGAAAGTGTCAGCGTAAATGAATATCAAGCCAACTGCAAAATTTGTCGGCGAGTGTTCTCTGTTGCCCACGGTGGGTTGTCAGATGTGCGACAGCATGCATCGGGGGAGCAACATTCCCGCAATGCCAGAAGTCAAAGAAAGCAAAGCACTGTCTCCCAGTTCTTCATACCTCAATCATCTCCTGAGGCAGATAGTGTAATGACAGTTTTTTTAATCAACTCAATAATGTTCTGATTGATTAAATTAGATTTCATAGGCTGCCTATTTGTTAAGAAATAATGTTAAAAATGTAAATTAATCATGTTATGGTATGATTGGTTGAAAACACTTTACAATAAGGTTACTTTATTAAACATTAGTTAATGTATTATTAACTAACATGAACTAACAAAGAGTAATACATTTGTTACAGTATTTATTAATCTTTGTTAATGTTAGTTAATAGAAAAGCTGTTCATTGTTTGTTCATGTTAGTTCACATTGCATTAACTAATATTAACAAGATTTGAATAAAGTATTAGTAAATGTAGAAATTACATGAACAAATGCTGTGTAAGTGCAGTTCATTATTAGTAAATGTTAATTAATGTAGTTAACTAATGAACGTTATTGTAAAGTGTTACCGATTTGTTTATTACGGTTAAGGTGTACAGTCAGACACATAAGCATTATTTTAATAAGAGAGATATATTTAATAATAAAAGTATATTGCCTATGTGAAGCAAATAAACAACTAATTGAAATGATTGCATTCTTCAACAGGCTACTGTTGAATTAACAATAGACTATATAAAATATATTAACTTACCAACAATAAAAAAAAATGTGTTTTACATGAATTTTGAAATGTTTCTAGATCGGTTATTTATGGTTTCACTGATTGGATGGTGTTACTGTCTGCAAAGAATGCCACATATTTTATCCAAAATCTGTGTTCACGCTACCTTATACAATTACTCAAGTTCATTAGCAATTTCTCATCCTACTCCTCTCTAGGTTACAGCAGCGGAGTTAATGCAGGTGTACCACACGGTTAAACATAACCTCAGCTATATCAGTGCTGACTGTGGACACAAGCTTAACCAAAATATTCTGCATGACTCAAAAATCATAAAGAAAATGTCCATCGGGAGAACTAAGGCAGAAGCATTGGCCAAAGATGTCCTTGCTCCAAAGGCAGTGGCTGATGTTGTTGACGTCTTAACATCAGGTAAACCCCTCCCGTTCTCCAAACAGACGGATGCTTCAAATAAAGGGAACAACAGGAAGAGGTTCCCCTAGCTGTACAGTATTTCAGGCCAGAAACTGGGATCTGCAACAAAATGCTAGATTTTGGAGAGAATGCACATGAGTCAGCTGCTGGTATTATGGATTACATAGAACATTCCCTTGATAAATTTGGCTTATCGTTAGATCAAGTTACAGCGTATAGTGCAGACAAAACTAATGTAAATTACGGAATCCACAACTCTGTCTTCACCAACCTAAAGAAAAAGCAAAAAGATCTGCGGCAAGGGAACTGCCATGCCCATATAGTGCACAACACCGTTAAGCATGCTCTTGAACAGCTCTCTGTAGATGTGGAAAATGTTGTGCTGAAAGTCTATAGCCACTTCTCCACATCTGCCAAACGAAGGGAATCACTGAAAGAGTTTTGCAATTTCTGTGATGTGGAGTTCCGTGAGATTCTGCGATATGTTACAACAAGGTGGCTGTCCCTCAATCCAGCTATTTCCCGGCTTATGCAATCCTGGACTGCTCTCAGGTCTTATTTCATCAGCCTGGGGGAAGAGTGTCCCAGACAGATCAGAGCTTTGTTAATGCTCAGTGAAGTCTCAACTGAGGAAAATGCTGATAATGTGGAAGTTTACCTCCTGTTCTCCAATAACATCCTCTCCCTCTTTGAGGATGTTGTAAAAAAGCTGGAAAATGATTCCACCACCTGTGTTGAGTTATATTCCATCATGTCTACCTTCAAGCAAAAACTCACACAGAGAGATGACCAGTTTTATGGCTACTTAACAAAAGTGAAGCTGCAGCATCTTCTCCCACATGATGCAGACAGGGCAAGGAGAGATTTCACAGAATTTCTCAACACAGCAATCTCATACATTGAGAAATGGTTTGACAACTGGCTGGTCTCCCTCCAACCTCTCTCTCTGCACCATGGCATGTTTTCCTTCAGCGACACTGAGATAATCACTAATAAGCTTAACCTCATCCAAAAAGTCAGCATGGATGAAGTTTATGATGAATGTACCACAGCAAATAGCATTCTGAAGGGGCTCAGAGAGGGTGCAGATGATGAATGGAAGTCCAAAGACGTGGCTGCCAGGTGGGTGGCTCTCTTTCAAGAAGCTAACCTGCCTAACATGCTGTCTATCATCAGAATTGAAATGGGGTTATGGTGTTTGCTGGTGTAAATTATGTTTAATTTCTGTTTGTGGAGTAAGGAACACATTGCAGCATTAAATTGTGCTTGAATAATACTCTATGGTGAGTTTGGAAAAGTAACAGTTGGTAAAATGTACAAAGTTGGAAGATTCATAGAATCATCCTTTTCTTTATTTTATGTAAGTTCTGTTTATATGGAATGTGTACTTAATGGGAACTTTTGTTTGTTTAAAGGTTTACAACCTAATTGGAACCTAATTCGCTGACTAATTTGCTCAAGAGAACAATCAACTGGAAAGAAATTCAAAAAAGGAAAATAAAAGTGATTGAAGGTGGAAATTTGAGGTGTCCTTTGGAAGTGAATGAGAGGAGGACGTGACAGGTAGTGTAGGGTGCTTCTGTGTGTTTGTTCCCGGTTTCTGTTTTTCACAGGTTTGGTTTGTTTTTTTACCCGCAGTTGGCATCCAACTTTTATGGTGCATTACCGGCCCCACCTACTGGAGTGTAAAACAACATTCTTATATCCTCCCCAGTAGCCCTCAAATATTCACACACCACTCCAAAACTACCTCCTCCTTCCACACCCCTAAGAATGTTCTGCATATTGAACTCCTGCATTCCACCCTTCTTCTTCCTCTTTCTTCTTTTCGTTTAATGGCAGATCGCAACCAACTTAAAGGTGCATATACCGCCACCTACCGCACTGGAGTGTGAGGCCGGTCACGGCCACCCTGCTATATTCTTCTGTACAGCCCGTGTTCCTGAGAAAAAGAAATAATGCCTTCATTACTGCCTCCTTCCCTTTTCCACCCCACCTAAGTCCCAACCCGCTTAGTCTCCCTAACACTACCATACATAACCTCCCTATCCATATCATACCTCCCACAGAAAAACAGCACATGCTCAACCGTTTCCTCCACCTCACACCTATCACACAAACCTGTGTCATGTTTTGCCACAACTCTCAATGTGCCATTCAACCCTGTGTGCCCATACCTTAACCTACTCCACACCACCTCTTCCCTTCTACAACCTATCATGCCCTCAACCTCCCTCACTGACCTATGTATACCCCGGAAGTGCCTGCCTTTACCACCTTCTCCCCACTGTCTCTCCCACACTGCAATCCCTGCTTCACGAATCAACGCCTTAACCTCCCTGCGCCCCAACGCCACCCTGACATCCACCTCAGTCCTCCTTACAGCACTCTTTGCCACCAGGTCAGCCACCTCGTTACCCTCCACTCCAGCATGAGCGGGCACCCAACCAAACCTCACCACTACCCCCTGTCTCTCCAACCTCAGCAATATCCCCATCATTTCACCCAGTATGTCCTCCCTATCAGACCTACCATCCATTACACTACTCAACACTGCTGCTGAGTCTGAACATATCACCACCCTACATGGTGCCACATCCTCCACCCATCTCAACCCAATGATCACAGCCACCATCTCTGCTGTATACACCGACACATTATCAGTGACTCTTTGACTGACACTCAACACTGAACTCAGGGACATGCACTCTTGCACCCACTCTACCACCATTCACTACCTTAGACCCATCAGTATACACCCTTACAAACCCATATTAATGTTTGCAGACATACCTCTCCACACACACGCTCACGTCCCCCTCTCCCCACTCCCTCCTCTCCAGCATCATGCCCACATCCACACTTGGCGTCGGAAACATCCACGGAGGGATAGGCCCTAATGCAATCGCCGGCCCCACCTCTATCCCTTCCAAGCCATACTCTATCACTTTCTGCCCAATTGTCCACCCATACATCCTCATACTAGCCTTGTCCCTCTCCCAACACTCCCTAGTTGCCACAACCGCAGTGTGGCTTTTAGCACACCCCTTCAACCTGGCCCAATACGCCAGTGCCAACTTGTCCCTCCTCAAGCTCAATGGCAATTCCCCTGTGTCCACCTGCAACACCACCACCGGAGTGGTCCTGATAGCCCCCACACATAGCCTTAGTGCACCCTGTCCAATCTCTGTAGTACCGTCTTGGCCGCAGCACCATAAATAAAACGCCCATAGTCCATCGTGGATCTAACCAGTGCCTGATGCATACACAACAGTGTCTTCCTATCTGCCCCCCAATCTACACCTGCCACTGCCCTCATCAGATTCAGCACCTTCCTACACTTCTGCTCGATAAACTCCACATGTCTACTCCACGTAAGCCTCTCATCAAACCACAACCCCAAATACTTAAACTCTACCACCCTTTCTAATTCCTGTCCATACATATAAAACCAAACCTCACCCACCATCCGCCTAGAGTACACCATGAAACTAGATTTAGCCACTGACATCCTAAAACCCCATGTCTTGGACCAGTCCTCCACCACACCCACCGCCTCTTGCATCTTCCTCATCACAAACTTCTCATTCCTGCCTCTCTTCCACAATGCCCCATCATCTGCATACAGTGCCACACCCATACCTCTCCCTACATCTCTAAACACATCATCAATCATTATTGTAAACAACACAGGGCTAATGACACTGCCCTGTGGGGTACCATTAACAACCTCATACCTCCCTGACAATATCGTCCCAGCCCTCACCTGTATGTACCTATCAAACAAGAAATCCAGAATCCAATTATACATTCTGCCCCTAACACCCAATGCACTCAGCTTAATTAACACCCACTCCCTCCACATAGTATCATACGCCTTATCTATATCAAAGTACACCACCACCATCTTCTCCTTCATAGCAAGAGCCTTGGCAATCTCCGTACTAACCACCACCAGTGCATCCATAGTGGACCTCCCTCTCCTGAACCCACTCTGCGCTTCACTCATCAAGCCGCTACTCTCCAGGAAGAACATCAACCTTTTTACAATCATCTTTTCCATTAGCTTACATAAGTTGGAGGTCAAAGCTATTGGCCTGTAGCTATCCGCCTTCCCTGGATCTTTCCCCGGTTTGGCAAACGGCAGCACTACCGCCTGCTTCCACCCGTCCGGCAGCACCCCAGTCCTCCACACCTTGTTGAACAGCCCTACTATAGCTTCCTTTACATTATCCGGGGCCTTCTTCACCATCTCGTAGCATACCCTATCCTCTCCCGGTTCCCGAACGCCTACATCCCACCAATGCCCTCGTCAGCTCAAACCTAGTGAATTCAGCATCCATCACCTCACCTGTCACCGCCTTCTTCAACAACACATCTCCCTTCTGTTTTAACATCTCACATCTCCTCATCTTACTCTCCTCACATAGGTGAACCACCAATGTGAAGGTGGATGCTACCCCAAGCGCATCCGCCTTTTCCTTACCCGTCATAGCAATAGCATCCCCCACCACCAACACTGGTATTTCCTCCTTTACCCAACATCTTCCTAAACATTTGCCACACCCTGCCAATGTCCCCCCCCTCCCAATGGTAGAGCAGAACTCACGCCATGCGTCCCTTTTAGCCCTCTTTACCGTTCTCCTAGCCTCGGCCCTTCTACATTGATACTCCAATACTTTCGTATCTGACATGCTTCTCCTCAGTGCCCTAAACACCTTATCCCTCTCACGTACTCTTTTGGAATACTCATCAGTCCACCACGGTACCACCCTCCTCCTACCACCTCCCTTATCCCTCTCACGTACTCTTTTGGAACACTCATCAGTCCACCACGGTACCACCCTCCTCCTACCACCTCCCTTACTGACTGGAATAGCCACCTCTGCTGCTGCCACTAGCATACTTGTCAGTTCCTGAGCACATTCATTAACTGATCCCTCCAACGTCAACTCCCGCCCCTCCCTTTCACACAAATACTGAAACTTATCCCAATTAGCCTTCTCAAAACACCACCTCTTGACATGCCCTCTGCTATCCATACACACACCAACCTCAAACCTACCAACAATGGGGTAGTGATCACTCCCTACAGTAGAGTCTCTCATCCCTCACACCTCCCTGCCATAGACGCAGACACCCACATTAAATCTAAACATGATTCAGTCCCTGTAACTACATTGACCCTTGTACCACCCCCATCATTAACACATACCATTCCACAACCCTCCATATATTCCTCTACCACAGCCCCATTACCATCAGTGTGTCCACTTCCCCATATCTCATTATGAGCATTAAAATCACCACACCAAATCACCTTACCACCCCTACCAATTCCCTCCATCTTCTCTGCACTTAGATGCTTACAGGGGTTATAGAAATTCAGCACCACAATGCTGCCTTCATTCCTGCACACCTCTATCCCTACACACTCCGCATCCTTTACCTCCACAACTCTGTACGCCAGCCCGTCTTTAACGAACGTAGCACAACCCCCACCTCCACCCTCTGTCCTATCCTTCCTAACCGCATGGAACCCTGGAATTACAAAGTCCAGCATAGGTTTTAGCCAAGTTTCCTGCACACAGATAACATTTGGCACTACATCTAACCCATATACATTTGGCACTACATCTAACCCATATACATTTGGTACTACATCTAACCCATATACATTTGGCACTACATCTAACCCATATACATTTGGCACTACATCTAACCCATATACATTTGGTACTACATCTAACCCATATACATTTGGCACTACATCTAACCCATATACATTTGGTACTACATCTAACCCATATACATTTGGTACTACATCTAACCCATATACATTTGGTACTACATCTAACCCATATACATTTGGCACTACATCTAACCCATATACATTTGGCACTACATCTAACCCATATACATTTGGTACTACATCTAACCCATATACATCTGGTACTACATCTAACCCATATACATTTGGCACTACATCTAACCCATATACATTTGGTACTACATCTAACCCATATACATTTGGTACTACATCTAACCCATATACATTTGGCACTACATCTAACCCATATACATTTGGCACTACATCTAACCCATATACATCTGGTACTACATCTAACCCATATACATTTGGCACTACATCTAACCCATATACATTTGGTACTACATCTAACCCATATACATTTGGCACTACATCTAACCCATATACATTTGGCACTACATCTAACCCATATACATTTGGCACTACATCTAACCCATATACATTTGGCACTACATCTAACCCATATACATTTGGCACTACATCTAACCCATATACATTTGGCACTACATCTAACCCATATACATTTGGTACTACATCTAACCCATATACATTTGGCACTACATCTAACCCATATACATTTGGTACTACATCTAACCCATATACATTTGGCACTACATCTAACCCATATACATTTGGTACTACATCTAACCCATATACATTTGGTACTACATCTAACCCATATACATTTGGTACTACATCTAACCCATATACATTTGGTACTACATCTAACCCATATACATTTGGCACTACATCTAACCCATATACATTTGGCACTACATCTAACCCATATACATTTGGCACTACATCTAAACTATATACATTTGGCACTACATCTAACCCATATACATTTGGTACTACATCTAACCCATATACATTTGGCACTACATCTAACCCATATACATTTGGCACTACATCTAACCCATATACATTTGGCACTACATCTAACCCATATACATCTGGCACTACATCTAACCCATATACATTTGGCACTACATCTAACCCATATACATTTGGCACTACATCTAACCCATATACATTTGGCACTACATCTAACCCATATACATTTGGCACTACATCTAACCCATATACATTTGGCACTACATCTAACCCATATACATTTGGCACTACATCTAACCCATATACATTTGGCACTACATCTAACCCATATACATTTGGCACTACATCTAACCCATATACATTTGGCACTACATCTAACCCATATACATTTGGCACTACATCTAACCCATATACATTTGGCACTACATCTAACCCATATACATTTGGTACTACATCTAACCCATATACATTTGGCACTACATCTAACCCATATACATTTGGTACTACATCTAACCCATATACATTTGGTACTACATCTAACCCATATACATTTGGTACTACATCTAACCCATATACATTTGGCACTACATCTAACCCATATACATTTGGTACTACATCTAACCCATATACATTTGGCACTACATCTAACCCATATACATTTGGCACTACATCTAACCCATATACATTTGGCACTACATCTAACCCATATACATTTGGTACTACATCTAACCCATATACATCTGGTACTACATCTAACCCATATACATTTGGCACTACATCTAACCCATATACATTTGGTACTACATCTAACCCATATACATTTGGTACTACATCTAACCCATATACATTTGGCACTACATCTAACCCATATACATTTGGCACTACATCTAACCCATATACATCTGGTACTACATCTAACCCATATACATTTGGCACTACATCTAACCCATATACATTTGGCACTACATCTAACCCTTATACATTTGGTACTACATCTAACCCATATACATTTGGCACTACATCTAACCCATATACATTTGGTACTACATCTAACCCATATACATTTGGCACTACATCTAACCCATATACATTTGGTACTACATCTAACCCATATACATACCTCTTAAACTCCTGCCCATTAGCTACTAAACTTCTTGCATTCCATTGTAACAGCACCAGTGACATCACCTACTACTACTCTCCACATCCCCACTCTTAGGCTGTGCCAACATCCCATGTAACATCTCCCCTGTTACTTCCATAATCCCCATAACGATAACTGTCACGGGGCATGGTGTGTTTGTTTGTTTTTGGCTCGATGTCCACGTAATTATCAGCTGGACAGTCCAGGTGGTTGGTTTTCTTTGACCACTTGTTGACAGACATCTTCATCTGAGTCTTCATCACTCTCATCAGTGTCATTGAGTTCCATCTCAACTTCACTCTCCCCATTTTGGATGATATCAATCACATCCTGCACACTGTATCGCGGCTCTCTCCTTGCTGGTGGCATTCTGAAAATAAAATATTAATTACTAACATGTATAAATATGCTTTTTATATTGTAGTACACAACCTGAAGTAATAGATAGAACCAAGTGCTCAGGGTACACATGTTTTCCAGGCAGACTACTCTCTGGCTCATTGTAAGTTGCTGTAAATGGCTTAGCCTATGCTCTCTTCTTATCATGCTAAATGAAACATGCATCCCAATCACCAGCCATTTAGTCACACAATACTGCCTTGACATAACAATACTGCTTATTTGCTCTCTGATTGTCATACTGAAAGGAAAACATGCATACCCCCACTTACATCCACACCCCACATTCAGGAACATGTTCTCCTTTCCCAGAACTGAATTGTCTGTTTATATCCTCTGGAATGTTAGGTCAGTCTGCTCAAATTAACTACATTTTTTTAGAGATAAAACGTTTATATCAGTCAAATTTGACCGGAACACATCACAAGGGTAGAATGTATACTGTCAATATATTACAAATGTATCTGTTTCAGGCAGTGGTGTAGTGGAGGGAATACAACCTGTTGAGCTCACTACAACAAGCCTGCTATTTTGACTACCACACTCACCCAACGTTGTATAATTGCAACAAATACTTAACAAGCTCTAAATGGAATTTGATGCATATATTTCAAAATAACTACATATGTACATGCTCTAGACATTCTAATAACAACCAAAAAAAATATAAAAGACGTTTTACTTACTTGAATCTGATGAATCCAGTCCAATGAAAAAAGTAGATGTTGTTCGAAGGAAACCTTGAGAGGTTGTGAGTTCATGGCCGTAAGGCGGGACTTATAAACAAATTTACTATCCAAAAGCATTGTGAGACTGAACAATAGGACCCAATGACTATATAAAAGGTGGTAAAAAATAAGATAAAAAATAACTGATTGTTTTTAAGGATGGCTAAAGGTAACGTTGTAATTTTACAGGGTTAACAGAGAACACCTGATAGCTTTTTTAATGGAGCAGCAGATGTTACAGAGGACCTGGAGCTCATGCACAGAAGATAACGTAGACAAGGTAATGAGGACCCTATGCAAGTGTTAAAAATCTGATTGGTCAGCGGTATCAAAACCTTGAGTGCATGAGATTTATGGAGCTTCTAGATTTTGGAAAAATTCCATCTTTCAAAAATGAATTTCCCTCAGTGGCATTTAGCAGTCTGAGAGACACCTATGGACAATTCTTTGACCTGGCAAAACTGAAGTCAGAGTTGCAGGTGTTTTACACTGACAAGGAGATCCAAGGTGTCAGTGTTAAGCTGTGCGATTCACTAAAGTCAATGAAAGTGAATGGATTGAATGAGGCAATGCCTGAATTGTACAGACTTAGGTCTCTTATTGCCTCAATTGTGGTAACATCTGCTGGGGTTGAAAGGAGCTTCTCTTGTCTGAAGACTGAAAAGTTACACTAGGAACACAATGGGGCAAGAATGACTGAGGAACCTGGCAATCCTTGCAATTGAGAGGAAGATTTTACAATCACTTAAAAAGAACCCGGACTGGTATGAGAAGATCATAGACATCTTTGCTGCACAAACATCTAGAAGAATAGATTTAACTTTTAAGTAAATGTGACATTCTGCCTCTCTGTGTCCTGATAACAACAGCCACCTTGCATCTCTGTGTCATGGTACCAACAGCCACCCTGCTTCTCTGTGTCCTGATACCTACAGCCACCATGCCTCTCTGTGTCCTGATACCAACAGCCACCCTGCCTCTCTGTGTCCTGATACCAACAGCCACCATGCCTCTCTGTGTCCTGATACCAACAGCCACCCTGCCTCTCTGTGTCCTGATAACAACATCAACTTTGCCTCTATGAAGACAACAGCCAACCTGCCTCTATGAAGAAAACATCCACTCTGCCTCTATGAAGACAACAGCCAACCTGCCTCTCTCAATGTCCTGATAACAACATACATTCTGCCTTTACAAGATTCAACAAAAAAGGTATTTATAGCTTAATTAACTGTCAAAATTTGACCTGAATTAATTATTTACTAATTATATTTTTCTGACCTTTCAGGATATAAAAGACAGCCAGTCTTCACTTGTACTATCTTACTGTTGGAAGACTGGGTGCAACAACGGAGCAGCTTTGAAAAAAAGACTATAATGGAGGTAAAAATAAAATTTATTTCAAGATCACAACTTTTTTCTTTAAATCAGAAGGTGTTGTGTAAATTTAAACATTAAATGAAGAGAATAGACATAAATAGCTAAAGTGTTAAATAAAATAGCTCATTGAGCGAGTTTTCCACCTGTCCTCCCCAAATTTGAGTCACCAGCTGCCACTGATATATTGTAATATACCACCACTACATGCATTCTTCTTTCTAGCCAAGTGATAACAAAAAAAGTTTTCTTAACTTAGTCAACCAGTTAAATTTTGCCAGATGAGCAATGTGGAAGAAGACAAACATTCACTGTCTGTACTCTCTTCAAATGTCTTGTGGTTAGATGGTAGCCTACTGCATTTAAAAAAGGTGCACTTTGATAGGAAGTTATTTTCAATAAAAAATTGCCTGATCAAATTAATTTGAATTGACTCAAAATTCTCTATTTGGGATTAGATAAAGATAATGCTTATGTTTTATTTAACAACAATGGGTGGATTTTACTCCAAACATTTTTATTTGAAATGTAATTGCCTCAAAATCAAATTGAATATATTAGACCTAATACATTAATTCAAATCTACATGACCACAGAATAATTTATTACAGTGTGTACATTTGAATCCCAATAATTATGGAAGTCCATTATTAGCAGTGACCACGTATACAGTAAAGAACATTACTTGACAATGACAATATAAACTTTTAAAGATCATTGCTGTGCACTATTGATAAAAACAGCTTTTGCCAAAAAATGTTTTTAGTTTGAAATGTTTGAAGCTAATATTTCATATAATTTATTCCAGTCATATGTTTCCGTATGGGAGGTCACATTTAGCATTTTTACCGACAGCATTGTAGTATTCATTCACAGCCATAGAGACCCCTCTATCCATAATGCACAGGTTGTCCTCTGGTACACAGGTCATCTGATCATATGTGTTTCCCTCATCAACAGCATTGATCTGGTCATATTTCTCTTCAGGAGGTACAGTTATCCAGGCCAGAAGAGGTGAGGAACCAGGATTATTTAGGATCTGTGGGATAAGAAGAGTCGTCAATCATTCAACGAGGAGAGAGAGCGAGGGAAATAAGGAATGAAATAACGCCCGCTCACATGAACAGCTACAGTCATGGCCAAAGATCTGCTTTTGATCTGATATGTATCAGGTTAACATTTCATAGTACCTGGTTGTATTTAAGCAATTGAAAAGTAAAGTGTTGTTGATTATAAAAGTATCCATCTCTATTATACAGCAAACTAAATCTGTGCATTTGCAATTCTTGATAAATTCAGTGGAGCATTTTCTAATCTCATATTGGAATGCTTAATTTCTCACGATTTCTTTCTTACTCAAACTTTGATTAACATTAGTCGATATAATCAAGTTTACCTAAAATAATCTAGCACTTTGTTACTTTTGTAACAATATAGTGTAGTGTAAACAGGTCTATGGACAGGCAACATCTATAGACAGGCAAAATTTGAGTAGGAGAAATGGGATAAGTCGTATTTCACAATTCTCACTCAAAAATTTATACAATATTGTAACAGGAATAATATGTCAATTGGAACCCTGTAGGTTCACGTAGAGTAGGTTCACGTAGAGTAGGTTCACGTAGAGTAGGTTCACGTAAGTACAGTTCACGTAATACTTTGAGTCAATTAACAATTAGTTCATATCTGTAGTACCTTTGCAGATGATACTTGTGCTGAATACTGATGTGTCAAAAGCTCAACTTAATTTACAAACATTCACATTCAAAGCACACTATTAGCCATTTTCACACACAGACAAGCACACAACATGTACCTTATTGTAGTGCACAGGTAGAGAAACTTTGGGATGGAGGAATTTTTTCCCTTTGTATATTATACAGCAGATTAGGAAGAGTAGTGGAATAGTCACTGTCAGCGAAATGGCCAACAGACCTGCAGACAACCTTTTTTCTTCGAACACAGAGAGGACACTGGTCACTTTATTTCACGACAAACCATGCTCAAATTCAATTTCATAGACCATTATACAAAAGTGAAAGAGAAAGGAGAAGCATTTGAAAGGAAATTAATTGTGAAATCTGGAGACTGCTTACCTGTGCTCATTATACATGTGACATCGCTGAACTCTTTTGCTGTTTCACATTGTGGTACATGAATCTGGACCTGAACACAGTATCTAGTGTTGGGTTCCAGGGCGGTCAGCTTGACCTGTTGCTCAGTAGTCTTCTTTATTTCAGACACCTGGGATCACCAAATATTTATAAGGGTGTTACCTTGCTGAGTAATGTAGTTAAAATACTGTAAGGTGAGGCTCCAGGGTTGCTCAGTTGTTAAATCAAAAGGAGGATTTTTGGTTACAATTATTTGAACCGTTTATTAAAAAATCTATTTCATCAATGCCAACTTGAGTGCTTTTGCAATGGACACTTGTCTTTGGTGACTTTAACATGGCATTAAGCCATGCATGTTATTTAAAAAAAATTAAGAAACAGAATTTCCTGTCAGTATTTTCTAAAATACTTCAAATTAAAATGAAATTTAATTTAAAAAAATACTAGTGTGGTAAAAATGTAGTATAAAGTCCTACTTCTATGTGCACTTATAACATGAAAGTGTACACATGTTTGAATACACATCTGATGTTGGATGTTTACATACACTTGGAGGTTGAAGTAAATAAAACTAAATTTTCAACTACTAAACAAATTCCAAGGTTACTATAGTTTTGACAAGTCTTTTAGAATCTACTTTGTGCGTGACATGTATCTTTTTTTCAATACAAAGGAGTGTCTATATACAGAATGTAAAAAGATTAAAGTGTATTTAGCAGGTAGGTCATTTTTGTGCACAGAATATGACTGTGGTTTAGGAATAAAGATAAGTTTGAGCATGCCTGAGCAAATAGAAAAATGTAAGAATGTAAACAGGTATGACAGCAGTGCAGGTGAGAGAGATTCACTGTGCAAAAAGGGCAAAAAAATTGTTCCAGTCGTTGGCGGCTAAAAGGATTGGTGATAGGCTTTTGGGAGTAACTAAGGAAATGTACCTCCTTGAGCATTGACTGCGGGTGGGTAGAGCTATGGTGACGAGAGAGCTTAGGTACAGCTCTCATTGGTACCAATAAGTTAAACCAGAGTATTTAACGACGACCAGCTGACTAATGCATAAAGGTTGCAGTGGTGGGTGTTGTATGGGTCATAGGTAACAAAACATATAACACTATGGTAAACCACATCAATTTTTTTTCAGGAGAGAGTTTTAGGGAGTTCTATAAATGACATCACCTAAGTTGAACATTGGTATAATAATGATCTACACCAAAGCAAGTTTGGCAACATGAGTGAAGGTGGTCCTGTTGTGGAAGAGGAAACCGATTCAGGACTTACATTTAGAATTGAGTTATTTTATGTGCCGCATGTAGGAGAGAGCGCTGTCTAACAAGACACCTTGATATTTGTTTGTATCGACATATTCTAGTTCAGACCCATCTAGCGTGGCGATGCTGGTTAGACGGGCTGGTGTGGGCAGTGAACAGTTTGAAAGCATACACTTTGTTTTACCAGAGTTTAGTAAAACATTTACGATTTGGAAGAAATGGTGAATGGCGTTACAACTCTCCTGGAGTTTTGAGAGCACAGTATCTAACAAAGGACATGAAGTATACAGGATGGTATCATCTGCATTGAGATGAATCTGAGAGTGAGATTCTACAACAGCGAGAGCCACATCGTTAATGTAGAGAGAATATAGTCGGCCCGAGAATCAAACCCTGTGGCACCCCCAAAAAGACAGCCATAGGTCCCAACAGCAGGCCCTCTGATTTAACACGCTGGACGCTGTCAGAAAGGTAGAGAAGTCCAGGCTATTGATTCAGCTGATTAGAACACAAAGGTTAACATAATCAAATGCCTTGGACAGATCGATGTAAATGGCTGAACAGTAGTGCTTTTTATCAATGGCGGCTATGATGTCTACATTAAGGGTGGTCGAGGTGCAGCCATGACCAGCACGAAAAACACATTGCCTAGCGGAAAGGATACAGGGGGATTCAACATGATTGACAAACTGTTTGTTGACCAGTTTTTCAAAAACTTTGGGAAAACAGGGAAGGATGGACATTGGTCTGTAGCTGTTGGGGTCGAGGGTGTCACCCCCTTTGTTTACACTAGGAGTGCCGAATCTCTGATACAGACCCCTTTTGCGGTTTGGGGCCACTTGAACCATGAATGTTTTGAATGGGAGAATGTTGCTGACCTGTGGATGGCGCATCTTGTTCATCTTTGCGTCAGAAGGCGAATTAAGTGAAACCAAAATGTTAAAACCTCCTGGCAAATTAATAAAGATGGTCTAAATTTGTCCACTAATATTTACAGAGCGCACATAAATGTAGGCTTTTATGGTAACATTACCACACTAATTATTTTAAATTAAACCAAATTAATCTCAAAATAATTTGGAAAATATTGACAGGAAATACAATTGTAGAATATAAAAACACTGAAGTAATGGATTTATAATAAATTGTCAAAATAATTGTAACCAAAAGATCAGCATTTCAAGGGATTTTTGTTGCGCCACTTAGCTCCAACTGAAAATTGTGCTCAATGCATTCAAGCTCAAGTATTTTATTCATGTAATGCAAGAAATAGCCTGTATGTTATCTGTACACACGTACGATAAGTCAATTCAATTTGTTTAATTTAAAGTAACTAGTGTGCTTTTGAGGGAAACAGTTTTCAATGGCCTTACATAATCGAATTGTAATCACTGTTTGAGCTAACATTAGTTTTGCCACGTCGGGTGGGGAAGAGAAGTAATGCATTGGCAGTTTGTCAGTGAGGGCTGATCAGCACACCAAATATAAGGTTACTAAAAAGTAATTACATTCCTCTAATACAAAACTATTCCTGTTTTCCTGTGTTAATTGCGACAATGTAAATTGCGACAATGTAAATTGTAGGTAAGCGCAGAATATAATATTTTTAGTCCCATAACGGGCAAACAGCCACAAAACAAATATGCACAAACGACAAGCACATGTATTTAGGCCTTTAGGGTGCCATATTACCATAAAAATAATTTAAAATTAATTAATGAAAATTAACTTGATGTATTGTTGACATGATTGAGTTAACATGAATGACAAGAATGATAATTATGAAAAAGGTCCTGTTGATTCGGTCTAATGTCTGGGACGTAGCGAATCAAGGAAGTTTGAAACAACAGTAAATGCACAGCCAAAAAATCAATATTAACAACATTTTATATAAAGTTGAAAATTGCTTACACGTAAGTCTGCCTGCTGCATGAGAAGACACGAACGTAAACGTTACAGAATCAACAGATAATAGACAATATTGACAGAAAAACAATTGGCCATTTTAAAAAATACTTTACTTCCTGCATTATTTGAACAGAGAAAAATATTCGGGGATAAAGCATATCTATGAGCATTCCTAAAAGAAGATTTCTGTTTATAGAGTGCTGCAAAAAAAAAATCTTAAGTGCCTCTGGGTCACTTCTGGGCCTTCTAGTGTTATGGTAGTTTTGTCATCTGTGTCAGGCTATACATGAGTTTGACTAAAATAAGGCAAAGAAGTGGGAGTTTGTATCAGAGCTCCTTCGAAGCCAGTCTACCACCACCTGCAGGCAGGCTATGGCAGTAGTCTTCACTGATCTTCCAGCTCCACCATTCCCTCCCTTGACATTTTTTTTGCATCCTCTTATTGTGCCACCGTGTGTCAATTTTTTCATTGGCGGATAATATAAGTTCCCTGTATTTGGTCGAGTCAGTGTGGAATTGTTATATGTCTGTGTATGTAGTGAGCAGTGTTGTGCTAGTTACTAAGAAATAGTAACTAGTTACAGTTACTAGAACTTGGTTCAAAAAGTAACTAATTTACTTTTTTCATTACTTACACCAAAAAGTAATGCATTACTGTTAAAAGTACTTTTTCAGTTACTTTTTTAAAGAACGTTCTTTAATATTCCATTAATGCCCTTTTATGCGGTCTATACAAACACAAAACAGAAAGTACGTTTTAAACACTATTTTAGACTATTTCAGACTAGCAAAAACTGAATATATGTATCCAGTGCTGTAGTGGTGTCTGGTGGGTATACTGTGAATTTAGAGATCTCAATTATGCGCCTTAGTCAGCACGCCATGGACACAAACAAGAGCACACACAATATGAAAGTAAATTAAGGTTTTCAAGTGATTTCACAAAAAAAGATAGATTTTTACCATTTTTAAACGTCTCTTATACACAATTTTCCATAAAAAATCAAAGCTGTGCAAAATGTGGGTGTCCTCTATAAAACAATCTGACAGTGATTTGAAGTTTCAAGGCAAAATGGTTAAACAGCTATTAAATTAATAGCGTTGAGACTTGTACTTTATTGACGGTCCCTAACTATATGCACACACGGAGGTTTTTGTCGGTCGATCACCGTGGTGTAGTGTGGCTGCTTGTGGGAAAACCGGACCTGATCTCGGTTTCCGACTATCCGTTGAATATCCAATATCGAATATCCAACCACGGTCTGAGATGAAGCAAATATATTTGTCCGGGATTTTCTCGCACTATAAAAACGAACCTTGCGGGAATGGTTTAAATTATGCACAATCCCTGCAATCCCGCACCGAAATCCAAGCCCTGTAGATTGATGGCTACTGAATCTGATTAATTAGAGTTATAGACCTATACGGTCAGTCATCTTTTTGGAGGTGGGTATAGCCTACTGTAAATCCCTCTCCTCAGAGGTGGGCATACGCCGTATACCTGCGTATACGCACCACTACACCACTGTGATAATCACAATGATTTCTGAATTGAACAAAAGCTGTTGTATATGTCATAAAAATGTCAAAACAAACAAACAAAAAAGAACAGCAATTTTCATAGCAATACAACGTAATGCATTTTAATGCATACAATTAGTGTTCTAACTTTTCAACAACATACTGCGAAAATGTGCAATAGTTTTTTGTTGATCTATCCCTGGCTAACAGTCCGGTTAAAATCGCTTTTGTTTGGCTGGAGGGGCTTGATTCACTTCGAGTGTGTCGAGGCATGTCGTTTCTGGAGGTGCTTCGACAAATTGGAGTTGCTGTTTATCGCAGTAGATAGGACCTATGAACCAGTAAGACACAGCTTAAATTTTACTAAAAGGTTTTTGTCTTTATGTTCAACTAAAGTGAAATAATATTTCCACTTTGAGAATCTCGTCTTGCTCTCGCCTTGACTCGCCATGACTGCCGCACATACTTGAATAATCGGAAACGCGCACAACAGGTTAGGCTGAAAAAAAGTAACGGACAAGTAACGGACAACGCACCATATGGTAACGGAGTTAATTTATTTAAAAAGTAGTGCGTTACGGTATTAGTTACTGTCAAAAGTAACTGCGTTAGATTAATGCGTTACTAGTAACGCGTTACTGCCCAACACTGGTAGTGAGTGATATTGCTGTTGACAAGACCTGAACCTCACTCCGTCCTTCCTCTTACGCCACTCACCTAGAATAACGTGACAGAATTCCACACTCTTTACCAAAATAAGGAACTATGGAGCCAGGAATGAGGGTCAGCTGAACCAGCACGCGGAGATGCTTGTGTTGTTGGGAGGAACGCTTCCCACCATGGCCGCAACGGTGCAGCGTTTAAGAGTCCGTGATTCCAGAGCCTGTGGGCCCAGCTACTGTGCCATTGTCGAGCTCTCCTCCACCTGAGGCTCAGGGAATTAACCTGCATCTGCTTGGGGTGTATGACGGAGCGGCAGGCCGCTGGCGGGGTTTCATCCTCCAGCAAGAGCTGTACCTGGAGGATCTGAGCCCAGCACCCTCCGACAGACAGAAAATTGCCGCCCTCATCACCTGCCTCACATGGAAGGCCCTCACTTTGGTCCAACGGAGGGCTGGTCATCTGTGACTAGGAGAAGTTCTCCAGCTATTTTCGCTAGGTTTTTCACCATCCATCCGAGGGAAGGAAGGCGGGAGAGCGCCTCGTCCATCTGATGCAGGGGAAGAGGAGCGTAAAAAAGTTTGCGCTGGACCTCAGAATTCTGGCGGCAGGATGAAACGAGCGGGCCTACATTAACGTCCATCGGGAGTTGGCTTGTCTACCGAGTGGCTAGTTGAGATGGCTATAACACTTGCGGACGGTCCGTCCGTTTCAACTTCTTCCCGCTGCCGCTCAAGGGAGACCGCGCGGCCCAGAAAGTGGGCCTTTTGTGGCAGAAAAAGGCACTCTGCCTCCCGCTCCTACCAGCGAATGGGCCCACTATAGTAAATGCTGCGCTTAATATAGTGCTTTTATCCAAAGCGCTTTACAGATCCTGCCTCACTTTCACCCATTCATTCACTCATTCATACACTAACGACCGCGTCTACCATGCAAGGCGACTGCAGGCTCGCCAGGAGCAGCTGGGGTTAGGTGTCTTGCTCATGGACACCTCGACAATTTACCTTCCGATTAATAGACAACCGACTCAACCCACTGAGCCACTGCCACCCCACTAGAGGGTAGGTCTGACGCTGCAGCTAAAAGGAAGATGAGCACACCCTGTCTGGGTTCTCTGAAACCCACACTACCATTTGCCTTAATTTTCCCAGTTTGTGCCCATATTTCCATTATAAGGCGCTTGTAGATTCCGGCACAGCTAAGAACTTTATTGATTCAACTTTTGCACATAATCTACAGGTGCCTCTGGTGCCGTTGACCTGTACCCGACCCATCACGGCTGTTGGGTTCAGGGTTGGTGACACAGTTCAATTCGGGAGTTGGAGTTTTTGGGAGGGTCCCGAGGTCGTACTGTCAGGACGTGCCAGGTCGGAGTTTCTCCAGTACGCCCAGAACTCCCTACACCACTCCTCCACTAATATGTCACCCTTTCAATGTGTGCTAGGGTACCATCCGTTCCTGGCAGAGCAACCATGACACCGGGGCACCAGTGTTAGATGACTGGTTCCTGAAGTGACTCAAAGACACCTGCAGCGTGTCGAACAGGGCCAAAAATATTCTGCAGACCAGAAGTGCAGTGATGCGCCGGTCTTCTTCCAGCGGGATCGGGTATGGCTTTTGACCCGATAACCATCCCATCTGCCTGCCCTGTTGACCCACTATTCCCTCCCTTCACATTGTGATCTCATCCGGTTACTGACTCTGTCCTCCCTCTATGCACCTCACCAAGGATATTGTGACAAGAAGTTTAAGCTTTCAGTTTAACGTGTACAGATATACTGTATATTTGTTTGGGATTTTTTTTTTCATCTGTTTTTATGATTTTGCTTGCTAGATTATTTAAATGTTGACCCATTGTGGATGATACTGTTTAAAATGTTTAATATTTCTGAATTATTGGGGCAAATGTGAGCAACAATTAACAATTGTGACAACTACAACGACTAGTCATCCTTTTTCGTTATATTTGTTACATTCTGTTTAAGGCTCATTTTACCATGAACACACCCCGTACTGTCTAGTTCTAATCATTCACACCAGGTACCCATTATCCCATTAGTAAATGTAAATATGTTCCCCCAGTTAACAATGGCTGCGTCCGAAATCGCGTACTTCCATACTTTATAGTATGCGAAAAACAGTACGCGAGCAGAGTAGTAATTCCGAAATCATAGGATTCGAAAAACAGTATGCGAAAAGTACCCGGATGACCTACTACTTCCGGCAAGATTCTGAAGTGTGCATACGATGGACACTTTACTATCCCATGATGCAACAAGAGAGAGGAGTTCTCGTTACATTTAAAAATGGTGGAAACCGGAGACGCGGCAGTCTTCAATTCAAGTGTAACTACTTTAGAAATGTTAATAAATAAAAATAAAAAGTGTAACTACTTTAGAAAAAACTTGTTTTGTTTCTTTGTGGTTAAATTGTATTTGTTTAACATCATATAAGTAAACGATTGACTTAAAAGCGGGTTTGCTTTATGCGTGTTGGTAGGAGGACGCGGACCTGAAGGAAACACGCTTCGCTTGCCCGGTAGATTATACAAGTAGAACACGGCGCATATGTAGTACATCCAGACTCCATTCATACTACCCGGATTCATACTATATAGAACGTACTTTTTTAACGGTCGCAAAGTACGTTCTTAATTAAATGTAGTACATACTCAACATAGTACGCGATTTCGGACGCAGCCAATGTCTTTGTGCTTCATTGTTACGTGTCATGTCCTCCATGTCGGTGAGTGTTCTGTGGTTTGTGTAGATTAGACATGTCTTGTTATTTTTTAAGTTGCTTAATTAACTGCATTTTCTCTTCTCTTTTTTTTGGCTACACAGTACATTCATATTTGTGCCTTTTGTTGATGTTGGATGGATGGGCACTGAGTGGACATTCTTTAAACAGGTTTTGTCTACAGCTGGAGTGCAAATTACTCCTTACTTTTTAAGGAATGCAACTTTCTGACAGCAGAGAGGCTAATCTGTGCAATTCTAGCTGTTTTCCAAAGTGTCTTTGAACGTTAGACATAATAAAGCAGTATATCAATATATCAATTACATTCAGAAATATGTTAACTGTATTCATTCCAACAAATAAATGATCTATTCCAAACGTTAATAAACTTCAGGATGCTACCTAAAGCATAATATCTCTTTCGGTGTGCACATAGAATTAATCACAACAAGCAGGACCAATGAATAAAATACCATGGCTCAAGGCTTTAGAGCAGGGGTGCTCACACATATAAGCATGCGAGCTACTTATAAAATGACCAAAACAAAATTATTTACCTACTACAAAAATGCAAAATGTAGATTTATCTATAAATATATTAAGAATTATTTTTACAATGTATGTTGATGTACCTTGCATACCCGCATGAGCCCATATTGCACAACACAATAAACTATGTTAACTAGGACTTTACTGTGATTACTTGCACTGAATGGAATCAGCCAGGGATGCATAGTCCGGACAGTAGCTGCTGACAGCCAGACTCAAGCACACTAACAAATGATCATCAGTCATGGTGGTACTTTGACTTTATGATTTTCATGTGTGAAAAGGCCGACTCACATAGATAAGTGGAGAGTTGTGATCGAAGATAATATTTCTGCCTTGCTTCGTTTACCATATTTCCGTCTTGGAAGGACTTTTTGTTATTAACGAAGATTATAAGTCATTGTATAAAAAAGCTATTGAGATATGCAGTTAAAAATGTATATTATAAGTTTGCAAACTTTTATTTTGAAAAACCAAAGGCTTTGCAACATGTGGTGGCCCCTGCAGACTAGCTAAAAGTGGTTTGAGGTTGATGGGTCATTGCACAAAAAAGCTATTGAGTTTTACAGGTTTTAAATGTTTATTAAACATTTGTTTTCACTATTTCCTTAAAAAACAGAGGCAGTGCAACATGTGGGTGTCCTCTATAAACAATCTGAAAGTGATTTGAAGTTTCAAGGCCAAATGGTTAAACAGTTATTGAATTAATAACGTTTAGAGTTGTACTTTATTGACGGTCCCTAACTATAAGCTGTCGGAGGTTTCTGTTCGTCGATCACCGTGGTGTAGTGTGGCTGCTTGCGGGAAAACCGGACCTGATCTCGGGCTTCGAATATCCACTGAATATCCAATATCAAATATCCAACCAACTATACCTCGGTTTCTTAAGTTTGAGATAAAAACCGAGGGCAAAAAATTGGAAGTAACTCGCTAGCTCGTTTGTTAGTTTTGCTGCACGTAGCAACGTTGTTTGCGCATGCGCAGTGACTTAAGTGTCAGAAAAAGTCAGATGATATCTGATGTCACGAGATCGACTGGTAGATCGCGTTTGACGTATTGGGCACCCCTGCTTTAGAGTGTATCAAAAGCAGCACATCATCCGTGTTAGGCTGCACAAGAACAGGAGTGGGAAGCTGACCAGGCCATTATAGTGGGCTTATTAGGGTTCCTCCGTCAGGAGGAAACCTATTGTTATTGTTAGTATTCTTCTTATTATTATTATTATATTTATCTCCCTAAATGGTTCAATAACTCGGTTCCCCTTGGATAACTTTTTCAAAAAATTTGCACATTGATAAAACAGGTGTCGAGTAACTCACACAACTCAAATGACCTACAAACGCCCATAGGTTCCATAGGATTCCATAGGATTGTTGAAGGTGCGCCGTAGAGGATGGTCGCACTGACAATGGCTCCGCATTCACTTCGTAGTTTTGTGTTATTTTTTTCTCTACTTTCTCCACTAACCAAAGTAGCTGCGGGAACTCTTTTTTCCTACCGCCGTTGGGCCCACTAACAACACGCCGACGGAGGAGGAAGAAGAGAGGCAAACGTGCAGGAATACTCTGCAGATCCCGGACCAGATACTACAATCCACCGCTACCGAGCATTCTACTGGCCAACGTTCAATCCCTGGACAATAAAATGGACGAACTACGCGCACGGATTAACTTTCAGCCGGACATTGCAAACTGTTGCGTTTTGGCATTTTCAGAGACCTGGTTAAATCCTTTGATTCCTGACTAAGCTATGACTCCTCCTGGCTTCACCATCTACCGGCAGGACAGGACATCGGAATCAGGCAAGAGGGGAGTCGGGGGGGTCTGTGTTATGGTTAACTCTCGCTGGGCTACGGATGTTACAATCATATCATCAAACTGTAACCCGGACCTGGAACATTTAACTGTAAAAGTACGACCCTTCTACCTCCCACGGGAATTCAGCTCCACCATTATCACAGCAGTCTACATACCCCCGCAGGCGGATAAAACGTGCGTGCTGGATGGACTTTATGATGTTATTAATGGACTTGAAAATGCCCACCCGGAGGCGGCATTTATTGTTGTTGGGGATTTCAACAGGACAAATATGAAGAGGGTCCTACCCAAATTCTTTCAACACATTAACATTCCGACCCGGGCTGATCAGACTCATTGTTATTCACTAATTAGGAACAGTTACAAACCCCTCCCCCGGCCTGCATTTGGAAAGAGTGATCACTCGTCCATTTTTCTCCTACCTACCTACAGACAAAGGCTAAAGCAGGAAAAACCGGTTCTCAGGGCAGTTCAGCGCTGGAGTGAGGAAAGCATTGAGACCCTCCAAGACTGCTTTGAGACCACCGACTGGCAGATGTTTTGGGAGGCAGCAAATGGGGATATAAATTAACACACCAACTCCGTTTCAGCCTACATCTCAAAGTGCATCGATGATGTTGTCCCAAGGGTCAATGTCAGGACCTTCCCTAACCAAAAGCGCTGGTTTAATGGCAATGTCCGTGCGAAGCTCAAAGCACGGTCATCTGCCTTTAGCTCTGGGGACCCGGAGGCCTTGAGGAGATCCAGATACGACCTACGGAGGGCCATCAGAGATGGTAAAAGGGATTACAGGGATAAGTTGGAGTCCAACTACCACAGCTCTGACCCCAGACGCATGTGGTGTGGCTTGCGACACATCACTGACTACAAAGGGAGTAGTAGTAGTGATGCTTGTCCCGCCGCCTCTCTCCCTGACGAGCTCAACACCTTCTATGCACGGTTTGAGATGGCTAATACAACTCCTGCGACGAGGCTTACCGATGACCAGGACGTCTGCACTATGTCTCTGGACACGGCTGATGTGAGGAGTCTTTAAAAAAGTCTACCCTCGGAAGTCACCAGGGCCAGATGGCATTCCAGGCTGTGTTCTCAGGGGGTGCGCTGACCAACTGGCAGAGGTTTTCACCTCTATATTCAACATCTCCCTGACTCACTCAATTGTCCCCTCCTGCTTCAAGCAGACCACCATTGTCCCTGTGCCAAAGAAACCTACCATCACCTGCCTGAATGACTACCGTCCTGTAGCACTGACCTCTATCATCATGAAGTGCTTCGAGCGGCTGGTCAGAACTCACATCTGCTCCTACCTCCCTGACACCTTAGACCCCCTTCAATTTGCATACCACCCCAACAGACCTACAGACGATGCCATCGCCCTGACCACACACACAGCCCTCTCCCATCTGGAAAAAGCCAACACCTACGTGAGGTGAAGCTCATTCCCAAGCTCAGGACCCTGGGTCTCAACACCTCCCTGTGCAACTGGATCCTGGACTTTCTGACGGGCAGACCTCAGGTGGTGAGAATGGGCAATCTTTCATCCTCCGCCCTGACGCTGAGCATCGGAGCCCCGCAAGGTTGCGTACTCAGTCCCCTGCTGTACTCCCTGTTTACGTATGACTGCGTGGCCACACACAGCCCCAACGTCATCTTCAAGTTTGCTGACGACACCACCATCCTTGGTCTCATCTCCAACAACGATGAGACAAAATACAGAAAAGAGGTTAAAAACCTGGCTACATGGTGCCAGGACAACAATCTCTGTCTTAACGTCGGGAAAACTAAGGAGATGATCATCGACTTCAGGAAGCGGCGGGGGGGGAACACGCCCCCATACACATCGATGGAGCTGAAGTGGAGAGAGTACCTGTCTTCAAGTTCCTCGGTGTGTTCATCAGTGATGACCTCACATGGTCCAGGCAAGCCGACTCGGCAGTGAAAACTGCCCAGAAACGCCTATACTTCCTGAGGAGACTCAAGAAGTTCGGCTGACCGCAAGGCCCTACAGAGGGTGGTAAAGACTGCAGAACGCATCATTGGCTGTCACCTCCCCTCTGTTCATAGCATCTACCATGCACGATGCCTCAGGAAAGCCAGGAAGATCATCAAAGACATTAACCACCCAGGCCATCACTTGTTCACCCTACTCCCATCTGGTCGACGTTACCGTAGCATCGGTACACGCACTTCCAGACTAAAGGACAGTTTCTACCCACAGACTATTAGGCTCCTCAACCAGTAACACTGTTTTACCTATTCATGTTTCCACCTCCGGCACCAGATCACTTCTATTGCAGTGTTTAAGTATTTAAGGTCTGCATACTGGCCATACACACTCCATTATGTATATAGTGTAACTAGCATATTCTGAACATACATTACTACTGGCACTCGATCACTTTCATCACAGTATTTAAGTATTTATGGTCTGCACACTGTACATATTCTGACTCATTATGCACATCCTATAGTTATGTATAGCCTGTATATTGTTGTAAATTGTTTTTTTATCCTTATTTTTATTATTATCCTAACTACATAGTTGTTGCTTGCCATGTCTTAAGAATTTCATTGTACAGTCTGATGCAAGTCACTCTGTATGTATGACAATAAAACTTTGAATCTTGAATAGGTGGCGCTATAAATCATGGCCAAAGTCTACAGGATAGCCCCGCCACACCGTTTGTCCAATATCCCTGAAACTTGGTGTCAATGCCTAATTGAGCTGTGAACAAAAAAGCCTCTTGGACCCATAAAGTCCGCCATGATGGATTTTTCTGTACAGTCCAAATTTGGGACAATGTACAAAACGCTACTCCTCTTGAACCGCTGCTCTGATTCACTTGGTTGTTGGCTTGACATGTGTAGAATTACTGTCATTCAATTTGATATTTAAGAAAATGAAATTGAATACAAAATGGCGGAAAGGGGCGTGCCTATGTACATTTTCATATTTCTCTAATTTATGTGTGTTTGGGATCAGCCCTGCTGCCCCATATGTTAAAAATGGATGCCCTTTGGCATACTTGCCTTACTATTCATGGTGAACAAAAAAGCCTCTTGGACCTATAAGGTTTGCAATGATGGAATGTCTTGTACAGTCCAGATTTGGGAAAACCTTCATAAATTGTTTTCTCTTGAACCGCTACTCCAAACGACTTGAATCTTGCTTTAGTCATGTGTGGAAGTAATGTCTTTCATTGATAAATTTAGCAGAAAACAATATAATACATATTGAGGTGCGTGTTTATGTAACTTTCCATATTGCCATCACCTCTTTTTGTCAGAGAACAGCCCCGCTGCCCCCATATGTCCAAAATGGATGCATATTGTTTTACATGACTTGTTTCTCATGGTGAACAAAAAAGCCTCAAGGACCATGAGGTTTGCCATGATGGATTATCTTCTGATAAGGGAAAAACTTTATGATTTGTTTTCTCTTGTATTGCTGCTCCAAATGACAAACTTGCGTTCATATGTGTGGAATTCATGTGTTATGATGTTACATTTAGCACAAAGCAATTGAATGATTAATGGCTGAATAGTGCGTACTTATTTAAAATTTCACACTGATCAAATGTTTTTTTGTGTTATGACACATTATTTTTCACACATACGCCACTAGGGGCACGCAGCGTCTGCGTGCCTGTGATCTCCTAAGACGTCGACTCCATTACTAGAGATTTTTTTTTCTCCATTATAAGAGATCAAGATTATAAGAGAGGTATTTTAAAGAGTATGGTTGTTTAGTTACCAAATGTTCTGCCGATAAACTTTATTATATATTGTGCCGTATTTTACATGTGATGGATACGTTTTTAACTTTCCCCCACGGACTGAAAACGAAAACAACACATTGTTTTCCCAGAGATGTAAGGACATAGTCGTTCATTTAAACCGTAAGTTATAAACTCTCCAAACATTTATTTATGTGTTATTGTTGTTATGATATCTTGAGTTTAGTAGTTATATGCGTACTAAGTGTATCTGCGTCCAGATAATAGCAGTTGAACTAATGGTATCTCTGTGATACAATTAACCAGTTTAAGGATTGTAACCTACTAGTTCGAAGTTAACTTGACTGTATGATCTGCAATTAAATAGTTTGTGTGCAACAAGCTGCACATATCTGTGGTAATTACAAATCATCTGATGGTTTATATGTATCACAAGTTAATAATTTGTTATACTATAGCGGTCTTTACTCTGCATTCGTGCTGCAGCGTCAACAAACACCTCAGACTGTTAGGCTGAATTAACCAGAGGTGGAAGTAACGAATTACAACTACTCCCGTTACTGTAATTAAGTCGTTTTTTCGTGTACTTGTACTTTTATGAGTACATTTTTAAGCCTGTAATTTTACTTGTACTTAAGTACAAATTAGTTAAGTAATCTACTTTCGCTACTTTAATAATCACATTCGTTACTGAGTACTTGTACAATGTGAATTAAATGACTATTAAATTCTTTGACCCGCAATTGGGTATTCAATAGAAATAACTGATTGGCCAATAAAACCCCTTGTATTCGGACCGGGAAAACCGGGGGTCTCGTTTACACACACATATTTTGTTTTCTGGTTGAATCTCCAGGTGGCATTAGCGGTAACATCAGCCTATAAGTTTCGTATGTTGCAGACTAGAACACCATAAAACCTTGTCACTTACCAATTGTACGTATGCTTCACTCTGTATTGTACCGTAATGTAGCGTTTAGGTTCGACACTAGGCTGTATAGTTTAGGTTTGACACTAGACTACATAGTTTAGGTTTGACACTAGACTACATAGTTTAGGTTCACTAGGCTATATAGTTTAGGTTCACTAGGCTATAAAGTTTAGGTTCGACACCAGGCTATATAGTTTAGGTTCGACACCAGGCTATATAGTTTAGGTTCGACACCAGGCTATATAGTTTAGGTTCACTAGGCTATACAGTTTAGGTTCACCAGGCTATACAGTTTATGTTCGACACTAGGCTATATAGTTTAGGTTCGGCCCCAGGCTATATAGTTTAGGTTCGACACTAGGCCATATAGTTTAGGTTTGACACCAGGCAATATAGTTTAGGTTTGGCACTAGGCTATATAGGTTTTCTCTAAGGTACAATGATAAGGCTTATTATATATCACGCCACTTTCTGAAACAAACAAATGAATATGGGAGGTTATGTCTAAATTATATCTGACAGCAGTAACTTTTTAGCTGTGCATGTCTACTTCTCACATCAAAACCAAGCCGGATAGACTCTGTGAACTTTGAAAATCTGCTTCTGCTGAAACTGAACAAAAGGTTCAGAAAGTAAAATGTCCTAGAGATTAAGGCCTTTGCCCAGTTGTTGGTTTGCAGTGAAACGTTTATACTGTTTATTCATGTTTAAAAATCATTTAACATTCTTTTAACAGACAAAATACCTGTACTATGTGTTTATTTGTATAAAACACAAATTGCCAACATATCCTTGCATATTTCTGATTTGATGGATTTGATGTTTATTCGATTATCACCCATTCCTCCTCTCCTAGCACCCCTTCTATCTCTAGCACTTCCCCCTGCACCCACCCAGGAACAATGTACTTATTGCCTTTTTGATGTGTGTTTTAGCTATATGTGAAATGCCTGCACTTATTGTAAGTCGCTCTGGATAAGAGCATCTGCTAAATGCGCTAAATGTAAATGTATTCAGTAAAAATCACAGGCTAAAAAGTAATTAGTACTTGAGTAGTTTTTTAGACGTGTACTTTGTACTTTTACTTAAATACATTTTTTACACCAGTACTTTTACTTGTAATTGAGTATTATTTTAGCAACTACTTGTACTTAATTTTTCAGTACTCTATCCACCTCTGGAATTAACTGAATTACAAACACATTAAACAAGATTATGATTAAATTACAAACATTTGAACGATTTATTGAAGTTTGTATTACTTTGAACAGGCATCGATACAATCAACTACATTTACCTTCTTATAACACCCCTACGTCGTATATGGAATATCACCAGTTAACATGAAAACCAGTTGAAACGTAAGACCGGCATCACTCTTCTCACCATATGAAACCAATGTGCAGAGTTGCCTAGTGTGTTTTGGCAGCAATGCCCACTGGCTTGTCATATCTTTTTTTTTTAAGTAGATTCTCCTGATTAAAATAGTGGCCAATATTTAACAATTAGAAAATATGCATTTCAGAAATCTGAAATGAACAGCGCTGTTTCTTATGTGTACTTAGTGCTGTCTAGTATTTTCTATTATTGTTGATGTATTGTTGTGGCTTAAGTGTTTGAAAGCTTCATTAATAGCCGATTTAAACTATGTTTATCTCGTTTGATACGTTTACTTGACTGTATCTGCAGTAAAATAGTTTGTGTGCAAAAAGCTGCACATATTTTGTGGTAATTACAAATCAGCTGAAGTTTTTGGGTAACCGAACTCGGAACATTTATAGTATTGACTGAATTACGTTGTTGCTATCTAGTATAATTAGTCCCTTAACATCAATTGGTGGGAATTATGTATTACTCCAACGTAATCATTAGATATTACCAAGTAAATAGCTCTGGAATATACACGTAAGCTTCAGCACAGCATATTGTAACTTTGAGTTTATTTTAATTGTGGTGTACTTGTTCTCTTGTTTTTATTTCACAATACAGCCCCTACCGTTTTTGTTGTACATTAGTTTCCTTGCATTTTTTTACAAGGTTACTGAGAATCACCTAAATAAGATTTACTAGAATAAATTACCACCAAATTAGTGTGTGTTGTTCCATTTGAAATGACAACTGTACTCAACCCTTATCAGGAGATACAAAAACTGTAATTTGGCTGGTCACAAAGAATTTAAAACATGAATCTGTTCAAGACAAAGATTTAATGTCTGACCATATCTAGCTGTGCTATAGAAAACACTTGATTCCTTAAACTCTTAGGTGACTAAGTGTTTTAGAGCAGATTGATGCTGAACCTTTTTAAATGTTTCATGGCTACAATCACTGTCTCAGTCATGATTTCCTGCTAATCAAACAAAACTATTCGATAATGCTGGACTTACATGCATCATTAAGGTGTGTGCCACAACCACACTGTTCTTATGGTGATTCTCACCATGTGGCAAACTCTGTTCCATATCTTTAACAAAACCTTGAAAAAACAAATACTGCAATTGTAACTTCTGCTGTCATGTTTAACACTAGGTTGTACACACATATACAATCATTATATGGGTTCAGAAAGGGCAATTACATATAGGGCCCATTTGGGTTTATCAAACAACTTAGTTAACATTAGTTACTGTATAGTTAACACTGGAAAGTCAACACTAGACAATTTGTTGTTTACTTGGCCACTGGATTGACATGTTTAAATTGATGTCTACTTTTGAGGAACCCGCCATTGCTGCAGGCAGCTATATTTATTATTATGTGCGTTGGGAATGGACTTCATTATTATTATAAATAGTCAAATTTGAGTACCTAGATAAGCCACTGATTATGTTATCAAGACATGCCTTTTTTTGAGCTAATGTTATATGTCCTCATGCTTTGACATTGGACAAACGGTCCATTTGTGGACACTTCAATAAAGTTAAGTGAATGTTTATAACTTATATAAAGCATTGCAGTCTATAATTCCTAATACTTTTGTCTTTACTCAAGTAGATTGGGAATAAATAAACTCCTGTAACAATTTTCCAGTTACAGATAGTAGTCTCATTACAAGCTAATGTGGCAGCTACTAATTGTAGTCCATCCAGTCCTCACAGGTACTCCACTGGCTGCTTAAATAAATGGAAAAATACAAGTCTCAACGCCAACAGTAACGAGGTGACACTGGGATGCTAGCCTTCTGGGCAGAGATGAAAAGAAATAGCCACATCTCAAATTGATCCAAGAAAAAGATTAAGATGCAGACATCCCATGTCTCCCGGAAGTAGGGTTGCCAACTTTGTCACTATGAAATGAGGGACAAAAGGTGGGCTGGTTTTGTGTGAAATTAGCCTACAGTGTATTATTTTTAGGCTTCGCTTGCCGCTATTTTGTCAGTTTCCACAGTAGTTACCCCAAAGAATCCACAGATATTGCTTGCACCTTTAGCTAATGTGGCCTTCTTGTGCATTTCTGCGGAAGCATGTTTACTCAAGTCATTCTCACCTCCATGGGCAACTAAAAATTCCTTTTGTTGCGTCACTGCTGACGGGCTTAATCCATGTATTTTTTTATTCCCAATTTTTATTGTAGCTGCACAGTCTTTTCTTTTTTGCAGTATTAAACATATTTGCTGTTTTATCCACATGCCAAATCAATTATCGACTGAACAAAGTTCTATATGTGTGTGTGTGTGTGTGTGTGTGTGTGTGTGTGTGTGTGTGTGTGTGTGTGTGTAATTGGCGCATTTACTTATGCTGATGCGTATACTGATGCGCGTGAGTGGGGGGCTGGCTGTGTGATATGTGATTGGATGATGATGATAGGTCAGGTGTGAGGTGTTGCCCTGTCAGTGATCATTCTCAATCAGAGGAAGAGGATGGGAAAAGTGTTATGAACAGACAAATCCAAGTTTGATGTGTTTGGATCACAAAGATGAACGTCCGAAGACACAGATCAAATTAAACGATGCTGCGAAGTGTTTGACACCATCTGTCAAGCCTGGTGGAAGCAATGGGATGGTCAGGGCATGCAAGTGGTGGTAAGGTGGGGGATTTGTACTCGGTGAAAGGGATCTGGAAGAAGGAAGGTTAGAACTATTCTTTTGCTACATCATGCTATAATACCATGTGGATAGTGCTTAATTTCAGCCAATATTTCCTCAGGACAATAACCCAAAGCACAGCCCTAAACTTTGCAAGAACTATTTAAGGAGAAAGCAGTCATCTGGTATTCTGTCTATTATGGACAACACAGACACTGGGTCTCAACCCTATAAAGCTGTTGTGGGAGAAGCATAACCAAATCGTATGCAAGATGTGCCCATCAAGCCAATCCAATTTGTGATGGGTGCTCTTCAGATTACCACAACCATGTGACAACTAAAATGCCAAATATCTGCAAGCACTACTTGCTGCAAATGCCTACAAGCATTGGAGACCCTTTTGCTAGACGTGGACTGAGAGATTATATTCAGGGTCTTTCCACCTGCCTCACTTATTCTAGGGTGCTGTCAAATCACATGGTTCAACAATGTGACACAAGCAGATTTATTATTGTAGAATTATTTTTGTGTTTGTCTGTATGTATGTGGCTCTTACATTTTTCTTGTCAGTCTCCTTCCAGAATCTTAGATTGTACGCCACTGTGCCATATGCTTCCCTCAGTGAAGATATCTTTAGCACAGGATCCTGAATGTTCACCTCGATGAATCCTGTAGCTCCTCCCTTGGAGATCAGGGTGACTTTGGGAGAATCAATTATGGCTAAGGAGACAAATTAAGTCAAATATAGGATGTTTACAGTAAGATCAGCAGCACAGAACTGAACTCACGGCTGATGCCATCATTTATTGCAGCCAGCATGTGTTTTAATTTAGTACAATGTTCTTTTAACAGTGAATTTGCTCTATACAATACAATAATTAATAATGTGTTATATACTCCATTGTGTGTGTATATTCTTTTTAAGAATTGCTTACTTTGTTTTCCAAGTCTGAAGAGGATTTCTTCCCAATTTGAGTGCTCTCTCTGAATCTCTGTTCTCACTCTGAATCTGTAAGATCCACTTACACTGGGGAGTTCTCCAAAGTCACAATAGCGCTCTTTGGTACCAATGCATACTGTCTGAAAAGTCTTCATCGAATTATGCCTATAAAAAATTATGATTTATTTAACATTCTTTTTTGATGGTATGTCGTAAATAAACAATATAGCAAACCTGACACATTCTTAACAATATTTACAGTGTTGGTATCAAGTTGCTTTAATCAAGAAATCTCTTGTACTTCATGTTTTAAAAAAAGAGAACCCCACACAGGTGTTGATATAATGATTGCCCATTGTTAAAGTATTATTGTCCACCACATACTCCACATATGTTATGTTCCGTATGAAACAATACACTACAGCTTACGTCAACACTACAGAAACCTAGTGTGAGTTGATGGTTTTATTTACGATGTACCATAGGCATATTTGACCTGAAAGGAATTGTGATTGTTTGAATGGGCAGAGCTTTTGTCTGAAATGGAGCTCATGTCCCTAGCATCACTCAATTGAGGGGCATTTCACCATATCACATCTACTTAATTTAATAACAATTAACATCAGAAAAAAAGTTCTGATAGGAATGTAGAACAACTTCCAATGTGTTTGTCTTCCGAAAATAAGTTCCACAATTCAAAGCAAATGCAGATTTCCAAAACAAAGTGACGATCTAAGAATACTATAATATTTTTTCACAAAGATCAGCTGCTTCCTCTCCCTCTCCTGTACCCTCGACCCCATCCCCTCCTTCCTTGTCAATGCTTGCCTCCCCACACTCTGCCCTCTCATCACCAGTAGAATAAATTACTCTTTCCCCGCGCCCTGTTATGGAATTTTATGATCATTCAAGTAGTTTAGTTACATGTAAGTCTCATAGATGTTGTTTAGGCCAAAAGGCACAGAGAAAGGTTAAGAACGGAAAGCACGAGACTCTGAAAAACGGAATCTGGTTCCTTTCGGAGGACAAGCCGGAATGTATCTTTACATTGTTAGAGGGGCCCAATGCTAGAAACAGATGTCCTGTTTCCCTTATCTGGGATGGACTGTCAAAAGGAAATATAGGAGTCTTTGTTCGCCTCATGTGTTGTCATCACAAATCGAATCGTAACTAACCTCCCTTGACCTGACTGAGGAGTGACCCTCGGGTTATTGTGACAGCTCCATACATTTCCCATAGTATTGTATATTTTAATTAGATCATGTGTAAGCCTCATCCGTTCTCCATCCGGTATTGATAGGTTGGTGTGTCAATGAGTGTGCGTAACTTCATTCCTTTAAATACCATGCAGAAGTTGTAATCATTAGGTCAGTCTGATCCAGCACAGGTTATTGTCCTGTTGTCTGATGAAGACTTTCCTCAAACCTATTCTTTAAGATTGCCATAGGGATTGATCTGATCAATGCAAAAGCTTAAACCTGTATTTGAGAAATGGTTTCTTACTTGCAATTAAACCTGTTAAAAGTGTCAAACTGTAACATACTCTCGTGCGTCTTACTTTAAGTTCAAATTCAGCGATTAAAGTCTAAAATTTCCACGACAGCCCTCAAGATGGCCGCTGTCACTCCAATCCTTAATAAACCTGGACTTGATCGCTGCGTTTTCTACCGACCAAACACAATTCCTACATGACAAAGATTTAACAAAAAAAAAATGTCCTCTTACTTATATCCGGCTGTGTAGGTAACGGTTCTGGGCAAAGTTAGGGGATCATCCCACTTCAATATGGCACCCAGGTTGTGAGAGACCCCTGTAACATTTTGTGGTGGTGGCAAGAGTGACATTGCTATCAAAATAAAAGCACAAACACAAGTGACCCGAAAAATTGTTTTAACAGATACAAGCAATTCCCATAAATAAAAACATAATTTGAATGCAATTGCTTTAGCTTGCCTTGTGCAGTGGAAAAATGTCAAATGCCAAATAAAATCTAAATCAAGCACAAATATTATTCAACTACACATATATATATATATATAAATATATATATATATATATATATATATATATATATATATATATATATGGTAAACAGTGACAGTGTACATATATTGATGTCTACTCTAAAATAAGTAAAGACCAAAACCAGGACTGCATACACAAACCTGAAATATTTAGAAATCCCAAAATGAAAGAAAAATCAGAGACCATCTTATAGTATTGTCAGGTTCTTCAGATGTAACAAGCATGTAAGCCACTCTAGACAAATGTGTTTGTTGTATTTGTAATGTGGATGAACAAAACTGAAGAAAACAAACAGATCAGCTTTTTTATTAGTAGGCTGTGAGGAAGTAAAACAATCCTATTTCCTCATTCCCACGAAACGGTTGCCCTATCATAAGTTACGAACACTCATTATCTACTAGAATTATCCATGGTGTTGGTTATCAACATGAATATGCATTTGCACTGCACTAGTTTTGTACTTTGAAATGTTTCAATTTTTATTCTATTTTTATATCTAAACTACAAATCTTTACGTTCTGCAGACAATAAAGATTTCATTATTGTCATGTGATTTCCCAATCACAAATTGTGGAATGTACGCCGAAGCCCGACTGCAGGTGGTGGCAGAATGGAGCTGCATTTGCTCTCAATCTGTGTAAGTATTTAGGCTTTTGTTTTCTTGAGCGTCTTGTCTAGTTGTTCGACAGAGATGTTCTGCGGAGTTAAACCAAAACTAACACAGTTTGGGTGATTTGTTCTACAGAGTGAAGACCAACTCCTAAACAAATACAGTTCGGCACAGTTGTTCTGCATTATTATTTGAGGAAGGTAAAAGAGGAAGCCATCTCTTGTTGTCCAATGACATCCAATACGTGTTACGGTAGATCTGATGTCCACAAGGCCAAATTCATCTCGGCCTACACTGCCTAAATAGTGATACCCCGACCTCATCTTCATCTTTATGTGTTTTCCGATAGTACAAGAGCATTAGGTTGCTATGAAGACGACACAGGGCTACGTGTCTTTCTACTTGGAGATGCCTACTAATTTCTATGAGGGGCCGTATAGGCCATAATTCAAACTTACCTCTCACATACACTACTGAAACGCTCTCACATACACTACTGAAATGCTCTCACATACACTACTGAAACGCTCTCACATACACTAGTGAAAATGAAACCTCTCACATACACTACTGAAATGCTCTCACATACACTACTGAAATGCTCTCACATACACTACTGAAACGCTCTCACATACACTACTGAAAATGAAACCTCTCACATACACTACTGAAAAGTAAACCTCTCACATACACTACTGAAACGCTCTCACATACACTACTGAAACGCTCTCACATACACTACTGAAACGCTCTCACATACACTACTGAAATGCTCTCACATACAGTACTGAAATGCTCTCACATACAGTACTGAAACGCTCTCACATACACAACTGAAAATTAAACCTCTCACATACACTACTGAAACGCTCTCGCATACACTACTGAAAATGAAACCTCTCACATACACTACTGAAACGCTCTCACATACACTAGTGAAAATGAAACCTCTCACATACACTACTGAAATGCTCTCACATACACTACTGAAACGCTCTCACATACACTACTGAAAATGAAACCTCTCACATACACTACTGAAATGCTCTCACATACATTACTGAAACGCTCTCACATACACTACTGAAACGCTCTCGCATACACTACTGAAAATAAAACCTCTCACATACACTACTGAAACGGTCTCACATACACTACTGAAACGCTCTCACATACACTACTGAAATGCTCTCACATACACTACTGAAACGCTCTCGCATACACTACTGAAACGCTCTCGCATACACAACTGAAAATTAAACCTCTCACATACACTACTGAAACGCTCTCGCATACACTACTGAAAATGAAACCTCTCACATACACTACTGAAACGCTCTCACATACACTAGTGAAAATGAAACCTCTCACATACACTACTGAAACGCTCTCGCATACACTACTGAAAATAAAACCTCTCACATACACTACTGAAACGGTCTCACATACACTACTGAAACGCTCTCACATACACTACTGAAACGCTCTCACATACACTACTGAAACGCTCTCACATACACTACTGAAACGCTCTCACATACACTACTGAAACGCTCTCACATACACTACTGAAACGCTCTCACATACACTACTGAAACGCTCTCACATACACTACTGAAACGCTCTCACATACACTACTGAAACGCTCTTACATACACTACTGAAATGCTCTCACATACACTAATGAAACCATACACACTTAGAAAAAATTGGACATATCATCTGATCAAAGTTCATTACTGAAACAGGAAACAGGAAGTTATTTTTTCAAAACAACTCAGTAAGAGCTGAATCAGAGCAGGTGCTATCATTTTGATACTGAAAAATGAAGGCCAAGAATGCAATAATCGTGTTTTTTCACATAGGTATTGTAATTTTTCAGCTTTTTATTTTGAATGGAGCAGCTAATGATGAAGACATTGAAAACTTTTTCAGAAGTACTTTACGTTGCATTGAGTGTTTTAGAAGGGAAGAAGTGGGAGCGACAGGTTATCAACAGGAGACAATGTACCGTGAACTTAATGACTACACAAGGACATTATCTGCTCTTATATTACACTCCAGATTTGGGAATGAACTGGAAGAGAATTGCATCCTGTTTTGGAATCAGCCGCTGCACCCTCTACAGACACAGACAATACCTCAGAGTCCAGGCATTACAATACACTGTTCTGACAAATCAAGACCTTAACCAAATTGTGGCAGATATACTGCAGTTCACTCCTAATGCTGGTGAAGCCTATGTAATTGGCAGCCTTAGATCAAGGGGAATACGTATTCAACGCTGGCGAATAAGACAGAGTCTGCAAGAGGTTGATCCGATTGGAAGGTCGATTCGACGGAGGCATGCAATTCGCTGACGGATTTATAATGTTCAGGCCTCCAATGAGTTGTGGTAGGTTTATTATTGTTATTTCTGAGGGTTAATATTTTCAAAAACGTTTTAGTTTTATTCTAGTTAACTTGTCAACAAGGTAGCTTTATCATGAACACTTGTGTTGTTATGGATACCTAAATAAAATTTTACAATTTAAAATATAATAAAGAGAATAAGTTTATAATGCAATTGCCAAGCCTGTTAGCAATTTCTAAAGTGGGTTCCATTAGTTTCACTGTTGCATTAGATTTTCCTTTACAGGCACTTTGATGGCAACCATAAGCTGGTGCGCTGGAGGATGGTGTTCCACGGATGTGTGGATGGTTTTAGTCGAGCAATAACTTACCTCAGATTTTTGGACAATAACAGAGCATCAAGCGTCCTTTCTTTATTTCTGGAGGGTGTGGCGAATTTTGGATTGCCGTCAAGAGTGAGATGTGATCATGGTATGGAAAATATAATGGTTGCTCGCTATATGCTGGAAAGAAGGGGACTCAATAGACGAAGTGTAATTGCAGGTGTATCGGTCCATAATCAGCGGATTGAAAGGCTTTGGGCAGAAGTCAATAGAGTTATATCGAGACATTTTATCAGTATTTTCAGTTTTATGGAGTCTGTAGGTATACTTGATTCACTGAACGAACTTCATTTATTTTGTCTTCATTACATCTTTATGCCTAGAATTGAAAGAGCAGCAATAGAGTTCATTAACCAGTGGAACCACCATGGCCTCTCTACACAAGGGGGGCAAACTCCACTTCAGCTCTGGCACACAAGCATAATTAACAACATAGGGTTAGGGAATACAGCGGCGAATGACATTTTTCACACCAACTTGTACGAAGATGAAGCTGGACCCCTACCAGAATTACAAACCAATAACAATGTTGTCATCCCTGATATTAATGTTACTATAAATGATACAACTGGTCATGCTATTCAACACCATTTTGATCCACTACAGAATGATGGAAACTATGGTATGGACCTATTTTGCTCCCTTTTACATTACCTACAGCAATATAATGCTTAATTGGGAATTGCTTAAAATACTGTGAGGCATTCAGCCTACCAGGGGATGTCCCACATGGTGGATAATGTTTGTTATCCAAGTTGCAATACATTCCATAATACCTGCTATGCTTGTTTTGGGGTTACAGCTCAAGAAAGCTAACATACTTAAACAGGGAAAATCTTGTGGAAAAAATATTTAGTTCAAAAAAACTATTTTATTCAAACAAAACCAGTGCAATAACATACAGAACAATATGGTAATGCTATGGCATTATATACAGTAAAGAATGTAATATTGAGATATACAAATTGTGTAACACTATAGATCACATATATTGTATGGCATTATATACAGTAAAAAATGTAATAGGGAAATATACAAATTGTGTAACACTATAGATCAGATATATACACAAGCAAAATTAGGAACACATTATGATTTATTCTTTAATAAATTTAGAAAGGCCACATTGTAAGCCTTATTTTCCACAACTGTTCTTAATTTTCTATTAAAAAAAAACCTGTAACAAAGCAGAATTGTTTATTTTGTTATTAACAACAGAAAAAACTAGTAGTGAAACAAGTTGTGAATAAAACATTACCACATACATACAGCTAAAAGTGTCAAACTTTCTGTCACCTAACGGGCACCGGTGAATTGGAAGAGTGAAGACTGTGTCGTGGGAAAATCAGCAATTCAAAATAAATACTTTTTCACTCTTAGCAGGCCACCGACTGCATAACATCAAAAATAACATACAGTAGATGAGTGCTGTGCTCGCATACAGTAGATGAGTGCTGTGCTCGCATACAGTAGATGAGTGCTCGCCTCGCATACAGTAGATGAGTGCTCGCCTCGCATACAGTAGATGAGTGCTCGCCTCGCATACAGTAGATGAGTGCTCGCCTCGCATACAGTAGATGAGTGCTCGCCTCGCATACAGCAGGAGTGCTCGCCTCGCATACAGCAGGAGTGCTCGCCTCGCATACAGCAGGAGTGCTCGCCTCGCATACAGCAGGAGTGCTCGCCTCGCATACAGCAGGAGTGCTCGCCTCGCATACAGTAGATGAGTGCTCGCATACAGTAGATGAGTGCTCGCATACAGTAGATGAGTGCTCGCATACAGTAGATGAGTGCTCGCATACAGTAGATGAGTGCTCGCATACAGTAGATGAGTGCTCGCATACAGTAGATGAGTGCTCGCATACAGTAGATGAGTGCTCGCATACAGTAGATGAGTGCTCGCATACAGTAGATGAGTGCTCGCATACAGTAGATGAGTGCTCGCATACAGTAGATGAGTGCTCGCATACAGTAGATGAGTGCTCGCATACAGTAGATGAGTGCTCGCATACAGTAGATGAGTGCTCGCATACAGTAGATGAGTGCTCGCTTACAGTAGATGAGTGCTCGCTTACAGTAGATGAGTGCTCGCATACAGTAGATGAGTGCTCGCATACAGTAGATGAGTGCTCGCATACAGTAGATGAGTGCTCGCATACAGTAGATGAGTGCTCGCATACAGTAGATGAGTGCTCGCATACAGTAGATGAGTGCTCGCATACAGTAGACGAGTGCTCGCATACAGTAGACGAGTGCTCGCTTACAGTAGACGAGTGCTCGCATACAGTAGACGAGTGCTCGCTTACAGTAGACGAGTGCTCGCTTACAGTAGACGAGTGCTCGCATACAGTAGACGAGTGCTCGCATACAGTAGACGAGTGCTCGCTTACAGTAGACGAGTGCTCGCTTACAGTAGACGAGTGCTCGCTTACAGTAGACGAGTGCTCGCTTACAGTAGACGAGTGCTCGCATACAGTAGACGAGTGCTCGCATACAGTAGACGAGTGCTCGCATACAGTAGACGAGTGCTCGCATACAGTAGATGAGTGCTCACATACAGTAGATGAGTGCTCACATACAGTAGATGAGTGCTCACATACAGTAGATGAGTGCTCACATAACTAACCAACTAGCAACATTGTAGTGCAAAGGACAAATATAAAACTCTTACAAATCAATGTCATGTCAGCACTACCCTTCATGCCAAAATGACTATAACACTGCTCATTTGAGCCAATATTGCAAATTTTTAAGCAATTTTGTATCTTCAAAACGAAAATGAACATAATTGGAGGACAAATCCTTTAAGCTCTGCCAAATCCATGGGTGTTGCCTAAGGCAAAGTCCATCTTTTCTTTAAAAACAATGTACGATTTGTGCAAAGGTAGGTTGAGACAGTTGATACATGTATTAGCAATAGGGAGACTTGATGCAGATGTGTCCTGATGCCCATTCTCATGGAGGAAACCAATAGATGGTGTGGGGTCAAAGCCAATGGGAGGGATGACGGTAGCCCCAGTGGCAAAAGCCAGGATTTCCTGAAGTTTTGCAGGGCTCTCATCTTTGGAAAAATATATAAATAGTTTAACTGTGTGCTTTCATTCATTACTGCAATGTACAGGAAAGGTGTAATCACCTAGTCTCAACGCCATTTTCCATACACTCACCTAAAGGATTATTAGGAACACCTGTTACATTTCCCATTAATGCAAATATCTATGCAACCAATCACAATAATGCAACCAATCACATGGCAGTTGCTTCAATGCATTTAGGAGTGTGGTCCTGGTCAAGACAATCTCCTGAACTCCAAACTGAATGTCAGAATGGGAAAGAAAAGTGATTTAAGCAATTTTGAGCGTGGCATGGTTGTTGGTGCCAGACGGGCCGGTCTGAGTATTTCACAATCTGCTCAGTTACTGGGATTTTCACGCACAACCATTTCTAGGGTTAACAAATGCCTTGTTGATGCTAGAGGTCAGAGGAGAATGGGCCGACTGATTCAACCTGATAGAAGCAACTTTGACTGTAATAACCAGTCGTTACAACCGAGGTATGCAGCAAAGCATTTGTGAAGCCACAACACGCACAACCTTGAGGCAGATGGGCTACAACAGCAGAAGACCCCACCGGGTACAACTCATCTCCACTACAAATAGAAAAAAGAGGCTATAATTTGAGATCACCAAAATTGGACAGTTGAAGACTGGAAAAATTTTGCCTGGTCTGATTCTCGATTTCTGTTGAGACATTCAGATGGTAGTCAGAATTGGGCGTAAACAGAATGAGAATGAAAATGGACCATGTCACAAAGCTTGAATCATTTCAAATTGGTTTCTTGAACATGACAATAAGTTCACTGTACTGAAATGGTCACCAGATCTCAACCCAATAGAGCATCTTTGGGATGTGGTGGAACGGGAGCTTCGTGCCCTGGATGTGCATCCCACAAATGTCCGTCAACTGCAAGATGCTATCCTATCAATATGGGCCAACATTTCTAAAGAATGCTTTCAGCACCTTGTTGAATCATTGCCATGTAGAATTAAGGCAGTTCTGAATGTGAAAGGGGGTCAAACACAGTATTAGTATGGTGTTCCTAATAATCCTTTAGGTGAGTGTATATGCAATAGCCTGAGACAAAAACGAACTCATTCCATAACTTATTTTAAAGGATTTATATATACACACACACACACCTAACACATTTCGAATTATATATGGGAAATCAATGAAATGATTAAAGCATATTAGGTAGCTCCTACCCTGTGCATCCTGCAAACAGTCTCTCCAGAAGGGTATCACCACCTCCTCTGATATTCTCTTGTTGCTTCCTTGAGAAGACAGACGGATGTTGAACAGGTCGCCCATCACATCAGCTGTAAGTGGCTGTGGCTTAAAACAGAGGACGGAAGCTTTCTGAATGGGTTAGGATTTTTTCCAAAACTCCTAGGGTTTTAAGTCCCTCTTGAAACCAGTTTTATAAAAACACTGTTAATTCAATGCAAGGCGGTCATAGTTCTGGAATATACCACCTTGATGAATAAATACCTTTGCAAAGGGCCCTGCACACGATCTGAAACATCAGGATGTCATTTACAAGCTGGTCCTTGTCATCAATGGTTTTCAATGGTCGAAGACACCCTGCATTGGCCAAATAATCCTGCAGCGGTAGTGTTGCCGTGACAAGGTCCTCGTAGGTTGAACTCTGGGACACCTGAAATAATCAACTTGCCATTTAAAAATATAGTTGTTTGCATTCCGAAAGGTTCACTAGGTTAGATCTACTTATGAATGAACAATTTGCTGGAATTGCAGTTAGTAAACGGTTGCTTTTTGCTATTAGATAAATAAAACGCTCAAACTCAACACAAACTACTACTAAAATAAGTTGCAACCTTTGGCTTGTTAGGGTAACGTAATCATTTAAATATTAGACACAATGAGATCCAAATCTTTCTAACCATGAGGCAAAACAGGTCTAAAAAAATAATTATAAAATATGGTGGCTTTTAGATACCAACTGGATATTCACTGACTAAAGGAGCAGCTGAGGAAGATGATATTTAATATCTAGACAGATGCCAGGTACCAATATAATAAAAATAAGATAGTGTTGGTATTCAGAGTATTGGTCAACTAAGGAAGTCCGTCATAATTGGTACAATTTGGGGTTTTCTATCCGGGTGACCAAGGAGGGTGAGAATACACTACATTGTTTCAGTTGTTACAAACAATTACTTTGACAACTCCACTGTTAAAATCACATTGTAGTTATTCATTTTCTCTAAACCAGAGAAAATGAATTATCGAATAGGCTTGATAGATCTTCTGTTCTTCATCAGCCCACAAATTATAGTTTACATTTGGTCTAGTAAAAAGCATCTATGCCAGGCTTACCCTCCATATCAGCAGACAAGAGCAGAGCTACATTGACAACAATCCCAATCCTTAAGTTTATGAATCACGTAATACTAACACTATAGGTGTTAGCTGGTTAACATTCAACAATATAATTGTAAGTGGAATAACACGAAAACGTACCTTTTTCACCCGCAGATAGATGTCTGTATCTGCAATGTCTTTCAGCACAGGGCTAGCTGTTTGGGCACCACCAACTAAGCAGAAATAGCGGTCATCTCTAAGTGCTGTAATGAAATTACGTTTATTTGAGAAAAGAAGTCGATCAATGTCCTAGCTACAATGAAAACATTTCTAGAAAAGAGCATTTTACACCCAATGAAAACGCCTAGCAACCAGCTATTAGACCGTAGCAACAACCTAGTAAAGCAACAGGTTCGGAAGCAAAGGGAGGAACGCTAACCTTCACCATGACACACACTAATAGTGTTAACAGCAAGTGAATTGGATATACATTGTCTATTTATAGACATCAGCTATGCTGATATTATGTATAATGAAAAAGCTGTCCCATAAATGTGTTGCCAATTGCATAGGTTAAGGATAATTTCAATAATCGCATTACGGTTTCATTGGAATCTGATCACTGATTAAATGTCATACAGTCTGGTACATATGTAGACCTGGATATGAAGCTATCCTTTGATGTTCCCTTTCATTTTCTTTAGAAAGAACAAAAATATTTTCAAACAAATACTTTCCAGTAACAGATTAAAATCATTATTTTGAGTGAACTTCAGATTTTTTTTTTTATATTACCTGCTATGTCGAGAGCCAAATTCTGACTTCCATCTGACCCTTCAAACATCGAGCTCCTCGCCAAGGCCTCCACCATCAGACGTAGAAATTCCCATCTTGGCCCACCCAAATCCACTGATTCTTCGCTACGGCCAAGATCATCTGAAAACTTGACATTCATTGTAGCATTGGGGTTGTATGTCGTTCTATTGAAACCTCTGAAGGCACCATCTAGGACAGCTGAGCGGTTGATGTTAAATCTGCAGCGAACATGTGGTGTGACCTTTTCTGCCAGCTCCAGGAGTATCTCTGTCACAGAGGCTTCTTGACTGTGAGAAGCTTGGGCCCTGAAAAGAAGTCAACTTAAGAATGTAACATCTTCGTCTAAGCCTGTTTTCTACTAGTGTTTTATTCCAGGCTAGACATTCGCACATTCATTATTTCAACAGCATTTTTGCTTTTAAAATTGACACAACAGGCTTCTACAAAATCTAACATATGGCATACAACAGGAATGCGTCTCTGATTAAACTAAGAGACTAGTGATAACCGTAAGTTAGGCCTAAGTATTCTTACTTACTGTTGGGGTTCAATGCTGGCCATAATCGCAGGGTTTAATTCTTCATCATCCGATGAAAGGTCAGAGACATTTGTCACCAAAGATATATAAGTAGCGTAGTCAGAACTACTGGACTCGTCAGTGACATTGCTGACAGGACACGTGGATGATCCACCACCAGTGGACCCATAGTGACTGGTGGATGGAGCACTACAGGCTGCGAGAGAATCGAAGGCTGCCGCACTGCATAAAGCTGACCCCAAGCCCACAGTGTGGCTGATCGGTGCAGGGATAACAGGCGGTGGGAGGGTGGCTGCAACACTGCTAGAGGCTGTGCCACGTCTGGATGGTGAGCGGATCCTGGAATGTGGAGAACCATTGGAACCTTCGACAGCATCAGTGGGTATGAGGTTGTCTGGAGGTGGGAGGCAGCTGGAAGCTGTGACGACTTCAACGCAACTGTCTGAGTCATATTAGTCGTCAGGCATTATGGGTGGACTGATTTTTGACCTGGCCCTAGTGTTAGGACCCTGGCTTACACTGGAGGTGTCTTCTGTGTCGCTGTTATAATTCTGAAATGATCAAAGTTTAGCATTAGAAAAAGCAACATGTCGGAGCATGGTTGTGAATTGGGCTGTGTGATGAGATGAATGAATAATATTTGATAACAATAGACAAAGTTGCAATTGTACATATAATTGTATATTTTCTATCTCCATGTCGCAAATATGATTCTGAATTGCTTAATGTCACCTTTGCCCAGTCATTTCAAAGGCACTTTAGTCCTCAGGTTGTTGAGACTTATAGTAATGGATATTTAAAGAGCAAGATTGGGATTACTTGATGATGTAAATATAATATTGTTTAACAAGCAGCTGCTAATTGAAACAAAAAATCAACTCACTAGAATGGTTCCTGATGGTCTGACATACAAGGCCTTTGACTTAAAGACCTTGTGGATCATGTGACCATCGAAAAGTTGACCCTCTTGTAGGTTTGGAGTCACAAGCTTGTTTCCACAGGCCATAACAAAAATGGAGGCTAGAAAGATGATAGAATGTGAATTAGTGACACTTTAATCATGCTGTAGGATGGATCGTATTAATATAGGTTATGATACATGTACTGTAGCACTGCTAAGGTCATGCAACATTGTTATAGAGAAAAATGTGTTTGTTTTAATGAATTCAAATGGTTAATGAATGAGTGTGTCAATTGTATGTATCTGTCGTAATTGTTGTTGTATCTGTGAGTTGATGTTCCCAGGGCACGCTTGCAAATAAGCCCTCAAGTCTCAATGCGTCTACCTGGAAGAAAAACTTTCCCTGGAGCGCCACCATTAGGCCAAACTGTCGACATTTAAACCTACAATATCCGGACCCCATAGACGTAAAGACACAATTACCTGAGAACATTCTAGCATCGATTTTCTAGACGTGGCTAATTTTCTTATGCATGTTTTCCTTTTAGTGGATAAACAAAAACGGAACACCATCAGCTGAAAATGTAATGAAAGTTTGTTAAGCTAGGTTATAAGAAAAAATCAATCTGTTAAGACACTTAAAACTATTTTTAGCTAAAACAGCCATTGCATAAACGTAACTTCAGGCTCTACAGCCAATAAATATTGCGTTGGATCAAGACATTGCCTGACATTGTTTTTCTATCTTAGGAAGCGTGATTACATTAAACCAGCAGCAGAGGTTCCACCACCAAACAAGATTTAATGAAGTCCTAAACGGTTGTACTACATCAGGGTTGTGTAGTGCATAACTATGGAGCTCATATGTATTTCTATAAAATCATATGCTAATGAATTACCTGAAATCCTCTGGAATTCTGGAGCCAAACCCCATCCATATATCCTGAAGAACCGTAGGATGGTCCCATGACTTCCTAAACTCAAATGCGCTGAGAATGTGTCCATTCTCATGCAAAAAGTGTTTGGAAGACTGTTTGCAAACAGTCACCCAAGAGGGGCCAGGGAGCAGTATGACATCTTTATGGAAAGACTCATGGTACTCTAATGCAGTGGATCTGAAAAAACAAGATAGAGGCACAATTATTACTGAAGAGATTTTAATTACACATTCCGTTTTTGTAACTGAGGCAGGAAATGGTAAACCAACAAGAGTGAAGTCTGTTCTCTGGGCCTCGTCAGCTTATTGTTAGTTTAAGCAAGATAACACACAAACCGATATCAATACAGATGCATCGCAGCCAGTCCGTGTAAACAACCTTCCCGGAGTTTATCACATTTATCGAATTAGCCTACCAGTCCACCCCCGTGGCTTAAGAAACTCGCTGTCTCAAAATATTGACTAGCTAAACAGCTTACATGTCGCTTGTGAAATATGTTGAACAGGCGCAAAGAAAATAATCTCTCCATATTGCTAAAATCTCGATTAATGAAAACCAAAATGTTTGTATGCTTACCTCTTTCTCCTGCTAGCTGTTCCCCACGATCCGAAGTTTTGGCGCAATCTGCAACGATTGGATTGCCGCAGTTCAGGCAACGCCGACATCACCGTACTCGCTGATCGCAACGTGGTTTTAGGCCAAAAAATTTAAGTTATTTCTCCTTCTACTGAAGCATGCCGCGCAGGCACGTGTGGTTGACTGGATGTAGATGCAGCAATATTATGTAATGCATTCGGAGACGCCAACAGACTATTTAACAATGCTGCAGCTTGACTTAGACGGTCACTTTCTTCACCAGCAGTAGCCATGCTGCAGTTGAATAAAACTTTTTCTTTCGGTAAAATGGCGGATCGCTACCGACTGTAATGTGTGAGGCTCATCTTTTTCCCGGAAATGCCTACATTTCACCGGAAACGAAATGGCTTCCGGTTACAGTGAAATGGCTTCCGGTAACAATGAAACTCTCTCTCACATACACTACTGAGATCCTCTCACATTCACTACTGAGATCCTCTCACATTCACTACTGAGATCCTCTCACATTCACTACTGAGATCCTCTCACATTCACTACTGAGATCCTCTCACATTCACTACTGAGATCCTCTCACATACACTACTGAGATTTTAAATTGGTTTGTCCTCAGGCTTGAGTTCTTGAATTTTCTAAAATAAAAATTAAAAACGCAATTTTATTTAAATTTAATGTAATTATGTATAATTATTATTTCAATTGGCCTATTTTCAGAACAATTATTGTTGTATTCCTTTGTATTAAAAAAAATATATTATTCCTTATGACTTAGAAGGGCTTATAATACTATATAAAAAAAACAAAAAAATCTGTTTATATATACAGTCATGGCCAAAAGTGTTGGCACCCCTGAACTTTTTAGATAAAAATTAAGTATTTCTCACAGAACAGTATTGCGTTAACACAGGCTTTGCAATAAACATGTTTTTTTCCCTTTGTGTGTATTGGAACCAAACAAAAAAAGAAGGAAAAAAGCAAAATGGTCATAAATGCACACAAAACTCAAACAATGGGCTGGACAAAATTATTGGCACCCTTAACTTAAAATTTGGTTGCACACCCTTGGAAAAAAACTGAAATCTATCGCTTCCTATAACCATCAATAAGCTTCTTGCACCTTTCACCCGGAATTTTGGACCACTCTTTCTTTGCAAACTGCTCCAGGTCTCTCATATTGGAAGGGCGACTTTTCCCAACAGCAATTTTAAGATCTCTCCACAGGTGTTCAATGGTATTTAGATCGGGACTCATTGCTGGCCACTTCAGAACTCTCCAGCGCTTTGTTGCCATCCACTTCTGTGTGCTTTTTATAGTATATTTGGGGTCATTGTCCTGCTGGAAGATCCACAATCTCGGAAACAAACCCAGCTTTTTGACACTGGGCCCTACATTGCGACCCAAAATCCTTTGGTAATCCTCAGATTTCATGATGCCTTGCACACAGTCAAGGCTACCAGTGCCAGAGGCAGCAAAACAACCCCAAAACATATTTGAACCTCCACCATATTTGACTGTAGGTACTGTGTTTTTTTCTTTGTAGGCCTTATTTCGTTTTCGATAAAAACCCTTCGTTTTCGATACACCCTGAGCCTGCAGGACAGCTTGAATTTCTTTGGAACTTGTTTGGGGCTGCTTATCCACCATCCGGACTAATCCTCCGTTGCAAACTTGAGTTGCAAACTTCTTGATAATGCTGCGCACTGTGGATAAAGGAACATCTAGATCTCTGGGCCCAGTTTTTCAAAAGTAATCCACTAGGATTTTGGATAACGGATTGGATCAAATCTGGAAAATGGGTTTTTCAAAAGAAAAAACGGATTACATAATCGGATTAGATCACGTAATCCAATCTTGGTTTTGATCCGGATCAAACCTTTAGTTTGGGGTTTTCAGAACTTTTTTATAGGATTGGGATCACTTTGATCCAAAAAACTGGATTAAACTGATCCCATTAGTAGGGTGGATTCAGTGTGGATTTCATGCCCAAAATGTAATGAAAACGTTACAAATGTATCATATAATACTATATTTGGATCATGCAGTATCTTACAAGATATCCTATTTATTCATAATGTTTTAATTTTATTTGTTCATCCGCCAGGCTACAGTGATTAGGTAGGCTTTAACGTATTCAGCCTTTCAGTATAGGCCTACAGCAAAGTAGAAAGAGTTTGGCCATAAAATAATCCCCCAAACAGATGTCAAAATTGACCAAACACAATACATTTTATTCTGTCACTAATTGATATATATATATTCATCACAATCGAAAACATTTTTGTTTTTAGAATATTTATTAGTGATGCATGCAATGATTACAGAATAACCAATACAAATGCACTTATATTGACCCCACACTGGCTATTCTACTTGTTGCTCTTTACATATCTATAGTTCTACATTGTGATTTCCTATCCTGTTTGAGCACTTGTTATCCAGATTTGGTGATCCTGAAAAGTTCCTATCCGGATCAGATTGATCCAATCCGATGTTGCTTTAAAAAACTGGCTCAAAAGTAAGATGGATTACGTGATCACAGATCGCAAAAAAAGGTTTACTAAATCCGGATCAATTTGATCTGGATTAAACCTTTTGAAAAACTGGGCCCTGGAGATCGACTTGTAGCCATGAGATTGTTGATTTTTCTCCACAATTTTGGTTCTCAAGTCCTCAGACAGTTCTCTTCTCCTCTTTCTGTTATCTGCTTTCAGTTGTGATTTTTAGATTGTCCACACCTGTTACTTGCCCCAGGTGAGTTTAAAAGAGCATCACATGCTTGAAATAATGTTATTTATCCACAATTTGAATGGGTGCCAATAATTTTGTCCAGCCCATTTTTGGAGTTTTATGAGCAATTATGTCCAATTTGCTTTTTTCCTTTTTTTTCCAATACACACAAAGGGAATAAACATGTGTATAGCAAAACCTGTGTTAATGCAATACTTTCTGTGAGAAATACTTATATTTATATTTTTATATTTTCACGTGTGCAATAGTATTATTGAGTGCATTTTAGTACTGTATGCGAGAGGGTTTCATTAGTGTATGTGAGAGAGTTTTACTAGTGTATGTGAGTGAGTTTACTTTTCAGTAGTGTATGTGAGAGCATTTCAGTAGTGTATGTGAGAGCGTTTCAGTAGTGTATGTGAGAGCGTTTACTTTTCAGTAGTGTATGTGAGAGCATTTCAGTAGTGTATGTGAGAGCGTTTCAGTAGTGTATGTGAGAGCATTTCAGTAGTGTATGTGAGAGCATTTCAGTAGTGTATGTGAGAGCATTTCAGTAGTGTATGTGAGAGGTTTCATTTTCACTAGTGTATGTGAGAGCGTTTCAGTAGTGTATGTGAGAGGTAAGTTTGAATTATGGCCTATACGGCCCCTCATACATTTCTACTTGCCTACTAACTTCCTCCTTTGAATTTGATGCTGTCAATGTGCCATTTCCATTCAAGCATTGTTGTAATTCATTCAAGCGTGGTTTCATCTATTGTCTGCCATGTACTCTGGGAAACTTCCTCAATTAGTGTGACACGCTGCTTAGTTTAGATGATGGCTCACCTTTTTATTGTTGAATGACTCTTTTCAATTCTTGTTCTTTTACCCCTCTTGCCCCCTTCGTTGTTAACTTCCACTAGCAACATGTCATGATTTGTATGAGGCAAGATACATGCACAAAGGTTGTGTGTTTAAACAAAATGTTATTTAATTCAAAGACTCATTTGAAGACACTAACATTAAACAGTACAGTACGTGCTAAGCTCAGAGCGCGGTCCTCTGCACATTTCTCCTCTGCCTAGTTCTGGAGGTTCAGGTATGACCTACAGAAGGCCATCATAGAAGCAAAAAGAAATACAGGGATAAGCTGAAGTCCAACTCTCCCAGCTTAGACCCTGACGCGTGTGAGGTGGACTGCAACACATCACACACTATAAAGGGAAGAATATCGGCGGTGCCCAGCCTGCCACCTCTCTCCCCAACAAGCTCAACACCTACGCACAATAGGTGACAAACACCATTTCATTGGTGACGCTAGCAGAGGAACAAGATGACTGCACTCTGTCCTTAACCACGGCTGACGCAAGGAGAGCTTTTCAACAAACCATTCCACAGGGCCAGACGTCATTCCAGGCCGGGTCCTCACGGGGTGCGCCGACCAGTTAGCAGAGGTAATCACCTTTATATTCAATCTCTACCTGAAGCAGTTTGCAGTCCCCACCTGCCTCAAACAGACCTCTATCATTCCTGTACCATGAGACTTACATCACATGTTTGAATGACTACCGCTGTCACGATGCTAACAGGAGGAGGACACAAATGCAGAACTTCTCTCCTAATTTTTTTGACTTGAGAAACCAATACAACCAAATTGCAGCACTCAAAACAAGAAAACAACAATGAACCACACAGACAAGGGAAGAGGGAGAAAATGTGTACATATAAAACTTACCTGAATGAGGGACAGGTGAGGGCAATTACCACATAGACCCGACCCTAAAGCAGCACATAGCACTGGAACTGGGGGAGGCTCTGCCCCTGGATCAGGACAGAGTGCTGGGGCTGATGGAGGCTCTGCCCCTGGATCAGGACAGAGTGCTGGGGCTGATGGAGGCCCTGGATCAGGACAGTGTGCTGGGGCTGATGGAGGCCCTGGATCAGGACAGTGTGCTGGGGCTGATGGAGGCCCTGGATCAGGACAGTGTGCTGGGGCTGATGGAGGCCCTGGATCAGGACAGTGTGCTGGGGCTGATGGAGGCCCTGGATCAGGACAGTGTGCTGGGGCTGATGGAGGCCCTGGATCAGGACAGTGTGCTGGGGCTGATGGAGGCCCTGGATCAGGACAGAGTGCTGGGGCTGATGGAGGCTCTGGATCAGGACAGAGTGCTGGGGCTGATGGAGGCTCTGGATCAGGACAGAGTGCTGGGGCTGATGGAGGCTCTGGATCAGGACAGAGTGCTGGGGCTGATGGAGGCTCTGGATCAGGACAGAGTGCTGGGGCTGATGGAGGCTCTGGATCAGGACAGAGTGCTGGGGCTGATGGAGGCTCTGGATCAGGACAGAGTGCTGGGGCTGATGAAGGCTCTGGCCCTGGATCAGGACAGAGTTCTGGGGCTGATGGAGGCTCTGGCCCCGGTCGTGACGTAGAGGTTGGCGGAGGCTCCGACGTAGAAGATGCCTCAGCTCCCAATTCAGGAGTGGGCACTGAAGCAGAGGGTGACAATTAACACACGACAGTCCGGTGAGTGTTGGCAACCACTGGGTTTCGTAGTGCTAAACATAAAATAACAATGTCTACAGGGCAGTAATGCCCTACTAACCCACTAGGTGCCACCCTAGTGAGCTATAGTTCCTGACAACGCCGTGTAGCACTGACCTCCCTCATCATGACGTGGTTGGGCTATTGGTCAGTACTCTGCTCCATTCTTACGGACACTGGCGGTACACACTGCCTTCTCCCACATGGAAAAGGGTAACACATATAGGAGGATGCTGTTTGTGAACTACAACTCAACATTCAACGCTATTGTGTCCACGCTTGGTTAACATTGTGTTTAAAGACATCCCGAATTGCACAGCTTACCTTGACGACGTGGTGATACATTCATGCTCTTGGGCTGAACATCTTGCCACGTTACAGTCAATATTTCAGCGGTTAGAGGACGCTTCATTGACACTAAATCTAGCCAAGTGCGAGTTCGGGAAAGCTACGGTAACATATCTCGGGAAGCAGGTGGGGCGTGGACAAGTGCACCCCATTGCTAACAAAGTAGAGGCGATAGCTAACTTTCCTACTCCTAGCATCCGCCAGCAGCTGCAGCGTTTTCTGGGTATGGTGGGGTACTACCGAACATTCTGTAGGAGTTTCTCAACCGTAGTATCCCCCTTGATGTCTTTGCTGAGTCCGAAGGTAACATTCAAGTGGTCACCAGAGTGTGCGTCCGGTATTAGCTGCCCCCGACTTTGACAAACCGTTTAAACTGGAAGTGGATGCCTGCATGGTGGGGGCGGGTGCAGTCCTGCTACAGGAGGCCGACGATGGTGTGGATCGTCCAATTAGCTTCTTTTCCAGAAAATTTAGCACGTGTAAAAAACGGTATTCGACAATTGAGCAAGAGACACTTGCCTTGCTTCTGGCACTTCAGTTCTTTAAAGTCTACATTGGCTCCAGTAACATCCAGTAACATCCCCGTTATGGTCTTCACTCTAACCTTTCTCAGACAAATGTACAACCAGAAGCGCCGCCTCATGCGGTGGGCTCTGATCGTGGTTGCTGGCGCTCTATCCCGGGCTTACCAGGGGGGGTATGTGGATGTGCGTGTACTGTACATGTACACACTGGTGTTTGCAACTGTTTTAGGGGGGGCGTGTTACCTCCCTGTGTTCCACAGCAGGTTCTTGTATGTGTATGTGTGCAGATTGTTTGTGTTGCTTGTGTGTTTGTGTTCTGTCTTACCTAATTGGTTGGATCCCCCCCGATTGGCTGAAGATGACCTCCCTCTCGTCAGTGGCTGCACCTGGCTGGAGCTCATAAAATGCCACAGGCTTCAGGCAGTGGGCTCTCTCTAGGCGGAGCTTGTTGCTGTTTCTGTTCCAACATTGGTTTGAATGATTGGTTGGTCGTTTGCTTGTTCTGGGTGTTTGGGCTTTTGTGTGTATATTTATTAGTACGTAGTAGTATGTTTCTTTACCTTTTCGTTCCAGGGGTAAGGGAGCCATTGTGGCTAGGCAAGAGGCCCATGGGCATACATCACCCGTAGTGAGTCTCTGTCTAAAAACACCAGGTTAGACCTGGGCAGACCACCACCTGTATTTTATTAGCATGCCAAAGCTACGGCACTAGACAGGAATTAGCCTGTTTATTTTTTATTTTTTTTGCTTTGGTTCTGCCCAGCCCTTCTCCCTTAAGTCTGTGTAATAGATAATAAATAAATAAAAAACATATCTATACACAATAACAACTTGTTGTGTCCTACTTACACAATGACCCCCAGACCCTATTTCATGTGCTACACTGTAAAAAATTTCACTGTAAATTTTACAATAAATTACTGGCAGCTGTGTTCCCTGGCAGTTACTGTAATTTTTACAGCTCTTGCTGTAATTAGAATTTACAGACCTTTACTGTAATAAATAAATACAAGCTGTTACTGTATTTATTTGAATTTTACAGTAAATTACTGGCAGCTGTGTTCCCTGGGAGCTACTGTATTTTTTACAGCTCTTGCTGTAATTAGAATTTACAGACCTTTACTGTAATATATAAATACAAGCTCTTACTGTATTTATTTGAATTTACAGTATATTACTGGCAGCTGTGTTCCCTGGGAGTTACTGTAATTTTTACAGCTCTTGCTGTAATTAGAACTAACAGACTTTTACTGTAATAAAACAGCATACTGTTCATAACTGGATTTATAGCAAATTACTGGCAGATGTGTTCCTGGCAATCACTACTGGTGGAATCTTACAAAATCAATTGCATCAAATAATAAGATTGAGAATTTTACAAGAACATCATCACTTAATAATCAGGAAAGAAAAACAACCAAGAATATCATCAAAATAACATGTTTATTTTGTACAATTGTTTTAAAGGTGTCATAAAATAACAGATTTATTGGCCTGTTTGAAAAAAATACACAATGTGTGTATGCACTCATCAATTAGTCCAACCTGCTTCTTCTGGATTGGTCTTCTAGTCTTGCTGGATGCCACTTTTTTGCTGCTGGCTTTGGATCCATGCTCAGGATTTATGTCAATGAATTGCCTGAAAGACACAAAGAAACAAGCACCAATCAGCTATAGCAGTGCACCTTGCTTGTGCCCACCAATAGATGAGGATGTTTTTGTGGACCAACCTAAAGAGCTACTGATCACAGCAATCACAATAGCCAAAGACACAGCACACATTTTCCCCTCTTACCTTTGGATGAACTCAAGTGTACACGCAGCCTCTTCATATTCGATGTTGAAGTAACTTGCAAAGACAGTGGTGAATGATGTTTACCAGCCACCTGTTATTCTATTCTGACCATCCACTGCTCAGCTTCACCTGAAACAAAACAATATTTAAATAGATCAAAGAAAGGCACAAAGACATCATTTCAGACTTGAGCATTAAGCAGACATGGGAGTACAGAAACGCACAGGATATCACCAATAATCTATACTGAAGCCTAAATGTAAAATTAATGGTGGAAGTATGTTTCATTGGAACAATGTATTGGTCTAACTTACATCTGCTTGAAAGATAAAAGAGTATCTCTTTGTTGCATTGCCTGAACTGCTGTGTCTTCAGTAATATGGATTTTCAAATGGAAGAACAAACTCTTCATATCATTACACCAAACATGCAAAAATCCACATCGCATACTAAACTTAGATCAGCACGACACAATCTAGGATCAACAACAGGGATTTATTCTACATGGTGTCTTAATTGGTGCGTTTTAAAAGCTGCACATTTGGTGTAAGTGCAACTTGGAATGTTTCTGTGGATTCGCATGTGCCTGGTGTATCAATATGTAGTTGACAGGGAAACATTGTGAATATAAATAAACCGAACAAGTGAGTTAAAGTCCTTACAATTTTTACCACAGGACATGCAGTGACGCGCGTGGATAACTCACTTGTTAGTTTGAGCCTCAGCATCAATATGTTTCTGATTTTAACATCATACTGTTGAATAAAAGAAAACAAACTATTTAAAACCGGCACACGAGTACAGTGAAACCAACAAGTATTATATGAAACCGGCACACGAGTACAGTGAAACCAACAAGCATTATATAAAACCGGCACACGAGTACAGTGAAACCAACAAGCATTATATAAAACCGGCACACGAGTACAGTGAAACCAACAAGCATTATATAAAACCGGCACACGAGTACAGTGAAACCAACAAGCATTATATAAAACCGGCACACGAGTACAGTGAAACCAACAAGCATTATATAAAACCGGCACACGAGTACAGTGAAACCAACAAGCATTAGCTGTCAGTAAAATATCCAATTTATCTGCGTGACTTACCAAACATTGAGACGGAATCAGTGGTCGAAAAAATGGCGCAATCTTTCGTGGACGTTCCGCGAGATGTCGCCGATAATTACGTCGGATTAGAATCAGCTGCATTCAAATAAAAAACGCCAACCAGTCAAGTTAAAAAGTAAACGACACAATACCATTTCTGGCTTTCTTAATTCTTGTGTTGCCCCCCTCTAAAGTTAGTTAGCTTGTTAGTTAGACACACCACCACTCGAGAGAAACATGCCTGCTAATGTCCTCAAAACAATCTGCAAACAATTAGCCATATAGTGAAGCCAAAGTAAGATACATGGGATTTAAGTTGCTGTAAAAAAGTGTTAAAATTATAATAGTACTGCCACCGCAATAATTAATTAGCATCTTACAACGATTCAAATCACTAAAGGCGCTCTGCCCTCACATATTTTAATCTCCCGTGATGCAATGCAAATTACAGTAAAATACTGTTGCCGCATGAGTAGACGCAAGACCCTATCATATTTCCCACAATGCATTTATATATACAGTAATTGCCTGTATTACTAAGACACAGTAAATTACTGTTGGAAATAGGCTGTAAATTTACAGCAATTTTTTACAGTGTACGGTCGGTTCTTGAGCAGCGACAGTGTCAGCGGTCCCCTCCTAGGGAGACAGAACGTAACAAGTGGGTCTGTTCACACTGCTGCCACGTGGTAGATGTTACTGGAGTATCCGTTTTTACACCCAGGCCATAAGGCTTCTCAATCAGCAATATTAATCTTTTAATCATATTGATCAAATCAAATTGTTATTCATCTGTCACTTTTTATGTACATTGATTGTACATAAGTAAATTCCACCAATTTGTATGCACTATTAGATTCATATTTATAGAATTTCTATTAATATTGTCTATTGTGAATTTCTGAACAATTATTCTTGATTTATTTCTTCTTAACACTAGAAGCGCCAACAGCCCACGCCCGCGGGCGTTGCAGTTAGTAATTGAAATAAATATATAATGTTGAAAAGCTACAGTCTCGTCCTTCCATGACTTTTCCTAAATACGTGCATTTTACCATGTCCCGTTTTCAGAATTGCAAAATCACAAACGGAACACTATATAAAACTACTATTTACATGTTTTTTGATATACCTAAACTGCTCTCCTGTCGCCAAAAGCCCACGCCGCTGGGCGTTGGTACCCAAGAGGGACTAATTGCAGTACCCAGACACCGATCACACCTCACTGAGCTTATGACGTCAATGGTTGAATGGGTGATACGCAGACAATAGACTGCGAGATACACGCACACAAAAGATTGATTGGCTTGGTTGAATTTGAATAAACTAGAAAAAAGAGGTACGTTTATAAAGAAATATGTTTCACTAAATAAACAGAACGAATTTATCCAATTACATCCAAGTATACAGCCCATTCATTTAATTTGTAATAATTTATTAGTTCCATGTGTCAAGCGCCTATTGCACTCAATAATAAAGTAGGCTATACGAATAAACCTCAGTGTATTCATATAGCCTACAAAAGACTTCAACAAAATATCGTTTTGTATCGAAATTAAACGAATATAAACCCTAATTATTGTTAGGCTTACTACAAATGAGCGATAAATAAAGTTACTCACAGAGTTTCATGCACACAGAGAAGGACGTGGGACATACATAAGTCCGGGACGCATACTGCAGAAACAGCATGAAACTGGACTCGTTTGGTCCGATCTATATGAAACGGGACTCGTTTGGTCTGATCTATATTAAACTGGATATATATAACGGATTAGTTTGCTGCTGTCTCATGTGCACTCGCAACAACACTAATGAACACTGTGTGTGGTGCAACCGGTTAGTTTGCGTGTCCTGCTCAGGCAGACAAAAGACTGCGAAGACTTGGTTGAATTTGAATGAACTAGAAAAAAGAGGTAAGTTTATAAAGAAAAATATGTTTCACTAAATAAACAGAACGAATTCATCGAATCACATGTATGTATAGAGCCCATTCATCCATACGGCCCATTCATCTAGCCCATTCATATACATTGCCTGTGTTTTATTGTCTACAGTGCCTTAGTTACTGGACTGTAATTACTATAATACATTTTACAAATAAAAACGATCGAATTATACACTGTAGCCTAATGTTTTTATTTCAAGAGTCTGTGTTGCAATATGTCTATAGCTACGGCCAATCATGCGCAAATCATTTGATTGCACATCGCTTGTGATAAAAAATGTTTCAGCATTTACTACATCAAAATAGGACATACAGATTGATGGATTTTCATTTGTTTGATTTTTTTAAATTTAAATGTCATAGCTTGTGCATTTTAAAATCATGGTTTTATATTAGTATTCTATTAGGCCTACATAAGACAATAAAAACATACTATTTTATTAAAATGTTTTACTTCATAATTCATCGTAATTCATTTAATTTAGGATGATAACACAGTAGATTATCTGATACTGTTGATGGCAGCAGGTTACACAGTGAATGGATGGTGAAGCTGCGGAGGAGAATGTAGGTGCTAATTGGGATGATTCGTATGCTAATGACGCCAGCGGGCGCGGGGCTCTGGCGATTAAAGGAGTGAAAACAGCTCTGGCGCTTCTAGTGTTAAAGAAACTTGCTGTTTCACATCCTTAAGTTCCTCGGCCAGCTCCCTCAAATGCTGGAGTATTCACGAGTTCGCACTTACATGCCAATTAAGGGATAGGTTTAATGCGTATTTGGCGTGCTGTCCGGAGGGAGGGTTCCGGGCTCGGAATCCGGCCCGGGGCTCCGGGCTCGGAATTCGGCCCGAACCCAGAGTACCCCCCTCGCATGTAAGTGGTTAGGACTAGAATTTGAGCAGAGAAGGGGTGGTGGGGGGATGCTGCGAGCTGTCAGCGGAGCGAGGTAAGACTGCTGAGTCTATATGTACCCTAGTCGTTGATTGCTGAGAGCTTCCACCTGTAATTAATTAGCTGAAAGTCCTCCTCCCGAACCTTGTTAGTAAACCTCATTTCACGAGTTCGCACTTACATGCCAATTAAGGGATAGGTTTAATGCGTATTTGGCGTGCTGTCCGGAGGGAGGGTTCCGGGCTCGGAATCCGGCCCGGGGCTCCGGGCTCGGAATTCGGCCCGAACCCAGAGTACCCCCCTAACGCTAAGGAGCAGAGGACAGCCGCCGGATTAAAAACACCCCAGAGTGCCGAGCTTGGCGGACTGGCGTCTCGAGTAAGGGTCTGACAGGAAGGTGAGTGTTTGCCCGGGAGGTTTCCTCACGCGGCATCTGCTGGAGACCGTATGCTCGGTGGATGAAAGAGAAAACGTGGGAGCTTTTGCTGTGGGACCAAGCCCGTTTTGTATGGATTCCTATTCCGACCGCTGTGAGACCGAAGCTCGCTGGACGCAAAGGAGATATGTTCAGGAAGGTGAGTGCTTGCCCGGGAGGTTTCCTCACGCAGCATCTCACTTGGGCGGGTGTGCTGCGGCACTTGGCTGGGCTGGAGTGCTGCGGCACTTGGACGGGTGTGCTGCGGCACTTGGCTGGGGCTGGAGTGCTGCGGCACTTGGCTGGGGCTGGAGTGCTGCGGCACTTGGGCGGGTGTGCTGCGGCACTTGGCTGGGCTGGAGTGCTGCGGCACTTGGGCAGGTGTGCTGCGGCACTTGGCTGGTGCTGGAGTGCTGCGGCACTTGGCTGGGGCTGGAGTGCTGCGGCACTTGGCCGGGTGTGCTGCGGCACTTGGGCGGGGGCGTGTGTGCTGCGGCAATTGGCTGGGCTGGAGTGCTGCGGCACTTGGGCAGGTGTGCTGCGGCACTTGGCTGGTGCTGGAGTGCTGCGGCACTTGGCTGGGGCTGGAGTGCTGCGGCACTTGGCCGGGTGTGCTGCGGCACTTGGGCGGGGGCGTGTGTGCTGCGGCAATTGGCTGGGCTGGAGTGCTGCGGCACTTGGCTGGGGCTGGAGTGCTGCGGCACTTGGGCGGGTGTGCTGCGGCACTTGGGCGGGGGCGTGTGTGCTGCGGCGCTGGGCTGGAGCGCTGCGGCACTTGGCTGGGGCTGGAGTGCTGCGGCACTTGGGCTGGAGTGCTGCGGCACTTGGGCTGGAGTGCTGCGGCACTTGGGCGGGGCGTGTGTGCTGCGGCAATTGGCGGGGCGGGAGTGCTGCGGCACTTGGGCGGGTGTGCTGCGGCACTTGGGCGGGGGCGTGTGTGCTGCGGCACTTGGCTGGGCTGGAGTGCTGCGGCACTTGGCTGGGCTGGAGTGCTGCGGCACTTGGGCGGGTGTGCTGCGGCACTTGGGCGGGTGTGCTGCGGCACTTGGCTGGGGCGTGTGTGCTGCGGCACTTGGCTGGGGCGTGTGCTGCGGCACTTGGCTGGGCTGGAGTGCTGCGGCACTTGGCTGGGCTGGAGTGCTGCGGCACTTGGGCGGGTGTGCTGCGGCACTTGGGCGGGTGTGCTGCGGCACTTGGCTGGGGCGTCTTTGCTGCGGCACTTGGCTGGGGCGTGTGTGCTGCGGCACTTGGCTGGGCTGGAGTGCTGCGGCACTTGGGCGTGTGTGCTGCGGCACTGGGCTGGGGCGTGTGTGCTGCGGCACTTGGGCTGGGGCGTGTGTGCTGCGGCACTTGGGCTGGGGCGTGTGTGCTGCGGCACTTGGGCTGGGGCGTGTGTGCTGCGGCACTTGGGCTGGGGCGGGTGTGCTGCGGCACTTGGGCTGGGGCGGGTGTGCTGCGGCACTTGGGTTGCTTATTTCGGGGGAGGGAGCGCCGTGCATCAGGTTTACGGGAATACCAATTCTGAATAGCGAGGACCGGAGTAGGGATATGGTCCGCCTCTGGAGCCAGCGTCCTGAATTTCTGAAACAGAAAGCGAGACAGGGAGTCAGCGATTTGGTTCTCTGACCCGGGAATATGCTTAGCGATGATAATGAATTGGTCGCAAGCTGCGATCCAGGTGAGGCGCCTTAAGAGTGGCATCAGAGCGGCTGAGTGGGAGCGGCCTCTGTTAATGCAGTGCACGGTAGCCTCATTGTCGCAATGCACTAGGATGCTTGTAGAGGCCCATTCCTTTCCCCATAGGAAAGCTGCCACTACGAGGGGGTAGAGCTCGAATAACGCTGAGGATTGCGGTATTTCCTGGAACTGAGGTGGCCACGGAGCCGCGAACCAACGACCTTGGTAGAATCCCCCGAACCCGATTGAGGGGGCGGCGTCTGTGAACAGTTGGATGTCGGTGGGGGTCGCGACGAGGTTTTTGTAGAAAAACGATAGGCCGTTCCACTGTTTCAGAAATGTTACCCACAGCCTGAGTTCGTCGCGGCATGGCACGGGTTAAGGAAATGGGGTCCTCTAGCGAGTGGACCGAGGACGCGAGTGAGAGGAGATGCGATATAAAGGGGCGACCCTGCGGGATGATGCGCATTGCGAAGTTTAAATGGCCGAGCAGGGATAAGAGTTCGCGTTTCGAGAGGAAAGATTTCTCGAGGAAGGTAGAGGAGACGAGAATTATTCGGTCGATTTTCTCCTTTGGTAGGGATGCTTGGAATTCCCTAGAATCCAAATGAATCCCTAGAAACTCGATGGACGTCGCAGGGCCCATGGTTTTCTCCTCTGCGAGGGGGATTCCTAGCTCGGAGAAAACGTTTTGGACTGAGAGGAGGTGCGCGGCTGGTATGGCGTTGGGAGGCGAGATTATTAGAAAATCGTCTAGCAGGTGAATGAGATGGGGGATGGCGTAGTTGTTTGACAGGATCCAGCAGACTGCTTCTGATAGCATGTCGAATATCTTAGGGCTGCTTTTGCATCCGAACGTTAGACGTACGGCGAAATAGTATTTCTCGAGCCAGCGGACTCCAAAGAGATGCCATGAGTCGGGATGGTTGGGCATGACTTTGAAAGCGGAGGTAACGTCAACTTTGGCCAGCCAGGCACCCCGACCCGCGACTTTAATCATGTCGATTGCCTGGTCAATGTCGTGGAATTTAAGCGAGAATTCGTCGAGAGGGATCAAGCTGTTTATACTTGGGAACGGGGATTGTGAGGGGCTGACAGGTCGATAATTAGACGTTTTTTACCAGTGAATTTTCTTGTGGCCACTCCGATGGGGCTGATGCGGAACAGGTCGAATGGGGGTTTGTTGATCATGAAGCCTGACTCGACCTCTTTTTTGATCAGTTCGTCTACTACTTCGGGTTCTATATGGGCGGATAGCAGGTTGTTACATATAAAGTTTTGTGACAGTGGGCACTCTAAGCCTGGTTTAAAGCCATTTTTTAAGCCTGATAGTAGGTAATCTGTAAATTCGGCATCCGGGTGGAGGGCCAGTTCGAAATGCATGCGCGAAATATTTACAGGAGTCGTCAAGTAATTTTTGGGTGTTTTATTTGCAGATTTGTAGACTGGACATACGAGGCGGGCGTGGGCGCCGCCGCAAAAACTACAAATGTGCATGAAGCGGCAGCGTGCTCTGTGGCATCTGCCCGAGTTGAAGTTGTCGCAGAGCTGTCTGCCTTCAACGAAAGCGGAGACCTGGGTTGCGCTGGTGGTTGCGGCACGCGGTACATAGCTGGTAGACTTCGGCTTGCTCGAACTAATGTGGGGAGGGGAGGAGGGGTTAACATGTGGGCATGAGGCTGTGGGGTGCGCCGCGGACCTGCACACTGCGCAAGTGATGTTCCTGCAGCCTAGGAACACCCTGTTGTGCAGGTCTGGGTCAAGTGCGCCCCAGTAGGGGCACTGGTTCCACTGTGCGACTCGCACGGCGCTCTTGCGGAGAAGAGCTTGTGGTAGGTGTAGAAGTGCCCCCGTAGGACAGCGCGAGTTCGGCTATAATGGCTTGATAGTCGTTCAGTTCGCGCCGCCTTTGGGGGAAAACGGAACAGATTATCTCGGTGAACCGGGAAAAGGCCATTGAGAACTCGGGGAAGGAGAGAACGCGAGATGAGTGGGTGGTTGTGTTCCTTAGGGTGACTGAGTACTCCCCGCAGTCTACCCGGCGTTCTGGTTCGGCTGCGGGAAGAAGAGAGAGCAGAGATGAAAGGTCTGCGTCCGCACCTGAGAGGATCTGGGCGCGGATGTGCTGGGAAACCGGCGGGGGTTCCATGGCGACGGCGTTAGAAGGCACGGGCATCGGGGTGGCTGTGAAGAGGGAGTATGGGGATTTGGATTGGGTGGAGGCGCAGGGGAGGGTGTACCCCGGAGCTTGGAACGTAGGCGGTGGGAACGAGCCTAGGGACCTGCTGCGGCAGGGGGGGAAAGTTGGGCGGGGGAAAGGAGGCTGGAAGGGAAAAGGGGGAGCTTGCGCTGCGAGCTGGGCGGGCCCGCGCTTGTTTGAAGCTGCGGGGCTGCGGGCCACTGCTGGTGGGCGGGGTTAGCTGTGGGCCACTGCTGGTGGGCGGGGTTGGCACCTGGGTAGAAGGACTGGAGTCGAGGGATAGCCTGTACAGCTGCTGGCTGCGGAAGCTGCGCGCTAGTGCCTGGGGCCAGAGCTCGGGGCTGCTGGAAAGGGAGAGGGTTATTGGGGGTGTAAAGTTGCGCTACGGAAGGGAAGGCGCTGGGCTCGTCCGGACGCGCCGCTGCGGCGGCGGAGGCATTTACGGAACGCAGCGAGCGGTGTCCTGAGCGGGAGGACGACGGAGTTGCTTGGGCCGAAATGCTTAGGGCCCCGCGGGTTTTTCCTGCCTGCGGGCGGGTTTAGGAGGAGCTTGAGGGAGACGTACAAGTCGTACAGCTCCGCCTTGTGCATTTTCCTGGAAACCGGCGTGTCCGAGTAGCCTAGCGCCTGTCTCAGCCCGGCTACGGTCCACTTCCCGATGGGAGGGATCGTCGGGACGGTCGAGCGGTAGGAGGAGGCCGGGGAAATCGGAGGTGGTCTTGCTGGGGGCGGCGAAGCCTGGTACCGGCGTCTGAGGGAACGCCCGGCTGGTCGGACCGGAGTGCGGCCGTGGGAAGAGGTCCTGGGTTCGGGAGTGGCGTCCGGCATGGCCGGACTGATCGGAGGACCCGCGACTTGCGGGGGGGCATTCGTGGGAATGCTGACGCCTTCGTCAGAGGAAGAGCTTGGCTGAGACATAGTATCCGCGAGAGAGACTATTATGCTGCGAGCTGTCAGCGGAGCGAGGTAAGACTGCTGAGTCTATATGTACCCTAGTCGTTGATTGCTGAGAGCTTCCACCTGTAATTAATTAGCTGAAAGTCCTCCTCCCGAACCTTGTTAGTAAACCTCATTTCATGCCAATTAAGGGATAGGTTTAATGCGTATTTGGCGTGCTGTCCGGAGGGAGGGTTCCGGGCTCGGAATCCGGCCCGGGGCTCCGGGCTCGGAATTCGGCCCGAACCCAGAGTACCCCTAACGCTAAGGAGCAGAGGACAGCCGCCGGATTAAAAACACCCCAGAGTGCCGAGCTTGGCGGACTGGCGTCTCGAGTAAGGGTCTGACAGGAAGGTGAGTGTTTGCCCGGGAGGTTTCCTCACGCGGCATCTGCTGGAGACCGTATGCTCGGTGGATGAAAGAGAAAACGTGGGAGCTTTTGCTGTGGGACCAAGCCCGTTTTGTATGGATTCCTATTCCGACCGCTGTGAGACCGAAGCTCGCTGGACGCAAAGGAGATATGTTCAGGAAGGTGAGTGCTTGCCCGGGAGGTTTCCTCACGCAGCATCTCACTTGGGCGGGTGTGCTGCGGCACTTGGCTGGGCTGGAGTGCTGCGGCACTTGGACGGGTGTGCTGCGGCACTTGGCTGGGGCTGGAGTGCTGCGGCACTTGGCTGGGGCTGGAGTGCTGCGGCACTTGGGCGGGTGTGCTGCGGCACTTGGCTGGGCTGGAGTGCTGCGGCACTTGGGCAGGTGTGCTGCGGCACTTGGCTGGTGCTGGAGTGCTGCGGCACTTGGCTGGGGCTGGAGTGCTGCGGCACTTGGCCGGGTGTGCTGCGGCACTTGGGCGGGGGCGTGTGTGCTGCGGCAATTGGCTGGGCTGGAGTGCTGCGGCACTTGGGCAGGTGTGCTGCGGCACTTGGCTGGTGCTGGAGTGCTGCGGCACTTGGCTGGGGCTGGAGTGCTGCGGCACTTGGCCGGGTGTGCTGCGGCACTTGGGCGGGGGCGTGTGTGCTGCGGCAATTGGCTGGGCTGGAGTGCTGCGGCACTTGGCTGGGGCTGGAGTGCTGCGGCACTTGGGCGGGTGTGCTGCGGCACTTGGGCGGGGGCGTGTGTGCTGCGGCGCTGGGCTGGAGCGCTGCGGCACTTGGCTGGGGCTGGAGTGCTGCGGCACTTGGGCTGGAGTGCTGCGGCACTTGGGCTGGAGTGCTGCGGCACTTGGGCGGGGCGTGTGTGCTGCGGCAATTGGCGGGGCGGGAGTGCTGCGGCACTTGGGCGGGTGTGCTGCGGCACTTGGGCGGGGGCGTGTGTGCTGCGGCACTTGGCTGGGCTGGAGTGCTGCGGCACTTGGCTGGGCTGGAGTGCTGCGGCACTTGGGCGGGTGTGCTGCGGCACTTGGGCGGGTGTGCTGCGGCACTTGGCTGGGGCGTGTGTGCTGCGGCACTTGGCTGGGGCGTGTGTGCTGCGGCACTTGGCTGGGCTGGAGTGCTGCGGCACTTGGCTGGGCTGGAGTGCTGCGGCACTTGGGCGGGTGTGCTGCGGCACTTGGGCGGGTGTGCTGCGGCACTTGGCTGGGGCGTCTTTGCTGCGGCACTTGGCTGGGGCGTGTGTGCTGCGGCACTTGGCTGGGCTGGAGTGCTGCGGCACTTGGGCGTGTGTGCTGCGGCACTGGGCTGGGGCGTGTGTGCTGCGGCACTTGGGCTGGGGCGTGTGTGCTGCGGCACTTGGGCTGGGGCGTGTGTGCTGCGGCACTTGGGCTGGGGCGTGTGTGCTGCGGCACTTGGGCTGGGGCGGGTGTGCTGCGGCACTTGGGCTGGGGCGGGTGTGCTGCGGCACTTGGGTTGCTTATTTCGGGGGAGGGAGCGCCGTGCATCAGGTTTACGGGAATACCAATTCTGAATAGCGAGGGACCGGAGTAGGGATATGGTCCGCCTCTGGAGCCAGCGTCCTGAATTTCTGAAACAGAAAGCGAGACAGGGAGTCAGCGATTTGGTTCTCTGACCCGGGAATATGCTTAGCGATGATAATGAATTGGTCGCAAGCTGCGATCCAGGTGAGGCGCCTTAAGAGTGGCATCAGAGCGGCTGAGTGGGAGCGGCCTCTGTTAATGCAGTGCACGGTAGCCTCATTGTCGCAATGCACTAGGATGCTTGTAGAGGCCCATTCCTTTCCCCATAGGAAAGCTGCCACTACGAGGGGGTAGAGCTCGAATAACGCTGAGGATTGCGGTATTTCCTGGAACTGAGGTGGCCACGGAGCCGCGAACCAACGACCTTGGTAGAATCCCCGAACCCGATTGAGGGGGCGGCGTCTGTGAACAGTTGGATGTCGGTGGGGGTCGCGACGAGGTTTTTGTAGAAAAACGATAGGCCGTTCCACTGTTTCAGAAATGTTACCCACAGCCTGAGTTCGTCGCGGCATGGCACGGGTTAAGGAAATGGGGTCCTCTAGCGAGTGGACCGAGGACGCGAGTGAGAGGAGATGCGATATAAAGGGGCGACCCTGCGGGATGATGCGCATTGCGAAGTTTAAATGGCCGAGCAGGGATAAGAGTTCGCGTTTCGAGAGGAAAGATTTCTCGAGGAAGGTAGAGGAGACGAGAATTATTCGGTCGATTTTCTCCTTTGGTAGGGATGCTTGGAATTCCCTAGAATCCAAATGAATCCCTAGAAACTCGATGGACGTCGCAGGGCCCATGGTTTTCTCCTCTGCGAGGGGGATTCCTAGCTCGGAGAAAACGTTTTGGACTGAGAGGAGGTGCGCGGCTGGTATGGCGTTGGGAGGCGAGATTATTAGAAAATCGTCTAGCAGGTGAATGAGATGGGGGATGGCGTAGTTGTTTGACAGGATCCAGCAGACTGCTTCTGATAGCATGTCGAATATCTTAGGGCTGCTTTTGCATCCGAACGTTAGACGTACGGCGAAATAGTATTTCTCGAGCCAGCGGACTCCAAAGAGATGCCATGAGTCGGGATGGTTGGGCATGACTTTGAAAGCGGAGGTAACGTCAACTTTGGCCAGCCAGGCACCCCGACCCGCGACTTTAATCATGTCGATTGCCTGGTCAATGTCGTGGAATTTAAGCGAGAATTCGTCGAGAGGGATCAAGCTGTTTATACTTGGGAACGGGGATTGTGAGGGGCTGACAGGTCGATAATTAGACGTTTTTTACCAGTGAATTTTCTTGTGGCCACTCCGATGGGGCTGATGCGGAACAGGTCGAATGGGGGTTTGTTGATCATGAAGCCTGACTCGACCTCTTTTTTGATCAGTTCGTCTACTACTTCGGGTTCTATATGGGCGGATAGCAGGTTGTTACATATAAAGTTTTGTGACAGTGGGCACTCTAAGCCTGGTTTAAAGCCATTTTTTAAGCCTGATAGTAGGTAATCTGTAAATTCGGCATCCGGGTGGAGGGCCAGTTCGAAATGCATGCGCGAAATATTTACAGGAGTCGTCAAGTAATTTTTGGGTGTTTTATTTGCAGATTTGTAGACTGGACATACGAGGCGGGCGTGGGCGCCGCCGCAAAAACTACAAATGTGCATGAAGCGGCAGCGTGCTCTGTGGCATCTGCCCGAGTTGAAGTTGTCGCAGAGCTGTCTGCCTTCAACGAAAGCGGAGACCTGGGTTGCGCTGGTGGTTGCGGTACGCGGTACATAGCTGGTAGACTTCGGCTTGCTCGAACTAATGTGGGGAGGGGAGGAGGGGTTAACATGTGGGCATGAGGCTGTGGGGTGCGCCGCGGACCTGCACACTGCGCAAGTGATGTTCCTGCAGCCTAGGAACACCCTGTTGTGCAGGTCTGGGTCAAGTGCGCCCCAGTAGGGGCACTGGTTCCACTGTGCGACTCGCACGGCGCTCTTTGCGGAGAAGAGCTTGTGGTAGGTGTAGAAGTGCCCCCCCCGTAGGACAGCGCGAGTTCGGCTATAATGGCTTGATAGTCGTTCAGTTCGCGCCGCCTTTGGGGGAAAACGGAACAGATTATCTCGGTGAACCGGGAAAAGGCCATTGAGAACTCGGGAAGGAGAGAACGCGAGATGAGTGGGTGGTTGTGTTCCTTAGGGTGACTGAGTACTCCCCGCAGTCTACCCGGCGTTCTGGTTCGGCTGCGGGAAGAAGAGAGAGCAGAGATGAAAGGTCTGCGTCCGCACCTGAGAGGATCTGGGCGCGGATGTGCTGGGAAACCGGCGGGGGTTCCATGGCGACGGCGTTAGAAGGCACGGGCATCGGGGTGGCTGTGAAGAGGGAGTATGGGGATTTGGATTGGGTGGAGGCGCAGGGGAGGGTGTACCCCGGAGCTTGGAACGTAGGCGGTGGGAACGAGCCTAGGGGACCTGCTGCGGCAGGGGGGGGAAAGTTGGGCGGGGGGAAAGGAGGCTGGAAGGGAAAAGGGGGAGCTTGCGCTGCGAGCGGGGGCGGGCCCGCGCTTGTTTGAAGCTGCGGGGCTGCGGGCCACTGCTGGTGGGCGGGGTTAGCTGTGGGCCACTGCTGGTGGGCGGGGTTGGCACCTGGGTAGAAGGACTGGAGTCGAGGGATAGCCTGTACAGCTGCTGGCTGCGGAAGCTGCGCGCTAGTGCCTGGGGCCAGAGCTCGGGGCTGCTGGAAAGGGAGAGGGTTATTGGGGGTGTAAAGTTGCGCTACGGAAGGGAAGGCGCTGGGCTCGTCCGGACGCGCCGCTGCGGCGGCGGAGGCATTTACGGAACGCAGCGAGCGGTGTCCTGAGCGGGAGGACGACGGAGTTGCTTGGGCCGAAATGCTTAGGGCCCCGCGGGTTTTTCCCTGCCTGCGGGCGGGTTTAGGAGGAGCTTGGAGGGAGACGTACAAGTCGTACAGCTCCGCCTTGTGCATTTTCCTGGAAACCGGCGTGTCCGAGTAGCCTAGCGCCTGTCTCAGCCCGGCTACGGTCCACTTCCCGATGGGAGGGATCGTCGGGACGGTCGAGCGGTAGGAGGAGGCCGGGGAAATCGGAGGTGGTCTTGCTGGGGGCGGCGAAGCCTGGTACCGGCGTCTGAGGGAACGCCCGGCTGGTCGGACCGGAGTGCGGCCGTGGGAAGAGGTCCTGGGTTCGGGAGTGGCGTCCGGCATGGCCGGACTGATCGGAGGACCCGCGACTTGCGGGGGGGCATTCGTGGGAATGCTGACGCCTTCGTCAGAGGAAGAGCTTGGCTGAGACATAGTATCCGCGAGAGAGACTATTATGCTGCGAGCTGTCAGCGGAGCGAGGTAAGACTGCTGAGTCTATATGTACCCTAGTCGTTGATTGCTGAGAGCTTCCACCTGTAATTAATTAGCTGAAAGTCCTCCTCCCGAACCTTGTTAGTAAACCTCATTTAATCTGTTGAAGTCTGAAAAAAAACAAAGAAACACTTTATGCTGTGATACATGGCCCCAATGCCACCTCAGGGCCCCATTTTGGTGCAAAGACAAATATTACATTACAGAGAGCAGCTCTGATTAGTACTTGTAATGTACTTGCCCTGAGGTGCCGGGTCTGTGGGGAACCTATATCCTCCATGTCCTGTTAATTATTATAGAGAGATGTGCATTAGATTTCTATATTTTTGATGCTGAATGTTAATAATTGAATGTTATAAACACAAGACAGAACACACTTACCTCTAGGTTGGTGACCCAAAGTGGTCATGGGTGTTGGTGGAGAGGCATGGAACTGGACAGAATCTGTATCAGTGAAAGAAAAAGGTTGAGATTTTATTGCCTTTTATGGAGACAGGTGACCATGCATTCTTGCAGAAGTGAGTTCAGGTTGTTTTAGTGTTTTTATATGCAGGGTAATTTCAATTTGAAGTTGATATCTGGCAGTGGTCTTCCGATTGGTCAGTGTATTTCCTATAGTTCAAGCCCAGTATTTGGGCATAAGTAAGTTGTTTGTTTGATTCTGTTAAATCATTAAAGTAAATGGCTGATTAGTTGCTGGATAAAATGCACTATGTTACATAGAGCAATAGTAGAACAGTCATACATTAAAAAAAACGTTAAACTTGCTCTTTTTTGGGGGGCCTTAAAATCTGGGTGCTTTTGGAGCACTGGGAAACCGCCCGACCTCTTCTTCTTCGTCGCTCTTGTCCTCTGATTGATATTTTAAATGAATAATATTGGAATTAAATTATTACTGGACAAACAATTGATTACCAAAAAGAGATAACATTTGTATATTTTTGGATGAATGAGAAAAAATATATTGTATATGTCATTTCCAGGATATAATGTGACAAGCAGTAAGGATTTTTACATATATAGCATCATTTGGCACAAAACAGCACATAAAAGTAAAAACACTATGATCAAATGGTGAAAGTAACTGCATCAAGAAGATATTTGAATTCAATGAATGCCTACTTTCTCTTTCGCTTCTTATCCCCATTCTCCGGCTCAGTGTCCAGGCTTTCACCTTTTTTAGCCCGGATGTAAAAGGCAAGGGCTTTTGCATAGCTGTCTAAAATCAATAAGTAACATGTACATGTAAGAGTACTATATTTTTATAACGTGATTGTATGAACAGCTCTATTTACTTTTTTTTTCTTTATCACAATAGGATGGTTAGTCCAGGTACACAGGTCAGGTTTTTCCTGATTCTTTGATGCCTTTTTAATCCTCTCTGTGTTTGGGTAGGGAGGCCAGTAGCAGGATGTGCCTGTGCACCAGGTCATCCTCTCTGTGTTTGGGTAGGGAGGCCAGTAGCAAGATGTGCCTGTGCACCAGGTCATCCTCTCTGTGTTTGGGTAGGGAGGCCAGTAGCAAGATGTGCCTGTGCACCAGGTCTGGGGGACAACAGCAAGGAAGTTGCTTTCCTCTGGGAATTCAACAACAAAATACATATTTGCCCTGCAAAAACATACAACCTTTAATTCCTTATAGATTCCTTCATAAGTAAATCTTTTCAAAATGGTAATATTTTATTATCATGTTATTTATACCAAAACATGCTGTTAAAACGCTCAGCTGTTCTTGAAAGCTTTTGGTTGTCAAAATGGCGTGTCCATGATAAATTGGGAGAGTAATTGCCGTTTACTTTCATTTAGGGGTGGAAAACAATGTAGATGGTTTGCTGAGCAGGGCTGGAAGCAAAAGGTTGCTGGGGACAACTTGGGAGATTGTAGGCTGCTGGCAGTGTAGGGTGCCCCTTGGCAGGAAGGACTTGGGTAGAGGCTGCTTTGATTGTTCAGGTGGCTAGATGGGGCCTGCATGTTATGGTATATAGTGTAGATGACCTTACTAAATCATTCCCCGGCCAACCAGATAAAAATAATAATAAAATAGGAGAAAATGCAGGTATAAAGGATGGCATCGAGACGTTGTCTACAGATGAAGCATCGGCATGGCAGAATAGCCATCTTTGTATGGGAGGAGAATATATTTCCGTTGGACATTGGTGACTGGGGTGTACTGTACATGATCCCTCAAACCGGAAAGGTGGTAAATGCCCATGTTTGATGATAACAAGGGGTAAGAAAAAATATCTGCCTTGTCCCTAAATGTTTTGTAAGCTATAAAAGTTTGTCCGTAGTTATCAATTCGGATGTTCACCCCACGGACCACATCCATGTTCCTCAGTTGCACGTTATCATTTCCATTTAAAAGTTGTAGTGAGAAATGGCAGAAGAGCATTTTCTTGTACTGCATTACTGGATGCTGTCGCTGGAACAGGGCCATCACTGTGTGCCATTTCACAAGCAAACTTGTTGACCTTGGTAGTCTGTATTGCTCTGCCTTCGTGCTCAGACAGGCGTCACATTACCTGCTCTAGAAGCTGGTTTGGTTTGCAGATCATCTTCTTCAGTTGTCCTAGAAAGTTCTCGAATGGGAAGCATGAGATGTTATCCAGAACACCATAATATACTCAAGCATCATCACTGAGGTGGAGTAGGCCATGCATGTTATAAGTAATGTACTCTCTGATCATCATTAGAGGTAGAGTAGGCCATGCATGTTATAAGTAATGTACTCTCTGATCATCATTAGAGGTAGAGTAGGTCATGTATGTTATATGTAATGTACTCTCTGATCATCATTAGAGGTAGAGTAGGTCATGTATGTTATATGTAATGTACTCTCTGATCATCATTAGAGGTACAGTAGGTCATGTATGTTATATGTAATGTACTCTCTGATCATCATTAGAGGTACAGTAGGTCATGTATGTTATATGTAATGTACTCTCTGATCATCATTAGAGGTAGATTAGGTCATGTATGTTATATGTAATGTACTCTCTGATCATCACTGAGGTGGAGTAGGCCATGCATGTTATGAGTAATGTACTCTTTGCCGTACAATTTCTTGAAGTGGTCCACAAATAAAACTAGCAGGCTGTGAACATAGTCTACATGATGTTTACAGAGAGATACACTCAGGTGGATGGTCATAGCTACAGAAAGGAGCATGAAGTGTTGATATATCTCCATGGGGATGTGACCTTTCAAACACACTGGCCCTGTGTACAGTAAGAATGACCTACATTCTGTTGCCTTCCACCTTTCGTACTCAGAAATGGGTCTGGGTTTCCGGTTGAACTCGGATGGCATTTGAGGCACGTACTTTAAAAGCTCTGAAGATATTTCCCTTACAGCTGCAGGTCCTATTCTGGTTCTGAGAGGTCCTTTCACCCAGAAATACACCAACTTTTTAGTGACACCCAAACACACAAGGTGCATGTAGTCTAGGGGAAATTGTGTAACCAAACCTATCGAAAGCAAGGATAATGGGGTTTCCCCACAGTAATGCTGGTCTTCTTCTCCACGAATAAACTCATCTTGGTCACATCTTAGAGCTGCTGTACCTTGAGGGAATGTCATCCGCCCCAAATAATGCACCCCCTTCGCCTGGCACTTATGGCAGCAGTGGAAGCCAATGTGTCCTTTTGCATTTCTTACAAATGCACGGGCTGGTGCATCGCACACTATTGCAGAAATTGTCACAGACAGGTGTTTGTCCTGGTAATGAATGCCTTCTGCTTCAAGCTGAAGAGCTTCCTCAACGAAATCATGGAGAAAATTCAGATTCTCAGGTTTCTTCTTGCCAAAAAGAATCCCAATTACAAATGGTGACTTATTCGATTGGTATCCATCTTCATAGTTTTCTATGAGGCCTAAAATAGGCCAGAACTGTGCATTGGAACTTTTATTTAAAGGCAGACCATCAATGTTAATTTGCAGCGATATTTTCTCCAGCACACCGAGGTTATCAGAGTTGGCAATTTGATTTAGGATCCCGTGTTTCATTCCTGCGTGGAAATAAATTCCCTTAGAGACGTGTTTTGTAGTCAGATTGGTTTTTGTTCCAAGCAACGTTCTTGGATCTTTTGGTAGTTCAGGAAGTATTTTGGAGAGAATACTTAGGAGTTCAGCCAATGTTGAGTGTGGGACTCGTTGTGGAACTGCCCAGTTAGAGAGAAGCTCCTTATAATCTTCCTTTTCTTCACTGTCTTCTGATCTGTCCCATGGTTCTTCCCCACTGCCATTTTCAAATTCCGCCTCATTAGCTGCCACTTCATTAAAAACTGATTTGTTTGGGGGGGAAGCCCCTGACACATCAGAACAGTCTAACAAGGGATGGAAAACTTCTCTCTCTTCCTCCCTCTCCACAGGTCCAGATGCTATTTTGTTTAAATCCTGATCCACCCCTCGCTGTATTCTTTGCCGTTTGCTCCAGTTACTAGACATCTAACTACAAATAAAACACCCAAAGACACAGTTTTACCTGGTGATTTCATTTCAACAACAGGAAGATACGTCCAGTATGGGAGAAGACCAGTCCAAATGACAGGAATGTGACATTTTAGAAAAGACAGAAGAGGAAGTACTATTAGATATTTATGTTTATTGTACAATCGTGTCAAAAAAGCTGAGCCCACTAGCAATATTTATGTGTTTCATTTGTAACATAATTACATCATAATTTATTAGTCAGAATGTTTTGCCAATATTTAAAGTCCAAATTTCTCAACATTTGGAAATAACCATAGCCACCACCATTAATATGCACTTTTCCGGATGATCTTATTTTTTATAAATATATCCGGCTCTTCTGATATGCGAGCCGGTTCTTAACCGTCACCTAAAAGGTACGCGAACAATTCATCAGTGATTTGTAGGGGTGTTTTTTCACCATGGCTCTCCCTAGTCCCTACCGGATGTTGAGCATTATTCGGGTTAGAAATTGCTCAGCGAAGTTGCAAACATCCAGCCGACTTTATATGGTGTTTCTGCCCTGTCTCACTAAAGGAATCTGCTTGTTTTCTCATATTCAAAGGTAAGTTTAGCAAGAGTATGATTTGGCGAAGCATTTTAGATTGGTGTTTGGTGGCTAACACAAACCTGCCTTTCTGATAGTGCTGACGTTAGGAATGAGCTCTTTGATAATCTTGTGTGTTTACATTGTACACACTTCTGTAGGAACCAATGACATCATACATACAGAGCATGCACTCTACTACTGAGATACCAACTCCTCCAATAGGAACCCAGGACATCATACATACAGAGCATGCACTCTACTACTGAGATACCAACTCCTCCAATAGGAACCCAGGACATCATACATACAGAGCATGCACTCTACCACTGAGATACCAACTCCTCCAATAGGAACCCAGGACATCATACATACAGAGCATGCACTCTACCACTGAGATACCAACTCCTCCAATAGGAACCCAGGACATCATACATACAGAACATGTTCTCTACCACTGAGATACCAACTCCTCCAATAGGAACCCAGAACATCATACATACTAAACATGCACTCTACCGCTGAGCTACACCAACTCCTCCTATGTCAGGGGAGGGAAAAGTGACATGACTGTGGCATTCATAAATCTTTTTCCTTTCTGACTGGTTGGATTCACACAGGAATTGCACATTACTTCACAAATCAGTATTGTGTTACGTGTCAGTGTTTTGCAAAATTGTATCAAAGTTTAGATTATGTGAGCCAGTAGTTTTTAAGTATTTCCTGTGAAAGAAACCAACAAAATAAAGGATTATACAAATGTTACAGTAAACAAAAAAAATCAGAAAGAATAAACAATAGGTTTAACTATATTGGAATAGACTTGAAATTCAACAACTAGGTCCTAACACTAACATGTACAGTCAAGGATGGTATTGGAAGTGACTTGAAATATCACAGTTCCTTGTCCACCAGTGACATCTAGTGGGCTAGGAGGGTGTTGGAGTTAGTTATTTTAGGTTTGGCTGTTTTATCTTTGGTTTAGTTAAAGTGTCAAGCTGTTGGGGATTTGGTGATTATGTTTGTTTGAAAGTCACTGTATTGGGTATGCACATTTATTATTGTTTGTTCACAAGTTATTGCTTCCTGTTCACAAGTTATATAGAGGTGAGTGTTGTTGTAATAAGAAGTGTTGCTGTTGAGTGAATGTATTTTTATAAGTCGCTGTATATGCACATTTTCATTTCAGTTAACAAGTCAGTGTTTTTTTCTGTTCTCGGTTTGTTTTGTATTGTATACATTTTGTACCAGTTTATATGGTTTACGGTACCTAGGCGTAAGGAAAAATATCATATCCTTTCCTCGGGGTGTTCTTAATTTTCACATTTTCTAATTTATTAAAACATGTACCTATGAATTGCTATTAACATAGAGACTTGAAGTATACAGTAGCATTTGATTAATTTACAATTTGTTATATACGCCCAAACATATATGAAACAAATAAAAAATTGTTAAACCTCAGTCACTAACAAAAACATGGATGGTTAAAAAAAATCACCTGAACAACAAGGAAGTCTGGAAAATATTAAAAAAGAGTATTCTGTATATCAACCAGTCTGAATAGCATTAATTTAACAACAAAGATATACGGAGATATACTAGCAAAACAACTACAGTGAAGGACAAATGTGTCACGCGTGTAGCATTATGGTAATTGAGGTCAGAGGCAGCAGCCGATATTGTTATGGTGTTTTAATGTCCAAGTCAGACACTATTAACGCACAATTAAAGTATTCACTTGTACTTAAATAAATAAACTTCTGACACAGCGCAGTAATGAATAAATATGGCACATCAACAAGGCAACACACTCTCACAGTGTACAAACATGTAACATGAAACAATTCCACTCACAAAAGTAAGTACACCCCTCGCATTTTAGTAAATATTTGATTATATCTTTACATGTGACAACATTGAAGAAATGACACTGCTCAAATGTAAAGTAGTGAGTGTACAGGTTGTATAACAGTGTATATTTGCTGGGTACCGCAATTAGCGCCTCTTGGGTACCAACGCCCAGCGACGTGGCATTTTGGCGACAGGAGAGCAGTTTAGGCATCAAAAAACATGTAAATAGTAGTTTATATAGTGTTCAGTTTGTGATTTTGCAATTCTCAAAACGGGACAAGGTAAAATGCACGTATTTAGGAAAAGTCATGGAAGGACGAGTCTGTAGCTTTTCAACATTATATGTATTTATTTTAATTACTAACCGCTGTGCCCGCAGGCGTGGGCTGTTGGCGCTCCTAGTATTAAGCAAGCAAAGTTTATTCATATAGGACATTTCATACATAGAAGCATTTCAATGTGCTTTACAAAAATAAAAAAACTATCAAGTTTACAGATTAAAACAATTATGAATTACATTATTAAAGCAGATAAAAAAGCAATGGAAAACAACAAAGTCTATCAAACCGAACGCTGATGTCTCAACCCCCGAAATGTCAAAATGGGGAGATTAATCAATAGAATGTTCGCTCTTAGGTACTGGGCTGTCTCTTAACCACACCACCAGACTGGGCTGTCCCTTAACAACCACACTGGGCTGTCTCTTAACCACACAACCACACTTGGCTGTCCCTTAACAACCACACTGGGCTGTCTCTTAACCACACAACCACACTTGGCTGTCCCTTAACAACCACACTGGGCTGTCCCTTAACCACACCACCACACTGGGCTGTCCCTTAACAACCACACTGGGCTGTCCCTTAACCACACAACCACACTGGGCTGTCCCTTATCAACCACACTGGGGTGTCCTTTAACAACCACATGGCTGTCCCTTAACAACCACTGGGCTGTCCCTTAACAACAACTATGGGCTGTCCCTTAACAACCACACTGGGCTGTCCCTTAACAACTACACGGGCTGTCCCTTAACAACTACACGGGCTGCCCCTTAACAACCACTGGGTTGTTCCTTAACAACCACACCGGGCTGTCCCGTAACAACCACTGGGTTGTTCCTTAACAACCACACCGGGCTGTCCCTTAACAACCACTGGGCTGTCCCTTAACAACCACTGGGCTGTCCCTTAACAACCACACTGGGCTGTCCCTTAACAACCACACTGGGGTGTCCCTTAACAACCACTATGGGCTGTCCCTTAACAACCACTATGGGCTGTCCCTTAACAACCACTGGGCTGTCCCTTAACAACCACACGGGCTGTCCCTTAACAACCACTGGGTTGTTCCTTAACAACCACACCGGGCTGTCCCGTAACAACCACTGGGTTGTTCCTTAACAACCACACCGGGCTGTCCCTTAACAACCACTGGGCTGTCCCTTAACAACCACTGGGCTGTCCCTTAACAACCACACTGGGCTGTCCCTTAACAACCACACTGGGCTGTCCCTTAACAACCACACTGGGGTGTCCCTTAACAACCACTATGGGCTGTCCCTTAACAACCACTATGGGCTGTCCCTTAACAACCACACGGGCTGTCCCTTAACAACCACACCGGGCTGTCCCTTAACAACCACACCGGGCTGTCCCTTAACAACCACACCGGGCTGTCCCTTAACAACCACTGGGCTGTCCCTTAACAACCACACTGGGCTGTCCCTTAACAACCACACTGGGGTGTCCCTTAACAACCACTATGGGCTGTCCCTTAACAACCACTATGGGCTGTCCCTTAACAACCACTATGGGCTGTCCCTTAACAACCACTGGGCTGTCCCTTAACAACCACTGGGCTGTCCCTTAACAACCACTGGGCTGTCCCTTAACAACCACTGGGCTGTCCCTTAACAACCACTATGGGCTGTCCCTTAACAACCACTATGGGCTGTCCCTTAACAACCACTATGGGCTGTCCCTTAACAACCACTATGGGCTGTCCCTTAACAACCACTATGGGCTGTCCCTTAACAACCACTATGGGCTGTCCCTTAACAACCACTATGGGCTGTCCCTTAACAACCACTATGGGCTGTCCCTTAACAACCACAATGGGCTGTCCCTAAAGTTATACAATCCTATATACCACAAGTATCAATCAGACAAACACAAACCCCACGGTTTATGATACAAAATAGCCCTTTGGACTTCGTTAGTCTATTTTGTAGTATATGTTTGTATCATTCAGATAAAATGCGCAAAATCATTATCAGATATCACAAAGTTTACTCATTTTGGAATTACAGGTAGTGCAGAAAAACTTCAGTGTGGATGACAGCAGGAAGGAAGAAAAGGTAGCAACAGAAGAGCTTGGTAATACCACAAATGAGTCAAATGTCCAGACGAGGGTAGATGACTGCCCAATGCGCAGGCCAGTTCGGAGATTTTACTGCTGTAGGGCATTCAGAGGCAAGACGCCAAAAATTACTACAAATGCAGATTCTGCATTAATTAATGTTGGATTCAAGAATTGAAGAAATGCTGTTGAAAATTTTGAAAATCATGGGAAAAGCCAAAGCCATAAACATGCAGTGACCACGTACATACATACAAGTCCAACCAATCACTGCAACATCATCTTGTGCGCAAAAGAAACAGCAAGAAGAAGCAAGGGACAACCTTTTGAAGATAGTTGGTGGCATTCAGTATTTGGCGAGACAGGGCAATGCTTTCAGAGGTCATGAGCAGAATGAAGGAAACTTTAAACAGCTACTTCAGTACAAGGCGAAGGATGATCCCAAGCTGGCCTCCTGGCTTGCAGGGAATACTTCAGATAATAAGTAACTCTTATCAAAGAAGTAGCACAGGAAGTACACCAGTTGCCTGTAGTGCAATTGTCTTTGGTCATTGATGGAACTCAAGATGTACAAGGTATGTAAATGAAAATCTAGATCCTAGAGAAGAGTTTGTAGGGCTGTATGAAACTAACTCCACAACTGGAGAGAGCATTGCTAAAGGTGCTGCTGATGTCATGCTCCGACTGAACCTGCCTCTCACAGTTGAGAGGGCAGACGTAGGATGGTGCAGCCAACATGTCTGGAAAGGTACAGGGAGTACAGGCTCTCTTGAGAAGGGAGAAACCTCTGGCTCCATATATCCACTGTGGTCCACACTGCATAAACCTTGTAGCTCAGATGACTATTCCAGCTTCATCGGTTATCAGGAACTCGCTGGACACAGTTAATGAATTAGGAAGCTTTTCTAACCAGTCTGGAAAATTTAAATCACTTTTCAGTGAAATAGCTCAATCTAATAGTGTAAGGTCTAACTCTCTGAAGCCATTGTGTCCCACTAGATGGACTGTACGCACACCAGCCATACAGTCTGTGCTCAGTCAGTACGACAGTGTGCTCACATCACTTGAAGAGATGATAACCTGTAGTGTGAGGGAGACTGCATCCAGGGGAAGTGGACTTCATGAGGTGTTCCTCAAAGGAAACACAGTACCTGTAGTGTGAGGGAGACTGCATCCAGGGGAAGTGGACTTCATGAGGTGTTCCTCAAAGGAAAGGAAACACAGTACCTGTAGTGTGAGGGAGACTGCATCCAGGGGAAGTGGACTTCATGAGGTGTTCCTCAAAGGAAACACAGTACCTGTAGTGTGAGGGAGACTGCATCCAGGGGAAGTGGACTTCATGAGGTGTTCCTTAAAGGAAACACAGTACCTGTAGTGTGAGGGAGACTGCATCCAGGGGATGTGAACTTGAGGTCAGCCATATAAACCCTGAATACCTCCCTTCAGAGTAAATGGCAGACAATCTCTGGTATGATGCTGGCTGTGGAGCATGTAAAAAGACTTGGAGAACAGATGAGCATTTTGGAGGATTGTATGTGCAAGCCCAAGACATTGCCTTATCATTAGACCTGGTGCCCATCAAGATGCCCCATATTTACTGCCCTCCAAAACGATTATCTGGAGCAGCTGAGCCACATATTTATCCTTCTGCAGAGTCGTTCCACAGAAGCCACTATTTCAACATGCTTGACACAGCCACTCTGCAACTTACACAGCGCTTTGATGAGCCGGGCACTCATACACTCCAAAGGTCCTTATCAGTGGAGAGATGGATGAGGTCATCAAGAGCTACCCAGAGTTGGACCAAGGAGATGATCACAGTTATGTTTAGTATAAAAAGCCATACAATTATTTTACTAATTCATTTTTTATTTCTTCTTGCAGGTGCAGTTGGCGATGCTGAAGTCTACCTCAGTACAGCAACTGTGGGGATGTGGTGGACCTGCTGAAGACCATGGTGCCTGAGGTCAGGAGTCTTTTGAAAAGGTAGAGACACTCCTGAGACTTCTGCTTGTGGTTCCCGCTTCTTCAGCACAGGCTGAACAAAGCTTAAATGCTTTGAGGAGGCTAAAAACCTGGCTGAGAACCAACATGACGCAGAAGAGGTTGAACCATGTTACTGTGTGCCATGTGCACAGAGATAAGTTGGATAGAATTGATTCAAAACAAGTTTGCAAGAGCTTAATAACTATGAGTGACATCCGCAAGAATGTGTTTTGAGAGTGGGATGTTACAACGGAGGCACTGGTTCGTTTCATATGAATGTTTAAATTCAACCTTGTGACTAGCCTTTAGTCGCTTTACTGTGTACTGTATATTTAGCAACATTAACCTTCTTGAAAAGTTATTAACATTTTTACTTTGTGTTTGATTTTTAAAGATGTGTCAAGAATTGAATTGTGATGCAAAACTATTATTCCTATTCATTAGTTATAATCCACCATTTTTAAAAATGACCTACTTTTTAAGCCTACATTGGACTACGAACTGTGTATTTAAAATAATATGTTGCTTGAACATTCCAGAGCATTTCTTTTTGGAGAAAAATAAGTAAATTGACAACTTAATTTCCACAGTAAGTAACGTAGTAAATTCTGTAGTTTACATTTGTACAAAATAAAGAGCATTGTCCCTCATTAGTACACGACTGTTTTTTCTATCATTGCCCAAGACTTGATATTAGAATATTGTTATCCTTTGACAGTAATTTAATCAACATTTTTATAGCCACTTTATGTTGATAGAAAAATATATCAAATTGGGGTGAAGTTCACTGGCGGCTTTGTAGTCAATTCAGGCTAGTAGTCTGTCCAGTGCTAGAATCAATGAAGAGTGAGTTTAACAATGGTTTGATTATCAGATGGGAAAATGCCTTGTTGTGTTCTACAATTACAAACATTCGAATTGTGACTTTTCTTTTCTTTTGATAAAACATTTTTTTGCATGCCCCAACACAGAAAGTCCCAACACTTTCCCCCCCAATGTGTGACTGACTATTTCGCCCTTGATGCATGTCCGTTGGCATGTTAGTCGATGTAGTCCGTTGGCACGTTAGTCGATGTAGCCCGTTGGCACGTTAGTCGATGCATGCCCGTTGGCATGTTAGTCGATGCATGCCCGTTGGCACGTTAGTCAATGTAGCCCGTTGGCACGTTAGTCGATGTAGCCCGTTGGCACATTAGTCGATGAATGCCCGTTGGCACGTTAGTCGATGCATGCCCGTTGGCACGTTAGTCGATGCATGCCCGTTGGCACGTTAGTCGATGCATGCCCGTTGGCACGTTAGTCGATGCATGCCCGTTGGCACGTTAGTCGATGCATGCCCGTTGGCACGTTAGTCGATGCATGCCCGTTGGCACGTTAGTCGATGCATGCCCGTTGGCACGTTAGTCGATGCATGCCCGTTGGCACGTTAGTCGATGCATGCCCGTTGGCTTGTGAAACGTGTCTCACACAGACGTTTTTGTTGGAGTGAGTGACGCACATCATCTGAACGCTGGCAGGGGAACCCGGAGTAGTGAGGCTAAAAAGGCTCGTGCATGAGTACTACATGTACACGTGTTTGTGAGCCAAGAGGGCACTTGTTGAGTTTGAGAGGGAAAGGGCAGGAGTTTAACCCCCCTGTGTTTGACCCTGTGCACATGCCAAGTAAAAATAAACACCAAGTGATGCGTCACTATGACACATTTGTGCATTTTTTCATGCTCCCGCTGAAGTGACAGGCGAGTTCACTTGCGTCCACACACACATAATACAAACACTAACAGATGGGATGTAGCATGTTGGCTATTTTAATAAAATATAGTAGAAACACAATCACATATGTACATTGTAAAGTGAAAGTGTGTCTGTCAGTTGGGCGGGTGCCTGGGTCAGTGCACTACTTTGCTTCTGCATGCACCATGTAACTTGGAACCTAGATATTTTGCAGGTACTAAATACATCCACTTGAGGGCAGTGCAGTCCTAGATGTATTTTCAAAACAACTATATAGACTGAAATGCTGACAAAAAAGGTTTTACATTTCGATTATGTGTCTTTAGCATCCAAAGATCTCATTACAGAGTCAGAGACCCTGGAATGTGACACTGATGTGAGTGGGATTGGAGAGGTTCATCTGAGTACCTCATTATCTGTGACTTTAGCAAGCTCGAACCGAAACACCGAAAGAAGACGAGGACGTCTCATATTTAATATGCGCAAAGTAAATTGCAGTAGTTTTTTCATAAAATTATTTTAAAACAACTTAAATGTGAAAAAATCTATTCATAGTCTTTTGTCTGTCTCCAGTGACATTATATTGAGATTTGCCAAGTCACATTTAAAAAAAATCTAATCTTCGTCTCTTTTTTAAGACATGGCATAATCCACAAAAGAACAGATGTTAAAAAGTTCATCTTGTCGAAGATGTGAACTAACTTAGTTATAATTAGTCCACTTGAGCTCAGGCATACTGTTTTTAATCCGTGATGTTAGACAAAATAATAATTTGTCAACATAAGAACATCTAGGTTTAGAACTTTAAAACAGCCAACAACTGTCCTTACTCAGTCTCTCATTATTGACTCTTCATTAGATTACTACTTTTACTCTGTCATGTTTGATAGATGTCTTGCATGCAAAACCCACTTGAATCCCCCCACAGATGGGATTGTGAATTGGGCTTTACGCTCGACCATGCTGTAACTCTATTTTTCTAGCCATTCTGATGTAGCTTTTATTGTGTGTGTCGAACCACTGTGTTCGCATCAGCTTTTTGTTAGATGGCCTCACATCTTCTTCAAGAATCCTCTGGTACAATATGGAATTTAAGTTTGACTCAACGAGGGCAGGTTGACATTTTTATCCTCTTCCGGTCCAAAGGCAGTGTTTCGTTTTCACTAAATATGGCTTCTGGTTTTACAGCCAAACTCATTTGTCTAGAGCACATTGTTCTAGTCATTTTAGTTATCATCCACACGAAGGCCAAGTTTATGCAATCTCTGACAATTGCTTTGTAACCCTTCCCCAGATTCATGGGCATCCATATTTATTTTGGAGAGCCTCTGATAGGAATTACCACACACCCATGACACATGTTTTTTAATCTTTACGTAAAGTTTAGACCCTCCCAACTTGCTGTTATGATAGACATTTTATCCAATGGTAAATCTGGGGGTGTACCAACTTTTTCCACAATGCATTTTAATAATGACATGTTTTTAATTGAAATGCATTTATTAATGGTTTCTATTTAGCTATCCGTATGTCCAAATAAACAATTGAGGTTCTTCTGGTAAAAAAGACTGTTATTCCATAAAAGATCAAGTTTAGAAATGAAAACACACCCAATGTTACTGTATTTCAGTTATCTTGTACTCTGTATGTCCCAATAATTATGTGCAATAACCGACTAGTGTCCGAATAGTGACTATTCAATATCTTCTGATTTCTGTTTTTGTGTTCAGGGACAGTAATGAGTGGAATGTCGACAGTGCGGGCCTCAGATCAGTCTATTTATAGACGGCCAGAGCTAGGTGGTCGGCAAAGCTAAATTATGAATTGCCCTTTCCTGGTGAACTTCTAATAGCGCCAGGGGTTCCTACTCCTTGTTTTGTACATGTGAACATGACTCTATTCATTATTGGAGAGCTACGTCTGCAAAACCATTACTTTACATTACAAAACTGCTACTATATGACTAACACTGAAATAGTCAGCTGTTGTGCCAAAATACATTTAAATATCATCGTGTCTCCAAACTAGAATCAAAGCCCATTCTTGAAATTTACAATACAAACCACTCTAAAGCTAGAAAAATAAATAAAATGGGAGATTGAAGACAACATGCTAAAACAATGAATCAAGGACACTCTAATCCTAAAGAATAAACCGTAGGATCTAACTCAAACACAACAGAGGACTGGATCTAACTCAAACACAACAGAGGACTGGATCTAACTCAAACACAACAGAGGACTGGATCTAAATCAAACACAACAGAGGACTGGATCTAACTCAAACACAACAGAGGACTGGATCTAACTCAAACACAACAGAGGACTGGATCTAACTCAAACACAACAGAGGACTGGATCTAACTCAAACACAACAGAGGACTGGATCTAACTCAAACACAACAGAGGACTGGATCTACTCTAGTGACTGTAGCTCCTTTTAGCACAGACTGTCCTAGGCTGGGGTTGTTCTAGGCTGGGGATGTCTGCAGGCTCTCAAAGTCATCAGGCCACCCCGAATGCTCACACATACTATAAAATCTAAATCCTCCACTGGACTATAAATGCATTAGTATCTAGTTCGTGAAACAAATGTCTCACAGATCCTCAACTGATTTCAATAAATAGACCCGCAAAACACTAGTCGTGATGTCAACAGTGAAGAGGCAAAATGCAAAGTAAAAGCCATATCTCAGACTGGCCAATAATAAGAAATTAATAAAATGGGCAAAAGAACACAGACACTGGACAGAAAATGATTATTTGTTTTAGAAAATTTCAAGTTTGCAGACAACATAAAAAAATGCTGGAAGAGTGCTTGACACACTCCAATGGTTTAGAGGTGCTTTTGTGGTTGTAATGTGGAAGCCTTCAACGAAGTAAAAGAGATCTTAAATTTGGCAACGCCATGCCATACCCTTTGGACAGTGCTTGATTGGATCCAGTTCAATCTTACAGCAAGACAATGACCCAACAGAAAGCTCCAAATTATGCAAGAACTATTTGAGGGAGAAGCAGTCAGCTGGAATTATGTATGCAGTTGAGTGTCTAGCACAATCACCAGGGGCCTCATTTATAAAACTTTACGTTTTGATTTGCGTCAGGAGTGGCGTACGGACGAAACGTAGGACATGTGCACGGACGGAACGTAGGACATGCGCACGGAAGGAAATATTTGGATTTATAAAACCCTGCGCACGCACGTCCTACGCCGTTTTTGTTTTATAAATCACAATGAACTCTAAATGTGGCGCAGCTTTTGCGGCTTCGTGTCCCGCCCATAAATAGTCCGAGAAACGTCCTGAATTAATACTGATTGATTGAGAAATCATGGCAAACAGAGGAAATCGAAAAAGAAGCATTACTCAATGCTAAGTAGCCTAGAAGTTCTTGTTGGAGAGGTGGAAAAGAGGAGAAAATGTTGTCTGTAGAGCACAATATGGACATCACGAATGCCAAAAAGGTGATGTAGTGGCAAAAGGTTGCGTATGCTGTGAATGCCGCAGCGTCAGAAAGTCGGACCTTGGCCAAAATAAAAGTGGTCAGATATCAAAGCCGATGCCAAAAAGTGTCTATCGCTTTAAGACGAAAGTGTGTCTGCCATGGGTTGATGAAAGCTGTCCCCTGCAGAGATAGTGAATGAGTTAGACACTGAAGTACAGTAAAAATGTTAAATATGTCTATTAATCAAATGTACCTAGAAGCCAACCATCACACACCAGCCTCGAGTCTGCGCCCAACACATCTTCTAACAGCGCTAGATCTGCCAGTGTGCGTCATTACACATTTGTGATGGCATGTTTATAACCATCCATTAGATTGTATTTGATAAGTTACAGGTTTTGCTATTAATGTAATTGTAAATAGTTCTGCGCAAATAAAATATATTGCCCCTTTTAAAATAGTTAAGACATGCGTCACAATGAAACACATTTAAAATAGAACCAACTAAAGGCATATACATGAACACTATGATTCTGTAGCTGATAATGACATTTATACTATGAAATACACTTTCCCCACTGGACAATAAAGACACACATACATACATACATACATACATACATATATATATATATATATATATATACATACACACACACACACACACACACACACATACATACGCATACATATACACACACTCGTACATACATTAATCAGTTGTGTACATGATTTTGTTCTGTTCGCCGTATTATTTGTTAGGATGAATTACATAACATGACAATATAATTACAGAACATATGGGAGTTATTTTTTGGAAACATATCTTCATTTGAATAGATGTTACCATGTTTTTTTGCAGATCGATCAAACAGGTGTTTGTGTAGGCTGTTAATTGTAAGAATGGCTTTGTGAATTCTTTGTTTTGATTTATTTTACACAATAGTCTGCATTTTCACACAGTTTCACGCGTTTCATCCATCTGCCGATGATGACGCCATTTCTCATTTTAACCGTTTCTGCGCGTATGCATGGGTCAGAGTTTCCGTGAAGGACCGCACATTTTGCTTTATATAAATCCCAACTATTGCGTAGTGAGCGGCACACGTATTCTTTTGTGCGTACGCCACGGTTGGAAATGAGGCCTCAGATCACAACCCTATTGAGCTGTTGTTGATGCTGCTTGACTGTATTGTACTTAAGAAGTAACCACCAAGCCAATCCTAGTGGGATGTGCTTGATGTGCTTCTTTGACAAAACGAAATTTGAAGCACACAGTAATTTAAATAAAACACATTTCTATTTCTGTTTGTTTTGCTAAATGTCATATTTAAAAGTCATTACACGTATGTTTTTATGAAAAACAAGGATATTTCTAAGCGACTCCAAACTCTTGAACGGTCATAAATGTCTTTAAGAAATAAAAAAAACTGAACTCAAATACTGGTCAAAACCAATGTTGTTTGAATTTTTGGGCATTTTGATGCTGTATTTAGGAGATAGAGAATGTGGTGAAGATAGAGAGGATTGTGCTACAAAGGGCGCATGTGAACACAGTGGCCTAGACCACTGGACCCTCACAGGCCACCGGAACAAACCAATGTTGTTCAGGAATGAACAACTATGGTCCAACTGCCTGTCCAGAATGGTTCTCTTGCAAGTTTTTTCTTGTTCTAACTTTTAACAGACGATGCCTAATTAAATGCATATGCAGCTCTAGGCGTGAAAAAATCAGCAGCTATTTGCACATCCCACAAGTCTCTTATTCAGCACTGTGTTACGTCCCCAGTGTTCTGGGTTCGTATATTTTGATTTTTTGTATTGCTGGTGCTGGTTGGGTTTGTGTTCTTTTCAGGCAAGAAGCTTCTAAGACTGTTCCCGCAGCTGATTGGTGGTGCAATGGGTAATTGGGACTTGGGACTCCGCCCCTTCATCAGTGGCTGCAGCTGCCTGGGCTCTTTAAAAAGCCCAGGCTTGGATCAGTTCGAGCTCTCGGTTCCTGCTGACTTGTTGGTTTGTACCCCATGTGGGGATCTTTATGTTTTTTTAGACAACTTCCCTAACATTTTTGTTTAGAACCCTTTGACAGTGGTTCAATTGGTTTTTGATGTATTAGTTAACCCCAGTTTGTGTTCCAGTGGGAACTTGCAGCAGGACGGAGCATTTTGTTTGGTGATTGTTTGTGATTATAATTTGTAACTAGATAGCGTACAATTTCTGCTGAAATTGTGATGATGTGTGCTTGCGGCCACCCGTAGTCGACTGTGTACTGATATCAACTGCCAGACTGAGGTGACACTGCTGCTGCTGCGCCATAGTATGCAATGTGTTAAACCTATCAGTCATTACTCATGAATACACACTACTGCTGCAAGCACCATAGTATGTGATGTGTTAAACCTATCAGTCAATACTCATGAATACACACTGCTGCTACATGCACCATAGTATACAATGTGTTAAACATATCAGTCATTACTCATGAATACACACTACTGCTGCATGCACCATAGTAGCATATGAAACAGCATTATAAACTGCTAACGCTAGCTAGCGCGCTAACGCTAGGTAACATGCTAACGTGTAAACAGAGACCCAGAGAAAGAACTTACCAATTCATTCATGCTGCAGCTGTAGCTAACGCTAGCTAGCGCGCTAACGCTAGCTAACATGCTAACGCTAGCTAACATGCTAACGTTAGCTAACATGCTAACGTTAGCTAGCGCGCTAACGCTAGCTAACATGCTAACGCTAGCTAACATGCTAACGTGTAAACAGAGACCAAGAGAAACAACTTACCCATTCATTCTTTGATTGCTGCAGGCATATGTCTGTGGCTGTTGCCTGGCAGTGTATTTGGCTGTGGCCAGGCAACTATGCCTTTGTCAGGAGGAACACCTGTTCTCATCGATATCAGAGCGCGCTGCCTCCTCCCCCCCGCCCCTTCCAGAATGTTCCTCCTGTTTAGTGTCTGTGTCAAACGAATGGGATTCAGACATGGTCGTATACTTTTAGCTCTACTAACCAGAGTTTTAAACAATTACACCATGAGAATCCTAAGACCCAGGCGGACATTTTGATGTATAACATGTATCTGTAACCCCGGAAATGTAGGCGCTATCACAATTTACAAACGAACAAAAAACACAAAAAATCGCTTTCAAATTAGAGTGGAGAAAATCACCGTTTCTATGGATGTCTATGGGGAGGCGCAAGTTGGAAACAAAAGGACATAACGAAATAAATATATATGTTACAGCTTATATTTGAACATTTTGAGTGACAGCACAAATAGATGAACGTTTTGATATGCCATTTGTGTGTAAAGAGTTGAAACTCAGGCAGCAGTAGCAGTTTACAAATGTTCTCTACATTTTCTGCTGAATGGGCTCTCACACTCTAGTTTTGAAGATTCCGTCAATGTATTTCAATGGGGATTAATTAGCGACATTATCGTTAATATTTCGTAAACTACATAACGAAACCTTCTACAAAACAATGCCAACTAAATAGAGTTCGGGACGCACATTTTGACACCTTTTTTGTCCATCTAGTGCAAAAACTGTGGGAGGAGTAGGGGTGGACAAAAGTGATATAATAATAATATATATGTGAGATTACAATATGTGTCCTTGACCATAGTCAAGCACACATAATAATATATATGTGAGATTACAATATGTGTCCTTGACCATAGTCAAGCACACATAATAATAATAATATATATGTGAGATTACAATATGTGTCCTTGACCATAGTCAAGCACACATAATAATTGTCTTTCTCTCCTTTGTTGTTCTTTAGGGAGTTGGGAAGTAGATTTAGAGCTACCCCGGGGTATACATCACCCGTAGGTATACTTCTGTCTAGAACCACTAGCTAGACCTGGGCGGACCACCAGCTGTATGTTTGTTTAGGGCACCTTGGTCGTGTGCCAGATAGGGGTTCTTATGTGTTATGTTACTTGCAGGTTAGTGGTTGTGTTTTGTTTATTTCTTTGCTTTGGTCTGTCCAGCCCTCCCCAATTTCCCAAGAACATCATTATTGTTTAGTATTTTTCATTTACGTAATACCGTGGCTGAAAAAAGCATTGTTTTACGGTATTTTATGTTGTTGTCCTTTTCTCGCACCACAACACCATACTCCCTTTGCTGGCATTGGTGGGCCTGAGCAATGGGTTATCTGGTTCCCCTCCCTTTAGGGAGCTGGAACGTAACACACTGCCATATTAATACAATAACTGGCAGTCAAGTTAAACAAAAAGCTGGTACTGTTCCAGAGGTATTTTTCAAACAAAAACATTTGCCTGCTGGCTAGCTAACCATAAAAAGGCTGTCCCTCTGCACATCTGTGGCTGGTCTTTTTGACAGGTCATCAAGGACAAGAAAGTTGGAAGATATTTTGCTGTGGCTTTCGGACATGTCACAGCACAGTGCCACCTGGCCAGATCTCTAATACTCACAGACAAACAGGACTAATCAATTTGTCGCCCAACTTTATTGTCATAAAGTGCTTTTACCAACACCTAGCCTGAAACAAGTCAGAGCATGCATCAACAAGTTGATACACAGCGGCTAGAAAAACTCCCTGATGGGTTGAATTTAGGAAGAAACCTAGAAGACATAATGCTATGGCAAGTGCTCAATTATAAATTGTATGGTAGGATATGGGCCAGGAGGTACACAGCATTTCATTACACCTAACCCCTTTGGAAGCTACATGCAATGACCTTTTACAAACACAGCAAGCCACCTACTACTTAACATAAACCAGTTTCAGTGCCACCTGCACTGCCTGTCTGTCGTGTGAGAGAGGTCCCCCTGGTTATCCACCTGCTTCATAACATAAGGACATATATACGCAACCTGGGTTAAGAGCAAGTATATGAATTTATATATTTTTTAAATTGAATTAACCTTTATTTTACCAGGTACGCTGATTGAGAACAAATGCTCATTGGCAAATGCGACCTGGCCAAGATGAAAATATTTGCAAGACAACAACGTGTCACTATTCAGATATCCAGCATATACATGAACACATTCCTCTAAAATACTTTCCAAGAAGCAGGATTTAACTGGTCAAAAGTGTGAAACTGCAAATACAAATAACTCAAGACAGATCTGTAATTACGACATATTTACCGAATAACATCACAAAATAAACTGTTAAATACACTGTTGGTATATGAATCAGCTGAAAAATATCAATATCTAGCAACAAGTAGCTACCTAGCACTACCTAGCACCATGGCACTCCTTTAATCGCCAGAGCCCTGCGCCCGCTGGCGTCATTAACATACGAATCATCACAATGAGCACCTACATTCTCATCCGCAGCTTCACCATCCATTCACTGTGTAACCTGCCATCAACAGCATCAGATCATCTACTGTGTTATCATCCTGAATTAAATGAATTAGGTTGAATTATGAAGTAAAACATTTTACTAAAATAGTATGTATTTATTGTCTTATGTAACCATACAATACAAAAATAAAACCATGAATTTAAAATGCACAGGCTATGACATTAAATTTAAAAAAATCGAATAAATGGAAATCCATCAAACAGTATGTCCTATTTGATGTAGTAAATGCTAAAACATTTTAGATCACAAGCGACATGCAATCAAATGATTTGCGCATGATTAGCCGTATATAGACATATTGCAACACAGACTCTTGAAATAAAAACATTAGGCTACAGTGTATAATTCAATCATTTTTATTTGTGAAATGTATTATTTAAAAAAAATAAACCCATAGACTTTCATTGCAAAAAACTTTTGACAGGTCATAACTAGGGATGGGAATTGATAAGAATTTAACGATTCCGATTCCATTTTCGATATTGCTTATCGATCCGGTTCCTTATCGATTCTCTTATCGATTCTCATTGGGTGAGGAAATAATTACAAATTTGTTTTGTTTGTTTGTAACACGCTTTAATATCTGATAAGAACACCGCACATACTCAGAGTATACACAAATTATGTGTAGCAACCTCAGAACAAACCTAAAAGTAGGTGAGCTACAAAGTAAAGTCCAGGGACCTATAGATTTTTTCCCATTCATTGGTCCAGCGAAAAAATAAATAAAACTGCCATTTAAGTGCCATAAAAACAAAAACACAGACGGTAAACAGTCAAGGAAGAGCTTGTTCCTTTGGGAATATTCAACCTGAAACTAAATTCAACTCAACTGACATACAAAATAGAAAGAAGTCTTCTGTAAAGACCACAACTATCAACTTGGGCAAATGATTGACAATAGAGATTATTATCCGTATAGTAAAAGTTTGCACAATGAAATGGCGCTCACATTAACTAAATAGACAATTCCGCTGCTGCTTGACTCACTTGCTGTTTTGTCGCTGAGTAGTAGAGAATCAAACACGCGACAGTCCTGCAAACGGATTGCGTGCTGTGTGGCCAAATGCTTCTGCATATTGGAGGTAGTTCCCCCAATTGCCGAAATTAAACTTTTACAACTGTTGCAAATGACTGCATTGGCGTCTTTTCGAGTGAAATATAACCACACTTTAGATCGCTTCTGCGTAACCAAAATGCGCAGCGCGTGTGTGACGGTCATGATGACACATTTGCAACGAGCCGAACCGTTAAGCGGAATCGTTAAGCAGGTACACTAACGGTTCCAAGGAATCGATTCACTGGGAACCGGTTCTAAAGAAGAACCGGTTCTCGATTCCCATCCCTAGTCATAACTCTTGAGCGAGGATTTTGCAGAAACGTGAAATTTGCCACATTTGAAGAACCTGACAGGCTCTGTAAGAACATACCTCACAATGGGGTAAAGTTGCAACCCTGGGGGGCAGGAGCTGCCCAAAGTTGCCCCATTGACTTACTATGGTGAAGGACGGCCGATGAAATGCATGTGTTTCTCCTACTATGGTAAATTGCATAGGAACATAGAGACAAGGGGGCGGGCTCATTTTACTCAGACGACCAATCGGTCTCTCAGGATCGCTGTGAAGCTATTAAGCCACGCCCTAGCAACCGTAAGCCACGCCCTAGCAACCGCCCATAACACCCTAGCAACTGCCTAGCAACAGCCTAGCAACCACCCATAATACCCTAGCAACCGCCTAGCAACCACCCATAACCCCCTAGAAACCACCTAGCAACGCCCTAGCAACCACCCAGAATACCCTAGCAACCACCTAGCAACACCATAGTAACCACCAAAAATACCTTAGCAACCGCCTAGCAACGCCCTAGCAACCACCCAGAACACCCTAGCAACCAACTTGCAATGCCCATCATGTACAACACTCTAGCAACCGAGCGGTGAGTTTTGCCACTGCAAGCACCACTTCACATTTTCTTCTGGAAATGTACATTCTAGTTATTAATATAATGTTACATAGGTTAGTTAATCAGTGGGCTATTTAAGGTCCCTGGTTAGGTTCACTGGTGTTTAATATACACTTACGTGTTGTTTTGTGGGTGAGTGTCGTCTGTAGTCGTGCACTGCATATTTGTAGAAACGAGTAGGCCTAATCCCTTTGTGTAGGCGCACGTTTGTTTTATGCTCAGTGATCTCTGGCTCTGCATCTAGCTCCCTTTACACTTTACCCTGCAAGACCGTGACATAGCAAAATGAAATTGCTGGTGTTGGTATGTCGGTAATCCTTTAACTCTCAGTTGTACACTTGCCTCCTCTATAATTGTATAAAAAATGCAGTAAGATATTGTAACGGCAGTGATGTGAAAGCAAGGAGAGATTCAGAGTCCAGAGATAGGCGAAGTGGTGCTTGTTTATTTAATAGCAAGCCACATAATATCAGTACACAGAGAGACTACCGTACAAACTCAGTACAAAACATGTTACAATACCACACAAAGGCATAACCAAAGACAGGAAGCCTATATAACAATACTAATAAGGGAATTATTGCTTCATTTCTAAGTAGGTCGAAAGATCCGTTCTAACGATACAATCTAATCACCTCAGTGTGATCATACGCACAAAATGGTTAATATCTGTTTTTAAAAATCCTAGAATATCGGACTACCATCTTATTACTTTGATTATAAGAACAACACACTTGTACTCACTTGTACTCCAAACAAGGTATTACAAATACTCGGACAAACCAGCTATTTAAGGATGCTCATCCACTCTCACTAGCTCACTATTTAAGGAAATGAATATGTTATCAATTCCACCAAGGATCTAAACTTGACCCAGTATAATATCTTAGATGCAACTGTATCTCAGCCAGTGTTCGTGGGTCTGGTGGACCTGCTGCATATTTTGGGTTTTTAATTCAACACAATCAAAAATGTTATTTTAAAATACTCAACAGATGCTTACTTTAACTCAATTACAAGCAATATAAACAGCATATATGGTTAATATTTTCTCTTTACCTTTGTTAGATCACATTTAAGAATTGAAGTGCTACTAAATTTTTTGCATGCTGGTTGCATTCGTTTTACATTAGCAGCCATATGGGGTGGTTCATTTCTTGGGCAAGAAGACCATTCAATTTCTCCATTTTTTGACATCCATATTTCATCATCTGTGAGCTGCTGACAGGCTGGTCCTGGCTGCTTACAGGCTGGTTCTGGTGTCGGCTGCTGACGGGCTGGTCCTGGAGCTGGCTGCTGACGGGCTGGTCCTGGAGCTGGCTGCTGACGGGCTGGTCCTGGAGCTGGCTGCTGACGGGCTGGTCCTGTGTCTCGTCTTCGCTTTGGAACTAGCTGATGCTCAATCTCATTCTCTTCCTCAAAGTCACTGTCAGACACTGACATTTCTGAAATGTGGTCCTCACATTCTGAAACCTCTTCCTCTACATCATCCAAATCTTCTGTCTCTTCCAAAATCAATTGCAAGGCCCTCTGAGAGCAGAGCATCTATTGGCCATCTATATTTGTGTTCCGCCGTCAATTTAGAGAAAATAAATATTGGTTCCCACAAGACAGATTGTAAAATGTACCGGAATGTGAGAGCAGACGGTCGTTTTAGTGCTTGAATTTTACAACATGTTCCAACCTTGTGTGGGAAAGGCAGGTGCAGAAACACCAAACTCACACTTACATTATTTTACACAGACACACACACAAGATAACAGCAGGCCCTAACAGGACCTACTATTTCCACACTTTATTGAGAGCGGGTCCAGTGGACCCGAACATTCTGTGTGTAACATAAATGTGTAGGGCGGTGTACAGTGTGTGGTCATTGAAAATCTGTTATGATATATGTTCTTCACAAAAAAATTGCCGAGGCCAATGAGTCTGGGTTTGAAAAAATTATTGATAGTATCATTTTTCTTTTAATAAAAAATTTTAACGGGTCCCACAGACCCGAACACCACACAAGGGTTAAGAAAATTTAAGGAAAATGCCATTCCACCAATTTGAAACTATTGCATTTGATTATTCTGAGAAAACAGTAGAGGACAATATAGAAAAGCACTCTCATCTGCTCAACCAGCTTTCTTTCATAACTTGATTCAGGAAAAATAAAACAATGCAGTCCATTGCTTTTTGATGGTTTTAGAAGTTAATAAAAACATTCTACTAGTGGGCTTTCACCATGGCAGTGATGAATTTGTGAACATCATGAAAATAAGTATGCGAATCCGACAAACAATGACCTTCTCGTGGAGATCTTGTCGTTGAAGGGCTACGTGGCTAAACAATCTACCGACATGGTAGATTCAACGAGGTAAAGGTGGATATGCAGTTACACTCTCTAAGAATCAATGAGACGGAGGAGCGAATCTCGCAGACAGAAGAAGATGTAACTTCTCTTCAAGTCAAAGTTCGAATAATGGAGAAAACTGTGGAGACTCTTTGCGACAGAATTACAGAACTGGAAGACAGGAGCAGACGCTCCAACCTGAAACTGGTTGGGCTAGCCGAAATATCGGAGGGCTCAGATATGTGCGGTTTTCTGGAAAAGTGGCTCCAGGATACACTGGGTGAAGGCTTCACCGTGTCCCCTATCATAGAGAGAGCACACAGAATCGGGCCTTTTAACCCTAAATCTACATCGCCACGGGCGGTAGTGATGAAGTTTCTGAACTACCGGGACAGGGAAACAGTCCTGAGAACCGCCAGGAAAATGACGGAGGTACGCTATGAGAATCAACGAGTAGCCTTTTTCCCCGACCTCTCCGCGGAGACACGCAAACTGCAGCAGCACTTTAACGGTGTGAAAACCCAGCTTCGTGCACTGAATATTCGGTATGGCATTCTGTATCCATCACATCTGATAATCACGCACAATGACAAACGCAGGATCTTTAAATCGGTTGCCGAGGCTGAGGAATACATCGGGGGAATAAGCTTGCAGACTTGTGACGACTCCGGGACTTAAGCTAAACTTTGTGATTATTGCCTCTTTCTCTTCTCCTGCATGGAGCCACTGTTGAGTAATGGCCATGTACCTGGGCAAAATTCAACGGACAATTTAGTAAGCTGCCTTGTTGTCAAAAACACGTTATTGGCATGATTGTCCTAAGGTATGTCTCTTCTTTAAGTTTTGTATTAAGGCACTGGGTGCACGTTTCTGTGCGTCGAGTTTTATTTTGGTCCAAACATTTCTAATACAGCTAGCCCACGAGTGGCTATGTTATGGATGCAGATTTACACATTACCCACTATGTAGATAGAACGTTTTATATAACCCAAGTTCTTAGTCTTGAGGGGTTTAGTATCACATTCCATTTGGGAAATGTGTGGGGTTTTGTGTTAAGGGGCTCACTCCCTATTTCTCTGTGTTTAATGACTTTACATGGCCTAAAATTGGGATTAAGGCAACTTTATGTTTGATACCTCAGTTATAAATGTGTCTAGTTGGAATGTAAGAGGTCTGAATAGAATTGTCAGGCTTAAACAGGTGCTGGACAGAATTAAACAGATGAAGAGTACAGTATGGTTCTTACAAGAGACACACTTGGTAAAAGAAGATATGAATAAGATTAGATCTAGAGGCGTGGTCAGGTATTCTCCTCCAATTTCACGACTCATGCAAGAGGGGTCATAATACTGATTCACAAATCAGTTCCATTTTATCTAAAAGATAAATATTTGGATCCGTCTGGGAGATTTATTATACTTAGTGGAACTATAATCTCTACACTGGTCAACTTGGTATGTTTATACGGCCCTAATGGGGATGATCCTGATTTCTACCAACACTTCTTTTTAACTGTGTCAGCTTATAGGGGCCAGTGCATCATCGGGGGAGATTTTCATTGTGTGATGGATCCTGCAGTAGATCGTTCGACTAGCTTAGACACTTCTCACCAACAGGCCAGGAAGACGATTGGAAAGTTTATGAACGATCTCAATTTAGTGGAGATCTGGAGGCAATTATATCCGAGCAAGATTGAGTATTCCTGTTTCTCTGCTACTCACAAAACGTATTCTCGGATAGATTTCTTTTTGGTTTCCCTGGTCTGGTATCTATGACTCAGAACTGCTGGTATGAATCTACCACATCGGATGCGAGAGAAGCCTTTTTCGTATCCTGGCCAAGCCTGATTAAAGTGTCATACCTCAGAGGAAAGTTGCGCTATCTCCTGTGCATTTTGATCTAGCGAGGTGGTATGATTGTGTGATTTTGGTTTTGATCAAAAGTAAAGTAAAAATCATGAAAAAATATAATATGTTAGATTTCAGACACAAGGAACTGGAGTGGTGCAGATTGACCACGCCCCAATTATCTTATCGATTAAGTTTCCCAATTATTATTCATCTCCACCTCCATTTCGGTATCAAGCTAAATGTCTGAAGTCTGCAGAATTTGAGAAATTTCTTGAAGAAAAAAAGCGGAATATTTCAACTTTAATAGAGACCAGACCAGTGCATCAATAAAATGGGAAGCATTTAAAGCCTATATAAGAGGGGAAATAATGAGCTACACGGCATAAATCAAAAATACATCTAAACAAATTGAAAGACATTGACAAGCAAATTAAGGAATTGCAGGGACAGCTGTATCACTGTGATGACACTGAAAAATATAAAAGGCTTCTCATATTAAAATCTGAATATAACGCACTACTAGTAAAATAGCAACTATTTTAACGCTTTCGCAGAATATTATGAGGATTTATATAAATCAGTATCCAGATAATATGGATAAACAGGATCGGTTCCTGGACCAACTGCAATTCCCAACCTTATCAGAGGAGACGAAAAATTATTTTGACGGAAAACTGAGCATTCAAGAACTTAAGGAGGCACTCACCCTTATGAATGCAGGCAAAGCCCCGGGCCCTGGTGGCCTGCCTATTGAGCTTTACAAGAGGTTTTCCGATAAACTATTACCTCATCTGCTTGAGATGTATAATGAGTCCTATGAGAGGGGTATTCTACCCCCGTCCTTAAGATTGGCGGCCATTTCACTTCAGTTGAAACCAGTTAAAGCCCCGACAGATATGGGCTCATACATCCATATATCCTTAATGTCATGTGACACCAAAATACTATGTAAAGCTCTGGCTCGTAGGATTGAATCACATATTCCTAGCTTCATTTCAAACGACCAAAATGGATTTGTTCTTGGCCGCCAAGCTTTTCACAATTCCCGCCGATTTTTGAATATATTATACGAGAAGCAATTTGCCATGGATCACGCCTTTCTGTCATTGGATGCAGAAAAGGCATTTGACAGGATCGAATGGTGTTATCTTTTTGGGACACTCAAAAGATTTGGCTTGGGGGAAAAATATTTGAATTGGATCCGATTATGATATTCAGAGCCTATAGCCAAAGTGGTAACAAACAGTCAGTTATCAAGACCCTTTATCCAGGGGTGGTAAGTAACGAAGTAAAAATACTTCGTTACTTTACTCAAGTATTTTTTTCGGGTATCTGTACTTTACTTGAGTATTTTTTATTTTCATCTACTTTTACTTTTACTCCACTACAATTTTAAAGACAAAATGTACTTTTTACTCCGATACATTTCCCCATGCCCGCTCCAAGTATTATTACACTGGCTTTCCAAAACAATGAAAAACGTGTTTTTCTTAATAAAAAAACAATGCGCAAGGCCGTAGGGCTCCTTTAAAAAAAAAAACAATGCGCGAGGCCGCGAGCTCTTTCCCAGCATACGCGCACATAGGCTAGCCTATGCTAGTTGTTGTCAGTCTGTCATTGCGAAGTAGATGATGTCCGGCGTTGAAACAGGTGAACACGCAGCTCTCGCTGCCAGCTCGCCCAGCAATGAGATCCCGACACCGACAGGGATCATCTCCCATGGCCATATCTACGGGATATGTTCAAATTCATTGCTGTCAAGGGAGATTCGTATCTGTTGAGATGTCAACTTTGCCTGCCACGGGTGAATGACATTTCAGCCTTTCAAACTTCACCTTCAAATTTGAAAAAAACATATTGAGGTGAGTTAACGTTATTTTTGTTACTATTGTTTGCCGAGTGATTTGATTTCATATTGAAATGTGCCTTGTACACAGCTAGCCTAGCTAACAATAGTCAATATTGATAGCTAACGGTGGGTGGCAGACTTGGGGTTGTGTGTGATTAGCGTAAGCTGGATGCAGGAGATAAATAATCAAGCTAGTAGTAAGCTCAGCTGGTTGGTTCTTCCCTGCATGCTGCCGATCGATCGGTCATGGATGATCCAGTCGGGGGTAAACTTGGAGTCTAATTTGCAATACTAACGTTAGCTCAGTGTTTCCCAAACGTTTTTCTTTCACTGCACACTGTTTAATGTGAAAACATCTCAGTGCACAACACACCACCATGACATTAAACAGGTTACAAAATAACAGCAGATAATATAACCAATTTATACTTTTTGAATGCAGCTATGTTGCCTATTGCTATAAGCCTATGCAATGTTTTATTAGAAATAATGACATGAAAACATTATTTAAAGAAATGGTAAGCCTACAATTTCAGAAATTAAAATTATAAAAAAAGTGAATGTGGATTTTTCCTGTGCCACACATGGGCAACTCTTACATCATTTGAGGCCAGCACACCCTTTGCTAACTTAGCTATCTATCACTGCATTGATAACTTGATAAAAATTGTTTCAATAAAGCTGGCAAGCCACATGTAAGCTACATGGAACTACATGGGAAATGCACATATATTAATTCATTCTTTCTATCTATCTTGCAGAGATAAGCAGAAGAAAGACATTCATACAGGTTTGAAACAACTTGAGGGTGAGTAAATGATGACACAATTTTTATTTTTGCTTCATTGATAGGAAATCTGATCTTAATTGCAGTAAATAATGTTATAATTTGTTCATTAAAAACATTGGATATCACCCGAAAACAATTGCTTTGATTAATTATTGATATTTACAGTTCATTTGAATATTTACTTTTACTTCCAGTACTTAAGTACTTTTTAAATCGGATACTTTTGTACTTTTACTCAAGTGATATTTTAATGGAGGACTTTCTACTTGTACTGGAGTAATAGTGTATTTAAGTACAAATACTTTTACTTGAGTATAACTTCTGAGTACTTTTACCACCTCTGCCTTTATCCTATGTAGATCGACACGGCAGGGATGCCCGGTATCTCCCCTACTCTTCTTGTTTGCTATCGAGCCGCTCGCTATGGCAATACGTAATTCCCCTGATGTTGCTGGTATTAAAATTGGAGGTACGGAACATCGTTTTTGTCTTTTTGCAGATGACGTAGTCTTGTTTTTAACTGATCTAGGGAGGTCTGTCCACGCTGTTGGCCAAATTCTGAAAGTTTTTGGTGAATTCTCAGGGTATAAATTTAACCACAAGAAAAGCTCCCTGTTAATGTTGAACAAAGATAACCCTGCAATACAGACTCAATTTACATGTACCTATGAACACTTCACTTACCTGGGAATTAGAATAAATCCTGACATAAAGAAAATTGTGCCCATAAATTATGACCCCTTGGTTAAATTATCGGACTCCTTAGAAAGATGGGGGGATGCCGATTTCTATGATAGGTCGCATTAATATTATTAAAATGTCCATCCTCCCAAAATTCCTATATCTTTTCCAGTCCATCCCCTTACACATTCCGGCCTTTTTCTCCTCCCTGAATAAATGCCTTACCAGATTTATATGGAATGGCAAGCGCCCCAGGCTGCGGCTCTCCCTTCTATATCTGCCCTATGACCGGGGGGAGGGGCTTAGATTGCCTAATGTAAAGATGTACTATTGGGCAGCTCAACTTTGTGCTGCCACTCATTATTTTTCCACCACTGATGCGCCATCTTGGGTACACATTATGAACAATACACTAAAGCTACCTTTGGCATATTATTTTTATGCAGCCGAAGTAAAACAATTATTGAAAAACACAAAAAATCCATTTCTCAAAAACACTATATCAATCTGGCACCAATTTGGGGAAATGACAGATTTAAACCAGGAAGGGCAGACAGGGGGTTTAGGATTTGGCTGAATAATGTATTGAATGGTATTGGGGACCTATATAGTGAAGTATTGATGTCTTTTGAACAATTGGTAGTTAAATATGGTTTGCCCAGATTAATTTTTTTAAGTACTTACAGGTGAGAAGTTTCATCACTACCCAACTATAGTCTACTGTGAAACCCCACTATCCACTATAGAGGACATAGCTGTTAACCATAATCAAAGTAGAGGCCTGCTTTCCAGGTTTTACAACATTTTACTGCTTTCCTCTAAAGAAAGTAGTCTTTCATATTTGCAAGCATGGAAAACTGTTTACAAATGGAAATGTTAGATGATGAATGGAACAACTCCTGTCGGTTGGCACAGACACAAACTATTAACACCAGGTTTAGATTGCTGCAGTACAAATGGTTATTTAGGACCTATATTACTCCTGTTAAACTTCACAATTTTAATTCTAACATACCTGATGTATGTGTAAAATGTGGGGTCGACAAGGGCACCCTTTTTCATTGTATGTGGCAGTGTCCAGAATTTTTTTTGGAAAGAGGTTACTACGTTTATTTATTGGATTTATTGGATTAAACTAATGTCTAGCAACCTGGCACTGAAGAAACTGACCTACATTGCGAGAGGAAAACTTGATGACTTTAAAGATATGTGGTTGCCTTTTCTGTGCCTCGTGAAATCAAGTGACATGTAAACTATATGTTTTGTTGATGGAGTGAGCATGGGATTAGAGTGGGAGGAGGCCTTGTCCTCGGGTTTTGTTTTTTGTTGTCTTTTTTGTAAATGTGCCCTTGAATGTTGGAAAATTTTAAAAAAACCTAATAAATAAAACAAATCACTCCCAATCCTCTGGATGTTTACTAAACTAAAAGTTGCAAATTCCAATTGACTTTTAAAAAAATGAAAACTTGTTCTGTATGCACTAAATAACAATATTACTTATATATTACTATCAGCCAATATTGAACTCCCTAGTCCTGAGAAAAAAAGCTTCTTCCCAGCAGCTCCCTACCTATTTGAAGACAAATCATATGTACAAAATGCTCTAGTCTGGATTTACTCCCAATCCTACCACAGTGACAAAACTCCTAAAGGTGGCAAATTAACTTCTAATGTCATCAGGCCAGGTCTCTCCTCATACATTTTTTTACCTAAATGCTGCCTTCGACACCATTGATGACTCCCTTCTTTTAGAGAGATTTGAAACCTATTTTCTTGACTGGTATAAATCTATCAGAAATATATCACTTTGTATATGTGAATGCTTTGTTGTTCTTCACGGCTCTGTTATGCACTTTTGTATGAACTATAAACAGTATACACAAATCAGCCATAACAATCTGACCGCTAATAGGTGAATAGCTCTTATAATGTCGTTACCATAGCACCTGTCAGTGATTGGGATATATAAGGCAGCAGGTGAACACAAAGTAAAAACCAAGGAAAATGGTCAAGAAGCTCAAAGGTTTGTTGCGTATTGGGGTGTGTGTCCGCAGACCAGTCAGGGTGCCTATGCTGACCCCATTGTGACGTCTGCCCAATAATAGGGGCTTCTGATCATCAAAACTGGAATACGGAGCAATGGAAGAAGGTGGTCTGGTCTGATGGACCACGTTTTCCTCTACCTGATGTGGATGGCCGGGTGCGTGTTTGTTGTTTAGAGAACACATGGCACCAGAATGCACTTCCATATTTCCAATGGGAAGAAGGCAAGCTGACGGAGGCAGTGTGATGCTTTGGACAATGTTGCTGGGAAACCTTGGGTCCAATCATTCATGTAGATGTTACTTTGACACGTACCACCTACCTAACAATTGTTGCAGACCATATACGCCCATTCATGGATAAGGTATTCCCTGAAGCCAGATATTATATATCACCAAATATGAATGCCAAAAAAGGGAGAAGTTAAATATAGAAAATAAATTGTCATGGGACCTCATGATTGTAGCTGTCCTAGGCAACGTATCACAATGCACCTACGCTGTTGTATCCCAAGTGTATATACTTGTCAATGCGTATTGACTGCAGGATGATCCCCGCAGTGGCTGGTGCAAATCATATCAGCCCTTTCCAAGTTGGTGGGAGGGATGCCTGTAGTAACATCTTGTGACAGACATATGAATACATAGCTAGGTATAATGACAGAAAGAAAAAACGAAAAGCGAAAAGGATTGAGTTGTGGAGGATGGCAGAAACAGGGCTAAAAAGCTGAGAGGCAGAGATAGAGGTGCACCCTGGGATCCCGGCAGGGTACATGATAAGATTTGGGAACGAGGTGAATCCTCTGTCTCTCCTTCACCTCTTACGTCTCTGCTCCTGCTCTGCCCATCACTATCCAATAGAAGGGCCCAGGGACTGGCTTTAATGCAGATGCCTGCTCCCTCTCCAAAAAGCCAGATTACCAGAGCCAAGAAAACTGTGTTGTGGAGTGAGGGGAGAACGATTCCATGCCCATGAATAGGCTTTCAAAATAGTCTTATCGGGACGCTGGCACCCCCCCCCCCCATTCCTCCAAAGAAATGTGGAAGTCCGGGTAGCGTTCTGAATAGCAGTCGATGTACGTCTTAGCCAAAAGTAGGGTACTATCCCTTACGGAAAAAAAGTATATTTAAGTATACTATAAGTATACTACAAAATGGATAGTACACTTTTAGTTTACTTTTGATATACTTTTAAGAAGTATGCTTAGAAAAAAGTATATTCAAGTATACTATAAGTATACTACAAAATGGGTAGTACACTTTTAGTTTACTTATGATATACTTTCAAAAAGTACATTTAGAAAATAGTTAACTTACTTGAACTTTTAAGTATACTACCAAATAGATTTTTTTTACACATTTCTTCTGGAGATGTACATTTTATTTTATTATACAGCAAAAACAGTCAAAATATTTTTAAAGTAGATTACAAGTATTTTTTTTAGATCCATCTTGTATATTCTAATTCTATGAAATATTATGCATTGCACATTATCTTTTTTGTTACTGAAGCTGCAATCATAATTACTGCCGAACATTTTGGAGCCCTATATTCAAATACTATACTAATAATAATCAATTGGAGTATTAATAAAAATGTCTATGAACTAATTCCGCCTTTGCTGTATGTATTGTGAGGAACATTTATAAGTCAGATATGAATAAAAGCCCCGGACAGACAGGACATATATTTGAACATATTTTACATGCATTAACTGAGAAAAATGACCAATGAAGCATCAGAAGAAACGGATGGAGGCGGAGCTGATGAGTGACGTCACTTCCTGTTACATGCGCGCGGGCAAAACTTCATATGTTTTACCAGAGATATTTCAGCATGTTTCAAGCGCCATAAACTACGCTTTAAACTCGAGCACCCAGGTGTAAGGATTCCAAAAAGGACCAAGTACAGATGGAATGAACAGGTGAGTTTGAGCTAGATTCTAACTTTATCTAGGCCTATATGAGATAACAGCTAACTAGCTACTTGGCTATATGGTTAATGCTAACATCAACATTAGCTAGATAGCTACTTACGTCTGAGCATGTAAGAAGACAAGACGTAACTAGCGCTTGTTAACAATAACTTATCTTTATCTTTTGTTTTTCAGGTAACTGGTAGCTACAGTTACTCATTAGGCAAGGTTGCTAGGTAGCTTGTCTGTTAGAGGCAGGGAACAAAAATCACCCTGTACTTTATCCTAATAAGCCATGTAGCCACTAGTTTGCTGATAACATTTTTTTTTCTTTGTAACACGCTGGATGTTTATACGATGTTGCATTTAACTGGCTATACTAGTATAAATTAAATGATGTACCTTACCCTTTCCCATTTCTTCAGGCTTCAGAGGAAGTTAATGTCAATGCAGAATACTCTGTATCTGATCCCAACAGCAAAGAGGGAGACATACCCAATCTCAGTAATGAAGAGGATGATGACATACACAACCCCAACAGCATGGAGGACAATGTACCCGATCCCAGCAGTGAAGAGGAAGACGTAACTGATCCCAGCAGTGAAGAGGAAGACGTACACAATCCGAACAGTGAATGGGGCGACAATTCATCTGCCTTGGTATGTTTCACTCAAGTGTGTATTTGGAATCCTAATTTAATATTGCGCAATTTCACAAATTAAAGGTTAAATATATTAATCATGTTTGCTTGTTGTCTTGTGTTTTTTTACAGGGCTTGCTAGGGAGAAATCTGAAGAAATAACAGTGCAAGATGTCCGGAGGATCTTGCGCAAGAAGTGCAACAATGAATGCTTCAAACAAGTAAAGGCAGAAAAGATGTGAGCATGCATTTCATGTACAAAAAAGAAGCATATTGTTAAATAAAATAACCATGTTTATTTTAACGTTTAGAGTTCAAAATAGTTCTACAATTTAAAAAATATATATGTATATATCAACATTTTAAGTGTTCATAGCTGGTTTATCCCCTTTAATGTAGCTTTGACAATATTATCTCATGAAAATATTTATGAAAATATTTATCTGTTTCGCAATAAATGTGTCTAAGTCACATTGTGTGTCTTGCCTCTCAGATTTATTTAGGTATTTTGAATATGTACTGTATTTCCTTTATTTTAAAGATGTTAATTACACTTGAAGACAAAAGTATATTTTAAAGTTTCAAGTGGAACTCCTACCAGACACATGGCACTGATTGTTAGAGTATTGTTTAAGGTTCACTTGACAAACATGACTTGTACAGTTATACTATGTGTTTAAATCTAATAGTAAATCATAGTAAATTGACATTTATTAGGTTTACTTCTTGAAGTACTTACATGAGTTGAAAGTGCACTTGACAGTATTCAAAAGTACTTCAAGAAGTGTACTTCATGAACTGAAAGTGCACTACACAGGTTACTTTTAAGTATACAAAAGTATACTTTTAAGTACTTTAAGAAGTCTACTTCATAAACTAAAAGTACACTACACGGGTTACTTTAAAGTATACAAAAGTATACTTTTAAGTACTTTAAGAAGTCTACTTCATAAACTAAAAGTACACTACACGGGTTACTTTAAAGTATTTAAGTACTTAAAATAAACTATAAGTGTACTCTAAAGTGTACAATTTAGTATAATTTAACAAATAAACTAAAAAGTGGGCCAATTTAGTCTACTTAGTATAAAAATAGTATATAAATAAGTACACTTCTAGTATACTAAGTACCTTAATAATAGTATACTTTTTAAACTTAAGTATACTCACAAAAATAAACTTAAAGTATACTTTTTTTTCGTAAGGGATATTAAGATGAAGCAAACATTAAAAAGAACTCCAAGACGAAAATCTTACATCCACTTATTTTAGATAGGACGCATAAGTGCCGACTTTTGCCTCCTGACTGGAGGGCTTTGGGCTTCGGAGCCCAAAAGGAGCAGATGACCCCATCAGAGCATTATGCCCTACTGCCAACATGTTACATACTGGACCACTACAGTGCAAATTCCTGTTTCCCTCAAATCATCCCCATGGTTGTTTAGAATAGATGTGCTGGGGGCTTCTGCAATGTGAATTTCTATAAAAAATGTATGATTACTGTATGAGACTCTTTATCTTCTTGCCCTCATAGTGTTGCCAGATGGAGCTACCATTTTGGCTATTTTTAATGAAATTGAGGGCTGTATATTTTTAGATATGATTTAAAGCAAAAATAGAATTGGGCAGGCTTTATGTAGAGTGAGTGGGTTTTCTTCTGTGATTGGGAAGTAAATGTCAGTCAAATCTGACAATGCTGTCCCCTCTGAGGGACCCAGAGCACTTCTGGTATGCCAGAACCAGGATTCAAACACTTGGCAAAGGTGTACAGAGACTCCGTGACTTAGGCCACTGCACCACATGGGGACCAGACATACAAAGAATTTGAATGGTGTTGAACAAAAAACAAGTAAAACATGGATCCTGTGGACATTTCCTTGTGTGTGTGATTGTGTCTGGAAGTATGTGTGCACATTAAAGTCTAAAACACACAACTTGCAGTGAAGTTTATACTTGCTGGAGCTCCAACGCATGGGAGTGAATGAATGAGAACAGATGGTAGGCAAGCCTTAATGCTTGGGCTCAATATTAATATTGATTGCTAACTTTATACATGTTCTGAACTTGACCCAATAGTCTAAACAGGCTGGATATTAAGAAAATACATGGTTTTATTATATCTTTGAAAATATCCAAACGTTCTTCATAAACAGCTTGTATTTCTAGGTTTTTCGAAGTGGGTTCACTTAAACAAAAATAGCCTTCAATTACATACTAGACACTCACGTGCGCACAAACCCGAACACAGCATGTGTTCTATGCAAATATATGGCAATGAAAATAAATAATTGGCAGATAGATTTAGAAATGAGCTCAGGGAAGCCAAAATACATAATTACGGAGTTGTCAGAAGCTAAAATAGTGAGATTGTGATGCATGATAATCACTGTGGCGGATCCACATATGCCATCATATTCCTCATTCTATTCTGTTATTACATATCCAGCCTTTATATGCCTCATTATATACTGTTATTACATATCCAGCCCTAATATGCCTCATTCTATTCTGTTATTACATATCCAGCCCTTATATGCCTCATTATATACTGTTATGACATATCCAGCCCTAATATGCCTCATTCTATTCTGTTATTACATATCCAGCCCTAATGTGCCTCATTATATTCTGTTATTACATATCCAGCCCTAATATGCCTCATTCTATTCTGTTATTACATATCCAGCCCTTATATGCCTCATTATATACTGTTATTACATATCCAGCCCTAATATGCCTCATTCTATTCTGTTATTACATATCCAGCCCTTATATGCCTCATTATATACTGTTATTATATATCCAGCCCTAATATGCCTCATTCTATTCTGTTATTACATATCCAGCCCTTATATGCCTCAATATATACTGTTATTACATATCCAGCCCTAATATGCCTCATTCTATTCTGTTATTACATATCAAGCCCTTATATGCCTCATTATATACTGTTATTACATATCCAGCCCTAATATGCCTCATTCTATTCTGTTATTACATATCCAGCCCTTATATGCCTCATTATATACTGTTATGACATATCCAGCCCTAATATTCCTCATTCTATTCTGTTATTACATATCCAGCCCTTATATGCCTCATTATATACTGTTATTACATATCCGGCCCTAATATGCCTCATTCTATTCTGTTATTACATATCCAGCCCTAATATGTCTCATTCTATTCTGTTATTACATACCCAGCCCTAATGTGCCTCATTATATTATGTTATTACATATCCAGCCCTAATATGCCTCATTCTATTATGTTATTACATATCCAATAATGAGACAGTAGTCTATCCCTTCTGGTGATTTTGGCTCTTCATGTTTTCTCACCTTGACTGTGATATTAAAAGTAAGTTGAACAAATATCGATGTGTGGCAGTTGGTGGCCCTGTTTAGGGTTTTCCAACCCTCGAGCATGGGACCGGTACAGGGCTACAGAATTTGCTTCAGTGCAACTAGGCCTCAGGCCATTTATGTGTTATTATCCCTCAAGCATCGGACCGGTACAGGGCTACAAAATTTGAATAAAACAAAAAGGGCTTGAAACATGTCACTTTATATGTAATGAATCTAGAATACAGGTGCTGGTCATATAATTAGAATGTTATCAAAAAGTTGATTTAATTCAGTAATTCCATTCAAAAAGTGAAACTTGGTTATTATATTCATTCATTACACACAGACTGGTATATTTCAAATGATTATTTCATTTAATTTTGATGATTAAAACTGACAACTAATGAAAATTCCAAATTCAGTATCTCAAAAAATTTGAAGACCAATACAAAAAAAGGAGTTTTAGAAATGGTGGCCAACTGAAAAGTATGAACATGAAATGTATGAGCATGTACAGCACTCAATACTTAGTTGGGGCTCCTTTTACCTGAATTACTGTGGCACTGCTCAGGTGTTATGAGAGCCCAGGTTGCTCTGATAGTGGCCTTCAGCTCTTCTGCATTGTTGGGTCTGGCGTATCGCATCTTCCTCTTCACAATACCCCATAGATTTTCTATAGCGTTAAGGTCGGGCGAGTTTTCTGGCCAATTAAGAACACGGATACCATGGTCCTTAAACCAGATACTGGTAGCTTTGGCACTTTGTGCCAAAGCTAATGAAATCTGCATTAAGTTGGTCAGCAGCAGGAAGCATGAAGTGCTCTAAAACCTCCTGGTAAGACGGCTGCGTTGACCTTGGAACTCAGAAAACACAGTGGACCAACACCAGCAGATGACATGGCACCCCAAACCATCACTGACTGTGGAAACTTTACACTGGACTTCAAGCAATGTGGATTCTGTGCCTCTCCTCTTTTCCTCCAGACTCATTGATCTTGATTTCCAAAGGAAATGCAACATTTACTTTCATCAGAGAACATAACTTTGGACCACTCAGCAGCAGTCCAGTCCTTTTTGTCTTTAGCCAGGCGAGACGCTTCTGACGGTGTGTCTTGTTCAAGAGTGGCTTGACACAAGGAATGCGACAGCTGAAACCCATGTCTTGCATATATCTGTGCGTGGTGGTTCTTGAAGCATTGACTCCAGCTGCAGTCCAGTCTTTATGAATCTCCCACACATTTTTGAATGGGTTTTGTTTCACAATCCTCTCCAGAGTGCGGTTATCCCTATTGCTTGTACACTTTTTTCTACCACATCTTTTCCTTCCCTTCGCCTCTCTATTAATGTGCTTGGACACAGAGCTCTGTGAACAGCCAGCCTCTTTAGCAATGATCTTTTGTGTCTTGCCCTCCTTGTGCAAGGTGTCAATGGTCGTCTTTTGGACAGCTGTCAAGTCAGCAGTCTTCCCCATGATTGTGTAGCCTACAGAACTAGACTGAGAGACCATTTAAAGGCCTTTGCAGGTGTTTTGAGGTAATTAGCTGATTAGAGTGTGGCACCAGGTGTCTTCAATATTTAACCTTTTCACAATATTCTAATTTTCTGAGATACTGATTTTGGGGTTTTCATCAGTTGTCAGAAATAAATCTACTTTTTGATGATATTCAAATTATATGACCAGCACCTGTATATAGGTGTCACTTTTAGAATGAAAAATCTTTTTAAACAATATTCTGAAATTTTTGAAGATGCATCTTTTTATGTCTGTGTCATGAATGAGACAGTTCAAACAGACTAGAATAAGTTATCAGTGCGGTGCATATTTCCTGTTAATTAATTTTTGAACATTTGCACAGTTCATCGACAGCTGCCTACAATGTCAATGTAAATATTCTGACATGTTCCATTAGCCTTGGTAAGTAATATGGTGTTAAGCTCTACCGCACTGATTTCATATTTCGAATTAGGGATGACTAATTGCGCCCCATGTCTACTGAAAACCAGTGAGGCTACAACTATATGAATAATGCATAACCCCCATTACACTGGTGAATTTGCAATAAATTGGGCAGGAAATGGTTATGGTAACAATACCATTGCAAAATATGTCACTTCAAATGCAATTTGTGATTATTGTGAATACGTTTGCTACAATTAGAGGAACTTCTTAAATCTATTCCTGTGATCAAAGCATACAATGTAATCTTACAAAGATTGTGACGTTCATCTTTTTTTCCAGGATGGCGTAACCGTGCAGATCTTTGTTTAGTTTTTTTTCTGAACATTTACAGCCTGCTACCTAGAACGGATCCGACAGCTAGCTAACTAACTAACTACGGCCAACCCGCTGGATAGCCTTCTACCCCTGCTATAGAATAGAATAGACCAATATTGTCAGTTGTACAACTGAATGCCTTCAACTGAAATGGATTTTACCTGATTTGACTTCCACGTCACGGCGCCCGGGTTTTAGGGTTAACTGTCTTGCTCAAGGACAGAACGACGCGGTTTTCACCTGGGTGGTGGGGGGATTAGAGCCAGGGACCTTCCAAGCCCTAGTCCCTAACCACTAGGCCACCTTGACGCCCTATCATTGGCTAGCAGGCGCTGCCCCATCAACACAGTGACTACAGGACTGTTCTACTGCTCCACCAGACTACTATATGGGTCCACCAGACTTTCAGTGGACATTTGACTCGTATACACTACCGAAACGTCACAGCTAGCTAGAGGCAACTTTATAGCGGCTTGGTACTACACCCCAGCTAGCCTACATAGCATGCTATCTGAGGACAACAACTTCCACGGTACAGTGTATGCTCAGTCCCAACTTCGATCACTGTCTTTGGTCAGTCCTAGCCATTACCTGTGTCTGTCCTGTCACACCAACTCCACAAAGTACTGGGACACTGTTAAATCTTTGGAGAACAAGATCCTTCCAGCTTCCTGCAAGTCTGAAATTAGGTAATACTTTCACTACCAATAAGACCATGATAATACAGAACTTTAATAAGCATTTTGCTGTAGCCGGCCATGCTTTTCAAGTGAATACCCGCCCCCAAGCTAACTGCTCTACAACCCCATTAGTCCCTCCCCACGCTTCTCCTTTACCCCAATCCAGACAGCAGATGTACTGAAAGAGTTGCAAAAGCTGGACCCGTATAAATCAGCTAGGCTGGATAATCTGGACTCTTCGATTCCAAAATGATCTACTAATATTATTTCTGAATCCAATTCTCATTCGTTTTTTTCAAATTCAATTGAAAGTTCAAAATCGAACTATTAAAAAACAATTTTTTATTTTGTTTTTGTTTATAAATCTGATACTAAAACACAAATAACGCCTACTTTTTACAACTTCTGATTTCATGTTGAGATCAAAAATAGAAAATGAAAAAACAGCCCTCCGCCCGAACTTGATTTTTATTTTGCATTTGCTCGACTTGTGTGACCAGGAAATCACTGTCCCTGTCCGGTTAGCTAGCTAGAGAGTGGGTACGAGTAGACAGTTAGACACTAGACAGATAGTAGGATAGCATTACAATCAATATTCAAGATTATTTACTTTTTGTTCAGAGGAACAAAACACTTGTCTTTGAAGAAAGACAACATGACGATGGATAAAATTGGCAGAATTTTCCAGAATTGTAGTTTTGTTTCTTTCCTTTTCCCTCGCATTAAATTTTAGTGCATGGCCACAGTCTCTACATTACGGATGATATCAATGTAGCTATATTTCCTGAGTTTGCAGAGAACTACCTTTCACTTCTCATACTGTTTGTATTAACCAGGGTATAACACCAATGTTAACCCTTGTGTCAACCCGAAAATAACACAACATTTAAAAGTATGTTATACGATTATATTAAACTATTATATTATTGAGCTGTATATTATACTGTATAATAGTATAATAGGAAACAATTTAAAATCAGTAAAATAAATCTTTGTTTTCTTATCAATATTCAGGACCATTTTCATTGCTGAAGTTGCGGATGGCAAATTGGAGACAAGCAAAACAGTGCGTTTTTCAGAATTTGCGGTTTTAGTTACTGGCATCATCAGTAAAGTCAATGATTCTTTAGAATAAGAGGGCCAACAAATCCTCACTGACGGCCAGGGAAACAAAATCCTGGACACTGAAGGAACCAGAGGTATGTCTCATGACTCCCTGGCCGTGATGTCTGTCTGTGTGGTGTTTGTCTGTTTTTGCTCTGTTATGTCTTTCTGTCTCCCTCTGTTGGCGGTTACCTGTTGGAGCTGCTGAGGATCACACACACCTGTTTGCCATCAGCCATCAGCACTCCTATAAGAGAGGGAACCAGACTTCCAGTTCTCGCCGGATTGTTTGGTCATTTTCGTATGTCGGCCTCACTATCAATCCGCCAATTACCTGGATTGATAGTAACTTGATTGTTCTGTTCACTTCCTCAGGATTCCTTCTCCGTTTGATCACCTTGGGTTTCTTTTGGATCGTATCTTCACACTCACCTGGAGCACCTTTTGGGAGATATCATCTGGAAGTCTGGATCGCCACTACAAGACATTACACCCTGCACATGTTCATGGACTGCCTTTTCTTTTCCCACATTGTCACCAATAAATTATTGTTTGCTCAACTCCTGTTTGTTGTCCGGTCTGCGTTTGGGTCCCCATCCAGAAAAACCCGTGACATATAGTGGTACACTTCGTGTTGTTTATATGATAGCTTTAGGAATCGTATACTTCTTACGTATGCTTCAAATGCACTTATTAGGAGTTATTGCCCAGTGGTTTCTGGAAACCTTAAGGTTTCAACATTACGTCACCCTTACACCCTTCTGGTTTGAATCTCCTTACAAATCACGCAATTTAAACAATTAATCAACTGTTTATTACCGGATCAGCTTTTTGGAAACAAAATGCAAGGAAAATATTTGCTGTGCAGGAAGAACACTTCTTGGAGTTACAAGCAGTGTTGGGGTAGTTACTCAAAAAAAGTAATTAGTAATGTGATTACTTTACTAGTTACTGCATTTGAAAAGTAACTTCACTACTTATTACTTTACTTTCCCGTTTATTAATTTACCATGAAGATGCATGGAAAAACATAATAGCCATATCATCACTTAGCCTTCTGCATAATGTTTGTATGAATGTATACAAAATGGCATGTGAAACCATATGAAAGAACAATATCCCTGTCTGCACAAAAATATGCCTCTGTAAAGAAGCCTGTTCTATTTCACTAGCTATGACATCGTAAGTGTGTCTTCCTCTCACCCTCTTGCAGGCAAGAGCAGCCTTCACGCGTTTAAAACTAATGCTGTTTATCCAGTGCACCGTCATTCCTAAATAACTTTTGTTGTTCGCAGACCAAATGTCCGCGGTGGTAGACACATGATCCATGGACTCAAAAGTTATTTTGAGCTCCGATTCCATGTCGGAAATATAACTGCAAGCAGCAATACGGGGCCAAGCCCTGCAAGGCACAGCAAGCAGGCCAAGTATGGTGCAGAGCCAGCACATCAAGTAAAGCAGCGCACCAAGCATGTAAGCACCAAGAGCAGTGCAGAGCCGCAAGAACAAAAACAGCACAAATTGAATATACATGTAAATGAAGCACAGCAAGCATTGAAGCACCAACAGCAGTGCAGAGCCGGAAGAAATTGAAATGACAACTTTACACACAATTTTGAAGTTGTCCCACATGGGACTTGAACCCACAACCAGAATGGTTCGGGATTCGAGATGCTTGGTTTAGCCGATTAGCCGATTGCATTCTTGGGAACGGAAGCAAAAATCAAAAATCTGTTCAGTCATATTTGTGCGGCTCGGTCCAAAGAACATCTGATCAAATTTTTGACATAATTAAGCAAGATTTGAAGGAGGAGTAGTGAAAAAACTGTTTACCATTTGCTTCAATATGGTGGACAGTCACATTGTTTGAAAATGACAAACGAGATATCGTTGGAATTGGTATAAGCCAAGGAAAATAATGACAAAGAAATCCATTTTGAACTATATTTGCAAAAGTTATAAGCGTTTTTAACAAACACCTTATACCTTTGGAACACTAGGTGGCGCTGTGTTCAAACTTCTCAGGTACTTGAACGCCATGCAAATGATGATCCATACCAAATTTGGTGAAGAAATTTCAAATAGTTTAAAAGATATTGCAAATTATGACAAAATTAAAAATGGGGGACACGTGGTACATCCCATCATGGCAAATTCGATATCCACAGATCCGGCATGACGCAAGGAATCCATAGATACCACCATTATGATTTTCTGACAAACTGTTCAAAAGTTATGGAACCTCAGAACATGCTTCTGATGAAGTGTACCAATTTTCGTTTCGATTGATCAAACTTTGGCCGAGATACAGCCTCTTAGCCAATTTTGGGTGGACCTTGTTAAGTTTGCGACACCATAACTTTTTAACAATAATGAATAAAAAAATCTGTTCAGTCATTTCTATGCGGCTCAGTCCGAAGATCATTTCAGCACATGTTTGGACTAAATTGGACAAAATTTGAAGGAGGAGAAGCAAAAAAACTGAATACTGTGCTTTTCAAAATGGCCACTACAGTAATGGGCGCGGTCTTAATGTAAGGTATTAGTTGTGATCAGAATGATGAGAGGAATCAAATGTACTAAGTTGAATGTCTCTAGATCAAAGGGTTCAAAAGTTATAACCATGTCAATGTTGAATATTTGAACTGGTGGTGGCGCTATAGAGTTGGTTCTGGAGACTCAAAATTTGGTCCAATTGCTATTCATGACCATCACTAGAAGTCTGCCAAATTTCATCATTTTCCTATGTACGGTTCATAGGGCTGCCATAGACTTCCACTGGGAATAATAATAATAATAATAAAACTAACGGATACAATAGCCCTTTCGGGGCTTGGCCCCTAATAACACTTGTCCAGGTAAAGGGAAAATGTTTTCCTATCGGACGTTGCGTTGCGAGTCGCGGGCAAGCGCACACACACACACACAGGCAGCATGCACGCACCACATAAACAGATCATAACTTAACACATAGTCAAACACGGCTTGGGTAACGCAGGAACGCGCGTTCCTATAGTCTAGTAAAGAAGTGTAGTTACCGATAATTTTAGTGTAATGCGTTACTTTACTTCGTTACCAAAAAAGTAATATTGTTACTGTAATCCGTTACTTTGTAACTCGTTACCCCCAACTGGTTACAAGCAAGTAAAAAGAGGAAACTTAGGTACTTAAATCTAAGCTATTTAGCAGAACTACGGCATTAGGACAGAACGACATTTGGCCCAGTTGGGACCCAAACTGGCCGTCTGACTCCCTAACCGCCGAGCCACCAGAATCCCCTTCTAAACAGCAATTGCTTTTTTGAACATTATTTTGTTTTCATATTTGTATGTTCTCTGAAATTGGTAGTTGTGGAGTAACTTTTATCTGTAGGATGTTTTGCACAAATAGGCTCCATTACAAAGAAAATTTTTGTTCCAAAGACTTTAGAAACTCATAAACAACATTGACTTGACTGATTCCCAACCTTATTTGAACTCTAAAAAGAATACTGTTGAGAGCAAGTAGGATATAAATTGTATATTGTACTTGTTATTCAGTCGACGAGACAGTACTGGCCTCAATGACGTTTTGGTTGGAATTGAAGAGGTGGTCCTGGCAGCCCGGGGACTACAAGAAGTGTCTACTGCAATGAAGGAGCTGATACATTTGGCAAATTCCAACTTCAGAACAACCCTGTCCCTGACTGAGGCCCAAGCAGCAGCTGTTAGAGATGCCTTTGCCTGTATTGTCTGCAAAAGTAATTCATGTTTTTTTAAATATTTTTTTAAAAACCTGTATTATCCATAACACAAAATTTGTTGAAAATACAAAAACGTTGCAATGATTGACAATCGCTGATCATTTTTAGAAGGATGAAAAATATCAGATCAGGTACAACAAAAATTATAAATAAACTGTGTCTGGTCTCTCGGATGCATTGGATGCACTGAAAACCCTACTCTGGGAGTAATACTGTACAATATGCAGGCATGCACAATTGCATAGTTTTGAGTTCACGGTGTTCTATTTTTCCATATATAATATTTCAAGTATTCAGGTAAACACTCTTTGATGTGCATATGTTTAATTTTTTACTCGTGTTTTTATGCTGTGAAAGCATAGAGTACAAGCTCATGCACTATTCTATGTTTTCTTTTTTGAATATGGAAACACTCCTGGAGAAATGTTGTACATTTAGTATGCACAATAGCATTGTTTTGTTCTTTGTGTTTTCTATGATTAACATTTATTTAAGCTAAAAAGTTCAATACAAAAGAGTTTAAAGCAATATGTTTATTTGCCAAATTATTTAACTGACTATTTGGGGGCACAGTGGCAGCTATCTAAGATTTTTAGGTTTAAGAGCAGGGTTATCCAGGTGCTCTCTGCCAAAGTTAAGATGGTTTGGTAAGTTGTGTAGTTTGAGGTAAAAACTAATTGTGTAAGAGGTTGACAATCTTTCTAGCAGCACTGAAGCAGAGCACATAATCTATTTACGTAGCTACTCAACATCACAGATTGGATAAAAAAAAAGCATTTCAGTACTTTTTCCAGACAGATGGTATGAAAATACAACTGCAGAAAATGTAATAGTAGACTATAGATTAGTTTCTTAACGCTTGTGTTATCCTTGGGTCAACATGACCTGACTTTATTATGGTAAACACAACACCAAGTTAACCAAGGAAAATTAATTCCCAATTATTATGCTTTCAGTCCTATTTTTCTGGTACCATATATTAGTTGTATTGATTGTCAGTATTACAATCTCACCCTTTTTGATGTTGTTTGGAGGTATGGTGGCCTGCTGAGGTTGTGTCTGTGACTTCAGAGCATCTCTTGCATGTACAGGCACATGTAAAACTCCCTGCCGTGGTCGACCCTGAGTTGGTCCCACAATCCATAGTTAACCACTGCTGATCTGGAATAGAATAATGTGTACATATGCAAATGGCTGCACTGAACTTAACTGATCCAATAAGAAAAAGGCATTACATCCAATGAAAAGAGAACGCATTTACTAGGGATGCACCATATTCGTTTTTGGCCGATATCCGATATGCCGATAATTTTAAACTCGTTTTGACCGATACCGATGCCGATACCGATATAGTTGTAGAAGAATAAATTACATTTTATTTTTAAGTTCAAACGTCAGTCCTTACGAGTAGAATAAATAAAAAAAACATTTTCAAATAATTTACGTAATTCACGTAGCACGACATGCTAATGCCTAAACATATTATCAAATGCGAATGCATTTGCAACTGCTGTGTGAGAACCGGAGCACTTCGGTGAGTGTAGTCTATCTACTGGGCAGTGGGGCTTAACATGCTAACAGGACTGGTAAAGCTAATGTGACTTGTCGACACACTCTGGAGTTCAAGCCCGAACCCAGAGTACCCCCCCCCGCATGTAAGTGGTTAGGACTAGAATTTGAGCGGAGAAGGGGTGGTGGGGGGATGCTGCGAACTGTCAGCGGATCGAGGTAAGACTGCTGAGTCTATATGTACCCTCTAGCCGTTGATTGCTGAGTGCTTCCACCTGGAATTAATTGCCTGAAAGTCCCGAACTTTGTTAATAAACCTCATATCTCGCGAATTAACGTATGTTCGCGCGATATAACAGGACGTCGTTTCTATAAACAGAACCACAAAACCAACAACAGTTTCGATCCAGAGGAGTCGAGGGGATACAACTTTGTGCTATATATATATAGCCTATTCAACTTCAAATTACACCTATTTATTTAGGGCTTCTTTTTTATTGTATTTGGAAAGTAGTAGACTGTGTAAATAAAGTTAACTATTCTACTTGTTTGCATGTCTCCGCTCATTATGACGTTTTGAAGGTGTAGTGCAGGAAAATATGACATGCCGAGCACGAGATCTCGCAAATTAACGTATGTTCGCGCGATATAGCGATTAATTGCTGCGGAGCTCTGCGTCCTCCGGCAAAAATAGAAACTGTGCGGATCAGATCCGAAGGGCTGCGCCTGGCAGAACTGGGACACAGTCGTTCCGCAGCTGTTACGCAGTCGGTGGAAACCGACACATTGACTTTAATGGAAACCGAATGACTCCGCCGACGTTTCGGAGCAGTTTCACAGCCGTTCCGCATCCAGTGGAAATTGGGGGTTAGTCGTTAAGCTGTTTTACCTTTGGGATGTTCGCTGCTGTATTTTCTAGCTTTGTCACTGAAGTATAGAGGCTGCTAATGGGTTTTTGCGGTCGTTTTTTCCTTCTTACTTTTAATAAAGTCTTGGTTCTGCTCGGGATGACGGCTCTTAAGATGCGTAATCATATTTGTAGTGTTGAACGAGTGTTGTTTTACGCCTCCTCGCATCACTTGTGCTTTACAACTACTGCAAATAGCAAGTTTGCAGAGTTGTTAAAAGTACCTGATAATGATACTTAAGTGGAAGTGACAATACCTTGCTAAAAACCTACTTGAGTAAAAGTAAAAAGTCACCTGCTGTATTTCTACTTGAGTAAAAGTACTAAAGTATCTGATTTAGAAAGTACTCAAGTACCAAAAGTACAAGTAATAATAAAGTTGCAACAATATTTCATTCGTTAGTTTGAGTTTTTTAATCTAAATTGTTTTCAGAACTCTCCTATTCACGTTTCAAATGGAATAGAACAAAATGGACAGAGAAAATGAAATACTAACTGTACCAATAATCTCTCCTACATTCTCTTCTCCCTCATCTCTCCTACCTATGTCTCCCTCATCACGTGCTCCTCCACAATCTCCACTCCTCCAAACCTTTCCTATCTCTACTCCTTTAGACCTGCATCTCTGTTTTCCTCTCACACCCAATAGGGACCCTAACTCTAAACAAATAATAAATAAACAGAACCCAAAGGTAGTCTCTGTCCTTTAGTTTGAATCACTGTGAGCTTGCTTTAGACATTTGAGAGGAGACTTATGAGACTCGCGACTGGACAATTAGCTGCATGCTGCTATTTCATTGGTGCTGTGCAGCAATACATATTGCAAAATATGTCAAAAGTAAATTATATTTTGTATTAAAATGCAATTGATTTCATAAATAATTGACTGCTATTTGTTAAAAGTAATGGAGGTGTTTGTGAAATATAGTGGAGTAGAAGTATACATTTTCTTTCTTAAATGTAGTAAAATAAAAGTAAAAGTCGGCAGAAAAATGTATACTCAAGTAAAGTACAGATACAAAAAAAGTACTTTAGTAAAGTAACGAAGTAAAAATACTTTGTTACTTTACACCTCTGCAAGTTTGTTATCTGTTTTACAGATCTCTATATACCTCCACACAGCCGACATGTAGGAAGTTTAAGTTTAAAAGACAGAAATAAAATGTGAAAACCTAATTAAATACATAGCTCATATATTGATCCAATCACAGCCCTCTCCAGTTCTGTGTCCATGTCTTTTCGCCTGAGGTTGTGCTGAACATAGATTCTTCTAACACTCATTTCTGAGCATCACTGTACCCATTTGCTGCATCGCGGTGGAATACTCGACATGGGACTTCCCAGCTAGCAAAAAGTTGTCTATTAGACGTTGAATAGACGTAAACCTTCAACATTTAATTACGGTCCACTGAAGGTTGAAAATGAAAATTGAAAAGACGTCAAATTTGTCCTACTTTTCAACATTGAAAACAGGTCGATCTTTAACGTTTACTAAATGCCGATTGTCAATTCTCAAGTCCAGATTAACATGCCAAATAACATTTTATATTAACATATAAATGAAACAAAGCTTTAAAGGGTTAGCTTAGAATAACTTTATTAAAACAGCACATTTTAAATAGTGCAATAAGGTCCAGTAACCAACACAGATTTCACATAGAGTCAGTGCAATAAACATAGGTCGGTCCAGTAACCAACACAGATTTCACATTAGAGTCCTTGCAATAAACATAGGTCGGTCCAGTAACCCACACAGATTTCACATTAGAGTCCTTGCAATAAACATAGATCGGTTCAGTAACCAACACAGATTTCACATTAGAGTCCTTGCAATAAACATAGGTCGGTTCAGTAACCAACACAGATTTCACATTCCAAGAGTCAACACAAAACACAACTAAGAAAGAACATGTACACTACAAATGTTGACACAAATGTTTGCGACCTCCAGCTCTCCCTGGAGCAGGGGCCTGTACCATGATGGTAGTTGAACAAACTCAGGGTTCCAGGATTGGTTCAGAATTGACTAAATCAAACCGACGCAATCAGGCTTTATTGGTACCATGAAGCAGCTCATCAACTTACTTTGTCAACCCAGGCTTTGATCCTTAAACTCTGATTACTCCGCGCGAGCGTGCACATAAAAGAGTAACGTCGGCACCGAACAACCAATCACGTTCGATATGGATAGGGCGAGAGCAATATTAATATTAATTAATTCCTAGGTGACGTAATTAATATATATATATAATGTGTGTAAAATGTGAAGCCATTGCAATTGAGAACAGAAGCTAGGAATTAATTACGTCACCTATATGTGTCTTTGCTCACCGCTGATTGGTCCAACTTCTGACTTAGATCTCGAATGCAGAACATAGGCTGCCCCGGAGCAGGTTAGCCGTGCAGCGTCAGATACCATGGCAACGAATACCGATTGAAGCCGAGCTACTTACATGGTACCTAAAACCCAGGGTTTGGGGAAACTTAACTGAAACATAGCTGGCTAGCCACCAAAACCAGCTTCATGGTACAGGCCCCAGGTTTAAGGGTCTCAGCTATGACGACGAACGACGAAACCTGCCGCCAGAGGGCAGTGGAGCTACGCAAGAAGGAGTTATCACAATTAGATATATACAGGTGCTTCTCAAATTATAATGTCATGAAAAAGTTAATTTCAGGAATTCAACTTAACAAGTGAAACTAATATATTATATAGACTCATTACATAGTTTAGTTTGATCGTGTAACTGTTTGACCATGAGTGTTTTTCATTGTACCCTGATGAAGACAGCGTTCCTGTCGAAACGTTGGTATTAAATATTATATGCATTGGAGTTTAGAGTGTGCGGCTTTTTCTTATAATTTTGTTTCATTCTGTACCCTTTAGCCACCACCTTTTCTACTAAGGTGTGCATTGCTTCTAACTTTTTTTATTTAACAGTTACTTGACAGTGCTGTTTCATTCGTCTAATAAACTGACCTGTGAGTAGTAATTCAGCACTTCCGTGAATTTCGGTAGAATTGTCAATATTCCTTTATATTCGCGGGACTCTATTTGCGTGTACAGCTGAAAATTGTCTCTTAGCACTCGTGACCTGCATCATATCACAGTCATGATAAAAAACATCTATGTATTCAATCATCCATAAACATCATTAGATTTGTCGGTGATGACAGTTGACGACAAGCTCCATAATTCTTAACTAATTTTGCATCATCAAACTTGCGCCTTTGTTATTGTAAGAGGTTAGCAACCCCTAGCAGCAACTTTTTTTTTACATATTGGACCATTAAGTTGAATTCCTAAAATGTCTTGACTTTTCCACTATTCTAATTTGAGAAGCACCTGTATAAACATGAAAAATTCAGTTACCTTTTACCACAGAGTAAAAAACGGTATCCTGGAAGACTTTTTTCTCACTTCGGCCCCACCCCTTCATGTTGAAAGCTGCCATAAGGCTGTTGGTGAAAAGCCTGAGAAAACATGCCGAAAATCATATAGTGAGGTCAATGCCTACATTCTACAAATATTCCTTTATGCTTGCATTATTCCTAATGAATCATCTCTTTCTGCATTTTTGCTTTTCTATGTGCTAAGAGGAGGGCAAACAGAGCATGTAATGAGTAAAAATGTAACTGCATAATTACATTCTATATTCTGAGCATGTGAGCATGTTGTTTAATACCTGTCCATTACTTTAGTCTTCATTGTTCCTCCCTCCCACCTTTGAGAGCTGGGACACCTGTACATGACACATGAAAAGTCACTCAATACATTATGAATAAACCAATGGTGTTGGTAATCTACTGATTGTTGCCAGACTGAACTTAAATGGGAACTAGTCATGTTGACTCATCCATACAATAACACATTCTATAAAGCTGTGTGCATGTTAACAGATGCTGCTAAAAGCATATTTTTTGCACAATATAGATCATTTAGACTTTTTGGAGAGTTGGAGGTCTAGTCTTATTGACACAGTTTAGTCCAATTTCTGTAGAAATCATACCCTTTGTTCCCGGTTTGGACCCGGTTGCGGTCCTTGAGACGTGCCTATGAAGGTAAAACAGCGACATAAGTTTTTTTCTTGTAATTGTTTTTTTTCTTTTGAAACTCGTTTTGTACAAAAGTTTTTCTTTCTTGTAATTCGTTTTTTTCTTTTGAAACTCGTTTTGTACAAAAGTTTTTCTTTCTTGTAACAGGTTTCGTACAAAAACCAACGCGCAGAGTTTTGTCACTAATATTCCACCAGCACTGTGACAAAAGTTTTTCTTTCTTGTAAATCAGTCTGTGCCCAAACGTTTCACTGCGTTTCCAAACAGAAACCCCAAACGTATTCTGACCAATGAACGGATAGCTATCTTAGCGTGGCCCTTTGAACTTCAACCAATCGTTTGAAATGAATTAATCTGGATATCTACCTCGATATAGCATAACTAAGTTACAAAATAATCACAAACAGTTAAACCTTAATGGCTAATTAATATCCGCATTTGGGTAATTTATTAGCTAACTGTCCATCGGTGTGGTGTGGCTGTGGACATAAGAAGAGTGGACACTCGTGGTATCCGAATGTCTAGCTAGCTAGCAGCTAGCAGCTACAGTAATTACGTTTACAATAAAAAAGTCAGGTTTGATTGAAATAAGGTAAACGTTTATAACGTTACACTTATTTTGCTATCATATCTAATTATTTTGTCATAACTACTTACTTTACACAGCTGCTATGGCGGTTGGCTTGATGATGGGTGGAAAAATACAGCAGATTCGCGCCACATTCACGTGCCTCTTTGCTTCTTCTACTTACGGTTTTATGGCGGTTGGCAACTATCTTTAATGGTGCATTACCGCCACATGGTGGGGTGGAGGAATTATTTCCATGTATGAATCTTTATTGCACCTCAATCGCAGTTGAATTTTTTTTATTGAATAACTTTTATGGAATATGTAAAACTCTTTACATTTATTTAAGATAATAATGAACATGGTTTGGTAATTAGTTTTCTCCGTTGTTTTAGCATGTATAACCGCTGATCAAGCTGCCTTTAGATTATCAGTTGAAAACATGATCAGTTAAAAAAACACGTAGTCAAACAGTCCAGCCTAAACTACTTAGTTGAAATCAAGTCGTAAACCAGTCCAAGGTGGACCGACTTATTTTCAACCATATTTCAACATTGAAAGACGGTAATTGTTTACTGGGTTATGTCGTGGAAATTTTAGACTTTAATCGCTGAATTTGAACTTAAAGTAAGACGCACGAGAGTATGTTACAGTTGACAATTTTAACTTGTTTAATTGCAATTAAGAAACCATTTCTCAAATACAGGTTTAAGCTTTTGCATTGATCAGATCAATCCCTATAGCAAGCTTGAAGAATAGGTTTGAGGAAAGCCTTCATCAGACAACAGGACAATAACCTGTGCTGGATCAGACTGACCTGATGAGACTGAAGTTCACACAGTATTTATTGAGAATAAGTAACGCACATACTTCCACACAAACTTAAACCATACTTGATGGAGAACAGGATGAAGCTGTTAGATGATTCCACCAACTATACAGTATAATCTGTAAAACACATAAAGCTGTCATAAAACTCGAAGGTCAGTGCTCCCAAGAAAAGGGAGGCCAGACACATGGTAGATAAACACAGGAAGAAGATGAGGCATACAGTCCATCACAGATAAGGTGTTCGGGACATCTGTTTCTAGCCTTGGCCCTTCTAGCAACCTGAAGATCACATTCCTTTCTCTGTGCATTTTGGCCTAAACAACATCTATGACTTACATGTAACTAAACTTCTTGAGTGATCATAAAATTCCATAACAGTTATCAGTTTCAAATAAATATTTTATTAAATTAATGTATGGTTCTAGTGCAGCCATAGTATCGATACTAAATCCTCAATGACGATTTACGCTGTTGCTGTGAACTTATCAAGAGCAATGGTCCGCGTACCTGAAGTAAATGAATTCCACAAATTAAATACAAAAAACAAGTTCGGGCGAAGGTCCATTTTTCATTTGCAATTTTTGATCTGAACATGAAATCAGAAGTTGTAAAAAGTAGGCAAAATTTGTGTTTCAGTATCTGATTTATAAACAAAATAACAAATCATTTTCAATTGAATATGAAAAGAACGAATGATACACTGATTTTGCTGCCCCCATTACCAGTTTGTTTAACCTCTTTAAATCCGCCGCAGTCATACCAATTTTTGACTTTGTTGATGTCATTTATAAAACTGCCTCAAACACTCTCCTGAAAAAATTGGATGTGGTTTACCACAGTGTTATACAGATTGTAACCTGGCCGCCGCTAAACACTCGCGCGGTTTCCAAGACAGTGTTTAAAATAAATGAGGACTAGGCTAATTCTACTTAATTTAATACAGACTTAAAAAATAGCTTTCCGAGACATTGCTTTATTTGAGATTAAGTAGTATCTAACTAGGGAGTTGCAGACTAAGGTTAATAAAGACTAACTAGCTACTCTCGGTGAAGCCTGATTAGAGTAATGGTGTGCACTTGGTGCAGACCCGAGGTTGCTTCAAAAACCAGGGCTGGACCCTTAAGAAACATTAACATTGTGTGGAACTGGAGTAAATCACACAACCAAACAATGGACAAAGGTAAAAGAAAACGTTCAAAGAATTTCAGTGACTTTGAAAAGATCCTTTTGAAGCAAATTGTGTCAAACCACCCAATTATTGAGAACAAACAGCATGATTCAGCAACAGAAAACAAAAGAAAGAATGCTTGGACTATAATTTGCAATGAATTTAACTCGAATGAAAAAGTAAGCAACAGGACTTCAACAACTACAGGTAAGCTGCTGTATTATTGTTGGTCTACTTTTACATGTCAGTCACTTTTAAATGTTGCTTCATTTTGATCCAAGTATATCATACAGAATTGTATTTTTTTATATTGTTTTATCTTTCTAAGATCCTGTGGAAAAACATAAAAATAAACTTAAAGAAGATAAATGCTGTTGCACGTAGGGAGCGTTTCAAGACTGGTGGTGGACCCCCAGAAAGACCGGAGACTGATGACCTAGAAGACTAGTTGACTTTAATCATTAATAACAGCAGCCTCTGGTAGGTATCCCTGATGATGATCATTAATAACCAGCAGCCTCTGGTAGGTATCCCTGATGATGATCATTAATAACCAGCAGCCTCTGGTAGGTATCCCTGATGATGATCATTAATAACCAGCAGCCTCTGGTAGGTATCCCTGATGATGATCATTAATAACCAGCAGCCTCTGGTAGGTATCCCTGATGATGATCATTAATAACCAGCAGCCTCTGGTAGGTATCCCTGATGATGATCATTAATAACCAGCAGCCCCTGGTAGGTATCCCTGGTGATGATCATTAATAACCAGCAGCCTCTGGTAGGTATCCCTGATGATGATCATTAATAACCAGCAGCCTCTGGTAGGTATCCCTGATGATGATCATTAATAACCAGCAGCCTCTGGTAGGTATCCCTGATGATGATCATTAATAACCAGCAGCCTCTGGTAGGTATCCCTGATGATGATCATTAATAACCAGCAGCCTCTGGTAGGTATCCCTGATGATGATCATTAATAACCAGCAGCCTCTGGTAGGTATCCCTGATGATGATCATTAATAACCAGCAGCCTCTGGTAGGTATCCCTGATGATGATCATTAATAACAGCAGCCTCTGGTAGGTATCCCTGATGATGATCATTTGTACAGTTCAGATGGACCCCGTTCCAATCCTCGTTTGGTAGCCCACATTTAGTCAATATGTGCCATCCTTAAACTGCAGGGAATATGTATTGTTGTCAGTCATTTTTCAAGCGATTCAAGGACACAAGGGTGTTTATTTGTCATTACAATAACAAGTTATGCAATGAAATGCTTGGATCTCACCCTCCCCAACATTGCAATACAATAATAAAAAATAACATTTTAAAAATAAAAATGTAAGACCTATCTAAGAAATATACATCATATAGCAGAGATATACATCATATAGCAGAGATATACATCATATAGCAGAGATATACATCATATAGCAGAGATATACATCATATAGCAGTACACTAGTAAAAAAATTAAAACATCTTAGGTAGCTATAACTATGTACAGTTATGGTAAAGTGATCATATAAATAATGTCCGTGGTAGCTATTTTAAAGTGTCAAGTGGCAGTATAAAGTGGCAGATGTGCATGAGGTGATGGATCGAGAGAAGGGAAATTAGGAGTTAAGTCATTCTTGCAGTCCTATAAACAGAAATATTTAATGAACTGAACTTTTGAATACATATTGTTCACTAATGCTGCAATATAATACTTTTCAGATGATCCCCAGAGGTTGGAGGTCCTAAGACAGGATGAAAGTCAGCCCACTACAGCTGCAGCAGCCTGGAGGAAAGATGCTGTCACTAAATCTGCCCAGATGAGAAGGACCCAGAGGATGACCATGCATGAGAAACTGGCCATTGAATTCCATGAGCACAAATTAAAGTATTTAAAAGATGAACATGAAATGAAGATGAAAATACTTCATGCTGAGTTAGACATAAAGGAGGAAGAGAGAAACATGAAGCAGCAACAGTACCAATGTTCTACTGAAACCAGCACCAGTTCAGGGTCCCCATATCTCAATTTGTGAAATAAAACTTTTGTTCATCATCAATCTGTGGCAACTGTTGTCTTCAATGTAACTTTATTGTGAGAAGTGCCGCAAAGCAAAAGCATCTCTGCACGCCAGTCCATACCTGTCATTGTCTGGCTCAACCATGGGAAGATCTGGTTCATCTCTATGTTCCATTTGAGGATCTGGGGAGCCATGCTGTTTGAGGTCATTGTGAAGCACCGCTGTTGCAATTATGACAATACAGCATCTTCTGTGTTTAAAGCGCAATGTGTTTCTGAGAAACTGGAGACGACTCTTCCATACACCAAACATGCGCTCCACTGTACCTCTGGTACGGATATGAGCTTTGTTGTACCGCCGCTGCTCAGGTGTGACTTCATGAAGGTAAGGAGTGAACAAGAAGTTGGTCTGTGCATACCCACTGTCACCAAGTATGATTCCACTATGTTGACCACCTTCAAACTGAGCGTACAGACAGGAGTTCTGGAAAATTCTTGAGTCATGAGTTGCACCTTTCCAACGTCCAATAATGTTGGAGAACTGCATAGTGGGAGTGCACACACTTTGTACATTTATTGAGAACCAGTTTTTACGATTTCTGTACTCCTCAGAATCTGCAGTAGAGGGACACTTATTGGAATATGACATCCATCAATACAGCCAATGACTCCAGGGAAGTTTCCATATTCAAAGAACTCCACCTTGTAGTTGGCTTGGCCAGCAGCATCAGGAAACTGGATGTAGTCGTCCTTCAGTTCACATATAGCATTTCACACTTTGTGGACTATTTTGCACACAGTTGGTTCACTTACGCCACACAAATCGCCTGTTTCACGATGGAAGGTTCCACATGCCTTTAGTCATGTCCGATGATGTTAATCACCTAATTGTCCTGTCACATCATCACACGCACCTGGTGTCCCTCCAAATTAGTATAGTCTTTATAAGCTCCCTCTGTGTATGGTGTCTTTGTGTGGTATTGTTTCATGTCATTTGTACTGTAGTTTATGCGAGGTAGAGTGTTAGTCTCTCTCTGTATTTCTCTTTGCTGCGCTGCGTCGTACCGTTCATTTACTTAATTAGTGTACTTCTGACTCCCTGTTTATTTTCCATTAATTAGTTTGTTCCTTTAATGTTTTCTGGTGAATTGTTCTTCAGTAAAGTCTCACCACAAACGCTATTTTCCCGCGCCTGGCTTCCATTTCCTTCTACAACCACACCCATGAATATAGATTTTCATTTAAGTAAATATGACCTCCTAATGCTGCAAATAAACAACACATTTTCAGTTCTCTAGAACCTATAAAATGTTTAGAAACATTGTTGTGCATAATCATTTGGAATACTTTTCATTGGGTGGTTTGGTCAATGAGATGCGACTTAAACCCTAATGATTGGTGACTTGAAAATTATACTATTTTGACATTGGTGACTTGCATCGACTATTTTGACAAACCAGTGTAAAATATAATTTACGTAATAATTCCGAATGGATTCCATTGTTTTTCTCAATTGCCTCTTCAAAAGTAGATGTCTGTTATTTTATTCATGTGATGCACACATGGTGAGAAATGTATTTTGTACGTACACACAAAGTAGGCCTATGAGTAATTAATTCATTTGTACGTAATTTGGGGACATAATTTGTCTCATTAAAGCAGAATAATAGAACATCCAGAGGTGTTTTTATGCGGTTTATACATGATTTAATAAATTGTGTAAAATCTTCTACTTCAAATTAGGGCTTTCAAATGATTGAAAAAGGATTTCAGATTAATCCTCTAAATTTCAGCTAATAGTGATTGATTTTTTTTTGTACACAGTAAGCCTTATATTTCATTTTGGTGTTCATTTGTGCATATAGCTGTTTGCTCGTGATGGGATAACAAATATGTATTCTCCCATTGACTACACAATTTACAATTTACATTAACACAGGAATACAGACCTAGTTTTGTATTAGAGGAATTTAATTAAAATACTTCTTTTAGTAACCTAATATTTGGTGCACCATTGGCAAAACTACCAGAGGTGTGCAGATCAGTCCTCACTGACAAATTTATGGAAAAATGTATTCACTAGAAAGCACACTAGTAATTACCTATGTTTGTACAAATAACATATATTTCTCAACATGTGTGCATCACATGAATAAAATACTTGAACCCAAATGCATTGAGCACAATCATCAGTCCTTTTTGGTTACAATTATTTTTTAGAGTTTATTAGAAAATCCATAATATCAGTGTTTTTGTAATGTACAATTGTATTTCTTGTCAATATTTTCGTAATTATTTAGAGATGAATTTGGTTTAATTTTTAATAATGAGAGTGGTAATATGGTACTATAAAAGCCTAAATCTATGTGCACTTATTAAATAATAGTGGACACTCTTAGGCCATCTATATTCATTTGCCAGGTGGTTTTAACATTTTGGTTTCACTTAATTCGCCACCATGATTTTACAACAGCCAGCCTGGTCCTTCTGACGCAAAGATGAACAAGATGCGCCATCTGCTGGTCATTGTGTGTCATTGTGTGTCAGCAACATTCTCCCATTCAAAACACGCATGGGTCATGTGACCTAAATCGCGAAAGGAGTTGGTATCTGAGCCTCTGCGCTTCTAGTGTTAAACTCTAGACACATTAGATACACACACATGACTACCAACATGTTTTTTTATTAGACAGACACACATGACTACCAACATGTCTTTCTGATTACACACACACACGACTACCGACAGATATAACACCCTCTCAATGGGTTATTTTCAGTGGTTGAGAGTAGCTCTTGATCATGTACATGTTTTCGCGTCTAGTGGCACAGACACATTATTGAAAAAGAGTAATGTTGATACTGTTTGCAGATATTAACACACATCTCTATAAGGCAGAACTCATCCCTGTGGTGTCCTAGAAAGTCAACCAGCAGAAATCTGTGTCTTAAAGTATCACAGGTATTATTTACAATAGTTTCTATAACAGCTTGATAGGAATACATGCTGATAATCTTGCTAATCAAAAGATCACTCAAGGAGACATGTAAAAATATGGTAGCCTGCGGGCAATTGATAACACCCACATGTATCCAGCATCACAGTTAGTTCCATCTGGTTTAGTGGCATTTACACGTAGGTATAATTGATAACACCCACATGTATCCAGCATCAGTTAGTTCCATCTGGTTTAGTGGCATTTACACGTAGGTATAATTGATAACACCCACATGCATCCAGCATCAGTTAGTTCCATCTGGTTTAGTGGCATTTACACGTAGGTATAATTGATAACACCCACATGTATCCAGCATCAGTTAGTTCCATCTGGTTTAGTGGCATTTACACGTAGGTATAATTGATAACACCCACATGTATCCAGCATCAGTTAGTTCCATCTGGTTTAGTGGCATTTACACGTAGGTATAATTGAAAACACCCACATGTATCCAGCATCAGTTAGTTCCATCTGGTTTAGTGGGATTTACACGTAGGTATAATTGATAACACCCACATGTATCCAGCATCAGTTAGTTCCATCTGGTTTAGTGGCATTTACACGTAGGTATAATTGATAACACCCACATGTATCCAGCATCAGTTAGTTCCATCTGGTTTAGTGGCATTTACACGTAGGTATAATTGATAACACCCACATGTATCCAGCATCAGTTAGTTCCATCTGGTTTAGTGGCATTTACACGTAGGTATAATTGATAACACCCACATGTATCCAGCATCAGTTAGTTCCATCTGGTTTAGTGGCATTTACACGTAGGTATAATTGATAACACCCACATGTATCCAGCATCAGTTAGTTCCATCTGGTTTAGTGGCATTTACACGTAGGTATAATTGATAACACCCACATGTATCCAGCATCAGTTAGTTCCATCTGGTTTAGTGGCATTTACACGTAGGTATAATTGATAACACCCACATGTATCCAGCATCAGTTAGTTCCATCTGGTTTAGTGGCATTTACACGTAGGTATAATTGATAACACCCACATGTATCCAGCATCAGTTAGTTCCATCTGGTTTAGTGGCATTTACACGTAGGTATAATTGATAACACCCACATGCATCCAGCATCAGTTAGTTCCATCTGGTTTAGTGGCATTTACACGTAGGTATAATTGATAACACCCACATGTATCCAGCATCAGTTAGTTCCATCTGGTTTAGTGGCATTTACACGTAGGTATAATTGATAACACCCACATGCATCCAGCATCAGTTAGTTACATCTGGTTTAGTGGCATTTACACGTAGGTATAATTGATAACACCCACATGTGTCCAGCATCACAGTTAGTTCCATCTGGTTTAGTGGCATTTACACGTAGGTATAATTGATAACACCCACATGTATCCAGCATCAGTTAGTTCCATCTGGTTTAGTGGCATTTACACGTAGGTATAATTGATAACACCCACATGTATCCAGCATCAGTTAGTTCCATCTGGTTTAGTGGCATTTACACGTAGGTATAATTGATAACACCCACATGTATCCAGCATCAGTTAGTTCCATCTGGTTTAGTGGCATTTACACGTAGGTATAATTGATAACACCCACATGTATCCAGCATCAGTTAGTTCCATCTGGTTTAGTGGCATTTACACGTAGGTATAATTGATAACACCCACATGTGTCCAGCATCACAGTTAGTTCCATCTGGTTTAGTGGCATTTACACGTAGGTATAATTGATAACACCCACATGCATCCAGCATCAGTTAGTTCCATCTGGTTTAGTGGCATTTACACGTAGGTATAACAAAGTATTGTTCAGTTCAACATAATTTTCACCATTTCAAGCAAGAAAGAACTCCAAGGGCGCTGCATAAGATATTGCTGATAGAGGTGAAATTTCAATAAATGAATTTTTCTCAGGAGATTTGCATTGATGGGACAGTAAATTAATCCAACTCAGATTCCATACGTTCACCATTTGTCGATGAGTCAAGGTGACGACTCTGTTATTTTCCCAACAATATGCACCCTCCTCAACAGTGAGTAAGGTGAGGCAGTAATGGGACCACGGTGCAGAGCTCTAGTTTTGTTTTGCAGTTTGCACATAGACCGTTAGCACACAAAGTAGGCAAATGAAGGATGAATGGAGAACATGCAGACAGGACGAATGGACGAACAGCAGGAGAACAGGAATACAGACCAGGATACAAAGACAAGCTCACAAAGGAAACCCTATATAGCACAGAGCTAGACTGAAATAAACTAACACACGTGTTAGGCAAATACCAAGACAAACAATGTTTGAAATATAAAGGGTGGTGCTTACAAGAAACAGGCGAGAACAATGCAACCAATGACAAAAGGACGAAACATAAAAATGCAACCACACAATTAGAAAACCAACACAGGCATACCGAAAACATGTACCGGACAACAGGGACTGAAAACGCAGAATACAGAGGGAGAAAACCTCCAATGGCGCCATCACACCTGCAAGCATCTTCAGTTCTTCCCTCGGAGGTAGAGATTCTGTAGATTGAGGTGGGTGGCGAAGGGCATGGTAAATTCCTGGCACTGCATTGGTTGGAATGATTCTTTAATGTTTAGATTTCATGTTTCTCACTGAAACCTGGTTAATTGAGGCCTGTAGTGCTACTGTGCTCAAAAAGACAGCACCTAACAAAGTTGTGGAAATGGTAGGAAAAAATAATTATTTTTAATATTTGGCATACAGATCATGCGCCATCAGTCGCTCCAGCACTCTGTGAACAAGGGAAACATGATCAGCCCGGTTATCCGAATACACAAGGATGTCATCTATGTAGACGAACACTCCGCGGCCAATCATGTGCCGAAAATAATTATTCACGAAGGACTGGAAAACCGACAGCGCAACCATCAACCCGTATGGTATCACCTGGTACTCATAATGACCTGACGTTGTGCTAAAGGCTGTTTTCCACTCATCTCCCTCCCGGATACGCACTAAATTGTATGCGCTCCTGAAATCTAACTTTGTAAAAAAGCGCGCCCTGTGCATTGACTCGATTACACTTAAATGAACTCATGGTCGCCGTGGAATTGGCAAAGAATGTAACTTACCCGTCGGAAGGTGTCTAGGTGCCTTACACTGGGCATACACAGAACACGAGGACACGTACAACCTTACATCCTTGGCCAGACCAGGCCACCAATATTTATTGGTAAGGCAAAGCACTGTCCGACCTGACATTGACTCGATTACAGATGAAATCTCAGTCATTTGTGTTGGAGTCAGTTTTGCCTTTCTCTGCTGAGTCTGATACAGGGACTTGTGTCTTAATCAGGGGTATTGCCTTGAACACCCTTTCTGTACCATTGCATTAACTGCAGTTGGATTCCAAACTAGTGAAGGTGATGTGGTAGTGGGGGTGCGTCCTTCATTGCCTATTGATGGTGTTGACTTTATCCTTGGGAATAATTGAGCTGGTGAACGGGTGTGGCCAGTCATCTCGCTGCTGTTGGTGGTTTCTTCTACGCCGCAGATTTCTGATGAGTGCTCATAGAGATTCCCTGAGGTGTTCACAGCATGCGCTATGAATTTGTAAGTAACTGTTACTTACCTTGGTAAGGTGGTTGGGCAAGGTGAAGTGCGTCCGGTTCAAGCTAAAGTGGTGGCTATTAAGGGTGTTCCCCTACCAACCACTAAGATGGAGCTAATGCGGTTTTTGGGGATGGTTGGTTATTGTCGTGGTTTCTGTAGGAACTTCTCTACAGTAGTCGCTCCCCTGACAGATTTGTTGAAGGCTAAGGTAATGTACATCTGGTCTCCTCTCTGTCACCAGGCTTTTGAGGATGCTAAGAGGCTGCTTACCACGGCTCCCGTGCTAGCTGCTCCCCGTATAGATTTGCTAGGTTTACCCTACAGGTAGATGCCAGTAATGTGGGGGCAGGGGCTGTGCTCATGCAAACGATTGAGACTGTGGTTGAGAGGCCTGTTAGCTTCTTCTCAAGGAAGTGCAATCGCTATCGGTTAAATTATTAAGTTATAGAAAAGGAAGCCCTAGCTCTGATATGGGCACTTCAACAATTTGAGGTGTATGTTGGATCCGGGGTGATGCCCTTGGTGGTTTACAGGGACCATAACCCTCTCACCTTTATGAGGTCAAAGATGTGTCCTATCCAGAGGTTGATGAGATGGTGTTTGTTCTTGCAGGCTTTCCATCTTGACGTGCGTCAAATTAAGGGATGCTGATAATGTTGTGGCTGATGTCCTTTCTCGTGCACCCTGTTCCTGAGTGTTCACAAGTTGTTTCCTGGTGTCCTTTGTCTCCTGTTGTCCTGCTGTCTCCTATGCTGCTCATCCTAACTTTTTTCTGAAATGTTGCTTCCCGTGCGCACAGGTTGCTGAAACTTAGTTGGGGCGGGTTTTTACAAGTGGGTGGAAAAGTGACATTGTGGGATTATTGGTAATTTTGTGTAGAACCTTTCACTTTGGTGGTTTCTGGGAGACTTGGGATGGAAGTGTTTTACGGGGTACAGTAAGTCACCGGTTTAAAGCGGGGGGATGTGACGGCCCTCCCGCTTGGCATGTTGTTTTCCTTTTGTTCTGACAGGAAAGAAGGTGGTGGAGCCGGGATGGCCATCAGGAAGATTGGCCGCACCTGCTGAAGACCTGGGTTGCTGGCTATAAAGAAGTTGGGCCTGCTCTCCCCTCGGCAGACATTTTGTTTCATTGGCTGTAACTTGTTTTCTGTTTGGACTTCATATAAACTACACCCACTCACACCACTGATTTACGGATTGCCACACAATCGTCTGTATTTGCTTGTGAGTATGTACATTTAATACATTGTCCTTTGTTTATTGTAATTGGCATCGTCTCGTCTCCCTATAATTTGTCACGGCTTTGAGCCAGGTAGTGACAGTATAAATAGTTTATATGATGTACTATATGGTGTACTATATATGGTGTATATGGTGTACTATATGGTGTTCTATACATGTATATGGTGTATATGGTGTACTATAAATGTATTGTGGGTGTTACAAAAGACCAGACAAAAAGACAATGTTTCTTGTTGGCACAGGTATGACAAATGGTTGTGGAAAATAGGCAGCTCTCATGGGGGGAGATGATGCCAAAGTAATTGAAGCGCCCGGAAGAAATGTTCCTCTTGGCTAATGGGGCGAAAAGCAACTCTGCCATTTTTCTCAGCCTAATATCGAAAACTTTGTAGCATCCTTGAGGAAACCAAAAACACTGTGTTCAGTCCTAGCAATAACTCAAACCAGCCATGACTCAAGTGCAAAAGCTTTCACCAACCTACTATTAGAACCATTTTAGAAAAGACACCTTTGGTGTGTGAGTTAGCAAGGATGCTAAACAATTTGAACAATTTCTCTGTTTTCTGTTATTATTTGTCAATGGAGAGGCAACAAAATATAAACTCAAAAACAGTCTTCTTCTGTAGCCTGACAATGCTACTCTGAATAAATTGTGATTTTAGTCATGTCTTACACAAAGTCTAATTCTAATTAATGCATATATAAAAGTGAGGACAGAGAGGACAATTTTATTTACATTTTTCTCCCTTTTAAAGTGTATATAAATAATACTAAATCACACACACAGGTCGTCTTTGTGAGTGTGATTCTAAATTCATTTTAAGTTACTTCAAACAAATGGCCCAAACTAATTTCACTTTCATCAATATTCTTCTACATACAGGCAGTTTAATTTTCTGATTCTGGTCAAGACTTCTGACAATATCTAAAATCCATGTTACACATTCAATATTAAATACTACATATCACCCAGAGATACTGGAACAGTATAAAATAAAAAACAAATATATTGTAGCCAACAGGAAATATTTTCTGGCAACTGAATACAGATAACATGTACTCACAAACAATCACCATTGTGGCAAAATGATAATACATTACACTTTCTATGCAGCAGTATAACATGTAATTGTTGTCCTTATGTTAACATATTTTACTCTGGACTTTTGTGAATGCAGTAACCAGGTCAGCATTTATGAAGTCTCATATTAATGTAAAATCATAGAATTGCATGTACATCCTGCAGCTAGCTAGCAATCTACAGTACACATTTGTTTAACAGTACAGGTGTAATGTAGTGTAGACTTTACCCATTTATTCTATCACAATACTCCTGGCTGTTAGGTGTTATTACTATACGAGGACAGACTCTGTCTCAGTACTATTGTATTTGATAACAATACTGAGATGTAAAATTAGTAAATATCATACACAGTGTAAAACCCGATAAGTTAATATAACAAAAAAAAAAATTGGTGAAACTGATTACATTGAAATTTCTAAGTTTTGCTTACTCAAATGTGTTAGTTAAACTAACGTTCAGAATTAAGTAGCTCTTAGATTCATTTAAGTGACATTGACATAATTTTGTAAGTAAAACAAACTTTCCTGATCAAGTACATTTACTAGGTACTTTGTTTAAGTAGTACAAATAATATTAAGTTCATCAAACTTAAACATTTTTATTACCATTAACATAAAAAGTCACATTCTCTGTAAGAAAATATTAACTTTATGTGAACTTTTTAAGTTCAATAGAGCTAAACACCTTGCTTAATTTAAACTCGAAATCACAAGATAGAGTACTTTAATTGTTTATTGTTAATATTATTATTGAGACTGATTACATAAAATGTTTTAAGTAGCTTTAACTCAAAATCCCCAAATACACATATTTTGTGTAAACATTAAGAAAGAGACGTTGACTGACACTGTAAATGCAAGTCACTATTTATTTACTGACCATAAAACATTTGCTGGCATATGGAAAATATTTCAAACTGTAATTTAGAACCTAATTAAACAGTTCAAAAACATCTATTAAGTACCAACCCTCCATCAAACGTTGATTGATCGAATTAACAATTATACTCAGAAACACATCTGTAAGATCTCATCTCATCTTCAACCGCTTATCCGGGGTCGGGTCGCGGGGGTAGCAGCTCTAGCAGGGGACCCCAAACTTCCCTTTCCCGGGCAACATTAGCCAGCTCTGACTGGGGAATCCCGAGGCGTTCCCAGGCCAGTGTGGAGATATAATCTCTCCACCTAGTCCTGGGTCTTCCCCGAGGTCTCCTCCCAGCTGGACGTGCCTGGAACACCTCTCTAGGGAGGCGCCCAGGTGGCATTCGTACAAGATGCCCGAACCACCTCAACTGGCTCCTTTCTATGCAAAGGAGCAGCGGCTCTACTCCGAGTTCCTCTCGGATGACTGAGCTTCTCACCCTATCCCTAAGGGAGAGGCCAGCCACCTTTCTGAGAAAACCCATTTCGGCCGCTTGTACCCGCGATCTAGTTCTTTCGGTCATGACCCAGCTTTCATGACCATAGGTGAGGGTAGGAACAAAGATTGACCGGTAGATCGAGAGCTTTGCCTTTCGGCTCAGCTCTCTTTTCGTCAACGGTGCGGTGAAGCGAATGCAACACCGCCCCCGCTGCTCCGATCCTCCGACCAATCTCCCGCTCCATTGTTCCCTCACTCGCGAACAAGACCCCGAGGTACTTGAACTCCTTCACTTGGAGTAAGGACTCATTCCCTACCCGGAGTAGGCACTCCACCGGTTTCCTGCTGAGAGTCATGGCCTCAGATTTAGAGGTGCTAACCCTCATCCCAGCCGCTTCACACTCGGCTGCGAACCGATCCAGTGAGTGCTGAAGGTCACCGACCGATGAGGCCATCAGGACCACATCATCCGCAAAAAGCAGTGATGTGACCATCAGCCCACCGAACGGAACCCCTCCCCCCATGACTACGCCTTGATATCCTGTCCATGAATATTACAAACAGGATTGGTGACAAAGCGCAGCCCTGGCGGAGGCCAACCCCCACCTGGAACGAATCCGACTTACTGCCGAGGACACGGACACAGCTCATGCTTTGAGCGTACAGAGATTGGATGGCCCTGAGAAGAGACTCCCTCACCCCATACTCCGCAGCACCTCCCACAAAAGATCCCGGGGTACCCGGTCATACGCCTTCTCCAGATCCACAAAACACATGTAGACTGGATGGGCATACTCCCAGGCCCCCTCCAGGATCCTTGCGAGAGTAAAGAGCTGGTCCGTGGTTCCCGGCCAGGACGAAAACCGCATTGTTCCTCTTCAATCTGAGGTTCGACTATTGGCCGAACCCTCCTTTCCAGCACTTTGGAGTACACTTTACCAGGGAGGCTGAGGAGTGTGATACCTCTGTAATTGGCACACACTCTCTGGTCCCCCTTTTTAAAGAGGGGAACCACCACCCCGGTCTGCCACTCCTCTGGCACTGTCCCAGACTTCCATGCAATGTTGAAGAGGCGTGTCAACCAAGACAGCCCTTCCCCACCCAAAGCTTTTAGCATTTCTGGACGAATCTCATCAGTCCCTGGGGCTTTGCCACTGTGGAGTTGTTTGACTACCTCAGCGACTTCCCCCAGGGAAACTGACGATGACCCTCCATCAGCCTCCAGCTCTGCCTCTGTACTAGAGGGCGTGTAGGTCGGATTCAGGAGCTCCTCAAAATGCTCTTTCCAGCGCCCGATCACATCATCAGTTGAGGTCAACAGTGTCCCATCCTTACTGTACACAGCTTGGATGGTTCCCGTTTTCCCCTTCTGAGGTGCCGAACGGTTTTCCAGAAGCATTTTGGTGCCGACCGAAAGTCCTTCTCCATAGCTTCTCCAAACTTCTCCCACACCCGCTGCTTTGCCTCTGACACGGCAGCGGCTGCAGCCCTTCGGGCCTGTCGGTACCCTGCAACTGCCTCCGGAGTCCCCAGGGCTAGCATATCCCTGAAGGCCTCCTTCTTCAGTCGGACAGCTTCCCTGACCACCGTGGTCCACCACGGTGTTCTAGGGTTACCACCCCTTGAGGCACCTAGGACCTTGAGACCACAGCTCACCGCCGCAGCTTCAGCAATAGAAGCTTTGAACATTGCCCACTCAGGTTCAATGCCCCCAACCTCCACAGGGATGCTTGAAAAGCTCCGCCGGAGGTGTGAGTTGAAGATCTTTCGGACAGGGGCCTCCTCCAGACGTTCCCAGTTCACCCGCACCACCCGTTTGGGCTTACCTGGTCTGTCCAAAGTCTTTCCCCACCCTCTGATCCAACTCACTACCAGATGGTGATCAGTTGACAGCTCTGCCCCTCTCTTCACCCGAGTGTCCAAAACATGCGGCCTTAGATCAGCCGATACGATCACAAAATCGATCATTGACCTTCGGCCTAGGGTGCTCTGGTACCATGTACACTTATGCGCCTCCTTATGTTCGAACATGGTGTTTGTTATAGACAATCCATGACTAGCACAGAAGTCCAATAACAAACGACCGCTCGGGTTTAGATCAGGAGGCCGTTCCTCCCAATCACGCCTCTCCAGGTGTCTCCATCGTTGCCCACATGTGCGTTGAAGTCTCCCAGCAGAATGATGGAGTCCCCTACTGGAGCCCTATATAGGACTCCCTTCAGGGTCTCCAAGAAGGCTGAATACTCCGAACTGCTGTTTGGTGCATAAGCACAAACAACAGTCAGAGTTTTCCCCCACCACCCTTAGGCGTAGGGAGGCAAACCTCTCATCCACCGGGGTAAACTCCAACACCGCCGTGCTCAGACGTGGGCTCGTGAGTATCCCCACACCAGCCCGCCGCCTCTCACCCTGGGCAACTCCAGAGAAGAACAGAGTCCAACCCCTATCCAGGGGTAAGGTTCCAGAGCCACGGTTGTGCGTAGAGGTAAGTCCCACCAGATCCAACTGGTATCGCTCCACCTCACGCACAAGTTCTGGCTCCTTCCCCCCCAGTGAGGTGACGTTCCACGTCCCCAAAGCAAGCTTCTGCCGCCCGGGTCTGATCCGTCGAGACCCCCCACCTTCACTGTCACCCATATGATAGTCGAACCTCAGATTGAAGAGGAACAATGCGGTTTTCGTCCTGGCCGGGGAACCACGGACCAGCTCTTTACTCTCGCAAGGATCCTGGAGGGGGCCTGGGAGTATGCCCATCCAGTCTACATGTGTTTTGTGGATCTGGAGAAGGCGTATGACCGGGTACCCCGGGATCTTTTGTGGGAGGTGCTGCGGGAGTATGGGGTGAGGGGGTCTCTTCTCAGGGCCATCCAATCTCTGTACGCTCAAAGCATGAGCTGTGTCCGTGTCCTCGGCAGTAAGTCGGATTCGTTCCCGGTGGGGGTTGGCCTCCGCCAGGGCTGCGCTTTGTCACCAATCCTGTTTGTAATATTCATGGACAGGATATCAAGGCGTAGTCATGGGGGGGAGGGGTTCCCGGTCGGTGGGCTGATGGTCACATCACTGCTTTTTGCGGATGATGTGGTCCTGATGGCCTCATCGGTCGGTGACCTTCAGCACTCACTGGATCGGTTCGCAGCCGAGTGTGAAGCGGCTGGGATGAGGGTTAGCACCTCTAAATCTGAGGCCATGACTCTCAGCAGGAAACCGGTGGAGTGCCTACTCCGGGTAGGGAATGAGTCCTTACTCCAAGTGAAGGAGTTCAAGTACCTCAGGGTCCTGTTCGCGAGTGAGGGAACAATGGAGCGGGAGTTTGGTCGGAGGATCGGAGCAGCGGGGGCGGTGTTGCATTCGCTTCACCGCACCGTTGTGACGAAAAGAGAGCTGAGCCGAAAGGCAAAGCTCTCGATCTACCGGTCAATCTTTGTTCCTACCCTCACCTATGGTCATGAAAGCTGGGTCATGACCGAAAGAACGAGATCGCGGGTACAAGCGGCCGAAATGGGTTTTCTCAGAAAGGTGGCTGGCCTCTCCCTCAGGGATAGGGTGAGAAGCTCAGTCATCCGAGAGGAACTCGGAGTAGAGCCGCTGCTACTTTGCATAGAAAGGAGCCAGTTGAGGTGGTTCGGGCATCTTGTACGAATGCCACCTGGGCGCCTCCCTAGAGAGGTGTTCCAGGCACGTCCAGCTGGGAGGAGACCTCGGGGAAGACCCAGGACTAGGTGGAGAGATTATATCTCCACACTGGCCTGGGAACGCCTCGGGATTCCCCAGTCAGAGCTGGCTAATGTTGCCCGGGAAAGGGAAGTTTGGGGTCCCCTGCTAGAGCTGCTACCCCCGCGACCCGACCCCGGATAAGCGGTTGAAGATGAGATGAGATGAGACGTCATCACGAACTGGTGAACGAGTTTTTTAAACCGGTTCATTGAAACGAACTATCCGAAAGAACCGGTTCGCGGAAAAGAACCGGACATCCCATCACTACTGCAAAGTACTCTTCAACATTTATTCACCGACACAAATTGCAACAATGGCGGACTTTTTCACAGACTCAGTGAGTTGCTCAGTGAAGTAGCACGTCGCAGCACGTACGCACGCACTGTTAACATTTTTGAGTACAATGATGAAAAAATCATTAATGTCGTTGAGCAATGTAACCTTGAGATTACAAATTTGTACTAACAACTCAGAAAAATTGAGAATGGACTTTTTAGAATTTTTGACATAACAAGCTTTTACTGTTCGGTCTTACAGTGCATAATACAATTTTACAGTAGTAAAAAAATCAAATGGCATATTTATCGTATTTCTTATTCTTCCACAGACTGGGTTTTATCACTTCTTGTCACTTGTATTATGATAAAAGTGTGATACTAATTGATAATAAAGAGGATTTTAGAGGAAGGAACGAGTTGGGGAGGGAACATTAATAATACAGAAAATTAATATCCAGGACTTGGTGTGGCTTAACAGTTTATTATTCTACTTCACCTGTAAGCTCGGTATTCTTTGTAGATCAGGATATCTGTTGCATTTGTAATAATACTGTAGAAAATTGACTGAGATTTAGAGATGGATCTCTCCAGCTGAAACCTTATACCTACTGAATTACTGAAAAGTAATATTTTTGTATCTTCTAGTGACAAAAGAACACTTTGTTGAAGATTGTAACAGTAGACATCTTAAGAGATTCTATGGATTTGTCGGGTGTTAGTTTAGAAACTTATCAAACTGAATTATTACATGCAGGCCCACACTAGAGGTCTTTATTAAAGCCCATGATTTATATCTTAGACCATTTGTATCCATGAAATTCCTTTTTGACAACAACAACACTCGTTATTTTTATGTTAACGATCTATAACAAATCAGAATGGAATTGGAGGTTGACCATATCTGACTGAAAGTATGTCAAAGATGAAGGATAATCAGATCCAAAGCGTCTGACATGAGGAATGCCCAAAGGTATCCAAAATGTATTCTTCTACCAAGCAGGCCAAATGGTTTTTATTTGTTATGCATTGGATATCAACTTTTTGCATGCATTTTTTGGCCTGTTCACTACATTTGCTATACAGCCTACAACTTTGTATTCTAATAATAGCAACTCTAATTTAAAAAGATGAGACATAAAGGGAAGGTGTTTCTGTGTTATCCATCATTTTCCAGGATACACTTTCTGTAGTCTAGATGAAATGTGATGTATATATTAACATATGGGGGCAATGGCACTAAACAAATAAAGTGAAATGGGTGGAAAATGAAACAAACAAAGATGGGGTGTAGACATTTTTCTTTATAGTGTTCTTTTCTTATGGGACAAAATCTTCTGAATACAGTTTTCCACTTCTCTTACCAAAAATACAGAGCAGGCCTTTTTGACCAATCCAAAATCACAAATCCGTCCATAAACTTTAACTGGTCCAAAGTTCATCTGCCCGTATCATAACTCAAACCCCCTCTATCCACCACATCACCCCTGTGCTTCAAAAGCTCCATTGGCTCCTGGTCCAGTTCCGGATTGAATTTAAAGTCCTCCTATTCACATTTCAGGCAATCCTCAATCTTGCACCCTGATACTTGTCTGATCTTCTCAGTGGTCCCACTACCTCCCACTCCCTCAGATCCTCTAATACACCTGTCTGTCCCTCCTGCCCGTCTCACCACCATGGGGAGTAGAGCATTCAGCCGCTCCCTCAGATCCTCTAATACACCTGTCTGTCTCACCACCATGGGGAGTAGAGCATTCAGCCGCTCCCTCAGATCCTCTAATACACCTGTCTGTCCCTCCTGCCAGTCTCACCATCATGGGCAGTAGAGCATTCAGCCACTCCCCCAGATCCTCTAATACACCTGTCTGTCCCTCCTGCCCGTCTCACCACCATGGGGAGTAGAGCATTCAGCCGCTCCCTCAGATCCTCTTCCTTCATACACCTGTCTGTCCCCCCTGCCCGTCTCACCTCCATGGGGAGTAGAGCATTCAGCCGCTCTCTCAGATCCTCTAATACACAGTTCTCAGGTTAGTCATAATGCAACACTTTGGGTCGTCGTTTTGTGATGGTTTGTAATCAGAATCAGGTTTGTTTACACATTCAAGGACTTTGTTCGGACCCCTAGCTGCAGCATTTAGGACACACATTTTTTGATATGTGTACATGAACAGTGCAAATAGAGCAAAAAACACACAACACGAACAGTTCGACAGGAGACCCTGCCTAGCTTAAGTAATGGATACATATAGTGTGTTTCATATATATCAGAGTAGTGCAAAGGAGCAATGACTAGATGTGAGAGCAGATTTCAAAATGTGAAAAGAGCAGGATGTAGAGCAATATTAAATTGTATATATAGTTGTGCAAATACAGCAATGTCCAGTTATAGTTCAGGATGTCCATCAATGTTTATCGTATCAGAGCTGATAGTGGCCAGGGGGGTGTGGGGGGGCTAAGGGCAGACTAGTTCCGTGGGGTTAAAGCTGTTCTTGTGACGGGATGTTTTGATCTTGATAGAACGTAGATAGACTTTATGATTTTCATGTGTGAAAAGGCAGACTAAATAAGTAGAGAAGATAATATTTCTGCCTTGCTTCATTTAACATCTTTCCGTCTTGGAATGACTTCTTGTTATTAATGATGATTATAAGTCATTGCACAAAAAAGCTATTGAGATATGCAAGTTAAAAATGTATAGTAAACGTTTTCAAACTTTTATTTTGAAAAACCAATGGCTTTGCAACATGTGGGTGGCCCTGTAGACAAGCTAAAAGTGGTTTGAGGTTGATAGGTCATTGCACAAAAAAGCTATTGAGTTTTACAGGTTTTAAATGTTTATTAAACATTTGTTTTCACCATTTCCTTAAAAAAAACAGAGGCAGTGCAACATGTGGGTGTCCTCTATAAACAATCTGAAAGTGATTTGAAGTTTCAAGGCCAAATGGTTAAACAGCTATTGTATTAATAACGTTGAGACTTTTAATTTATTGACAGTCCCTAACTATAAGCTGTCGGAGGTTTCTGTCGGTCGATCACCGGGTGTAGTGTGGCTGCTTGCGGGAAAACCGGACCTGATCTCGGGCTTCGAATATCCGTTGAATATCCAATATCCAACCAACTTTACCTCAGTTTCTTAAGTTTAAGATAAAAAACCGAGGGCTAAAAATTGTAACTCGCTAGCTAGTTTGTTAGTTTTGCTGCGCTTAGCAACGTTGTTTGCACATGCGCAGTGATCTAAGTGTCAGAAAAAGTCAGATCGACGTATTGAGCACCCCTGGGCTATAGAGTCACATGGAAAGTTGGTGAAACACAAAGCCACACTAAAAAGTCTACCACAAACCCATGCGATTACCAACTATTGTTTGTTGGTCACATCAGAATCACTGGCCCAAGTTCGACCAACTCAATAACTACGTCCAACGGCATGTCGACAGTTTTTGGCCCTACGTCCACTTTAAACGCGGAGGTGCTCTGGACCTTACATACATTTCAAAGCACCAATCGTACACTAGCAATGAAGGAATAGGTGATCTGTTTCAAATGATGTTCCCTGATTCTGGAATCGCTAAAACCTTTAAGTGTGGAAAGGACAAAAAATCATAAATAACCCGATTTGGAATATCAGATTATATTAAGAAAGAGCTAATCGCAAAAGTGAAGATGGGGCCGTTCGTGCTGATATTCGACGAAAGTCTAAATCAGACAATCAAAGCCAAGCAGTTGGACCTCCACGTACGTTTCTGGGAAGGTGAACAGATACAGTCGAGGTATTTTGGGTCCCATTTTTTGGGTCATAAGACTGCCCAGGACTTACTGAAACATGTACAAGTAAGTAAATGTTTTATTTTTATAAGCACTGCTATGTCATAGTGTTATATTCTGTTGAGTAGTGAGAAAGTTCAGTTTTTTGTTAATATTGTATTGTAAAAAATGTATTTAGGACTGTAGTATTGTTTACCTCAAGTTTAAAGTTTGTCACATGTTCTAGTTTTGCTGATGGATATTTTACCCTAAACCATAATGACTTGAATTGTTGACCTTGACCCAGAAAAGTGGAAAAGTTGATCGTTTATTTTGTACCTCTAAGGAAGGTGTGGACCAACTTCAACTCAGGAGCCTGGTGTCTATCTCAATGGATAGGCCCAATGTGAGTTTCTTCAACAAGACCATGCAGAACAGTTTGAAGGTGTTCAGCTTGTTACTGTGGGGAGCTGTAGACTCCACACCTTACACAATGCTTTTAAAAGTGGCTTGTCTGTGTGGCAGCTGGACAAACAAACATTTGAAAGCCGTGCACACACTGTTTCACAACGTACCAGTAAGGAGAGAAGACTACAGTGCTGTCACCAAATCCACAGTTTTTCCTTTATTGTTCTGTGGGCACAGGTGGATCGAGAACCTGGCTGTGGTAGAGAGGGCACTTGCAGTCTGGCCATCACTTAATCTGTATATGGATGCGGTGAGAAGAAAGGAACTCCCAAACCCTGAAACAACTTCCTTTGAGACAATAGAAGCAGACTTGAAAGATCCACTCATCTTGGCCAAGCTGCACTTCTACGTGACTGTTGCCCAGTCCTTCAATCCCTTCTTGAAATATTAAATAGAGGAGCCATGATGCCTTTCCTCAGCAAAGACTTGGCCCAGTTGATCAAGGTAATGCTTTATATTTGTAGCACTTCACATTATCACAACTCTTGTCACTACTGATTAGGCCTACTTGTGTTACACTTTCCTGATTAAGAATAGGGACATTTTCAAATCTTTGTTTATACATTAGAATAATTATAATGTAGCTTTAAAATAATTGGTGATACAGGGGACTTGCCTTTACTTTTGATATTGGTTGCTTTTGACAGTGTCTAGTTAGACATTTCATCAAGAAGAAGGTCCTCCAGGACATCACTACACTGCATCTAACCAGACTGGATGTGCCTGCTGGCCACGCTGTGGGACCAATCAGCCTTGGACACATATGCTGGATGTAGCTGACAAGAAGAACTGGCTCCGACCACAGGACATTGACATTGACTTGGGTGCTGAGTCAGTCCTCAAGGTAGTCTGGTCATTTCAAAGAAATTACCCTTTAATTATGTTCAGGATGCAATCATTTTATTGTACATACTATATGGCTTATTCCCATTTTAGAGCAGCAAAAGTGGGCTTGAGCATAGAAGAGACTGCATGCAGGGACTGTCAAACATCATCAGAAAAGTGCAGGAGAAGAGCCCCCTCAAGTATCTAACAGTTAGGCAGACGGCGTGTCTGGATCCATCACTTATGTTCAGAGACCCAGACAGGTGCAAGAGGCAGATGACATGTCTTGTTCAGACATTTCTGCAGGACAAACAGCTGTCAGGAGGTGTTTCTGCTGGTATGAAATACTCTGAAATAGGCTATGAACTATCTATATAAGGTTGTTCTGCACCTGTTATGTGTGCAGAGGCTCACTAGTTGTATTGTAATTGTAATTGGCTGTACACCATTATAATTTTATTTAGTTGCAAAAATGATTTTATTTACCACTATAATTCTTTTAGGTTGTTTGTATAATGTAATAACATTTATTTTTATTTGTCAATTGTTTTGTTATAGCTGACACTATTCTCCAACAGTTTGAGGGCTTCCTGTCTCTTGAAACCAGAAACGAGGAGTTCCTTTCTTTCCAGCCAATCCAAAAGAGGTTGGATAACTTCTTGTATGGTTTCCTTAACAAGTGCTATCCAGAGCTTTGGGCTTTTTGTCAGAAGCTGCGTGTTTTGCCCCATGGACAGGACTCTGTGGAGAGAGGTTTTTCAGTAAACAAGGAAGTGGAGACTTGCAACATGCAGGAGGACACTGTTGTTGCACACAGGCTTGTGTGTGATTTTGTCACCTTACATGGGTGGGGGGGTTACCAAGGTTCCCCTCACAAAAGCTCACTTGACCTTGGTGGCATCAGCCAGGTCCAGGTATCATCTCCACCTTGAACAAGAGAGAAGAAAGCAAGAATCTGCAGCTCAGGGCCAGAAGCGAAAGGCGACAGAGTATTCCTTGGAGGCCCTAAAAAAGAAAAGGAAAACTATCCAAGAAGTTTCAGAAAGTTTAGCCAAAGATGCAGACAAGTTTGCAGAAGAGGCTGAGGGCAAGGCTGGCAGTCGAATGGCCCAGCTTATTACAAAGTCAAATGTCCTGAGGCGAGGCTGCAAGGAAAAGCTCGCTAAAGCTCAAGATCGTTGAGGAGGAGATAGTGGCCAAGAGAGAACAACGTAAATTAATGTATCTTTGTCTACAAACACAACAATTGTACACCCACAGTTAAATGTTCAATGTGAATAAATGTATTTACTTTGCAAGTAATTCGGAGACTCAATTATACTTAATTATTTTCTTTGCCATAAAGGATGTGAAATAGGTCATAAATTTCATTCATAGTGGTTTTAAAAAGGTCTTAAAAAGTGGAAACCTGCAGATACCCTGAGTAGTGTAACAGTGGTCTACAGTATTTGCATCTCTAGTCGGGATATTAATACATTGTTTGTATTTATGAAGTTTATGGCTGAGGTTACCTTTGGTACAGTCGCCAAGAACAATAACTAGAGAGTGCGGGAATAGCAGTTCAGTGGCCAGTATTTTTTCAGCTAGCAGCCTTTGAGCCTACTTCACGTTGCCAAGTGGAGGAATGTAAACACCGGCCAGAATGAATGACGAAAATTCTAGCGGACTGTAAAATGGCTTGCAGTTAATGAAAAAAGATTCCAGTTCTGGGAACAGTACCATGAGATGACTATTATGTCGTTGCCCTATTTGTCATTGATGAAAAAACAGACCCCACTTTTTTTGTCAAAGAGATCCGATCTGGCCAAAAGAGCGAGAAGCCGGCAGGTTCAAAACAGAATCAGGTATGAAGTCACCTAGCCACGTTTCCGTGAAACACAGGGCAGACGAAGAGGAGAGATCTCTGCACTTTCCCGTCAGCAGCAGTAAAAGTTTGTCCATTTTGTTGCTGCGTGAGTGCACGTTTGCAAGGAATATTCCAGGCAACAAGGTCTTTTTAAGTCCCCTATCTCTGGCACGAACGAGTGCTACAGCCAGCTTTCCTCTCCGTCCTTTCCTCTCCGTCGGTTACTCCAGAAGCATAGGGCAGACATAGCTTTAACTAGAATGTCCAGTATTTTGGCGGATGTAACAAGAGATTCAAGGAATAGATTCACAGGAGTTGTTTCTCCAATGTTTAGCATCGCCTCTCTTTAAAAAACAATCTGAAAATTGTCACAATACACTAAACAAAGATAATGGCGCAGCTTAGAGTCGTGGCAGGTCATGGACAGTGCCATCTTGACAAAGTAAGAAGGGATCACTGAGTGTAGAGAGCGATATGCAAAACATGCTACAGTATTCTCTACATGCAAGCAATAATAAACTTTAAAAGTGTTTACAATATAGATTGTATTATATGGATCTGAATAGTGCAAAAGAGCAATGTCTAGGTTCAAGTTTCAGACGGCATTTGAGATGCATGTGTCCCAATAGTGAATATATGTATATGCAAAAATAGCAATATATAGTTGTATATACAGTTGTGCAAAAGAAGAAGTGGAGGAGTGCTGGAGGCATATTTCTTTGACTTACTACTATGGGGAAGAAGCTGTTCTTGTGGCAAGAGGTTTTGGTCTTGATAGACCTTAGCTGTATGCCAGAGGGTAGAGTTCTGAATAGTCCGTTTCCCAGATGGGAAACCTCAATCGTTGCTGCCCGCCTCAGTGGCTGATGGGATGGCCAATTCCATTGTTTCTCTCAATCGCCTATTCACATGTAAATGCAGTCTAAACACAGATTTCAATTTGTCAATATTGTATGACGTTTCTAAACTTGATGAGCTGAGATGTTTTTGCTAAATGTAAACCCTTTAGGCATTTGGTGGTAGTTTTGGTTTTGATGACAAAAGGACAAGAGCTTCACAAATACAAACTGACAAGTTTGCAATGATATCTGATATATTCGATACATATGTGAAAAACTGTGTTGCTTCTTAAAACCCCAGTGTGAACATAACTGTAGATGAACAGTTATTCCCTACCAAAGCCCTCTGCCGATTCACACAGTACATGGCTAATAAACCAGACGAATTTGAGATCACGGATTGCCACTGATGTTGAAACCAAATATATGTTAAATGCACTTCTTTATCTGGGAAAGGAAAACACCAGGCCTGTCTGGGCAGCGTTTTTGCCCTGTCTGATGGAACCTGACTTGGGCAAAGGAAGGAAAGTTATGACTAACAATTTCTTCACCTTCCTGTCACTGGCAAGCAATCCTTTGTCAAACAAAACCACAATTGTTGGTACAATGAATACAATCAGACGATAGATGCCTCCCTGATGTTTTGTCTTGTCTTTACCACACCGGCTGTCCATTCCATGATTAGGACAATCACTTTTTGTGGTGATTTCATGTCACCATGCTGCACTATAAATTAAAGTTAGGCTATATTTGCACTATAGCTCTACTCTCTGTGTGAGAACTCCCTCAGAAGCCAATCTACCACCACCTGCGGGCAGGCTTCGGCAGTCGTTCTCCCCGGTCTTCTGAGCCACCATCGTTATCTCCTCCCCCTGCACACCTGGTTCAGTCTCGTCATCACTACACCTGGTGTCCATTACCTCATTAGAGCACTATTTAAGTTCCCTGTGTGTCGGGTTGTCTTTGTGTGGAATTGGTTCTATGTTACGTGTATTGTTCCCCACGACGCTCGTTGCGAGGTCGTGGTTTCATGATACTCCAAGTGAGGAGTTATATTTATATATATATATTGTTGAGTGCGCTGCGTCGCATCTTTCTATGTTGTGTGCGTTTACGCTACACCGAGTACCAGGAGTTGTAGAACGCTCTCCGTGGTCCTGACTGGCATTCATCCTTCCGTCCACTCTAAACACCGTGACACTCTGGCTTTTCTAGGTTGTCAAAGCCTTTGAACATTTCATAATGCAAAATAAAGAATCTGGTAAAATTGAGAGCATTGGATCGTGGTAAAAGGCATGACATTGTCATTCAATTTGAGTGATCGAGCTTTCATTCTGTGTCAGAGGAGCCGGATCCAGGGCATGGATAAGCCCGATGATGTGCGCGAAAAACCCTGTGGAGCTAACCAAAACATCACCTTGTCAGCTAACGTTACCTAGCATACCGGTTGTTAATACGCTAGCACACGCTGCTAATAAATACAACGTTATACTGGCGTAGTCCGTTGCTTTGGAATAAAGATTATAGAAGTGAATAGAGACCTACCCAGCTTTGCATGAACAGTGTTGGTCCTTGATATTGTTAGTCCCAGCCTCCGTCTAGATTAGTAGGATATGCAGTGGTAACTTTTTTTACTGTGACCGGCTTTTGCCTCTATTTGGATGCCCTGTTGTTCCTTGCGTTTCACCTGTATGTCTTGAATATAGCCTTTGAACGCATATTGCAGCCCCTTTTGCCTACTTCTATCGGACACTTTATTTGCTGCTTTATAAAAGTTTGATTACATTTCAGCAGGAAGAGCTGTCACACTATAAGCCATGTTGATATCTTTATACAGTCTATGGTTGATACCAAACCAGAGCCCAGATGAAGTTGTCGGACATAGCAACAGTAACTAAGGGGGGCGGGCTTAGCCAAAGCTGCAAGCTGCTATTTCATTGGTGCTGTGCAGGTAAAACGAGTCCGCAAAATATGTCAAAAGTAAAGTCTATTTTGTATTAAAACGCAATTGATTTCATAAATTATTGGCTGCTATTTGTTAAAAGTAACGGAGGTTTTTGTGAAATGTAGAGGAGTAAAAGTATACATTTTCTTTCTTAAATGTAGTAAAGTAAAAGTCTTCAGAAAAATGTATACTCAAGTAAAGTACAGATACCCCAAAAAAGTACTTTAGTAAAGTAACGAAGTAAAAATACTTTGTTACTTTACACCTCTGAGCGTAGCCTACATACATTTGTTGTTCAGAACTTCCCTGATGCCGCCTCGTTACACAGAAGCAACAGGATGATATTCATGTCATTCATGTTAACTCAATATTGTCTACAATAAGTCTAAATTAATTTGGTTTAATGACACAGAAATTATTGGACAGAGCCAATCAAGAGATATTGCGTCTTAGCTTGTTCTGAGGACAGTCGACATTTCTATTTTTTCAATAGCAGTGACTCTGAAGCACATCACCAAATATATTCTGTGCTCTGTGGAGATAAGGGACAAGGTTGTTGACAATGTGACGACAAGTTATCTTATAAGCTAAGTTGAAGATCATCATAATTGTGAGTCACGTAGGACCAATAGCATTGAGATATGATGATTATGAACGTAATAGCCATGTTGAAATCATCAAACTGAATTGAATCACATTTTCCAAAATTGTTACACGCGCGCATAACTCCTAAATTGATGGGTTGCAATAAAGACCTGGATGCCCCAATACACCCCAGCCCCCCTTCCAGTTGTGAGAAGTTATAAACAGGGACTGGCGGGAGCAAGTCTGGACGCTAGCCATGACAAAGATTAGGCACCATTATTATTAATCCTCTTCTGTTCAATTGAAAAATGTTCCAGAGGCTTTGGGACCTTCGAGACTACGGAAAAACAGTGTGGCTTATCCTGCAGCAATAATTATATCTGTTAGGTAATGTGAGTGTAACACAAAGCACAGCATTTGCTAACAGTTTGAAGACAAAGTATGACTTGTTTAAAACAACAAATCCAAACAGCAAGCTTCTAGATTAATAATAGCCTGCTATTCAACTGTGCACAAGGTGAAAGTAAAATGCCTGACATACACTATTGGTCAGAAGTTATGTCCTAGTTTTAGAAAGAAAAGCAAATATTGAGTCCATTAAATTAACATAAAATGTATCAGAAATACAGTGTTGTTATTGTTGTAATAGATAATTGTAGCTGGAAAAGGCGATGGAATAGACTATCTCGGCCAATGGAATTTCCAAAAATGTGTAGAGGCCCATTTTCAGCAACCATCACTGCTGTGTTTTAATGGCACGTTGTGTTTTCTAATTCATGTTAATTATTTTAAAAGAAAACCACTATAAACTGTTGTGCTTATTAAAGATGCAATAGAACTGGACTTAAACTAGCATCAATATTTGTGGGTTTGATTATAGGCTCAAAAAGGAAAAATAAGAACTTTCTTCTAAATCTCGTCAGTCTAATCTTGTTCTAACAAATGAAGGCAATTCCATGCAAGATATAAAAAAAACTGAATATTACATACAGCCATGTGTATTTCTCCCTTCAAAGAACAGACAAATTGTCTCTAATTAGATTGTTTTGTTTGAGAAACAGACGGCTCAAAGATCCTCAACCGCAAAAAAACACCAGTATCAACGTCATCAATGATTAGGCAACTCCGGGATGCTGGCAGAGTTGCAATGAAAAAAACATATCTCAGACTGGCTAATCAAATGAAGAGATTTAGATGGGCAAAAAAAGACAGACACTGGACAAAGGAAGAACTCGGAGGAAGAAATCAGACAACAGCAATTAGATTAGAACTTTATTGTCATTGGACAGTACAAGTACAGTACGACAAAATGCAGTTTGCATCCAACCAGAAGTGCAAAATAGCAGTGCAAAAAGATATGGAGTACAGTCTGAGGATGTGCAATTGACATGTAAGTAAATGTGCAGGTATTCAGTTCCACAATGTATCAAATTACAAATGTGCAGAGGGCAACACCAGCGGAGAACATCTGTGCCAGTGGTAAACGGATAGTACAAATGATAAGCATTGTGCAAAAGGTGAATATAATAAATAGGCTAGCAGTGTGCAGGGCAAGAGGTAGAAATGGGGGAACAACAGTACATATTGTGTTAGCAGTGTGAATGTAAGGTTACAGAAGGGTTTCAGAGTTCAGTATGTTACCAGCAGTTGGGAAAAAACTGTTCCTAAGCCTGCTGGTGCAGGTGAGTAGAGATCTGTAACGCTTGCCTGATGGTAGGGGGGCAAACAGTTTATGACTTGGGTGTGAGGGGTCCCTGATAAGGCCAAAGGCTCTCCGCAAACAGCGCTTTGGCTAGATGTCTTTGATGACCAGCTCCCCGACAATATTCATTTACAACAATAACTATTTACAACATTAACAATGTTTAAATAGAATTTCTGATAAATGTTATGCTATATTAAGGGACAAAAATTCAAACTAAGGACATGTATAAGTCATTCCAAACTTTTTAACGGTAGTGTAATATCAAATTTAAATGAAAAGCTGTTACTGAAACCAAAAGTAACCATTCAACTAAAGGGCAAATGAGAGATCAAGCTCTATCTTTATGAATCTTTTTACCAAGTGCAAAGTTCACTGTAGGCAATGTCCACTGTAGGCAATGTCCACTCTTAGATTTTTGGTCAGTTTTGTAATGTTCTTTATTAAATATGCAATGCGAGGAAACCCAGCAGATTGTCCAACAGTTCACCAGGGCCTGTGCGTGAGCACAGTACATATTGGGTAATTGAAGGCACAGCTGGAGAGTGGTAGTCATTTCCCCTCACACGGTGAAGGAGAGGCTGTTGACACTGCGGCTCTCAGACAAGAGGCAGCCTACGCACAGCGGAAGCAGCTGGGGTCTCAGAGTGCCGTTGATAGCAGGAGAGGATGAGAGAGGCATAGAGGAGCTCTTGGCAGTTATGGTGAACCTTGACATAATTTTCTTCAACCACTGGGGATGACAAGAAAAACATATGGCCAAAGAGATTGGAGAGACCCCGCAGAATCTGTTTATTCGGAACGAGAGGGAAAGCAAACTATGTGATACAGAGAACAGATTGAAATAGAAAACACAGCACAACACTTTACTAAGGCATTATGTGATATGACTTCTCATGATACAGATACTCTCCATGGACATAGGCAAAGAAAATGGTTAAGCCAGGAGCATTACCTATTCATCCTCAGTTGTCCTATTAACATGTGTATCCCTTTGTAAATCTGAATGTTGGCCTGTGGCTGGTCACGGAATAAAATGCATGGTGGTAAAGATGCTGCCCTGCTGCGTACCACAGTAGGTTTTTTGACGGTTCCATTTACTTCCATTATTGATACTCTGTTGTTTCTGCTGTACCAACCTCCCCACCAGATGGTGAAAGGTCCAATTTCACTCCCAAATATGCTATAAATGCAACATGATAAAAAAGCCTTTAGTCATCATGGCATAATCGCTTAGCCCCATAGTCATTTTTTTATGCATGGATTATGATCGCATTACACATCCAGACTAAATTATCTTCGGAACAGTTTTTTTAGGGCAGAAGTTCAAAAATGAAATATAAACCTTGGTTGTCTCCAGTGGAAATGCATTTAGCCTTCAATTATCTCTCATCTGATATGGAGTGCTGGAATAATGATTCATCGAGAGTCTGGGTTAGGTAGATGAAGTCCAATGGAGCAGGTGAACATGGAACTGTAGAACTGAATTAAGGAAAACTTAGTGTATCTCTACATGAGACTTACTTGGTTTTCATTTCCAGTCACCCGGAGACGCAGGTGGCTGAGATCAAGTAGATGGTCGTGTAGTGTAGTGGATGTGTGAAGTCTCTATGGCTTTCTGTTGATGGCTGTTTTGTCTATACTGTAGTTCATTTCTATTCCAAAGTGCTCTACAGGATTCTTCACCCCAAGATTAAAGTGAGCAGAAAAATAAAACAATTGTCATTATTGTTTTGCAGGTTTTTCTAACACAAAATGGTGACCTTTATTGTAGTCAAAACTTTTCAAAGAAAACAAGAAAAACAAATGTTCAACCATAACATTTGTCTTGATTATTGGAATCCCTGCACTTCATCCTCCCTTGTTGTGCTAAGAAAAAAGCCCTGAATCCTCTATACTTTAAAAACAAACTTTAACAAAACAGAAAGAAAAAACACTGGAAAAAAAACTGAAAATCAAATTGTAGGATTTTTTATGAATTTATATGCAAGTTTTGGTGGAAAATAAGTATTTGGTCAATGACAAAAGTTTATCTCAATACTTCGTTATATACCCTTTTTTGGCAATGACATAGGTCAAATGTTTTCTGTAAGTCTTCACAATGTTTTCACACACTGTTGCTGGTATTTTGGCCCATTCCTTTATGCAGATCTCCTCTAGAGCAGTGATGTTTCGGGGCTGTCACTGGGCAACACAGACTTTCAACTCCTTCCAAAGATGTTCTATGGGGTTGAGATCTGGAGACTGGCTAGGCTAAGCCACTCCAGGACCTTGAAATTATTCTTACGAAGCAACTCCTTCATTGCCTGGGCGGTGTGTTTGGGATTATTGTCATGCAGAAAGATCCAGCCACGTTTCACCTTCAATGCCCTTGCTGATGGAAGGCGGATTTAACTCAAAATCTCACGATACATGGCCACATTAATTCTTTCCTTTACACGGATCAGTTGTCCTGGTCCCTTTGCAGAAAAACAGCCCCAAAGCATGATGTTTCCACCCCCATGCTTCACAGTAAGTATGGTGTTCTTTGGATGCAACTCAGCAAAAGTTCTATTTTGGTTTCATCTGACCATATGACATTCTCCCAATCCTCTTCTGGATTATTCAAATGCTCTCTAGCAAACTTCAGAGGGGCCTGGACATGTACTACCTTAAGCAGGGGGACACATCTGGCACTGCAGGATTTGAGTCCCTGGCGGCGTAGTGTCACTGATGGTAGCCTTTGTTACTTTGGTCCCTGGTGGCGTAGTGTGTTACTGATGGTAGCCTTTGTTACTTTGGTCCCTGGAGGCGTAGTGTGTTACTGATGGTAGCCTTTGTTACTTTGGTCCTTGGTGGCGTAGTGTGTTACTGATGGTAGCCTTTGTTACTTTGGTCCCTGGAGGCGTAGTGTGTTACTGATGGTAGCCTTTGTTACTTTGGTCCTTGGTGGCGTAGTGTCACTGATGGTAGCCTTTGTTACTTTGGTCCCTGGTGGCGTAGTGTGTTACTGATGGTAGCCTTTGTTACTTTGGTCCCTGGAGGCGTAGTGTGTTACTGATGGTAGCCTTTGTTACTTTGGTCCTTGGTGGCGTAGTGTGTTACTGATGGTAGCCTTTGTTACTTTGGTCCCTGGAGGCGTAGTGTGTTACTGATGGTAGCCTTTGTTACTTTGGTCCTTGGTGGCGTAGTGTCACTGATGGTAGCCTTTGTTACTTTGGTCCCTGGTGGCGTAGTGTGTTACTGATGGTAGCCTTTGTTACTTTGGTCCCTGGTGGCGTAGTGTGTTACTGATGGTAGCCTTTGTTACTTTGGTCCCTGGAGGCGTAGTGTGTTACTGATGGTAGCCTTTGTTACTTTGGTCCTTGGTGGCGTAGTGTGTTACTGATGGTAGCCTTTGTTACTTTGGTCCCTGGTGGCGTAGTGTGTTACTGATGGTAGCCTTTGTTACTTTGGTCCCTGGAGGCGTAGTGTGTTACTGATGGTAGCCTTTGTTACTTTGGTCCTTGGTGGCGTAGTGTCACTGATGGTAGCCTTTGTTACTTTGGTCCCTGGTGGCGTAGTGTGTTACTGATGGTAGCCTTTGTTACTTTGGTCCCTGGTGGCTTAGTGTGTTACTGATGGTAGCCTTTGTTACTTTGGTCCCTGGAGGCGTAGTGTGTTACTGATGGTAGCCTTTGTTACTTTGGTCCTTGGTGGCGTAGTGTGTTACTGATGGTAGCCTTTGTTACTTTGGTCCCTGGTGGCGTAGTGTGTTACTGATGGTAGCCTTTGTTACTTTGGTCCCTGGAGGCGTAGTGTGTTACTGATGGTAGCCTTTGTTACTTTGGTCCTTGGTGGCGTAGTGTGTTACTGATGGTAGCCTTTGTTACTTTGGTCCCTGGAGGCGTAGTGTGTTACTGATGGTAGCCTTTGTTACTTTGGTCCTTGGTGGCGTAGTGTGTTACTGATGGTAGCCTTTGTTACTTTGGTCCCTGGAGGCGTAGTGTGTTACTGATGGTAGCCTTTGTTACTTTGGTCCCTGGTGGCATAGTGTCACTGATGGTAGCCTTTGTTACTTTGGTCCCTGGTGGCGTAGTGTGTTACTGATGGTAGCCTTTGTTACCTTGGTCCTTGGTGGCGTAGTGTGTTACTGATGGTAGCCTTTGTTACTTTGGTCCCTGGAGGCGTAGTGTGTTACTGATGGTAGCCTTTGTTACTTTGGTCCTTGGTGGCGTAGTGTGTTACTGATGGTAGCCTTTGTTACTTTGGTCCCTGGAGGCGTAGTGTGTTACTGATGGTAGCCTTTGTTACTTTGGTCCTTGGTGGCGTAGTGTCACTGATGGTAGCCTTTGTTACTTTGGTCCCTGGTGGCGTAGTGTGTTACTGATGGTAGCCTTTGTTACTTTGGTCCCTGGAGGCGTAGTGTGTTACTGATGGTAGCCTTTGTTACTTTGGTCCTTGGTGGCGTAGTGTGTTACTGATGGTAGCCTTTGTTACTTTGGTCCCTGGTGGCGTAGTGTGTTACTGATGGTAGCCTTTGTTACTTTGGTCCCTGGAGGCGTAGTGTGTTACTGATGGTAGCCTTTGTTACTTTGGTCCCTGGAGGCGTAGTGTGTTACTGATGGTAGCCTTTGTTACTTTGGTCCTTGGTGGCGTAGTGTCACTGATGGTAGCCTTTGTTACTTTGGTCCCTGGTGGCGTAGTGTGTTACTGATGGTAGCCTTTGTTACTTTGGTCCCTGGAGGCGTAGTGTGTTACTGATGGTAGCCTTTGTTACTTTGGTCCTTGGTGGCGTAGTGTGTTACTGATGGTAGCCTTTGTTACTTTGGTCCCTGGTGGCGTAGTGTGTTACTGATGGTAGCCTTTGTTACTTTGGTCCCTGGAGGCGTAGTGTGTTACTGATGGTAGCCTTTGTTACTTTGGTCCTTGGTGGCGTAGTGTGTTACTGATGGTAGCCTATGTTACTTTGGTCCCTGGCGGCGTAGTGTGTTACTGATGGTAGCCTTTGTTACTTTGGTCCCAGCTCTCTGCAGGTCATTCACTAGGTCCCCCCGTGCGGGATTTTTGCTCACCGTTCTTGTGATCATTTCGACCCCTCTGGGTGAGATCTTGCGTGGAGCCCCAGATCAAGGTAGATTATCAATGGTCTTGTATGTCTTCCATTTCCTAATAATTGCTCACACAGTATCAGGCTCCACGCACAGAAGTAGACCCAGATGCGGACACAGACACGGCGTTTAATTTCCAATGTAGTTCTTTTAATAATAAGACAAGAATCATCAGGCAGGCAGGGGTTCGGTACACGGACTGGATACAAAGGTACAGGCAGGTGGCAGGCGGAAAGAGGTCAGGGAAGCAGAGGTACGATACACAGGCAGGTGGGTGGCTGAGAGTAGTCCAAGGACAAGCATACAGAAGTAGAACAGAAGGAAAACTGGTAACGAACTAGCAGACCAACTAGAGTCCAGACCAACAGACTAAAAACCCACCACTAATGAGAAGGTGATGAACAGTGGGCAGACCTAACCCAGGTTAACACCTTTAGGTCGTGACAGAACCCCCCCCCCAATGACCGCCACCTGGCGAGCTACCTGGACCACACCTGTCACACCGGGATGGCGATGGCGGAAATCAGTAATAAGAGCCTGGTCCAGTATATCTCGGGCCGGGACCCAACTTCTCTCCTCAGGGCCATATCCCTCCCAGTCAACCAGGTACTGGAAACCCCGACCCCGAGGACGGACCCAGAGGAGCCGTCGCACCGTGAAGGCTGGAAGACCATCAACCAGACAGGGAAGCGGGCGGCCCTATAAACAGGAGATAGAGAACAGTTAGAGACAGGACGGATAAGTGAAACATGGAAGGTGGGGTGCACCCTGAGGGTGGGGGGGAGGTGGAAGCTGACAGCGGAGCAACTGATAACCCGGGTAACTACAAATGGTGAACCGATGAACCATGGAGATAGCTTCCTTGACTCCACCCGTAGGGGAAAGTCCCGGGTGGACAGCCACACTCTTTGCCCAGTGTGGTAGCGGGGGGCGGGGCGCCGACGACCAACCGCTTGCCGCCGGTAACTGGCTGAAGTCCGAAGGAGTGATTGACGGGCTCAACGCCAGGACTGGTGACAGCAACGGACAAACAGCAGGGCTGCCGGAACAGCCACATCAGCCTCCTGGTCACCTGGCCCAAGCAGCACTCGAATGGGGACACACCTGTGGCTGTAGTAGGAAGGGAGTTGCAGGCATACTCCACCCACACCAGATTGCGGCTCCAGGTACTTGGGTTAGAGGAGACCAGGCAGCACAGTCTCTAAGTCTTGGTTTGCCCTCTTTCACTGTCCATTTGACTCAGGATGATAGCCAGAGGACAGGCTCAACGTGGCTCCAAGGAGGTGCAGAAAGCCCGCCAAAACCGGGAGGACGCGACATCCACCGGAAGACCATGAATATGAACAACATGCTGCACCATGATCACAGCCGTCTCTTTAGCCGAGGGAAGCTTTGGCAGCGGAATGAAATGGGTCAGAGGGAGGGAGGCCGGTGACGAAAACCAAAAAGGCACATAGGACCACGGGCGATGAGGTCTGGGAAGAGGCTGAAGGAGACCCAAAAGTTCATGCCGTGAGGTCTTGTTCTGGTTACAAGCGACACAGGCAGCTATGAAGGCCGGGACGTCAGCTCCCATGGATGGTCACCAGAACCGGCGACGAATGAAGGCCAGAGTACGACGCGACCAGGGGTGGCATGCCAGGTTCGAAAAGTGCCCCCACTGCAAGACTTGGAGCCAGGACGGTCAGACAATAAAATCTAACCGGGAAAATAAGAGCCCATCGTGCCTGCCGTGAACTCAGGCGTCTGGCAGAATGCAGGTACTCCAGGTACTACTTATGGTCCGTCCAAACCAGGAATGGCTGTTCGGCCCCCTCCAACCACACTTCCAGGGCCACCTTTACCGCCAACAATTCCCTATTCCCAATGTCATAGTTCCGTTCCGAAGGGCTGAGACGGTGCGATAGAAAGGCACAAGCATGCAACTTTGAATCCCGTGGAGATCGTTGGGATATTATAGTACCGACCCCATTGTCAGAAGCATCCACCTCCACCATAAACTGCTGGATCGGGTCTGTGGGTGCCAGGACAGGGGCCGAGGTGAAACACTGATTTAGCTCGGCAATAGCATGAGCGACGCTGGGAGACCAGGAGACCTTAGTGGAGGTCAGAGCCGTGAGTGGGGCCATAACCGAAATGTATCCCCGGATGAAATTCTGGTAGAAATTTGCAAACCCAAGGAAGCGTTGCAACTCCACCCTGGATGTGGGGGATGGCCAGTTAGTCACTGCACACACCTTCTTAGGGTCTATCCGAATACTCCCAGCCTCGATGACATACCCAAAAAAAAAGAGATAGTGGACCAATGGAACTCACACTTCTCGGCTTTCACGAACAGCTGATTCTCAAGGAGACTAAATCAGGATGTCATCAAGGTACACAAAAGCAAAATGGTTTAAAATCATTCCCCAGAGCCTGGAACACAGCAGGAGCATTGGTGAGACCGAACAGCATGACCAGGTATTCATAGTGGCCGCTTGCTGTGTTAAACGCTGTCTTCCACTCGTCCCCCTCCTTAATTCACACAAGGTGATAGGCATTGCGCAGGTCCAGCTTGGTGAAGATTACTGCCTCTTGTAGGAGCGCAAAGGCAGAGGAAACCAGAGGAAGTGGATACTGATTTTTTACTGTAATCGCATTCGTCCCACTATAATTAATACATGGACAAAGGGTCATGTCCCTCATCTCCACCAAAAGAATCCAGCCCCAGCAGACGAGGTTGAGTGACGGATGAGGCCTGTAGCCAGGGATGAGGTAATACACTCACCTAAAGGATTATTAGGAACACCTGTTCAATTTCTCATTAATGCAATTACATAAGCAACCAATCACATGGCAGTTGCTTCAATGCATTTAGGAGTGTGGTCCTGGTCAAGACAATCTTCTGAACTGGGATGGGAGTTCTGAATGTCAGAATTGGAAAAAAAGGTGATTTAAGCAATTTTGAGAGTGGCATGGTTGTTGGTGCCAGACGGGCCGGTCTGAGTATTTCACAATCTGCTCAGTTACTAGGATTTTCACGCACAACCTTTTCTAGGGTTTACAAAGAATGGTGTGAAAAAGGACAAATGGTGTGGGCAAAAATGCCTTGTTGATGCTAGAGGGCCGACTGATTCAAGCTGATAGAAGAGCTACTTTGATTGGAATGACCACTTGTTACAACCGAGGTATGCAGCAAAGCATTTGTGAAGCCCAACACGCACACCCATGAGGTGGATGGGCTACAACAGCAGAAGACCCCACTGGGTACCACTCATCTCCACTACAAATAGGAAAAAGAGGCTACAATTTGCACGAGATCACCAAAATTGGACAGTTGAAGACTGGAAAAATGTTGCCTGGTCTGATGAGTCTCGATTTCTGTTGAGACATTCTGATGGTATAGTCAGAATTTGGCGTAACCAGAATGAGATCATGGATCCATCATGCCTTGTTACCACTGTGCAGGCTGACGGTGGTGGTGTAATGGTGTGGGGGATGTTTTCTTGGCACACTTTAGGCCCCTTATGGCGCTTTTCCACTACAAAGAACCAGCTCGACTCGACTTGGCCCGACTCGGCTCCCCTCGCTTTCGCTCGGTTCTCCATTGCAGATAGTACCTGCGCAATAGTACTCGGTCGTCATAGCGACGCGGCAGGAAACTGCTGTGACGTAATCTTCTACGCGGCGACACACAGGCTGCGTCCGAAAACGCGTACTATGTTGAGTATGTACTACATTTAAATAAGAACGTACTTTTCGACCGTTAAAAAAGTACATTCTATATAGTATGAATCCGGGTAATGAATGGAGTCCGGACGTACTACATGCGCCGTGTTAGAATTTTCTACTTGTATAATCTACCGGGCAAGAGAAGCGTGTTTCCTTCAGGTCCGCGTCCTCCTACCAACACTCGCTACCCACACACACATAAGACAATGGAGGAAATCGAGTGTATGCTGTGTTTGATCCGCGAGATGTGGCTGTTTCTCACGGCGCATTCTTTTGGTTTGCCATAGTATTCGTAATGGATAATGTAAATGACCGAAATATTGTTTCTTTGGTTAAGTTATTTTTTGGGCGCTAATGCTTTTATTTTGAAAAAACTCCAAACCCGGAAGTAAAGATTCCATCGCAATCGAGTAGAGAGAAAGTGGTCGAACGAAGGAAAACGGCAAAAATATATATTGTTTTAGCACCTGGCTGTTAGAGGCACAAGGTATGTTAGTTTGTATTTTATTTCTTTGACAACTGTTTATAACTTGGGTTACTTTGTGGTGTGACGTTTTATGGTTCTGCAGAGATTAGAGAAGTTAGCAAGTTAAGTTAACATTAACGTATTGCCATACTGTCCTGTAGTTGGCGTTGCCTGGTTATGTGCCTGTTGTGTAACATTACATGAAACAGTTTAGTTTGAGTGATATTACAGTGAAGTGGATGTAAAGGAATGTTTTGAAGAAGCAGCACTTTATATTAATTTAATGTTTCATTATAACTTATGTAGATGTCTGCTAATAGAGTTAATACATACTGGAAGGTAAATAGCTGCAGCATAAATCCACTTAAGTGTAGATTGTCAATGAGTTGGGGGAACTGTTAATTGAGGCACTTCATGATGTACTGTATGTAAGGTAAGAGTGTTGTGTTCCTTGTTTTTCTCAGCTCTTACGGTGGTTCAAGATAAGGAATGTTACAAAGTAACAATAAAGCTTTCTGAATCATCAGTAATAAAGGGCCAGACCATTATTCAGCCGGGGACGCTACAGTAAGAGCTTACCTCATCCATCCTAATACGCTCCTGATGAAAATGAATATGACTACAACGGGACTCGATGTGATGGTCTAAGGTCGTGACACTCACTCACAAAATGGAAGCATCTGGAAACCAGCCACTAGACAGTATGGACTCAGACCAGGCAACGGAAACCTGTCAGGTCAGCGAAGAGGAGGAACTTCGCCGCTCTGGTCGTCCACGGAATAACACAGAGAAGATGCTTGCATTTCAGAGGGAGGAGGCTCACAAAAAGGAGAAAAGGCTCACTCATCTTTATGAACAGTGGAAAATCCAAGCACGCACGGCCAGAGAGCAGCTAAAGTCTAACTTGCCTGAGAGTGAAATTGCAGCTCTAATAGACACCTTAGAGAAAGGTAAGGACAATGTTATTAACATCTATGCGGAAATCAGAGCTCACCTTGTCCCATCCAGTGAGACAAGACGTCGCATTGATGCCTGTGAGGCAGTGACAAAGGACATTGTTAAAATTGCTTATGAAAGGATAGCAGGCATAGATGGTGATTTTGACGGCGAAACTGTAAAACAACATCTTCGTGAGCTGCTTAAAAGAGACTACGCTCGCTCTATCTATGGTTCTACAGCCTCACCCTCAAGTAAAAGCTCAAGCTGTAAATCAAGCCAACGCTCCATGAGCTCTATGGTAGCAGCAAAAAGAACGGATGCTGCAGCAGAGTTAGCGGCTAAGGAGGCAGAGTATGAGGTGTTACTGCAAGAGGAAAAACAGAAGGAAAGGATTCAGCTCCTAGAAGAACAGCAGAAAAGGGAACTTGAACTTCAGAAGCGTGAACTGGAGAGACTAAAGGCAGAAAGGGATGTTAAGGCTGCACGAGCTAGATTGGAAGTGTACAATCAGGAAGTAATGCTGGAGTCTAATGTTTGCCCCTCTGATCACAACCCTCAGGAGTCTCATCATGTGTCTCTTCAGCAACCTGTAACGGCAGCTGTTATACAACAACCCGTGTCTCCCCAGCAACCTGTGTCGCAGGCTGTCATCCAGCAGCCCACTAATATTCCCACACCAGTATTGCCTCCACTGACAGATGTTTCATATCTTGCTCAAGCGGTGCAAGACACGATAGCCCTAAATAGACTCCCAATGCCTGAACCTTCTGTATTTACTGGTGACCCGATTCAGTTCATCGAGTGGAGGGCTTCATTCATATCACTCATAGACAGAAAGAACATCTCATCAGCAGATAAGTTACATTATTTGAGAAAATACATCGGAGGCCCAGCTCGAAAGACACTCGACGGCATCTTTTACAGAAGTGATGATGAGGCCTACAAGGATGCCTGGAACCGTCTCAACCATAGATATGGTCAGCCGTTCACTATACAGAGAGCGTTCAGGGAAAGACTGGCAAACTGGCCAAAGATCCAGTCCAAAGATGCTGAGGAATTAAGGACATTCGCTGATTTCTTACAAGCATGTCAAGAAGCCATACCTCATGTCAAGGGCCTTGACATTTTGAATGACTGTGAAGAAAATCAGAAACTGATACAGAAGTTACCGGACTGGGCAGCTGCACGATGGAACCGCCATGTCACTCAAGTTATGAAAGATAAAATGGAATTTCCAGGCTTCCAGGATTTTGTTACCTTCATGCTAACGGAAGCAGAAATTGCATGCAATCCAATAACCTCCTTTCATGCCCTTCGCTCTTCAGAGTCACCTACAGAAAGGCGGTATCCTAAAGACAAAAGGACTAAATCCAGCGTGCTGCATACACAGACAGTTACAAATGTTGAAACCCAATTGCACTCAAAGACCGGGTTAAACCCACCATGTATGTTTTGTCAAGACAGCAAACATCGCCTGTACTGCTGTCCTGAGTTCAAAGAGAAGCCTCTAGATGAAAGACGGAAATATGTAAAAGAAAAGAAACTGTGTTATGGCTGCCTCAAGCCAGGCCATAATGCAAAGAACTGCCGTCACAGACACTCATGTGACACCTGTAGGGGCAGACACCCGACCTATCTCCATGATGACAGTTACACTAAAGCCACACCAGTGCCCAACTCAAATCATAGTACCACGGCTGAAGCGGCTACCACACTGTCACTTAATGTGGATACTGACGACCCATCCTTCAATACCTCTATGATAGTGCCAGTATGGGTTTCCTCCATCAGCAATCCAGCCATAGAAAGGCTTGTTTACGCTCTGCTCGACACCCAGAGTGATGCAGTTTTCATCAACAAAGATGTCAGCCGGATCCTTCAAGCGAAGACTCATCCTGTAAGGCTAAAGTTAACAACCATGATCGGAAGGGACGAACTAGTACGCAGTGAAAGGGTCTCTGGTCTCAGAATACGTGGTTACACCTCAACAACTCTCATTGATCTCCCTCCGGCTTACAGCAAAGATTGCATACCAGTGAATCGAAAACACATTCCTACCTGTGATACAGCAAGGAATTGGAATCATCTCATCGAAATAGCAGATGAAATTCCACCACAGCTAGAGTGTGAGATTGGTCTTTTGATAGGATACAACTGCTCAAGGGCACTGGCACCACGACAGGTAATCCTGGGAGGAGATAATGAGCCCTATGCAGTCCGCACGGATCTGGGGTGGAGTATTGTGGGATCCGCACCAACTCATCCTGACTCACCCAGCAGCACAAACATATGCCACAGAGTCGCTGTCAAAGAGCTTCCACTAGTGTTTCCAGCTGATGCTATTAAAGTTCTTGAGTCTGACTTTAAGGAGGCCAGGGAGGACGGAAAGACTGTTTCTCAGGACGATATACTCTTCCTGAATATATTAGAGGACAGTATTCACAAGAACCCTCATGGCCATTACGAAATGCCGCTTCCCTTTAAGGAGAGACCTTACCTCCCTGACAATAAGCAACTAGCCATTGTCAGGCTTAATCATCTCAAGAGGAGGTTACTGAAGGATGAGACCTACAAGGAACACTACGTGAAGTTCATGAAGGAAGTAATTGACAAGGGCGATGCTGAGGAGATTCACGACAAAGGAAAGGAAGGAGAAAAATGGTACATACCCCACCACGGAGTCTACCATTCCAAAAAACCAGGAAAGCTCCGTGTTGTTTTTGATTGCTCCGCTAAGCACAAGGGAACTAGCTTAAACGACCACTTGTTGACAGGCCCAGACCTAATTAATAATCTGACTGGTGTTCTCATGAGATTCAGGCAGCACAACACTGCTCTGATGTGCGACATTGAAAAGATGTTTCACCAGTTCCACGTGAAGGCGCCTGACAGAGACTATCTACGTTTCCTCTGGTGGAAGGATGGAAATCTCAGCACTGAGCCACAAAAATTCCGCATGAAGGTACATCTTTTCGGTGCTGCATCATCACCTGGATGCGCCAATTACGGGTTGAAACGCTTAGCCAAGGAGAATGAGAGTTTGTTTCCCCTTGGCTCACAGTTCATCATGAGGGATTTTTATGTCGATGATGGTGTTACAAGTACAGCAACTACGGATGAAGCCATCCAGCTTGCAAAGGAAGCTCGGAAACTCTGTGCCACGGGTGGTCTAAGACTACACAAGTTTGTGTGTAACAACAAATCGGTGCTAGAGAGTATACCCCCTTCCGAGCGTGCCACTGAGGTAAAGGCTCTCGACCTCACCTTCGACGATTCTACATTGGAAAGAGCCTTGGGGATCCATTGGCACATCGAATCTGATACCTTTAGATTTCGCATATCCCCGAAGGATCAGCCAGCAACACGACGAGGCATACTATCCGTGGTGGCCTCTGTTTATGACCCGCTGGGCCTCATTGCACCCTTCCTTCTCATTGGGAAAAGGACTCTTCAAGAAATGTGCAAGCATGGCACGAGTTGGGATGAACCCATCCGTGGTGATCTACAACCAGCGTGGGAGAGCTGGAAGAGCGATCTTGCAAATTTGGAGAAAATCAACATACCTCGTTGCTATATGCCACCCGACTTCGGACCAGTCTGGAGAAGAGAGCTTCATCACTTTTCTGATGCAAGCACACAAGGATATGGCCAGTGTTCCTATTTGAGACATCTAAGCGAAAATGGAAATGTTCATTGCACTCTGCTAATGGCAAAGTCCAGAGTGGCTCCCCTGAAAGTCACAACTATTCCCAGATTAGAGTTGACAGCGGCTGTTGTTTCAGTTGCAGTGAGCAACACTCTGAAGGAGGAGCTTGGTCTCGCAGACATTGACGAGTACTTCTGGACTGACTCCAAGGTAGTTCTCGGGTACATCAATAACGAGGCACGTCGCTTTCACACGTTCGTGTCAAACAGAATACAAAAGGTACGTCTCAGCAAAACTCCAGAGCAATGGAGATACGTCCCTACTGATAAAAATCCTGCTGATCTCGCCTCAAGAGGCTCAAGTGTAAGCAAACTTCTCACTTCAAATTGGTTCACAGGACCCCAGTTTCTATGGGAGAAGGAATTGCCCATAGCTGCAGACACCGTCACAGAAATCCAGATCGGCGACCCTGAGGTAAAAAGGGTTCAGACATTGAATGTACAGACCAGGGAGCAAGTAAGTCTCTCAGATTGCCTTTCAAGGTTTTCTTCGTGGTACAAGGCCACGAAAGCAGTGGCACGTCTCCTCCGGCGTGTCAAAGGTGATAAGTCAACAGGTCATAGTTCTGTGAAGGAGAGAGAAGATGCACAGTGCATTATCCTGAAGGATTTACAAAGACAAGTTTATCGAGAGGAGATTAAGCTCCTTGTCAAGGAAACTCAACTTCCATCTCAAAGCAAACTGCGTCAAGTGGATGTTTTTCTTGACCAAGATGGACTCCTTAAGGTGGGAGGGAGGTTGGAAAATGCGTCTCTCCCTGCATGGCAGAAACACCCAGTGATAATCCCCAAGGATCATCATATCACCATCATGATAATGGCTCATTACCATGAGCAGATCAGACACCAAGGGAAGGGTTTCACCATAAATGAGATAAGATCAAATGGATTTTGGATTCCAGGAATCAACCGAGCTGTTGCTGCATATGTGCATCAATGTGTCAAATGTCGCAAATTCAGGAGACCAACTGAAGAACAGAGAATGGCAGACCTGCCAATAGAACGTGTAGATCCATCACCCCCATTTACCTACTGCGGTATGGACTGCTTTGGTCCGTTTCACACCAAACAGGGACGCAAGGAGCACAAGCGATATGGACTCCTTTTCACATGCCTTTCATGTCGAGCTGTCCACATTGAAATGTTGAATGACATGTCAACGGATGCTTTCATTAACGGACTTCGTTGTTTTATTGCTGTAAGAGGAGCCGTACGTCATATACGTTGTGACCAGGGGACTAATTTCGTGGGAGCCAAGAACGAACTGAGGGAGGCTCTCAAGCAACTGGATGAGAATCTTCTTACCACATTCTTGGCTCAAAGGCAGTGCGACTTCATCTTGAACGCTCCCCACTCCAGCCATGCGGGAGGAGTATGGGAAAGGCAAATCAGAACAGTGAGGAACGTGGCAGCTTCATCAAAGAGGACATGTATGCTCGTAAGAGATGGCGTCATGTTCAGTATCTCGCTGAGCAGTTCTGGAGTCGTTGGAAGAGGGAGTACCTCTCTAACATCGCCACCAGACAACGCTGGCACACTCCAAGGAGGAACCTAAAAGTCGGTGACATTGTCATGGAAAGTGTAGAGGATCTACCACGGAATGAGTGGAGATTGGCTAAAGTTGTACAAACAACTACGGATAAAGATGGACTCGTAAGAAGGGTAAAGATTCGTCTTGGTGTACGGAAGATGGGAAAGGAGGGACAACGTTCTGGCAGGCCATCCATCATCGAGCGCCCAGTTCAGAAGCTGATCCTGCTCGTAGAGTCAGTTTGAAGACTTCACAACCATATCCTTTTATATACAGAGTTGAAATCATAGACTCTTAAATAGACATATGATGCGAGACAATATTGGCACTTCTGTCTTTAATCAGAATTCATATTGGTAAATTATTAATCTTTATATCCAATAATAGTTGTGTAAAGCATTCATAATTTGGTGGGAGTGTAAATGACCGAAATATTGTTTCTTTGGTTAAGTTATTTTTTGGGCGCTAATGCTTTTATTTTGAAAAAACTCCAAACCCGGAAGTAAAGATTCCATCGCAATCGAGTAGAGAGAAAGTGGTCGAACGAAGGAAAACGGCAAAAATATATATTGTTTTAGCACCTGGCTGTTAGAGGCACAAGGTATGTTGGTTTGTATTTTATTTCTTTGACAACTGTTTATAACTTGGGTTACTTTGTGGTGTGACGTTTTATGGTTCTGCAGAGATTAGAGAAGTTAGCAAGTTAAGTTAACATTAACGTATTGCCATACTGTCCTGTAGTTGGCGTTGCCTGGTTATGTGCCTGTTGTGTAACATTACATGAAACAGTTTAGTTTGAGTGATATTACAGTGAAGTGGATGTAAAGGAATGTTTTGAAGAAGCAGCACTTTATATTAATTTAATGTTTCATTATAACTTATGTAGATGTCTGCTAATAGAGTTAATACATACTGGAAGGTAAATAGCTGCAGCATAAATCCACTTAAGTGTAGATTGTCAATGAGTTGGGGGAACTGTTAATTGAGGCACTTCATGATGTACTGTATGTAAGGTAAGAGTGTTGTGTTCCTTGTTTTTCTCAGCAGGTGGTTCAAGATAAGGAATGTTACAAAGTAACAATAAAGCTTTCTGAATCATCAGTAATAAAGGGCCAGACCATTATTCAGCCGGGGACGCTACAGATAATATGTACAGCTCTCACGCAATCATTGTCCAAACTATTTAAAAACGGTGGGATTACTCAGGATACTACATCTGGCACGTGCAATGATGATGCAGTGAATAGTGACGATTCTCTGACCAATCAGCAGTCTGCCTTGTTTTCACGTCACATTTTAGTATCGCCTCAGCTCGCTCAGAACCTCGCCTGAGGTGGTACGAAAAAAGTACCTGGAAGCAGGTACAGGTACAACTTTTACCCAGTGGAAAACCAAAAAAGCCGAGTCGAGCTGAGGCAAGCTGGTTCTGTGTAGTGGAAAAGCGCCATTAGTGCCAATTGAGCATTGTTTAAATGTCACGGCCTACCTGAGCATTGTTTCTGACCCTGTCCATCCCTTTATGACCACCATGTACCCATCCTTTGATGGCTACTTCCAGCATGTGCATCCCACAAATCTCCATCAACTGCAAGATGCTATCCTATCAATATGGGCCAACATTTCGAAAGAATGCTTTCAGCACCCTGTTGAATCAATGCAACGTAGAATAAAGGCAGTTCTGAAGGCGAAATTGGTCTAACACAGTATTAGTGTTCCTAATAATCCTTTAGGTGAGTGTATAAGCATCCATGGCCTAGGTCTCTGGGCCCGACAAGGAATAAATCCGACCCCTAGGAGGAAGCTTTCCAGGAATTAGGGTAATAGCAGTCATAGGGACAATGAGGGGGAAGAGACAAGGCCCGAGACCGGCTAAAAAACTCTTGTAACCCCAGGTACTCGTTGGGGATGGCCGAGAGGTCCAAGGCCCCCTGAACTCAACCAGCCAAGTCTGTCAGGGTCAGCTGTGTGGACCTCAGGCACCTGGCAAGACACTTAGAACTCCAACCGGTGATTACCCCCGTAGATCAGTCAATAGTGGAATTATGACGACGGAGCCAGGACAGACCAAGAACCACATGAACGTCAGGCTAAAAAACTGGAAAAAACTGAAGACACTCACAGTGGTTACCAAAAACCCCTAGCTCCACCGGGACTGTGATCTGGGTAATGTGGCTGATGGACCGCCAATCCAGGGCCGCCCAACCACCGGCTTAGCAAGAGGACATGTGGGAATCCCCAGCTGTTTAATCAGGTCCCGATGAAAAAACTCTTGTCAGCCCTTGAATCAATGTTTGAAACTGTTCCAGCAGCAACAGAACCATACATATTGTACTGACAGTCATACAGAACTATACATATAGTACTGACAGTCATACAGAACCATACATATAGTACTGACAGACATACAGCATACAGAACCATACATGTGTCAGGATACTGGGTGAAAACACCAGAAGACTAACATTGCAGTAAAACATTGTCAAAAAATAAATGTACCAGTTATTGCTAATCCTCACCAACCTGGTAGGAACGATCGTGACATGTGGAGACATCTTTCAATCTATCCATGACCCCCTGAAAGGTGTGCTTCTAGTTTCCCAATGGCGGCTCCCTAGAGACAAACAGCATTGCGGAGCTGCTCATGGGCCAGGGACAGTAAATGAAGGAAGATCAATCCATCCTGTGCAAGTTAAGTTTTTCAAAGACAAACTTATGCTTTTCTTGACCCTGGCTGTTCAGCTACATTCTGCACGAAAAAGGCCGGTGCATTGTTTTCGAACGGGAAACAAACAACCGTACTGTTAAGAACAATGGCACATGAGAAGCCCTTAAAAAGTGTGTTAGCATCAGGTTTAGAAGTAAGTGAACTTAATGGCGAGAAATGCATTCCTTTACCCAATGTGCACACACAGAAATCTATGAATCTATGAACTAGAAGCTATAGAGATAATCTCATACCTCATTGAAATCTGTCATAGAGGGGGCTGCCATTTGTCAAAGTGGATAAGCAACTGCAGAGCTGTCCTTTGTGCTGTTCCCAAAGAACACAGGGCGAGAGATAAAATACTTGGACAAAGATCAATTGCCTATGGAACGAGCCTTAGGACTTCAATGTATGTCCAAAGTGACTCCTTCAAGTTCAACATGACCATCAGTGAGCGTGCACTTACCAGGAGGGGCATCCTGTCAATAGTAAGCTCTATATATGATCGATTAGGCTTTCTGTCTCCACTTACCTTGCCAGCTAAACTGTTGTTGCAGGAATTGTGGACCTTGGATGGGACATGATTATTCCCAAAGTAACTTTCTGATCAGTGGAACAAATGGACGGGCAGTCTCGCACAACTCACAGACTTTGAAGTTCCACGCTGCTTTGAGCCAAATGATTTTGGTGAGTCAATGCATAACCAGGTTCACCACTTCTCTGATGCCAGCGAGCTAGGCTATGGAACAGTCAGCTATCTCAGAATGACAAACGCAGAAGGAAAGGTTAGTGTAGCGTTTTTGATTGACAAGGCAAGAGTAGCTCGATTAAAACGGCAAACCATCCCGAACCTGGAGCTAGCAGATGCAGCTTTGTCAGTAAAGGTGGATAAAATGTTAAAAGAAGAGTTGCTGCCACCTACCAATAGGTCAATGTTTTGGACTGACAGCACATCTGTCAAGTAAATCTAAATGACCATACTCATTTTCATACCTATGTGGCGAATAGGAAATCTAGTATTAGGGAGGCGACACAAGTCTTTCAGTGGAAAAATACTGACACAAAGAGAAATCCTGCTGATGACTGCTCTAGAAGTGTGAGCGCAGAGAGGTTCATGAGGAACCCAAGATGGATCTCTGTACCAGAGTACCTTTGGTCAGCAAAAGATGACTGGCCGAATTAATCTGTAGACAAAGTTAAACATTGTGATGATGATCCAGAAGTGAGGAAATCTGCAACAGTGAATGCAATCATGCAGACATGTGAGGAAAGGCCCACAGACATGTAGCTCAATCACTTTTCAGACTGGCTGAAGTTGAGGGTAGCTGTTGGATCTTAAAAATGAAAGATGCTTTAATACTCCTTGTACAGAAAGGAAATGACTCAAAGAAAGATTGTAAGCAGACTCCAAGGGTAACCAGAATGACAAAATGTTATGTCAAAAACCACATGGTAGCAGTAACAGTTGATGATCTGATAATAACAGAAAAGGCTATTCTCCTATGTACAGAGACAAAGTTTCCCTGAGGAGATCAACATGCTGCAACAGGGCACTTCCAATGTGAAACAGGCCTGTAGTCTATACAGATTGGATCCAGTGCTGGACAATGGAATCCTCAGAGTGGGTGGTCGCCTCAGAAAAACAGCAATGCCTGAAGAAAAAATACACCACAACATTTTGGCAAAAACTCACCACGTAGCCACTCTGATCCTGCGCCACTTCTATGTTCAAACTGGACACGGGGGAAGGAACCACATGCTATCTCATGTATGAAAACATACTGAATAACAAATAGTAACTCTGCTGCAAGAAAGGTTCTCCCTCGCTGTGTGACCTGCAGAAAGCAGAGAGGCAAGACCGGCGAACAAAAATGGCTGACCTGCCAAGTGAAAGACTGGTCGCAGACTTGCCACCATTCTTCAACGTTGGCCTTGACTATTTTGGTCCTTTTGAGGTAGCCTCTACATATAGAGATAGCCTGTTCTTTAACTACAGACTCATGCATCAATGCCATCAGAATGTTACTGTGTTAAAGAGGGCAGGCACAACACCTAAGATCAGATAATGGCACTAACCTTCTAGGTGCAGAAAAATAACTAAGAGAAGCACTCAGAATTTACATCAAAGGAAGATCCACTAAACTCTGTTGAAGTAAGGAGTGGAGCATTAACCCCCCAACAGCCTCTCACCATGGTGGGTTCTGGGAACAATGGTAAGGCTTGTCTTATGCTCAGTCGTAAAACAACAAACCTGACGATGAAGGGCTACACACTGTTTTCTGTGAAGTTGAGTCAATTCCTAACAGCCGTCTCATTACAAATGTATCTGGTGACCCACATGATCCAGAGGCCCTAACACCAAATCATATTCTGTTGCTTAGAACTAACCCAATTATGCCCCCTGGAGGCTTCTCATGGTCGGATCTATACCACAGAAGACGCTGAAGACAGGTGCACTATATGACCGAGCTGTTCTTGAAAAGAGATGGCTTCTGAAATACCTCCCTCTTCTACAAAAACGACTAAAATTATCAAGAGCAAGAAGAAATTTAATTCCAGGGGTAATGGTCTTGATCACAGACAGTACCGCTCCTCACAGCTCGTGGCTACTTGGATGAATTGTTGAGGCCAAACCTGATGCCAGAGGTCATGTCCGGGATGTGAAGCTAAAAACAAAGACGAGTGAACTGGAGAGGCGAGTGTCCAAAATCTGCTTAGTGTTAGACGGTGACGAAGGTTACTTAGGTCCAAGTGGTCATAGAGCGGCAGCTTGTAGCGGCATCTTGTCTCGTGGCATTGTTGTCTCCGAAACAAAGACGGCTCTGCTGAGTTGTTCTGCGGAGTTGTTCGAGGAAGGTAAGCAAGACAGACATGGGTGCTACAATACATTCATAGTAAGTACTACACTTCATATTCTTAAAAAAAAAAAATCCTCATCACACTTGTCTATTAATCACCTCTGAAATGTGTATGCTTCCCATCCCAACCATAGTGACTGCTCGGCGTCCATATAGACCTACTCTATACCGGAGGCGCATTCGGTCCAATCTAAACACCTTTGTGTGCACCTCCTTTGCAGAGTACCTCATTTCTGGTAGTGTCTGGAATTGTCGATCGGCTGTCAACAAGACCGAATTCATCTCGGCTTACGCTGTCCTCCCAAGACCTTGACTTTCTGGCCCTGACTGAGATGTGGATTACCCCCGAAAACACTGCTTCCTTGGCTGCCCTTTCGTCATCCAGCCATGTGTTTTCCCACAGTCTCAAGAACTTCCAGGCATCATGGAGGCGGAACGGGGCTTCTCATTTCTGCTAAATGGAGATTCTCTCCCTTCCCCCTCCCTCACCTCTCCCCTTCCTCATTCGAATTTCATGCTGTCCGTGTGACGTTTCCGTTCAATATTAATATAATTGTCCTCTACCGTCCACCAGGAGCCCCCGGGGGCTTTCTCGAAGAGCTCAACACCCTGATTAGCGAATTTCCCGATGATGACACATCGCTCGTCCTGCTAGGTGACTTCAACCTGCCAACGACCACATTCAACACCTTCTTAGGCTCATCTGTCCTACCTCTCCTCTCGTCGTTTGGCCTCAGCCTCACCCAGTCAACGGCGACTCACATCGCAGGCAATGTGTTGGACCTCGTCTTCACCAGATGCTGCCCGCTGACCAACTTTAAGACCACACCCCTACCGCTATCAGACCACTTCGTAGTCTCATTTTCCCTCTCCCTCTCTTCTCGTGCATCATCAACTCCCAACCTGATGGTGGGTCGCATGAACACTCAATCCCTCTCCCCATCTGCTCTTGCCGCTTCTGTTCTTTCATCCCTCTCGTCTCCCGAATCATTCTCCCTCCTGTCTACGGAATCTGCCTCTTCCACCCTTCTAGCATCGCATATCTACATCCTATGACTCGCTCTGCCCTCTTTCCTCCCGGCCAGCCAGAGCCGCACCTCCTGTGCCGTGGCTAAATGAAACCCTACATAGCCACAGGAGAGAACTTTGTGCAGCCGAGCGGAAATGGAGATCCACTAAAATTCAAAGCGACTTGGCTTCCCTCCAGTCCCTCCTCACCGCCTTCAACTCTAATCTGACCACCGCTAAAGCTGCTTTCTATCACCGGAAATTCCAGGACTCCGCTTCCAACCCAAAAAAGCTCTTCTCCACCTTCTCCGCACTCCTCACTCCTCCTCCTCCGTCATTGTCCCTTTCAGCTGACAACTTTCTTACCAACTTTCAAGAGAAAGTGGACAACATTCGAGCATCATTCACCCATCCGCCAGAAATCGTTTTTTCCCCTCACACTGACTCTGTCCCTGGTCTGAGTGCCTTCTCCACGCTCGGTCCGGAAGACACCCTGCAACTGGTCCAATCCAGCCGTCCGACAACATGCCCGCTTGACCCTATCCCTTACCCCTATCCCCCTTCTTCCATATCTCACATCTCTAATAAACACTTCTCTAACCTCAGGATGTGTCCCTTCCGACTTCAAGATGGCCAGAGTGACTCCGCTCCTCAAGAAACCGTCTCCCGACCCGTCGGATGTCAACAACTACAGACCTGTGTCCCTCTTGTCCTTCATTTCCAAAACGCTTGAACGCGTCGTAGCTGACCAACTGTCCTCCTACCTCTTGCAGAACAATCTCCTGGACCCTAACCAGTCAGGATTCAAGATGGACCACTCAACTGAAACAGCACTGCTCTGTGTAACTGAAGCCCTACGCAAGGCCCAAGCCAACTCTCTCTACTCTGTTCTCATACTACTAGACCTATCTGCTGCCTTCGACACAGTAAACCATCAGATCCTGCTCTCCACCCTCTCTGACCTGAGGATCTCAGGAGCGGTGCATTCCTGGTTTTCCTCCAACTTGTCGAACCGGCTTTACCAGGTGGTGTGGCGAGGCTCGCCGTCGAACATGCAGCCCCTTGTCACTGGGGTCCCCCAAGGATCGGTCCTAGGCCCTCTCCTTTTCTCCTTATACACCCGGTCTCTTGGCTCTGTCATATCCTCTCATGGCCTCTCCGATCACTGTTATGCAGATGATACCCAACTATTTTTCTCATTCCCACAGTCTGACACCCAGGTAGCATTCCGTATCTCTGCATGTCTGACTGACATCTCGCCCCGGATGTCTGCACACCATCTGAAACTCAACCTACGTAACTGAACTGCTCTTCTTCAAAGGAAGAGCCTGCCCGCTCCAGGATCTGTCCATTACGGAGGACAACGTCACAGTCCCCGCTACCCAATGTGGGAAAAACCTTGGCGTGACCCTTGACAACTTCCTCTCATTTTCTGCACACATCAAGGCGGTGTCCCGGTCTTGCAGGTACATGCTCTATAACATTTGGAAAGTAAGGCCGTATCTTACGCAGGAAGCCGCACAAGTGCTGATCCAGGCACTTATCATCTCCCGTCTCAACTACTGCAACTCCCTTCTGGCTGGCCTCCCATTGTGCGCCATCAAACCCCTGCAACTCATTCAAAATGCAGCAGCCCGCCTGATCTTCAATCTACCAAAGTTCTCCCACGTCACTCAGCTGTTCCGCACACTACACTGGCTCCCGGTCGAAGCACGCATCCACTACAAAACCATGGTGCTAGCCTATGGGGCAGTAAGAGGAACCGCCCCCTCCTACATCCAGTCACTAATCAAGCCGTACACACCCACACGAGCACTTCGTTCTACCACCTCAGGCCTCTTGGTAGTGCCATCCCTACAGGAGGGCAACTCCCGATCTGCTCAGTCTAAATTGTTCTCCGTGCTTGCCCCGCAATGGTGGAACAACTCCACTCTAAAGATCAGATCATCGGACTCTCTACCAATCTTCAAAAAACTTCTAAAAACATTCCTCTTCAAACTGTACCACCAGCAGCTCCATGAATGGAGCTCCACAACTCTTGCCTGTTCGAAACTTCACTACCGAATCATTCCTCTACGATTATAAGCCATTCCTCCTGTCCTAGCACCCCTTCTATCTCTAGCACTTCCCCCTGCACCCACCCAGCAACAATGTACTTATTGCCTTTTTGATGTGTGTTTTAGCTATATGTGAAATGCCTGCACTTATTGTAAGTCGCTCTGGATAAGAGCGTCTGCTAAATGGGCAAAATGTAATTGTAAATGAACCTGAGATGCACGAAGGGATGTGTCAGAGCTCCCTCCGAAGCCATTCTACCACCACCTGCTGGCAGGCTTTGGCGTTCTTCCCGGCCTTCTAGCAGAATTCGTAGGTACTAAGAGTACATTCATTGAATGTGTTTGTGTTGGGTTTTGGGGATATTGTATATTACAAACCCTAAACGCAGTCTGTTCCTGTGCTGTATGGTCCTGTTGCTTCTGTCTAATGTCTGTGTGAGACGAAGCTGAATCAGGACAATTCTAAATGACAGTAAATGCACAGCCAAAGAATCAAGAACAAACAATGACACCCACTTGAGGTGACACTGGAGCTGCAGCAGATGACACAAATGTTAACGTTAATCTTATCCTGAGCAGTCGCATTTGGGGAAGCGCATTCATGTAACTCGTTTTGGCCCTGATAACACTATACTCCATATGAAGACATTATCCCACATAATCACGTCTGTTATCGTTGGAAAGGTCTTTTCACAGTATTTCATTCATGTGATGCACACATGTGCTGCACACATGTTATCAACCATGGACTGACACTGATGGAAGCTGGACAATGAGTTCAACCAAATCTCAGCAGAAATACTGTTGCGTCAGTAATTCTGACATTTCATTGAGAAAACAGGTAAGCAAACCACACAGTACATTGAAACTGAAGCTGGCTGTACTTATCTTCAATATTTCTTTACAGTAGGCTGCATGTGTATTTTTTTATATATTTCTTACATAGGATTGAGGTCGAGTATTTAAAAGAAAACAGTCTGAATTTTGTGGAAGTGTTCAATTAATTAAGGCTAATGTAACACACAATATCTGGCATGAGCTAAAACAAACAAAAAAAACATACGTTTTTTTGTTTTTTTATGTTTCAGTGATTTTGAAAATTTATATCTCAGACTCTATGGGAAATGAAGTCTTTACCTTCGATCAAGAAGTGTTTTCATCATGGAGACAACAGTTTGGAGTGAAACAGATCGGGTTACATGTTGTAAACGTCTGGTCTCGCCTGAATATGGATTGTTATGGAATACTATGGATCATAAACGATGCTAATAATATCCCTTGGAATATAGGAAATGAAAAACGATCAACTTTGGCTGATGTAAGTACAATATTATCGTATTTTATTGCTTTGGTTAAAAAGTGTTTACAACAATGATGACGTCATCGGCGCCTTTAGCAGTCCTTTCAATTGCTAATATAACAGTCTGTTTTAGCTATTATAAAACGGAAAACGTTGTTAGAAAGGAGAGATTCTCTTTATGCACAGTATAAGCATGTAGTATATTATGAAACGGATGTTTTTGAATATGCAATCTTTATGTAGAGGTTGTAATGGTTGTTTAGGGTACTACAAATACCCCTAGTGATCGTATAGGGTACTGCAACGATCCCGCAGACGGGACGCCTGTCAAGATCAGGTTAATTATAGACACACCAATCAGGTTTAGGCACTATCTAAAATGCAGCAGATAAGTTCACCTTTCTTCAACCAAAATGGAAGGAGAAGAAGACTGAGAGGAGGAATCCACAAAGGAGCAGAAGGAGGTAGAGGAAGAGACGGGGGCCCAGCCAGAGGTAGAGGAAGAACTGAAGCCGGAGAATGTGCTCAAAGATGATGAGGACCAAATTTAAAAAGGTAAAAGAAGAAAATTTGTCTACAGTTACAGTAATCAGCGGCTTATTGTATGCACCATATCAGCACTTTTGATACCCCTTCCTGTGTCATTTTACAGTAGGTTGCATGTATTATTTTCTACATAGGATTGAGGGTTGAGAACGATAAGGAGGAAGGGGGCCAATATTCACACAAGAACAAGAGAAAAATCCTCATTATTTGGCCAATTATGCTTTCAGGCTCAGAGAAATCCAAGCCAACATTTTCGGGGACCATGCCATTTTCAATAATGTCCATCAGGTCTCTTTGTCAACACTGGCACGCATCCTGAAAAGACATCAGGTTCAAATGAAACAAATTTATTGAGTGTCTTTTGAGCGAAATTCTGAGAGGGACAAACGGCTGCGGCATGAGTTTGTGGAGGTATGTATTGTTCACTTTACACAACTACACAATCTTTTCTTTCACTGTAGTTCAGTTTTACAGATGGATACTGAATAATCCTGCCTGAAAACATATACAGGTGCTGGTCATATAATTAGAACATAATCAAAAAGTTAATTCATTTCAGTACTTCCATTCCAAAAGTGAAACTTGTATAATGTATACATTCATTCCACACAGACTGATATATTTCAAGTGTTCATTCCTTTTAATTTTGATGATTATAACTGACAAATAATGAAAACCCCAAAATCAGTATCTCAGAAAATTTGAATATTGTGAAAAAGTTCAATATTGAAGAGACCTGGTGCCACACTCTAATCAGCTAATTACCTCAAAACACCTGCAAAAGGCCTTTAAAGGGTCTCTCAGTCAAGTTCTGTAGGCTACACAATCATGGGGAAGACTGCTGACATGACAGCTGTCCAAAAGATGACCATTGACACCTTGCACAAGGGCAAGACACAAAAAGTCATTGCTAAAGAGGCTGGCTGTTCACAGAGCGCTGTGTCCAAGCACATTAATAGAGAGGCGAAGGGAAGGAAAAGATGTGGTAGAAAAATGTATACAAGCAATAGGGATAACCGCACCCTTGAAAGGATTGTGAAACAAAACCCATTCATAAATGTGGGGGAGATTCACAAAGACTGGACTGCAGCTGGAGTCAGTGCTTCAAGAACCACCACGCACAGACGTATGCAAGACATGGGTTTCAGCTGTCGCATTCCTTGTGTCAAGCTATTCTTGAACAAGATACAGCGTCAGAAGCGTCTCGCCTGGGCTAAAGACAAAAAGGACTGGACTGCTGTTGAGTGGTCCAAAGTTATGTTCTCTGATGAAAGTAAATTTTGCATTTCCTTTGGAAATCAAGGTCCCAGAGTCTGGAGGTAGAGAGGAGAGGCACATAATCCATGTTGCTTGAAGTCCAGTGTAAAGTTTCCACAGTCAGTGATGGTTTGTGGTGCCATGTCATCTGCTGGTGTTGGTCCACTGTGTTTTCTGAGGTCCAAGGTCAATGCAACCGTCTACCAGGAATTTTTAAAGCACTTCATGCTTTCTGCTGCTGACCAACTTCATGCAGATGTCATATTCCAACAGCACTGGGCACCTGCACACAGTGCCATAGCTACCAGTACCTGGTTTAAAGACCATGGTATCCCTAGTCTTAATTGGCCAGCAAATTCGCCTGACCTTAACTTTATAGAAAATCTATGGGGTATTGTGAAGAGGAAGATGCGATACGCCAGAACCAACAATGCAGAAGAGCTAAAGGCTCTCATATCACCTGAGCAGTGCCACAGACTGATCGACTCCATTCCACGCCACATTCAGGCAAAAGGAGGCCAAATAAGTGCTGTACATGCTCATACTATTCAGTTGGAGAAAATTAATTGGGATTTACATTAGTTGTCAGTTTTAATCATTACAATTACAGTTTTTTTTTCCAATTGCTAACACACTAAAATGACATGCACAGCACAATTATTTAAACTGACACACAGAGAGCAAAACCTCTTCTCAAGACTCCAAAAGTCTAAACACATTTTCTGCTTTACACACAATTTGCAATTCAAAATGGCACTTCAAATGCACTGAACACGGTTCTCTGCAAAAGACCCACCAATCTGACATAAAGTCACATGTTTGCCATTTCAAAACACTGCCATTCAAAATGACACTACATGATCTAATTGGCCAATACATGTGTTACCTGGCCAAACACCTCAATGGTAAATTGTTACCACTTCAATCAGGAAGTAAGAACACAACAACAAAGACGTTGCAGGAAGAGGGAGGGTGAGAATGAGAGGGGGAGGAAGAATGAGAGGTAGAGCTGGTAGAGGGAGAGAGAGAGAATGAGAGGGGGAGGAAGAATGAGAGGTAGAGCTGGTAGAGGTAGAGAGAGAAGAGAGAGAGAATGAGAGGGGGAGGAAGAATGAGAGGTAGAGCTGGTAGAGGGAGAGAGAGAGAATGAGAGGGGGAGGAAGAATGAGAGGTAGAGCTGGTAGAGGGAGAGAGGTAGAGAGAGAAGAGAGAGAGAATGAGAGGGGGAGGAAGAATGAGAGGTAGGGGAAGAACTGATAGAGGGAGAGAGAGAGAGGGAGAGGGGTAGAGAGAGAAGAGAGAGAGAGAATGAGAGGGGGAAGAAGAATGAGAGGTAGAGCTGGTAGAGGGAGAGAGAGAAGAGAGAGAGAATGAGAGGGGGAGGAAGAATGAGAGGTAGGGGAAGAACTGATAGGGGGAGAGAGAGAGAATGAGAGGGGGAGGAAGAATGAGAGGTAGAGCTGGTAGAGGGAGAGAGGTAGAGAGAGAAGAGAGAGAGAATGAGAGGGGGAGGAAGAATGAGAGGTAGAGCTGGTAGAGGGAGAGAGAGAGAATGAGAGGGGGAGGAAGAATGAGAGGTAGAGCTGGTAGAGGGAGAGAGGTAGAGAGAGAAGAGAGAGAGAATGAGAGGGGGAGGAAGAATGAGAGGTAGGGGAAGAACTGATAGAGGGAGAGAGAGAGAGGGGTAGAGAGAGAAGAGAGAGAGAGAATGAGAGGGGGAAGAAGAATGAGAGGTAGAGCTGGTAGAGGGAGAGAGAGAAGAGAGAGAGAATGAGAGGGGGAGGAAGAATGAGAGGTAGGGGAAGAACTGATAGGGGGGGAGAGAGAAGAGAGAGAGAGAATGAGAGGGGGAAGAAGAATGAGAGGTAGAGCTGGTAGAGGGAGAGAGGTAGAGAGAGAAGAGAGAGAGAATGAGAGGGGGAGGAAGAATGAGAGGTAGAGCTGGTAGAGGGAGAGAGAGAGAATGAGAGGGGGAGGAAGAATGAGAGGTAGAGCTGGTAGAGGGAGAGAGGGAGAGAGAGAAGAGAGAGAGAATGAGAGGGGGAGGAAGAATGAGAGGTAGGGGAAGAACTGATAGAGGGAGAGAGAGAGGGAGAGGGGTAGAGAGAGAAGAGAGAGAGAGAATGAGAGGGGGAAGAAGAATGAGCGGTAGAGCTGGTAGAGGGAGAGAGAGAAGAGAGAGAGAATGAGAGGGGGAGGAAGAATGAGAGGTAGGGGAAGAACTGATAGGGGGAGAGAGAGAAGAGAGAGAGAGAATGAGAGGGGGAAGAAGAATGAGAGGTAGAGCTGGTAGAGGGAGAGAGAGAAGAGAGAGAGAATGAGAGGGGGAGGAAGAATGAGAGGTAGGGGAAGAACTGATAGGGGGAGAGAGAGAAGAGAGAGAGAGAATGAGAGGGGGAAGAAGAATGAGAGGTAGAGCTGGTAGAGGGAGAGAGAGAAGAGAGAGAGAATGAGAGGGGGAGGAAGAATGAGAGGTAGGGGAAGAACTGATAGGGGGAGAGAGAGAAGAGAGAGAATGAGAGGGGGAGGAAGAATGAGAGGTAGAGCTGGTAGAGGGAGAGAGAGAGAATGAGAGGGGGAGGAAGAATGATAGGTAGAGCTGGTAGAGGGAGAGAGGTAGAGAGAGAAGAGAGAGAGAATGAGAGGGGGAGGAAGAATGAGAGGTAGGGGAAGAACTGATAGAGGGAGAGAGAGAGAGGGAGAGGGGTAGAGAGAGAGAGAATGAGAGGGGGAAGAAGAATGAGAGGTAGAGCTGGTAGAGGGGAGAGAGAGGAGGGAGAGAATGAGAGGGGGAGGAAGAATGAGAGGTAGGGGAAGAACTGATAGGGGGAGAGAGAGAAGAGAGAGAGAGAATGAGAGGGGGAGGAAGAATGAGAGGTAGGCGAAGAACTGATAGAGGGAGAGGGGGAGAGAGAGAGGGAGAGTGGGAGAGAGAGAAGAGAGAGAGAGAATGAGAGGGGGAGAGAGAATGAGAGGTAGGGGTAGAGCTGGTAGAGGAGTTCATGGGCAAAGAAGACAACAACTTTCAAATGAAATCAGAGCAACCTTAGTTGATCATGTCATCAGCCATGGGCTGACAATGTGAGCGGCTGGACAGAGAGTGCAACCCAACTAGAGCCGTTTTACTGTCGCCTCTGTCATCCAGACATTAGACTGGAGTACAGGTATTTAGTACACCCCATGTCATAGTGTATCAGTTGGGTGACATCTGTTTACTTCATGAACTGAAGTAAAACCCGTTTGCTGTACAATTTACTCTACTGTGGGGGAAATATCTTTAGTCTACATTGTCCAAGCCCTATATTTTAGTTTTTTCGTTTTTCGAAAGGACTGAGAGACTCAACCATGGTGGAGGAAGGGGCCAAATGTACACCGGGGAACAGGAAGCAGATTAGGAGAAATTCAAAGCCACTTCATCCAAGACAACACCATATTCAACAACGTTCAACAAGTCAGTCTGTCCACATTGGTTCGCATTCTCAAGCCAAACCAAATCAGAATGAAACAACTTTATAAGGTGCCGTTTGAGAGAAACTCTCAAAGAAACAATGAGATCAGACTCAGTGGGTTGAGTCGGTTGTCTATCAATCGGAAGGTTGGTGTACAGGATAACACCATATTGACTACAGTACACTACACATTGTTTCCAGTGTACAGGATAACACCATATTGACTACATTACACTACACATTGTTTCCCAGTGTACTGGATAACACCATATTGATTACAGTACACTACACATTGTTTCCAGTGTACTGGATAACACCATATTGACTACAGTACACTACACATTGTTTCCAGTGTACAGGATAACACCATATTGACTACAGTACACTACACATTGTTTCCCAGTGTACAGGATAACACCATATTGACTGCAGTACACTACACATTGTTTCCAGTGTACTGGATAACACCATATTGACTGCAGTACACTACACATTGTTTCCAGTGTACAGGATAACACCATATTGAATACAGTACACTACACATTGTTTCCAGTGTACTGGATAACACCATATTGATTACAGTACACTACACATTGTTTCCAGTGTACAGGATAACACCATATTGACTACAGTACACTACACATTGTTTCCCAGTATACAGGATAACACCATATTGACTACAGTACACTACACATTGTTTCCCAGTATACAGGATAACACCATATTGACTACAGTACACTACACATTGTTTCCCAGTGTACAGGATAACACCATATTGATTACAGTACACTACACATTGTTTCCAGTGTACAGGATAACACCATATTGACTGCAGTACACTACACATTGTTTCCCAGTGTACAGGATAACACCATATTGACTACAGTACACTACACATTGTTTCCCAGTGTACAGGATAACACCATATTGACTGCAGTACACTACACATTGTTTCACAGTGTACTGGATAACACCATATTGACTGCAGTACACTACACATTGTTTCCAGTGTACAGGATAACACCATATTGAATACAGTACACTACACATTGTTTCCAGTGTACTGGATAACACCATATTGATTACAGTACACTACACATTGTTTCCAGTGTACAGGATAACACCATATTGACTACAGTACACTACACATTGTTTCCCAGTATACAGGATAACACCATATTGACTACAGTACACTACACATTGTTTCCCAGTATACAGGATAACACCATATTGACTACAGTACACTACACATTGTTTCCCAGTGTACAGGATAACACCATATTGATTACAGTACACTACACATTGTTTCCAGTGTACAGGATAACACCATATTGACTGCAGTACACTACACATTGTTTCCCAGTGTACAGGATAACACCATATTGACTATAGTACACTACACATTGTTTCCCAGTGTACAGGATAACACCATATTGACTGCAGTACACTACACATTGTTTCCCAGTGTACTGGATAACACCATATTGACTACAGTACACTACACATTGTTTCCAGTGTACTGGATAACACCATATTGATTACAGTACACTACACATTGTTTCCCAGTGTACTGGATAACACCATATTGACTACAGTACACTACACATTGTTTCCCAGTATACAGGATAACACCATATTGACTACAGTACACTACACATTGTTTTCCAGTGTACAGGATAACACCATATTGACTACAGTACACTACACCATGTTTCCAGTGTACAGGATAACACCATATTGACTACAGTACACTACACATTGTTCCCAGTGTACAGGATAAGACCATATTGACTACATTACACTACACATTGTTTCCAGTGTACAGGATAACACCATATTGATTACAGTACACTACACATTGTTTCCCAGTGTACAGGATAACACCATATTGACTACAGTACACTACACATTGTTTCCAGTGTACAGGATAACACCATATTGACTACAGTACACTACACATTGTTTCCCAGTGTACAGGATAACACCATATTGACTACAGTACACACAACATTGTTTCCAGTGTACAGGATAACACCATATTGACTGCAGTACACTACACATTGTTTCCAGTGTACAGGATAACACCATATTGACTACAGTACACTACACATTGTTTCCAGTGTACATGATAACACCATATTGACTGCAGTACACTACACATTGTTTCCAGTGTACAGGATAACACCATATTAACTGCATTACACTACACATTGTTTCCCAGTGTACAGGATAACACCATATTGACTACAGTACACACAACATTGTTTCCAGTGTACAGGATAACACCATATTGACTACAGTACACTACACATTGTTTCCAGTGTACAGGATAACACCATATTGACTACAGTACACTACACATTGTTTCCCAGTGTACAGGATAACACCATATTGACTACAGTACACACAACATTGTTTCCAGTGTACAGGATAACACCATATTGACTGCAGTACACTACACATTATTTCCCAGTGTACAGGATAACACCATATTGATTACAGTACACTACACATTGTTTCCAGTGTACAGGATAACACCATATTGACTACAGTACACTACACATTGTTTCCAGTGTACAGGATAACACCATATTGACTGCAGTACACTACACATTGTTTCCAGTGTACAGGATAACACCATATTGACTACAGTACACTAAACATTGTTTCCAGTGTACAGGATAACACCATATTGACTACAGTACACTACACATTGTTTCCAGTGTACTGGATAACACCATATTGACTACAGTACACTACACATTGTTTCCCAGTGTACTGGATAACACCATATTGATTACAGTACACTACACATTATTTCCCAGTGTACAGGATAACACCATATTGACTACAGTACACTACACATTGTTTCCAGTGTACAGGATAACACCATATTGACTACAGTACACTACACATTGTTTCCCAGTGTACAGGATAACACCATATTGATTACAGTACACTACACATTGTTTCCAGTGTACAGGATAACACCATATTGACTACAGTACACTACACATTGTTTCCAGTGTACAGGATAACACCATATTGACTACATTACACTACACATTGTTTCCCAGTGTACTGGATAACACCATATTGACTGCAGTACACTACACATTGTTTCCAGTGTACAGGATAACACCATATTGACTACAGTACACTACACATTGTTTCCCAGTGTACAGGATAACACCATATTGAATACAGTACACTACACATTGTTTCCCAGTGTACAGGATAACACCATATTGACTACAGTACACTACACATTGTTTCCCAGTGTACAGGATAACACCATATTGAATACAGTACACTACACATTGTTTCCCAGTGTACAGGATAACACCATATTGACTACATTACACTACACATTGTTTCCCAGTGTACAGGATAACACCATATTGAATACAGTACACTACACATTGTTTCCAGTGTACTGGATAACACCATATTGACTACAGTACACTACACATTGTTTCCAGTGTACAGGATAACACCATATTGACTACATTACACTACACATTGTTTCCCAGTGTACAGGATAACACCATATTGACTGCAGTACACTACACATTGTTTCCCAGTGTACAGGATAACACCATATTGACTGCAGTACACTACACATTGTTTCCCAGTGTACAGGATAACACCATATTGATTACAGTACACTACACATTGTTTCCAGTGTACAGGATAACACCATATTGACTACAGTACACTACACATTGTTTCCAGTGTACAGGATAACACCATATTGAATACAGTACACTACACATTGTTTCCAGTGTACTGGATAACACCATATTGACTACAGTACACTACACATTGTTTCCAGTGTACAGGATAACACCATATTGACTACATTACACTACACATTGTTTCCCAGTGTACAGGATAACACCATATTGAATACAGTACACTACACATTGTTTCCCAGTGTACAGGATAACACCATATTGACTACAGTACACTACACATTGTTTCCAGTGTACAGGATAACACCATATTGACTACAGTACACACAACATTGTTTACAGTGTACTGGATAACACCATATTGATTACAGTACACTACACATTGTTTCCCAGTGTACAGGATAACACCATATTGATTACAGTACACTACACATTGTTTTCCAGTGTACTGGATAACACCATATTGACTACAGTACACTACACATTGTTTTCCAGTGTACTGGATAACACCATATTGACTACAGTACACTACACATTGTTTCCAGTGTACTGGATAACACCATATTGACTACAGTACACTACACATTGTTTCCCAGTGTACTGGATAACACCATATTGATTACAGTACACTACACATTGTTTCCAGTGTACAGGATAACACCATGTTGACTACAGTACACTACACATTGTTTCCAGTGTACAGGATAACACCATATTGATTACAGTACACTACACATTGTTTCCCAGTGTACAGGATAACACCATATTGACTGCAGTACACTACACATTGTTTCCCAGTGTACAGGATAACACCATATTGACTGCAGTACACTACACATTGTTTCCCAGTGTACTGGATAACACCATATTGATTACAGTACACTACACATTGTTTCCAGTGTACAGGATAACACCATATTGACTACAGTACACTACACATTGTTTCCAGTGTACAGGATAACACCATATTGACTGCAGTACACTACACATTGTTTCCCAGTGTACAGGATAACACCATATTGAATACAGTACACTACACATTGTTTCCCAGTGTACAGGATAACACCATATTGACTACAGTACACTACACATTGTTTCCCAGTGTACAGGATAACACCATATTGAATACAGTACACTACACATTGTTTCCCAGTGTACAGGATAACACCATATTGACTACATTACACTACACATTGTTTCCCAGTGTACAGGATAACACCATATTGAATACAGTACACTACACATTGTTTCCAGTGTACTGGATAACACCATATTGACTACAGTACACTACACATTGTTTCCAGTGTACAGGATAACACCATATTGACTACATTACACTACACATTGTTTCCCAGTGTACAGGATAACACCATATTGACTGCAGTACACTACACATTGTTTCCCAGTGTACAGGATAACACCATATTGACTGCAGTACACTACACATTGTTTCCCAGTGTACAGGATAACACCATATTGATTACAGTACACTACACATTGTTTCCAGTGTACAGGATAACACCATATTGACTACAGTACACTACACATTGTTTCCAGTGTACAGGATAACACCATATTGAATACAGTACACTACACATTGTTTCCAGTGTACTGGATAACACCATATTGACTACAGTACACTACACATTGTTTCCAGTGTACAGGATAACACCATATTGACTACATTACACTACACATTGTTTCCCAGTGTACAGGATAACACCATATTGAATACAGTACACTACACATTGTTTCCAGTGTACAGGATAACACCATATTGACTACAGTACACACAACATTGTTTACAGTGTACTGGATAACACCATATTGATTACAGTACACTACACATTGTTTCCCAGTGTACAGGATAACACCATATTGATTACAGTACACTACACATTGTTTTCCAGTGTACTGGATAACACCATATTGACTACAGTACACTACACATTGTTTTCCAGTGTACTGGATAACACCATATTGACTACAGTACACTACACATTGTTTCCAGTGTACTGGATAACACCATATTGACTACAGTACACTACACATTGTTTCCCAGTGTACTGGATAACACCATATTGATTACAGTACACTACACATTGTTTCCAGTGTACAGGATAACACCATGTTGACTACAGTACACTACACATTGTTTCCAGTGTACAGGATAACACCATATTGATTACAGTACACTACACATTGTTTCCCAGTGTACAGGATAACACCATATTGACTGCAGTACACTACACATTGTTTCCCAGTGTACAGGATAACACCATATTGACTGCAGTACACTACACATTGTTTCCCAGTGTACTGGATAACACCATATTGATTACAGTACACTACACATTGTTTCCAGTGTACAGGATAACACCATATTGACTACAGTACACTACACATTGTTTCCAGTGTACAGGATAACACCATATTGATTACAGTACACTACACATTGTTTCCCAGTGTACAGGATAACACCATATTGACTGCAGTACACTACACATTGTTTCCCAGTGTACAGGATAAGACCATATTGACTGCAGTACACTACACATTGTTTCCCAGTGTACTGGATAACACCATATTGATTACAGTACACTACACATTGTTTCCAGTGTACAGGATAACACCATATTGACTACAGTACACTACACATTGTTTCCAGTGTACAGGATAACACCATATTGACTATAGTACACTACACATTGTTTCCAGTGTACAGGATAACACCATATTGATTACAGTACACTACACATTGTTTCCCAGTGTACAGGATAACACCATATTGACTGCAGTACACTACACATTGTTTCCCAGTGTACAGGATAACACCATATTGACTGCAGTACACTACACATTGTTTCCCAGTGTACTGGATAACACCATATTGATTACAGTACACTACACATTGTTTCCAGTGTACAAGATAACACCATATTGACTGCAGTACACTACACATTGTTTCCCAGTGTACAGGATAACACCATATTGACTGCAGTACACTACACATTGTTTCCCAGTGTACAGGATAACACCATATTGATTACAGTACACTACACATTGTTTCCAGTGTACAGGATAACACCATATTGACTACAGTACACTACACATTGTTTCCAGTGTACAGGATAACACCATATTGACTACATTACACTACACATTGTTTCCAGTGTACAGGATAACACCATATTGACTACAGTACACTACACATTGTTTCCAGTGTACAGGATAACACCATATTGATTACAGTACACTACACATTGTTTCCCAGTGTACAGGATAACACCATATTGACTGCAGTACACTACACATTGTTTCCCAGTGTACAGGATAACACCATATTGACTGCAGTACACTACACATTGTTTCCCAGTGTACTGGATAACACCATATTGATTACAGTACACTACACATTGTTTCCAGTGTACAGGATAACACCATATTGACTGCAGTACACTACACATTGTTTCCCAGTGTACAGGATAACACCATATTGACTGCAGTACACTACACATTGTTTCCCAGTGTACTGGATAACACCATATTGATTACAGTACACTACACATTGTTTCCAGTGTACAGGATAACACCATATTGACTACAGTACACTACACATTGTTTCCAGTGTACAGGATAACACCATATTGACTACATTACACTACACATTGTTTCCAGTGTACAGGATAACACCATATTGATTACAGTACACTACACATTGTTTCCCAGTGTACAGGATAACACCATATTGACTGCAGTACACTACACATTGTTTCCAGTGTACAGGATAACACCATATTGACTACAGTACACTACACATTGTTTCCAGTGTACAGGATAACACCATATTGACTACAGTACACTACACATTGTTTCCAGTGTACAGGATAACACCATATTGACTACAGTACACTACACATTGTTTCCAGTGTACAGGATAACACCATATTGACTACAGTACACACAACATTGTTTCCAGTGTACTGGATAACACCATATTGATTACAGTACACTACACATTATTTCCCAGTGTACAGGATAACACCATATTGACTACAGTACACTACACATTGTTTCCCAGTGTACAGGATAACACCATATTGACTACAGTACACTACAAATTGTTTCCAGTGTACAGGATAACACCATATTGACTACAGTACACTACACATTGTTTCCAGTGTACAGGATAACACCATATTGACTACAGTACACACAACATTGTTTCCAGTGTACAGGATAACACCATATTGACTGCAGTACACTACACATTGTTTCCCAGTGTACAGGATAACACCATATTGACTACAGTACACTACACATTGTTTCCCAGTGTACAGGATAACAGCATATTGACTACAGTACACTACACATTGTTTCCAGTGTACAGGATAACACCATATTGACTACAGTACACTACACATTGTTTCCAGTGTACAGGATAACACCATATTGACTACAGTACACTACACATTGTTTCCAGTGTACAGGATAACACCATATTGACTACAGTACACTACACATTGTTTCCAGTGTACTGGATAACACCATATTGATTACAGTACACTACACATTATTTCCCAGTGTACAGGATAACACCATATTGACTACAGTACACTACACATTGTTTCCCAGTGTACAGGATAACACCATATTGACTACAGTACACTACAAATTGTTTCCAGTGTACAGGATAACACCATATTGACTACAGTACACTACACATTGTTTCCAGTGTACAGGATAACACCATATTGACTACAGTACACACAACATTGTTTCCAGTGTACTGGATAACACCATATTGATTACAGTACACTACACATTGTTTCCCAGTGTACAGGATAACACCATATTGATTACAGTACACTACACATTGTTTCCAGTGTACAGGATAACACCATATTGACTACAGTACACTACACATTGTTTTCCAGTGTACAGGATAACACCATATTGATTACAGTACACTACACATTGTTTCCAGTGTACAGGATAACACCATATTGATTACAGTACACTACACATTGTTTCCAGTGTACAGGATAACACCATATTGAATACAGTACACTACACATTGTTTCCAGTGTACAGGATAACACCATATTGACTACAGTACACACAACATTGTTTCCAGTGTACTGGATAACACCATATTGATTACAGTACACTACACATTGTTTCCCAGTGTACAGGATAACACCATATTGACTGATTTTTTGTTCTTGGTTTTCAGGGAGTGCAGTCCCACATGAGTTCATCTTTATAGATGAGGCTGGTTTCAACTTAGCAAAGACCAGAAGGGGGAGAAACGTCATTGGCCACAGAGCCATTATAGATGTTCCTGGCCATATTCACACATTTCTGGACAGACTCCACAACATTCTCATACCACCAGAGCGTATATGAATGATGCAGACCATCAAAGAAACCGGTACGTCGTAGTATGGGACAACGTGAGCTTTCATCGTGCAGCCCTAGTCCAAAACTGGTTTGCTGACCTCCCACCATTTCTTGTGCAATACCTCCCACCATACTCACCATTTCTGAACCCCATGAAGAATTCTTTTCGGCATGGCGGTGGAAGGTATACGACCAGCAGCCCTTTGTTCGCATGCCTCTTGTGCAGGCTATGGAAGAGGCATTTGATGAGATGGATGTGGGTGCGATTCAGGGATGGATAAGGCACTCAAGGCGTTTCTTCCCTCGATGTCAGGCAGGGGAAATATTGCCTGTGATGTGGACGAGGCGTTGTGGCCAGAGGCAAGATGCTCCCTAATTATTTGTATTGCCTCTTTTTTCTATATATTTTTTGAGCACATTTTGTCTGCAATTTTTTCAGTTTACTGTTTTTTTGTGAGCATATTTTTGTTCAGTCCAGTGTAAACATATCTGCTGTGCATATGTTGTAAATTTAAAAAAGAATGTTTCAACAGCATGTGTGTATTTGAAGAAGTTTCTACAATTTGAACACTTTTAGTATTATGGCAAAGCATACTAAAAATGAGTGTTTTTCATTATGCCCAACGTGTTTGTTTCATATGGTAACAAAATGTGTTTTTTTATAAATTAGTGTATACTTTTTGCAAGAGTGTTTCATTTTGCAAAGGGTCTGAGGTGTTCTGCTAATTGGGTGTATTGGTTTGAAAAAACGGTACCTGTTTTCAAAATTGTGCTTAAGCAATTGAAAAAAACTGTAAACGCTCTACACTGTGTTCTGGGATTGCTAATTAAAATACAATCAGAACGCTATACGTTCCTGTGCCTGGCTTCCTCCTTCCGTCCACCTACAACCGTGACAGGTATGTATTGTTCATCTTACTATGGTGTGGTATCGTGCACTGCTCATAATGTTCTGGCACACAAATATACTGTGCAATAGATATTGAATAGCAAATGGATGCTGCAGAAATTCAACATGAATTTATATATGTGGATGAGGCTGGTTTTAACCTTGCAAAAACAAGAAGAGGGAGAAATGTAATTGGACACAGGGCAATCACCAATGTGCCAGGGCAGCAAGGGGGTAACATCATCAAAATGGGGTCTTCCACCACCATGCAAATCTGGGACCCTATAATGCAAATCTAATACTTGCATTTCTTGACAGATTGCACGAGATTGTCACAGCATTAAACCAAGTGGACCAGATGTGGTACATTGTCGTTTGGGACAATGTCTCATTCCATCGGGCTGCTCTGTCCAGAATTGGTTCCATGCGCACCCTGAATTTGAAGTCTGATACCTTCCCCCATACTCCCCCATACTCCCCCTTCCTGATCCAATAGAAGAAGTTTTTTCAGCATGACCGTTTGCCCCTCATTCAGGCCATGGAGTAGGCCTGTGATCATATTGAAGCAACTTCTGTGCAGGGGTGGATTCGTCACACGAGGCGATTCTTCCAACGGTGCCTTGCCAATGAAGACAGCCTGTGATGTGGATGAAATTTTATCGCCTGATCCAGCCAGACGGAGAGATGATGAATAGTTAACAGTATTTTTGTTGCTTTTACAGTAGTTTTTTTAAAGTGTATGAACTTCATTCAGTAATTTGTATTTGTTTCATTGATTTCATTGTTGGTGGATTACTGTAACTGATTATGGTAAGAAATACTGTAAGTATTGAAATAACTACTTGGAATATTCAGTCTGCAGCATCGGTGTTGTGCAGTGCTTGGTAAGTTTATAGTAGGCCTATTTGTGTACATTCTCCATATATGTCAAACTAATCATAACGAATGTTGTGGGTTTGTCAATTTTTTTTCATCTAAATTACCCTTTACATAACAATGTCTGGCCAAAAATCTAGCACATGCTATTTCCTAAAATATTTTTTTTTTACAAATGTGTTTTTTATTTATCACAGCAGTGATAAATGTGTTTTTTATTTATCACAGCAGTGTGAAACTGGCTGCAATATTGTTGGTTTTTGAAAATTAATAGCATTTTCCCAAATATGTGTATATGTTTTGACTGAAGTGTGTAATTTTGCAAACAATCTAGGAATTATGCAAATTGAGTGTGGTGTTTGGATAATTGTGATTATAATTTGAAAAAAAGAACCCGGTTTTCAAAATTGCGTGTAAAAAAACAAATAAAACTGTAACTAGTTTGGGGTGGTTTAAGATGGGAATGATAGCTAATGCTGTAACAGATGTTTTGGCAGGACACAAGCGCAGGGCAGAAAAAAGAAATGTATTAACAAAAATAACTATAGCAAAAAAAATAAACAGCTAGACAGGACAAAAGGACATGAGGCATAAACAAAAGCTGACAAGAAACACTGGAAATGTGTCTTAAATAAGCACAGTAAGATACAGGAAACAGCTCGGTCATAGGCATGTGAAAAGAGAATGTTATTAACTTGGATTTAAAAGTTGATACGCTTGGAACATCTAGTCTAAGATATTATGGTCGTTTATTCCAGGTGTGTTCATAACTGCTGAACGCAGCGTCGCCATGTTTAGCCGCGTAAAAACAATGGGCCATATTCTTCAAGCGTTCTTAAGAAGAAATTTGTTCTTAAAATTCACTTACGCAGTTTCCACGAAGATTCTGACATTCACCAATGTTTACTTATCTGGAATTTGTTCTTAGGAAAGAACAGAATCTATGCACAGTGAAAAGCACTCTTACGCAGATATGTGCGCTGACATTTTCGTGACAAATCATTAGTCTCTGCGTTTTCATCAATTGTAAATTGCTTTAAATATTATGAAGAATAACATTATAAATAATATTCAATTATTTCAAATATTTGCATTTATTTAACGCTTTTCTGTGGATGGCACCCCAGAGATTGCGGTCATTCCGATTAGAGCTGTAATTGGGGATAAAAAGTGAGACCCGACCGGCCCGACAGAATTCGGCCCGAGCTCGACCTGAGCCGGACAGTTTTTAAAAGGCCGAACCCGGTCATTTTGCTGTCACATTTTAAGAGACTGTAATTTTTTTGCATTCGGCATAACCGGCTCGTTTTTTTTCTATTACAAGTGAGATTTTAATCTTTTGGCCGGTGCAACCAAATGTATGGGCCACAGTCCTGTCTGCGTTTCACCTCCTCAGCATCCATTCGCTAAATGAAACGCATCACCTGACCACTCATTCACCGCGCAATTCGGAGCGATAGAGACCGAGCCCGAACCCGACACAAGCCCGAGTGTAATGATAGACATTAACACAGAACCCAACCCGTCCTGTGGTCAGCATCTCTCGTTTGTGTTTGGCAATACTTTTCTTTCCTCAAACTTCATGTCAAACCATTTCTTTTTTATGTCATTTTTATGTGGTGCGCCCTTCCCCTGACACAGCGTTCACAGAACGAATGATTAAATCCCATGCATCCTTTTTGTATTTGATTTTGCAACCACTACTGACGCTGCTAAATATTACATATTTTTGCCTGTTCACTTATTGCAGAATCTTTTCCACTTCTGAACTACAGAAGTAATTTGTTCTTTTGGCGTCTGATCCTCTATACTGTCTATACATGTTGGTTTAGGCATTTTTGCATTCTCCAAGTTTTTACGTTGAGTTTCCACTCCGCCCTGCAGTTTAATGCCCTTTTATGGGAAATACTGAGGCGTTTACCTATGCTAATTAGGAACAACGGACACGCGCTTTGAATTTACGAAGACGTGATATTCATCATTATAGGAACGTAGGTACGAACAATTATGCCATTTAAGAACACGTTCGTGAATTTGAGTAAGACTTTTCTTAGGACCTTTCTTAGGAACGATTTGAAGAATATGGCCCATTGGTTCCTCATATTTAGGGGTCCTCCGTCAGGAGGAACCCTATTGTTATTGTGAGAATTATTAGAGGTCCTCGACAGAGGAACCCTATTGTTATTGTGAGAATTATTATTAGGGGTCCTCCGTCAGGAGGAACCCTATTGTTATTGTGAGAATTATTATTCTTATTCTTGGGACATAAATCGGCCCATAACTCAAAAAGTACATGGTAACTTTTTCCCTAAATTTGACCATGTCTTCTATAGCCCCCGACACACTACCCTACTGACCCCTGCCCCAGTTCGACCACCAGGGGCGCTACAGTACACGCACTAAAATAATTATTTCACAATGATGCCATTTCCACCCCGTTTGACTTAGAATGCTGCAAATTTTTGTACATGCCTCATTCCTCATGAGAAACAAAAAAGCCTCAAGAACCCATAAAGTCCGCCATGATGGATTTTTCCCCATTATGCAAATTTCCCAAAACCTACAAAAATTATCTTCTATGCGCCCGTCACTCCAATTGACTAGCCACTTGACAATAACGTGTGGGATGACTGTCTGTCTATAGGGTCTTCAGGAATAAGACATTCATTGCAAGATGGCCGAGAAAATGGCCAACAAGTGAAAAACTTTGTGTGACGCACAATAACTGTGCGGCTCTTTATATAAAAACAAAGACTTACAGATATATCGTCTCAGTACACATGAAGAGGACATCCCCATGAACTAAACTGTCAATGCCCGAGTCTGTCGGTCAAAACACAACCAAATGACAGGTTGCTGAGTTTTGACAGTTTTTGCTACAAGCTAACCGCTAATGCATGCAATATGCAAATATTAACTATAAATCAGTCGTCACTCCGATTGACTAGCCACTTTACAATCATGTGTGTGATGACTGTCTGTCTATAGGGTCTTAAGGAATAAGACATTTGTTGAAAGATGCCGACAAAATGGCCAAAAAGTAAAACAACGCACAAATATTAACTATAAATCAGCCGTCACTCCGATTGACTAGCCAGTTCACAATCATGTGTGGGATGACTGTCTGTCTATAGGGTTTTCAGGAATAAGAGATTTGTTGCAAGAAAGGGGCGTGTCTATGTACAATTTCATATTGCCTAATTTCTGTGTGTTCGGGATCAGCCCCGCTGCTTCATATGTTAAAAATGGATTCCCTTTGGCGTACATGCCTTACTTCCCATGAGGAACAAAAAAGCCTCTGGGACACATAAGAATTGCCATAATGGAATGTCTTGTACAGTCCAGATTTGGGAAAATGTACACAACACAATTTCTCCAAAACCGCTGGTCCAATTCACTTCCTTTTGGCCTGACATGTGTAAAATTACTGTCTTTCAATTGTATATCTAAGAAAAACGAATATAAAACAAAATGGCTCAAGGGGGCGTCTTTAAGTAAATGTACATATTCACTTAATATATATTAGTCTATTAAATAATTGTAATTTTGAATGAAGGTCTTTCAGACATTACAGGATTCTAGTTTGTTACGTTCATATTTTTAAGACACGTGTAATTCGGGGCAGTTTGTTTTTGTGTAATTTGGTTTGCAACCATGAGTGGAAAGACTGACGGTTTAAATAGCTTGCTTAGCCGCTCCATGGCTTAGTGATCAAGCTGCCCTGGAGTAGAGGTACACTTTCTGAAAAAAATAAAATACATTTGCTTTGGCCTGGCTGGACTTCTGTCTATATTATTACACTCTACTAATGCAAGCCTCTCTGACACTTACGTCCGCCATGATGGATTTAATTGTACAGTACAAATGTTTGTACAATGTACCAGTCTTTTAACTACAAGCTAACCGCTAATGCGTTCACACGCATGAAAATAAACTATGAATCAGCCGTCACTCCGATTGACTAGCCGCTTTATAATCATTTTGACTAGCCGCTTTACAATAATTTGCTTTGGGCTCGCTGGGCTTCTGTCAACATTACTGTACTCTGTACTAATACAAGCCTCTCTGACCCACATGTCCGCCATGATGGATATAACTGTACAGTTTAAGTAAATGTATAAATAACTTAATACATATTATTCCATTAAATAATTGTATTTTTGATTGATGGTCTTTCAGACCTTAAAGGATTCAAGATGGCATCACTCTGTAGTACCATAAAAAGTTTTCACTTTGATATGTGAAAAAATTACTGAGTATGCTAGCTGTTGTTTGTGAAGCGTTCCAGCCAACCAGTCATTTTGACAAATAGTAAGGTTATCATTATTAGCAAGATTGCTATAGTTCGTGAAGCGTTCCAGTCATTTACATTTAAGTCACTTGTTGGCAAAGGTTAGCTTCATTAGCATGATCGCTCTTGTGACCCAGAATGCATTGCGGCACACGAATAGTGATTAATTTGGGAGAAACGCAGTTCAATCAGACATTTCTCATGTTCACCAGGGCAGTTTTTTGGTATATTTTGTTAGGTTCATATTTTTTAAGGCAAATGTGTCATCCTGGGCTTTATTTGTTTTTTTTTGGGTTGTAACCATGAGTGGAAAGACTCTACTGTTTAAATGGCTTGCTTAGCTGTTTAATTGCTTCGTTATCAGGGCTGCTCTGTAGCAAAGGTATGTCATCTAAATGTACGTATTAACTTTGCGTGGGCTGTCTGTGTCTGTGCCTGTGCCTGTGCCCTTGTTAATGCAGTCACTGTTAATGATGTCTGTTAATAATGTATGGACATGCACCATTTGTCTATTTGACCATGCAAAGGTTTAGCTGTGCTACTGCCTATTGAGTTTACTCATATCCTCTGCATTGGGCTAGCTGGGCTTGCATTGCTAAAATCTTCACAGAGCATTATGTTTTGAGCCCTCGTTTGATTCCTCTGTCTGGAGGAAAAGCAACCATTTCATTAAGGTTTTAACCATTTAACTGATGCTCTTATCCAAATCAACATATCTTTAGTACTAAAATAATTTTTTTGCCAAAGATCCAACAGACATTTGTCTTAATAGGGAATTAAAGCAGAAACCTTCAAAATATGCCACTCCATAACCACAGAAATCATAACTAACATTGACCTGTATAAGAGTATACATTGGCCTCATACAAACTGTTAGCCTTTGCCATACTTAGACAAACAAAGACACCACTATATCCCACTCTGTCCACGCCTTAGTCGAAACACAATGCAACATTTCTGGCTATAGCACCCTTTTTAATTCAACTGATATCACTTGCCTTTCTGATAGACAACATATTCTGTTTACAACTATTAGAAGACTCATTACATAGTGGTATTCACAACAAAGTCATTCATTTCAAAATGACTGAAGCCAATCATTAGCATCAACTATTTACCACAATTGCTTTGAATGCCTGCCAGGGACAAAGTAACCAAGAAAAATGAGGATGATGGTTCAACTTTATAATTGTGTCCAGATTAGCGTAAACTACCTGATGACTTGGTACGTTGATTTGAACTGTATCTTACTACCCAGAAAATGGCTTGCAACTATATTTGCTCATAGGTAGCACTATAATAAAGAATTGAACAAAAATGGCACTGTAGCCATCCTGAGTGACGTAGAACCACAGTGTTAGAGTAAACACTGATCGGCTGTAAGATTATACCCACCTGTCTAATATTTTGTGTACACTACTTCAGCCATCGAAGTTGCCTTAAAGGTCAAGGCATTGACAGGTTTCCTTGCATTTTTTCTCTAATTGACGCCATTTCAACACGGATAGACCATGAAAAACCAACATTTTTTCTTATGCCTCATTGCTCATCCCTTACTTCCCAAATGGAGGACCCCGTCCCATTGTTGCTTGCAACTATATTTAATAGTTGCAATCATGGGAAGTAGAAGTGACACATATCCAGTAAGAATATTATTATAATTATTATTCTGCTAACAGAATATGATCAGCCATCATTAATACTCAGAATTACCCTTGTTATTAAGGTGCATATTTAAGGAATGCTAAAGCTATTTGGTCTATTAACTATTTAATTTGACAGGTGTTTTTAACTTTTTGTTGCTAGGTGTCAAAATGCTTAAAAACAAAAATAGAACTCAACAGAATGTTCTGCTGGGTGGTCTCAAATCCTAGGTTAGAACTATATTAGAATACGATGTCCAAAATTGAAGATTGTTGAAAATGTTTTTCAAACAAAATGCAGCGGTATAGATTTTTTCCGTTTTGTTGCTATGTATCAATATGCTCAAAACCACAAACAGAACTCAACACAATGTTCTGCTGGGTTGTTCTAACACACCCAACAAAAACATGGGAGCTTTTATAATTCCAGTTGGTATTCGCTCTGTTAAACAAGTACTTCAGAAAACAGTTTTTCAGCTTCAGCAAGAAAGCAGGAACTGCAGCCTTATCAGAAACCATAGCAACCAATGCTATGAACCAAACCTGCTACCTACTAGGTTAAGTGGATTGTATTCTGTGAAAGGGAATAAACACGAAGCTCGTACATCAATACAATTATTTTCCATCACCATGGACAGTCCCTTTGCAAAAATCCAATTTATGTCTAAGCTTGTGTTTTGCCTGGTGCATTACAAAGCCAACATGATTGGATCACAAATAGATCCTTTAAACCATTAATAATTTGTTTTAAATACAAAACATTTCCATGCAATAAGTTACACAATAACTTTTGCAACCTGTAAATATATATATATATTTCCAATGTAACATATTGTTGGATTGTGATTTTGCCCAAGTAATAATTCAGTTAAACCTCTACTGCTGCAAAATAATATTGGATGCCTAGCATAAACAGAGTAAATACATAAGTGGCATGGCATGATTGAATTATTTGTAAATGTTGCATGCAAGCATCAGTTGTCAGATCAACCAATCTGTGCTTGACCTAACGTAATGATTTAATCAAGAACCAGCCATATTGGAACCAAAAACTCAGTGGCTGAGAGTACCGGATATGCTTAGGGAATCCTGTATTTTGTCATATCCCTAAAATATCTGAGGAGGAATCATAATATTAATATTTGTACTTTTTGATTAAGATGTTAATTAATCTCAACGTTTTATTAAAAAAAACTGTATTCACCCTTTGAATCAGTATAAATTACTGTAGACATGTACCTTTCCAAAAAGTAGAACAAACTTGAAACTTAACAACACAAACAATAAAATGTTCCCTGCTTTTTTAAATTTATATTAGATCCTGCAAGAGTAATTTGGGTTTTCCTTAAAATGCTATCTTGCTGTGATGGTTTATGTGGCCAAACAAATCTCTGAGGCCTTGAGTCTTCAATCAATTATTTTTAGCCTGTCTGTTTAACATGTCTGGTCGTCTTATCATATGTATTATCTATAATAAATGTATGCTAGCTCCTGCTGTCTGCCCCATGTTGAGCTAGTCATTTAAAAACCAAAGTTTGAACTATATTATACAAGTGCAAAATTGAAGATTGTTGAAAAGTTCATTTTTCCCACCAATGTCTTGTTTTTGTTTTCTCCTGTTCATTTCCCTGTCCCACATCTCTTTTACATTTTAGTATTTTTGAGATTGACATTTTGGGAGTGATAAAATGCTGCATAATTGGACATATTTAACTAAATCCATCAAATGTATTTTATAAAACGCTTTTTACATCAACGGTGTCACAAAGTGCCTTCACAAAAACCCAGCCTGAAACCTGACAGATCACACGCATCAACAAGTTGATACACAGCGGCTAGGAAAATCTCACTAATGGGTCGTATTTAGGAAAAAACTTGGAGAGGAACCAGGCTCTGAGGCGTGGCCAGTTCTATTCTGGCTATGCTGGGTGAACATATAATAGCTCAATAATTATTAAATGCTATTTAAAAAAAAAAATTATAGTCCAGGTCGAATGCACGGCCAGTCTGAGGGACAACTCTGGAAAGGGCCCAGAAAGCCGGAAAACATCCACCCACTTCACCAAGCATCAACCAAGGGACATCAGTCAACCGCAACCACTATGGGAAGGTTTAGTTTTACTCACAGAGTTACTCAAATTGACATGAATGGAGAACAAAAGCAGGCCATTGACTCCACCCCCGAGTAGCAATTTGTGAGAGGACGTCCCAGCGGAGACATGAGCCAGCCCGGTAAAGACAGTAGGGCGGAACTTTCGTACCTTGGGCCTGATTACACTTATTAATTTTGTAATGTTTCAAGAGACACTGGTGCACAAGATTCAAGGGTCGCAATTGGCACTAGGTTAGAGCAGCTCTGTGAACTCACAGGAAAACTGAGTTTTGAGGACTGTTGTAATTTAAAGTACAGTTTGGTATTTGTTTGCTATCGGTGATTATGTATTCATCACAGATAAAGTGAAGACTTACTTCACTAGTTGAACATTGCTTTTTAGCTAGTCCCGACTCTGTCCCCCCAAAAAAAATATTATTATCAATCAATCAGATTGTACATTCTCATCCGCAGCTTCACCATCCATTCCCTGAGTAACCTGCCATCCATCTACAGCAGGGATGTCAGGGATCCGGCCCGATAGCAGGTTTCATCTGGCCCGAGGTGTTATGGGTAAAAAATGACTAACTATTTGCATACAATCATCATCAACCAGGGCTCTAGAGTGCGACTAATTTGTAAGGGTGCGACTAATTTTTTTCCTTGGTCGCACCGGTGCACTTAACGTCCTCGCACGCATCCGCTGCTTCTCCGCGAACTTTTTTTTCCCGCCTACCAAGCGTTGTTCTCGTGGTTGGATCATATTGTGGTCTAAGCCAATCAGAGACAGAGATGGGGCGGGTCTTTGCCTCTGATTGGCTGTGGTCCAGATATTTATGTAGGCTCCGTGGTGTGTGATTGAAATTGCGACCGGAGCAAAAGAGAATCAGTTACAGCAATCAGCATCTGCAAAAAAAAAAAAAAGTTGAATAATGAAAAGAAATAGAGAGTTTTTCTGTAAGAAAAGTAGGCCTGTTCTCCCCTACACTCTACCTGGTCAATGCTCTGACAACAGCCCAGACACGGAGCTACTTCAGCCAGTCTCCCCAGTCCCTGGTAAGATGCCAAGTCCTGGTCCTTCGTCAGAGATGGCATCCGACACAGAGACGGAGGTAGAGCCTAACGTTACCGGGCCCGGGATAGAGACTCAAAATAAAAAGGGAAAAACATATACATTTTGTAAAGACTGGTTAGACAGGTTTCCCTGGTTAAGGTTTAATAAGAAAGAGAACATAATGCACTGCTTTTATTGTAAAGAATGTGGCCAGAGCATGGCAGGGAACAGTGCATTTGTAAGCGGATCAACAGTTTCAAATCGAAACGCTGAAAAAGCACAATATTTCAAAAAAACACTTCATTCCGCGATAAGTGTGTGACTAAAGTGGCTCCTCTCCCGGCTGCATTTCAGCGACGGGCAGCAGCTATCAGGTCCTCAGAACAATCAGAGATGATAAAAAAATTCAACGTCGCCTATAACATCGCAAAAGAAGAGCTGCCATTCACTAAATTTAGATAGGAAATGATTCTGATGAAGAAAAATGGATTAGACGTGAACCTGACGTACTGCAATGACGTTGCATGTGCCCAATTTATTGGGGTAATAGCCGACACATTAAAAAAAGACGACTGTTGCCATCACAAATTCCACATACATGTCATTTATGATCGACGGTGACACAGACATGAAATGTTAGGTCTCAGTTCAGGGAAGTGTTGAAATGTTTTATTTTGCTTAATTTTTTTTAGTTTGGAAGCTCAGTGAAGCGCTTTAAACTTTTTTTTGAATTTTTTAAAAAATATTTTTATTTTTATATACAAGCATAATTGTGCTTCAAATAAAAAAAGTATTTACTTACACCTTATTCTTGTTTAAAATCATTTACATAATATATGAATGTATACGGAGCGTGATAAAAAGGTGACCTTGAAATTGTGGCGTGGAAAAATTTGGGTGCACCTAAATTTTGTGCTGGTGCACCTAAATAAAAAAGTTAGGCGCACCAGTGCAACCAAGGCAAAAAGTTAGTCTGGAGCCCTGTCAACTGTGTGAATAAAATGAGAGGCCTTCATGATATGACTGATATACTGTATGAAAATCGAACACAATACATAAATTCAAACTTACCATTTTAAAACATAGTTTATCTGCAGCAAGTGAGAAAAACCGCCAGTTGCTGCCCTGACAATCACGATTTTTAGCGTTACTCACTGACAGCCACGGAACTCTGAACTCTGTCCCCATAGCAACATCACTTTGATTGAACAGAAAACATCATCTTGAATTCTAGACAGTTCATAGTATGGGTGTATTAATGCGCATGTGGCACAGAGGGATTTAATGGTAAAGCTTAATCGTATAAAAAATTCTACCGAAAAAGAGAAAAGTTTCCAAATGAAATTGAGACTCAGCTATCCCAGGACAACCCGGTACACGAGTTTAAGAATCGTTTCACCTTTTTCGATCAACTGAAGAAGGACTTTGCACTTTTTTCCTCACCATTCACCGTTAACACTAGGAGCGCCGAGGCTCAGATAGGGTCGTTGTTATGGGTCACATGACCCATGCGTTGGTCTGAATGGGAGAATGTTGTGGACACGCAATTACACACAATGACCAGCAGATGGCGCATCTTGGTTCTCTTTGCTTCAGAAGGACCGGGCTATTGTAAAATCAAGGTGGCGAAAATGTTAAAACCTCCTGGCAAATGAATAGATGCCCTAAAAGTGTCCACTATTATTTAATAAGTGCACATAGATTTAGGCTTTTATTGTAACATATTACCACTCTAATTATTTTAAATTAAACCAAATTAATCTTAAAAAATAATCATTTTTTGACAGGAAATAAAATTTTACTTTATAAAACCACTGAAGTAATGGATTCTATAATAAACTGTAAAAATAATTGTAACCAAAAAAGACCAGCATTTCAAGTGATTTTTGTTGCGCCACTGTTAACTCCAACTGTCTGATTTATTGCGCTCAATGCATTCGGGCTGAAGTGTTTCATTCCTATGTTACCCATACCCACATAAAATAAGTCACTTAATTTGGTTTAATTTAAAGTAATTAGTGTGCGTTTGAGGGAAACAATTTTCAATGGCCTTACAGAATCGAATTAGCTGTTTGAGCATTCAGTAGTTTGTTCCTGTCGCATGGGGAAGGAAAGTATTGACTGCAGTTTGTCAGTGTTAGCACACAAATTTAAGGTTACTTAAAAATGTATGTTTATTTATTAAATTATGCCTATATCCATATGTAAATTGCGATGACACTTTATCAATTCAAAATATGCATAGTTCTGTGGGATCCCCCACCCGGCTGTGAGAGGCGTGGTTCATCCGCTGGAACGCAGACATGTTCATGTTTTCAGGGCAGCAATTCATTATGAGCCAAACGCTATTTATTGCGTTCCAAAAGCCATTTCTCCAACACACATTATCCGATTTACCTCCATTCAAAGCATGGATGATTCCAACCGTACCAAACATGACTCCGCGGGCACGGAGTTAATATGATATGAAGTATTTAATTCATGTGACGCACATGAGAAATGTATGGTTTACCCACACAGACACAACCTAAAAGTACTTATCATAATCTGTAATGTCCGTAACTAGATAGCGTACAATTTCTGCAGAAATTGTGATGATGTGTGCTTGCGGCCACCCGTAGTCGACTGTGTACTGATATCAACTGCCAAACTGAGGTGACACTGCTGCACCATAGAATGCAATGTGTTAAACCTATCAGTCATTACTCATGATTACACACTGCTGCAAGCACCATAGTATACAATTTGTTAAACCTATCAGTCATTACTCATGAATACACACTGCTGCAACATGCACCATAGTATGCAATGTGTTAAACCTATCAGTCATTACTCATGAATACACACTGCTGCAAGCACCATAGTATACAATGTGTTAAACATATCAGTCATTACTCATGAATACACACTGCTGCAACATGCACCATAGTATGCAATGTGTTAAACCTATCAGTCAATACTCATGAATACACACTGCTGCTGCATGCACCATAGTATACAATGTGTTAAACCTATCAGTCATTACTCATGAATACACACTACTGCTGCATGCACCATAGTATACAATGTGTATACAAAAGAACATTTGTGAATTGGCTCTTAAAAGAGCCTTTGGGGGATGCCTAAAGGGAGGGAGAGCAAGCAGCAACAATTCACATTCTTTAGTATTGTATAAACGTACTTAGTATTAACCTGGCAGTCAAGCTCAACAGGAAGTTACCATACAGGCCCCCTGTCTCATATCACTTTCCTGCCAGCCCTGACGCAGTGACTTTTGATTTGTTATAGAATAAACATGGACTCATCAGGTAGCCTTCTTTAAAGAAGGGAAACCCTCAACAGTTTACATTAAATTACCAGTACTAGTTCATTGGTGGGGGGCAAGGTTTGCTTCACACCGGCTTCAAATGTTTTTCCTGGGCCTTTCCATCCTATCCTATCACCGTGACCTCTGTGAAAAAGAGAAGACAGTACAATGGACAGGAGTTTAGCACATGTTTAAATCTTCTCAGTTAATATGTACTTATTTTTATTGACTGGTTCATACCTCCCTGTCAAGTATACAATGTATAAAAACCTATCAGTCATTACTCATGAATACACACTGCTGCTACATGCACCATAGTATACAATGTGTTAAACCACCATAGTATACAATGTGTTAAACCTATCAGTCAATACTCATGAATACACACTGCTGCTGCATGCAAGATAGTATGCAATGTGTTAAACCTATCAGTCATTACTCATTACTACAGTAGTAGCTAACGCTAGCTAGCAGGCTAACGCTAGCTAACATGCTAACGCTAGCTAGCGCGCTAACGCTAGCTAACTTGCTAACGTGTAAACAGAGACCCAGAGAAAGAAGTTACCCATCCATTCATTGCTGCAGGCTGTCTGAATGTATGCATAAACTTACAGTAGTAGCTAACGCTAGCTAGCGAGCTAACGCTAGCTAACATGCTAACGATAGCTAGCGCGCTAACGCTAGCTAACATGCTAACGTGTAAACAGAGACCCAGAGAAAGAAGTTACCCATCCATTCATTGCTGCAGGCTGTCTGAATGTATGCATAAACTTACAGTAGTAGCTAACGCTAGCTAGCGAGCTAACGCTAGCTAACATGCTAACGATAGCTAGCGCGCTAACGCTAGCTAACATGCTAACGTGTAAACAGAGACCCAGAGAAAGAAGTTACCCATCCATTCATTGCTGCAGGCTGTCTGAATGTATGCATAAACTTACAGTAGTAGCTAACGCTAGCTAGCGAGCTAACGCTAGCTAACATGCTAACGATAGCTAGCGCGCTAACGCTAGCTAACATGCTAACGTGTAAACAGAGACCCAGAGAAAGAAGTTACCCATCCATTCATTGCTGCAGGCTGTCTGAATGTATGCATAAACTTACAGTAGTAGCTAACGCTAGCTAGCGCGCTAACGCTAGCTAACATGCTAACGATAGCTAGCGCGCTAACGCTAGCTAACATGCTAACGTGTAAACAGAGACCCAGAGAAAGAAGTTACCCATCCATTCATTGCTGCAGGCTGTCTGAATGTATGCATAAACTTACAGTAGTAGCTAACGCTAGCTAGCGAGCTAACGCTAGCTAACATGCTAACGATAGCTAGCGCGCTAACGCTAGCTAACATGCTAACGTGTAAACAGAGACCCAGAGAAAGAACTTACCCATTCATTCATTCTTTCTTTGCTGCAGGATATGTCTGTGGCTGTTGATTGCAGTGTCTGTGGCTGTTGCCTGCCAGCCATGCCTTTGTCAGTAGGACCAGCTGTTCTCATCGATATCAGAGCGCGCTGCCTCCTCCCCCCCACCCCTTCCAGAATGTTCCTACTATTTAGCCAATCAACAACCAGAAAATGCTGCTTCACTGTCTATCATTTCAAAAGATTCAGACATGGTCGTATACTTTTAGCTCTACTAACCAGAGTTTTACTCACACAGTTTAAACAATTACATCATGAGAATCCTAAGAACCAGGCGGACATTTTGATGTATAACATGTATCTGTAACCCCAGAAATGTAGGCGCTATCACAATTTACAAACGAACAAAAAAACACAAAAATCGCTTTCAAATTAGAGTGGAGAAAATCACCGTTTCTATGGATGTCTATGGGGAGGCGCAAGTTGGAAACAAAAGGACATAACGAAATAAATATATATGTTACAGCTTATATTTGAACATTTTGAGTGACAGCACAAATAGATGAACGTTTTGATATGCCATTTGTGTGTAAAGGGTTGAAACTCAGGCAGCAGTAGCAGTTTACAAATGTTCTCTACATTTTCTGCTGAATGGGCTCTCACACTCTAGTTTTGAAGATTCCGTCAATGTATTTCAATGGGGATTAATTAGCGACATTATCGTTAATATTTCGTAAACTACATAACGAAACCTTCTACAAAACAATGCCAACTAAATAGAGTTCGGGACGCACATTTTGACACCTTTTTTGTCCATCTAGTGCAAAAACTGTGGGAGGAGTAGGCGGGGACAAAATTGATATAATAATAATAATAATAACTAGATAGCGTACAATTTCTGCAGAAATTGTGATGATGTGTGCTTGCGGCCACCCGTAGTCGACTGTGTACTGATATCAACTGCCAAACTGAGGTGACACTGCTGCACCATAGAATGCAATGTGTTAAACCTATCAGTCATTACTCATGAATACACACTACTGCTGCAAGCACCATAGTATACAATTTGTTAAACCTATCAGTCATTACTCATGAATACACACTGCTGCACATGCACCATAGTATACAATGTGTTAAACCTATCAGTACTCATGAATACACACTGCTGCAAGCACCATAGTATACAATGCAACTGCTGCAACATGCACCATAGTATGCAATTTGTTAAACCTATCAGTCATTACTCATGAATACACACTGCTGCAACATGCACCATAGTATGCAATGTGTTAAACCTATCAGTCATTACTCATGAATACACACTGCTGCAAGCACCATAGTATACAATGTGTTAAACATATCAGTCATTACTCATGAATACACACTGCTGCAACATGCACCATAGTATGCAATGTGTTAAACCTATCAGTCAATACTCATGAATACACACTGCTGCTGCATGCACCATAGTATACAATGTGTTAAACCTATCAGTCATTACTCATGAATACACACTACTGCTGCATGCACCATAGTATACAATGTGTATACAAAAGAACATTTGTGAATTGGCTCTTAAAAGAGCCTTTGGGGGATGCCTAAAGGGAGGGAGAGCAAGCAGCAACAATTCACATTCTTTAGTATTGTATAAACGTACTTAGTATTAACCTGGCAGTCAAGCTCAACAGGAAGTTACCATACAGGCCCCCTGTCTCATATCACTTTCCTGCCAGCCCTGACGCAGTGACTTTTGATTTGTTATAGAATAAACATGGACTCATCAGGTAGCCTTCTTTAAAGAAGGGAAACCCTCAACAGTTTACATTAAATTACCAGTACTAGTTCATTGGTGGGGGGGGCAAGGTTTGCTTCACACCGGCTTCAAATGTTTTTCCTGGGCCTTTCCATCCTATCCTATCACCGTGACCTCTGTGAAAAAGAGAAGACAGTACAATGGACAGGAGTTTAGCACATGTTTAAATCTTCTCAGTTAATATGTACTTATTTTTATTGACTGGTTCATACCTCCCTGTCAAGTATACAATGTATAAAAACCTATCAGTCATTACTCATGAATACACACTGCTGCTACATGCACCATAGTATACAATGTGTTAAACCACCATAGTATACAATGTGTTAAACCTATCAGTCAATACTCATGAATACACACTGCTGCTGCATGCAAGATAGTATGCAATGTGTTAAACCTATCAGTCATTACTCATTACTACAGTAGTAGCTAACGCTAGCTAGCAGGCTAACGCTAGCTAGCAGGCTAACGCTAGCTAACATGCTAACGCTAGCTAGCGCGCTAACGCTAGCTAACTTGCTAACGTGTAAACAGAGACCCAGAGAAAGAAGTTACCCATCCATTCATTGCTGCAGGCTGTCTGAATGTATGCATAAACTTACAGTAGTAGCTAACGCTAGCTAGCGCGCTAACGCTAGCTAACATGCTAACGATAGCTAGCGCGCTAACGCTAGCTAACATGCTAACGTGTAAACAGAGACCCAGAGAAAGAAGTTACCCATCCATTCATTGCTGCAGGCTGTCTGAATGTATGCATAAACTTACAGTAGTAGCTAACGCTAGCTAGCGAGCTAACATGCTAACGATAGCTAGCGCGCTAACGCTAGCTAACATGCTAACGTGTAAACAGAGACCCAGAGAAAGAAGTTACCCATCCATTCATTGCTGCAGGCTGTCTGAATGTATGCATAAAACTTACAGTAGTAGCGAACACCCGCTAACGCTAGCTAACATGCTAACGATAGCTAGCGCGCTAACGCTAGCTAACATGCTAACGTGTAAACAGAGACCCAGAGAAAGAAGTTACCCATCCATTCATTGCTGCAGGCTGTCTGAATGTATGCATAAACTTACAGTAGTAGCTAACGCTAGCTAGCGAGCTAACATGCTAACGATAGCTAGCGCGCTAACGCTAGCTAACATGCTAACGTGTAAACAGAGACCCAGAGAAAGAAGTTACCCATCCATTCATTGCTGCAGGCTGTCTGAATGTATGCATAAACTTACAGTAGTAGCTAACGCTAGCTAGCGAGCTAACATGCTAACGATAGCTAGCGCGCTAACGCTAGCTAACATGCTAACGTGTAAACAGAGACCAGAGAAAGAAGTTACCCATCCATTCATTGCTGCAGGCTGTCTGAATGTATGCATAAACTTACAGTAGTAGCTAACGCTAGCTAGCGCGCTAACATGCTAACGATAGCTAGCGCGCTAACGCTAGCTAACATGCTAACGTGTAAACAGAGACCCAGAGAAAGAAGTTACCCATCCATACATTGCTGCAGGCTGTCTGAATGTATGCATAAACTTACAGTAGTAGCTAACGCTAGCTAGCGAGCTAACGCTAGCTAACATGCTAACGATAGCTAGCGCGCTAACGCTAGCTAACATGCTAACGTGTAAACAGAGACCCAGAGAAAGAACTTACCCATTCATTCATTCTTTCTTTGCTGCAGGATATGTCTGTGGCTGTTGATTGCAGTGTCTGTGGCTGTTGCCTGCCAGCCATGCCTTTGTCAGGAGGACCAGCTGTTCTCATCGATATCAGAGCGCGCTGCCTCCTCCCCCCACCCCTTCCAGAATGTTCCTACTATTTAGCCAATCAACAACCAGAAAATGCTGCTTCACTGTCTATCATTTCAAAAGATTCAGACATGGTCGTATACTTTTAGCTCTACTAACCAGAGTTTTACTCACACAGTTTAAACAATTACATCATGAGAATCCTAAGAACCAGGCGGACATTTTGATGTATAACATGTATCTGTAACCCCAGAAATGTAGGCGCTATCACAATTTACAAACGAACAAAAAAACACAAAAATCGCTTTCAAATTAGAGTGGAGGAAATCACCGTTTCTATGGATGTCTATGGGGAGGCGCAAGTTGGAAACAAAAGGACATAACGAAATAAATATATATGTTACAGCTTATATTTGAACATTTTGAGTGACAGCACAAATAGATGAACGTTTTGATATGCCATTTGTGTGTAAAGAGTTGAAACTCAGGCAGCAGTAGCAGTTTACAAATGTTCTCTACATTTTCTGCTGAATGGGCTCTCACACTCTAGTTTTGAAGATTCCGTCAATGTATTTCAATGGGGATTAATTAGCGACATTATCGTTAATATTTCGTAAACTACATAACGAAACCTTCTACAAAACAATGCCAACTAAATAGAGTTCGGGACGCACATTTTGACACCTTTTTTGTCCATCTAGTGCAAAAACTGTGGGAGGAGTAGGCGGGGACAAAATTGATATAATAATAATAATAACTAGATAGCGTACAATTTCTGCTGAAATTGTGATGATGTGTGCTTGCGGCCACCCGTAGTCGACTGTGTACTGATATCAACTGCCAAACTGAGGTGACACTGCTGCTGCATGCACCATAGTATACAATGTGTTAAACCTATCAGTCATTACTCATGAATACACACTGATGCTGCAAGGACCATAGTATACAATGTGTTAAACCTATCAGTCATTACTCATGAATACACACTGCTGCTATATGCACCATAGTATACAATGTGTTAAACCTATCAGTCATTACTCATAAATACACACTGCTGCTGCAAGCACCATAGTATACAATGTGTTAAACCACCATAGTATACAAATGTGTTAAACATATCAGTCATTACTCATGAATACACACTGCTGCTACATGCACCATAGTATACAATGTGTTAAACCACCATAGTATGCAATGTGTTAAACCTATCAGTCATTACTCATGAATACACACTACTGCTGCAAGCACCATAGTATGCAATGGGGGATGCCTAAAGGGAGGGAGAGCAAGCAGCAACAATTCACATGCTTTAGTATTGTATAAACGTAGTTAGTATTAACCTGGCAGTCAAGCTCAACAGGAAGTTACCATACAGGCCCCCTGTCTCATATCACTTTCCTGCCAGCCCTGACGCAGTGACTTTTGATTTGTTATAGAATAAACATGGACTCATCAGGTAGCCTTCTTTAAAGAAGGGAAACCCTCAACAGTTTACATGAAATTACCAGTAATAGTTCATTGGTGGGGGGCAAGGTTTGCTTCACACCGGCTTCAAATGTTTTTCCTGGGCCTTTGCATCCTATCCTATCACCGTGACCTCTGTGAAAAAGAGAAGACAGTACAATGGACAGGAGTTTAGCACATGTTTAAATCTTCTCAGTTAATATGTACTTATTTTTATTGACTGGTTCATACCTCCCTGTCAAGTATACAATGTATAAAAACCTATCAGTCATTTCTCATGAATACACACTGCTGCTACATACATGTATACAATGTGTTAAACCATAGTATACAATGTTAAACCTATCAGTCAATACTCATGAATTAAACCACCATAGTATACAATGTGTTAAACCTATCAGTCATTACTCATGAATACACACAACTGCTGCAAGCACCATAGTATGCAATGTGTTAAACCTATCAGTCATTACTCATGAATACACACTACAGCTACATGCACCATAGTATGCAATGGGTTAAACCTATCAGTCATTACTCATGAATACACACTGCTGCTGCATGCACCATAGTATACAATGTGTTAAACCTATCAGTCATTAATCATGAATACACACTGCTGCTACATGCACCATAGTATACAATGTGTTAAATTGCATGCAGGCTGTCAGTCATTACTATGAATAGCTAGTAGCTAACACTAACTGCTGCATGCGCGCTAACCATAACATGTAGCATCCATTCATGAAATGTAGCATTATAAACTGCTAACGCTAGCTAGCGCGCTAACGCTAGCTAACATGCTAACGTGTAAACAGAGACCCAGAGAAAGAACTTACCCATCCATTCATTGCTGCATTCATGTATGCATAAACTTACAGTAGTAGCTAACGCTAGCTAGTAGCTAACGCTAACGATAGCTAGCGCGCTAACGCTAGCTAACATGCTAACGCTAAACAGAGACCCAGAGAAAGTTACCCATCCAACATGCTAACTGTCTGAATGTATGCTAAAACGCTAACGCTAGCTAGCGCTAACGCTAGCTATGCTAACGATAGCGCGCTAACGCTAGCTAACATGCTAACGTGTAAACAGAGACCCAGAGAAAGAACTTACCATTCATTCATTCATTCTTTCTTTGCTGCAGGATATGTCTGTGGCTGTTGATTGCAGTGTCTGTGGCTGTTGCCTGGCAGCCATGCCTTTGTCAGGAGGACCAGCTGTTCTCATCGATATCAGAGCGCGCTGCCTCCTACCCCCCCGCCCCTTCCAGAATGTTCCTACTATTTAGCCAATCAACAACCAGAAAATGCTGCTTCACTGTCTATCATTTCAAAAGATTCAGACATGGTCGTATACTTTTAGCTCTACTAACCAGAGTTTTACTCACACAGTTTAAACAATTACATCATGAGAATCCTAAGAACCAGGCGGACATTTTGATGTATAACATGTATCTGTAACCCCAGAAATGTAGGCGCTATGACAATTTACAAACGAACAAAAAAACACCAAAAATCGCTTTCAAATTAGAGTGGAGAAAATCACCGTTTCTATGGATGTCTATGGGGAGGCGCAAGTTGGAAACAAAAGGACATAACGAAATAAATATATATGTTACAGCTTATATTTGAACATTTTGAGTGACAGCACAAATAGATGAACGTTTTGATATGCCATTTGTGTGTAAAGGGTTGAAACTCAGGCAGCAGTAGCAGTTTACAAATGTTCTCTACATTTTCTGCTGAATGGGCTCTCACACTCTAGTTTTGAAGATTCCGTCAATGTATTTCAATGGGGATTAATTAGCGACATTATCGTTAATATTTCGTAAACTACATAACGAAACCTTCTACAAAACAATGCCAACTAAATAGAGTTCGGGACGCACATTTTGACACCTTTTTTGTCCATCTAGTGCAAAAACTGTGGGAGGAGTAGGCGGGGACAAAAAATAATAATAATAATAATAATAACTAGATAGCGTACAATTTCTGCAGAAATTGTGATGATGTGTGCTTGCGGCCACCCGTAGTCGACTGTGTACTGATATCAACTGCCAAACTGAGGTGACACTGCTGCACCATAGAATGCAATGTGTTAAACCTATCAGTCATTACTCATGATTACACACTGCTGCAACATGCACCATAGTATACAATGTGTTAAACCTATCAGTCATTACTCATGAATACACACTGCAACTGCATAGTATGCAATGTGCACCATAGTATACAATGTGTTAAACATATCAGTCATTACTCATGAATACACACTGCTGCAACATGCACCATAGTATGCAATGTGTTAAACCTATCAGTCAATACTCATGAATACACACTGCTGCTGCATGCACCATAGTATACAATGTGTTAAACCTATCAGTCATTACTCATGAATACACACTACTGCTGCATGCACCATAGTATACAATGTGTATACAAAAGAACATTTGTGAATTGGCTCTTAAAAGAGCCTTTGGGGGGATGCCTAAAGGGAGGGAGAGCAAGCAGCAACAATTCACATTCTTTAGTATTGTATAAACGTACTTAGTATTAACCTGGCAGTCAAGCTCAACAGGAAGTTACCATACAGGCCCCCTGTCTCATATCACTTTCCTGCCAGCCCTGACGCAGTGACTTTTGATTTGTTATAGAATAAACATGGACTCATCAGGTAGCCTTCTTTAAAGAAGGGAAACCCTCAACAGTTTACATTAAATTACCAGTACTAGTTCATTGGTGGGGGGCAAGGTTTGCTTCACACCGGCTTCAAATGTTTTTCCTGGGCCTTTCCATCCTATCCTATCACCGTGACCTCTGTGAAAAAGAGAAGACAGTACAATGGACAGGAGTTTAGCACATGTTTAAATCTTCTCAGTTAATATGTACTTATTTTTATTGACTGGTTCATACCTCCCTGTCAAGTATACAATGTATAAAAACCTATCAGTCATTACTCATGAATACACACTGCTGCTACATGCACCATAGTATACAATGTGTTAAACCACCATAGTATACAATGTGTTAAACCTATCAGTCAATACTCATGAATACACACTGCTGCTGCATGCAAGATAGTATGCAATGTGTTAAACCTATCAGTCATTACTCATTACTACAGTAGTAGCTAACGCAGTAGCAGGCTAACGCTAACATGCTAACGCTAGCTAGCGCGCTAACGCTAGCTATGCTAACGTGTAAACAGAGACCCAGAGAAAGAAGTTACCCATCCATTCATTGCTGCAGGCTGTCTGAATGTATGCATAAACTTACAGCTAGCTAACATGCTAACGCTAGCTAGCGCGCTAACGCTAGCGCATTCAAGGCTGTCTGAATGTATGCATAAACTTACAGTAGTAGCTAACGCTAGCTAGCGCGCTAACGCTAGCTAACATGCTAACGATAGCTAGCGCGCTAACGCTAGCTAACATGCTAACGTGTAAACAGAGACCCAGAGAAAGAAGTTACCCATCCATTCATTGCTGCAGGCTGTCTGAATGTATGCATAAACTTACAGTAGTAGCTAACGCTAGCTAGCGAGCTAACGCTAGCTAACATGCTAACGATAGCTAGCGCGCTAACGCTAGCTAACATGCTAACGTGTAAACAGAGACCCAGAGAAAGAAGTTACCCATCCATTCATTGCTGCAGGCTGTCTGAATGTATGCATAAAACTAGTAGCTAAGTAGTAGCTAACGCTAGCTAGCTAACATAGCTAGCTAACGCTAACGCTAGCTAACATGCTAACGTGTAAACAGAGACCCAGAGAAAGAAGTTACCCATCCATTCATTGCTGCAGGCTGTCTGAAACGCTAGCTAGCTAACGCTAGCTAACATGCTAACGATAGCTAGCGCGCTAACGCTAACATGCTAACAGCGCGCTAACGCTAGCTAACATGCTAACGTGTAAACAGAGACCCAGAGAAAGAAGTTACCCATCCATACATTGCTGCAGGCTGTCTGAATGTATGCATAAACTTACAGTAGTAGCTAACAGTAGTAGCTAACGCTAGCTAGCTAACGCTAGCTAACATGCTAACGATAGCTAGCGCGCTAACGCTAGCTAACATGCTAACGTGTAAACAGAGACCCAGAGAAAGAACTTACCCATTCATTCATTCTTTCTTTGCTGCAGGATATGTCTGTGGCTGTTGATTGCAGTGTCTGTGGCTGTTGCCTGCCAGCCATGCCTTTGTCAGTAGGACCAGCTGTTCTCATCGATATCAGAGCGCGCTGCCTCCTCCCCCCCACCCCTTCCAGAATGTTCCTACTATTTAGCCAATCAACAACCAGAAAATGCTGCTTCACTGTCTATCATTTCAAAAGATTCAGACATGGTCGTATACTTTTAGCTCTACTAACCAGAGTTTTACTCACACAGTTTAAACAATTACATCATGAGAATCCTAAGAACCAGGCGGACATTTTGATGTATAACATGTATCTGTAACCCCAGAAATGTAGGCGCTATCACAATTTACAAACGAACAAAAAAACACAAGAAATCGCTTTCAAATTAGAGTGGAGAAAATCACCGTTTCTATGGATGTCTATGGGGAGGCGCAAGTTGGAAACAAAAGGACATAACGAAATAAATATATATGTTACAGCTTATATTTGAACATTTTGAGTGACAGCACAAATAGATGAACGTTTTGATATGCCATTTGTGTGTAAAGAGTTGAAACTCAGGCAGCAGTAGCAGTTTACAAATGTTCTCTACATTTTCTGCTGAATGGGCTCTCACACTCTAGTTTTGAAGATTCCGTCAATGTATTTCAATGGGGATTAATTAGCGACATTATCGTTAATATTTCGTAAACTACATAACGAAACCTTCTACAAAACAATGCCAACTAAATAGAGTTCGGGACGCACATTTTGACACCTTTTTTGTCCATCTAGTGCAAAAACTGTGGGAGGAGTAGGCGGGGACAAAATTGATATAATAATAATAATAATAATAACTATATATGTGAGATTACAATATGTGTCCTGCATAGTCAAGAAATACACATAATAATATATATGTGAGATTACAATATGTGTCCTTGACCATAGTCAAGCACACATAACTAGATAGCGTACAATTTCTGCAGAAATTGTGATGATGTGTGCTTGCGGCCACCCGTAGTCGACTGTGTACTGATATCAACTGCCAAACTGAGGTGACACTGCTGCTGCTGCACCATAGTATGCAATGTGTTAAACCTATCAGTCATTACTCATGAATACACACACTACTGCTGCAAGCACCATAGTATACAATGTGTTAAACCTATCAGTCATTACTCATGAATACACACTGCTGCTGCATGCACCAATAGTATACAATGTGTTAAACCTATCAGTCATTACTCATGAATACACACTGCTGCTGCATGCACCATAGTATACAATGTGTTAAAATCAGTCAATACCATAGTATACAATGTGTTAAACCTATCAGTCATTACTCATGAATACACACTGCTGCTGCATGCACCATAGTATACAATGTGTTAAACCTATCAGTCATTACTCATGAATACACACTGCTGCTGCATGCACCATAGTATACAATGTGTTAAACCTATCAGTCATTACTCATGAATACACACTGCTGCTGCATGCACCATAGTATACAATGTGTTAAACCTATCAGTCATTACTCATGAATACACTGCTGCTACATGCACTGTCTTTAAATCACCATAGTATACAATGTGTTAAACCATCAGTCATTAGTGCTGCTAGCATGCAATGTATGTTAAACCTATCAGTCAATACTCATGAATCAGTCATTACTCATGAAAACACACTGCTGCTGCATGCAAGATAGTATCCAATGTGTTAAACCTATCAGTCATTGCTCATGACTACACACTACTGCTGCAAGCACCATAGTATACAATGTGTTAAACCTATCAGTCATTACTCATTACTACAGTAGTAGCTAACGCTAGCTAGCTAACGCTAGCTAACATGCTAACGCTAGCTAACATGCTAACGCTAGCTAGCGCGCTAACGCTAGCTAACATGCTAACGTGTAAACAGAGACCCAGAGAAAGAACTTACCCATCCATTCATTGCTGCAGGCTGTCTGAATGTATGCATAAACTTACAGTAGTAGCTAACGCTAGCTATGCTAACGCTAGCTAACATAGCTAACATGCTAAAGCTAGGCGCTAATGCTAGCTAACAGTAGTAGCTAACAGCTAGCGCGCTAACGCTAGCTAGCGCGCTAACGCTAGCTAACATGCTAATGTAAACAGAGACCCAGAGAAAGAACTTACCCATTCCATTCATTGCTGCAGGCTGTCTGAATGTGCCTGCAGTGTATTTGGCTGTGGCCAGGCAACTATGCCTTTGTCAGGAGGAACACCTGTTCTCATCGATATCAGAGCGCTAACGCTTCCTAACATGCTAACGTGTAAACAGAGACCCAGAGAAAGAAGTTACCCATCCATTCATTGCTCAGGCAGAATGCATAAACTTACCTAGCTAGCAGCTAAAGCTAACATGCTAACGATTAGAACGCTAAGCTAACATGCTAATTTTGATGTAAACATGTATCTGTAACCCAGAGAAAGAACTTACCCATCCATTCATTCTTTCTTTGCTGCAGGATATGTCTGTGGCTGTTGATTGCAGTGTCTGTGGCTGTTGCCTGCCAGCCATGCCTTTGTCAGGAGGACCAGCTGTTCTCATCGATATCAGAGCGCGCTGCCTCCTCCCCCCACCCCTTCCAGAATGTTCCTACTATTTAGCCAATCAACAACCAGAAAATGCTGCTTCACTGTCTATCATTTCAAAAGATTCAGACATGGTCGTATACTTTTAGCTCTACTAACCAGAGTTTTACTCACACAGTTTAAACAATTACATCATGAGAATCCTAAGAACCAGGCGGACATTTTGATGTATAACATGTATCTGTAACCCCAGAAATGTAGGCGCTATCACAATTTACAAACGAACAAAAAAACACCAAAAATCGCTTTCAAATTAGAGTGGAGAAAATCACCGTTTCTATGGATGTCTATGGGGAGGCGCAAGTTGGAAACAAAAGGACATAACGAAATAAATATATATGTTACAGCTTATATTTGAACATTTTGAGTGACAGCACAAATAGATGAACGTTTTGATATGCCATTTGTGTGTAAAGGGTTGAAACTCAGGCAGCAGTAGCAGTTTACAAATGTTCTCTACATTTTCTGCTGAATGGGCTCTCACACTCTAGTTTTGAAGATTCCGTCAATGTATTTCAATGGGGATTAATTAGCGACATTATCGTTAATATTTCGTAAACTACATAACGAAACCTTCTACAAAACAATGCCAACTAAATAGAGTTCGGGACGCACATTTTGACACCTTTTTTGTCCATCTAGTGCAAAAACTGTGGGAGGAGTAGGCGGGGACAAAAAATATATGTGAGATACAATAATAATAATAATAATAATAATATATATGTGAGATTACAATATGTGTCCTTGACCATAGTCAAGCACACATAACTAGATAGCGTACAATTTCTGCTGAAATTGTGATGATGTGTGCTTGCGGCCACCCGTAGTCGACTGTGTACTGATATCAACTGCCAAACTGAGGTGACACTGCTGCTGCATGCACCATAGTATGCAATGTGTTAAACCTATCAGTCATTACTCATGAATACACACTACTGCTGCAAGCACCATAGTATACAATGTGTTAAACCTATCAGTCATTACTCATGAATACACACTGCTGCTGCATGCACCATAGTATAGTACAATGTGTTAAACCTATCAGTCATTACTCATGAATACACATACATGCACCATAGTATATGCAATGTGTTAAACCTATCAGTCATACTCATGAATACACACTGCTGCTTCATTTAAAGAAGGGAAAACCTATCAGTCATTACATGAATAAATGCAAAGTACAATGTGTTAAACCTATCAGTCATTACTCATGAATACACACTGCTGCTGCATGCACCATAGTATACAATGTGTTAAACCTATCAGTCATTACTCATGAATACACACTGCTGCTACATGCACCATAGTATACAATGTGTTAAACCTATCAGTCATTACTCATGAATACACACTGCTGCTACAATGCACCATAGTATACAATGTGTTAAACCTATCAGTCAGTCAGTATACAATGTACATGAATACATAGTATACAATGCTGCTTAAATGCACCATAGTATACAATGTGTTAAACCTATCAGTCATTACTCATGAATACACACTGCTGCTACATGCACCATAGTATACAATGTGTTAAACCTATCAGTCATTACTCATGAATACACACTGCTGCTGCATGCACCATAGTATACAATGTGTTAAACCTATCAGTCATTACTCATTGAATACACACTAGCTAACATGCTAGCATGCACCATAGTAACATAAACAGAGACCCAGAGAAAGAAGTTACCCATCCATTCATTGCTGCAAACAGCATTAGTAGCTAAAAGCTAACATGCTAACGCATAGCTAGCGCGCTAACGCTAGCTAACATGCTAACGTGTAAACAGAGACCCAGAGAAAGAAGTTACCCATCCATTCATTGCTGCAGGCTGTCTGAATGTATGCATAAACTTACAGTAGTAGCTAACGCTAGCTAGCGCGCTAACGCTAGCTAACATGCTAACGATAGCTAGCGCGCTAACGCTAGCTAACATGCTAACTGAATGTATGCATAAACAGAGACCCAGAGAAAGAACTTACCCAGCTAACATGCTAATTAAACAGAGACCCATTACCCATCCATTCATTGCTGCAGGCTGTCTGAATGTATGCATAAACTTACAGTAGTAGCTAACGCTAGCTAGCGCGCTAACGCTAGCTAACATGCTAACGATAGCTAGCGCGCTAACGCTAGCTAACATGCTAACGTGTAAACAGAGACCCAGAGAAAGAACTTACCCATTCATTCATTCATTCTTTCTTTGCTGCAGGATATGTCTGTGGCTGTTGATTGCAGTGTCTGTGGCTGTTGCCAGCCAGCTATGCCTTTGTCAGGAGGACCAGCTGTTCTCATCGATATCAGAGCAGCGCTGCCTCCTCCCCCCCCACCCCTTCCAGAATGTTCCTACTATTTAGCCAATCAACAACCAGAAAATGCTGCTTCACTGTCTATCATTTCAAAAGATTCAGACATGGTCGTATACTTTTAGCTCTACTAACCAGAGTTTTACTCACACAGTTTAAACAATTACATCATGAGAATCCTAAGAACCAGGCGGACATTTTGATGTATAACATGTATCTGTAACCCCAGAAATGTAGGCGCTATCACAATTTACAAACGAACAAAAAAACACAAAAATCGCTTTCAAATTAGAGTGGAGAAAATCACCGTTTCTATGGATGTCTATGGGGAGGCGCAAGTTGGAAACAAAAGGACATAACGAAATAAATATATATGTTACAGCTTATATTTGAACATTTTGAGTGACAGCACAAATAGATGAACGTTTTGATATGCCATTTGTGTGTAAAGGGTTGAAACTCAGGCAGCAGTAGCAGTTTACAAATGTTCTCTACATTTTCTGCTGAATGGGCTCTCACACTCTAGTTTTGAAGATTCCGTCAATGTATTTCAATGGGGATTAATTAGCGACATTATCGTTAATATTTCGTAAACTACATAACGAAACCTTCTACAAAACAATGCCAACTAAATAGAGTTCGGGACGCACATTTTGACACCTTTTTGTCCATCTAGTGCAAAAACTGTGGGAGGAGTAGGCGGGGACAAAATTGATATAATAATAATAATAATAATAATAATAATAGATATGTGAGATTACAATGTGTCCTTGACCATGTCAGATAACTAGATAGCGTACAATTTCTGCAGAAATTGTGATGATGTGTGCTTGCGGCCACCCGTAGTCGACTGTGTACTGATATCAACTGCCAAACTGAGGTGACACTGCTGCTGCTGCGCCATAGTATGCAATGTGTTAAACCTATCAGTCATTACTCATGAATACACACTACTGCTGCAAGCACCATAGTATGTGATGTGTTAAACCTATCAGTCAATACTCATGAATACACACTGCTGCTGCATGCACAATAGTATACAATGTGTTAAACCTATCAGTCATTACTCATGAATACACACTGCTGCTACATGCACCACAGTATACAATGGGTTAAACCTATCAGGCATTACCTATATGCACCATAGTATGTAATGTGTTAAACCTATCAGTCATTACTCATGAATACACACTACTGCACCATAGTATACAATGTGTTAAACCTATCAGTCATTACTCATGAATACACACTACTGCTGCAAGCACCATAGTATGTGATGTGTTAAACCTATCAGTCAATACTCATGAATACACACTGCTGCTGCATGCACAATAGTATACAATGTGTTAAACCTATCAGTCATTACTCATGAATACACACTGCTGCAACATGCACCATAGTATACAATGTGTTAAACCTATCAGTCATTACTCATGAATACACACTACTGCTGCAAGCACCATAGTATGCAATGTGTTAAACCTATCAGTCATTACTCATGAATACACACTACTGCTGCATGCACCATAGTATACAATGTGTTAAACCTATCAGTCATTACTCATGAATACACACTACTGCTGCAAGCACCATAGTATACAAATGTGTTAAACCTATCAGTCATTACTCATGAATACACACTGCTGCTACATGCACCATAGTATACAAATGTGTTAAACCTATCAGTCATTACTCATGAATACACACTGCTGCTACATGCACCATAGTATACAATGTGTTAAACCTATCAGTCATTACTCATGAATACACACTACTGCTGCAAGCACCATAGTATACAATGTGTTAAACCTATCCGTCATTACTGATGAATACACATTGCTGCTGCATGGACAATAGTATACAATGTGTTAAACCTATCAGTCATTACTCATGAATACACACTGCTGCTACATGCACCATAGTATGCAATGTGTTAAACCTATCAGTCATTACTCATGAATACACACTACTGCTACATGCACCATAGTATACAAATGTGTTAAACCTATCCGTCATTACTCATGAATACACACTGCTGCTACCTGCACCATAGTATCCAATGTGTTAAACCTATCAGTCATTACTCATACATACACACTGCTGCAAGCACCATAGTATACAATGTGTTAAACCTATCAGTCATTACACATGAATACACACTGCTGCTGCAAGCACCATAGTATACAATGTGTTAAACCTATCAGTCATTACTCATTACTACAGTAGTAGCTAACGCTAGCTAGCGCGCTAACGCTAGCTAACATGCTAACGCTAGTTGCGCGCTAACGCTAGCTAACATGCTAACGTGTAAACAGAGACCCAGAGAAATAACTTACCTATACATTCATTGCTAAATAACTTACCTATACATTCATTGCTGCAGGCTGTCTGAATGTATGCATACACTTAAAGTAGTAGCTAACGCTAGCTAGCGCGCTAACGCTAGCTAACATGCTAACGTTAGCTAGCGCGCTAACGCTAGCTAACATGCTAACATGTAAACAGAGACCCAGAGAAAGAACTTACCCATTCATTCATTCGTTCATTGGTGCAGGCAGAGTCTTTGTCTGTAACCAGGCAACTATGCCTTTGTCAGGAGGAACACCTGTCCTCATCGATATCAGAGCGCGCTGCCTCCTCCCCCGCCCCTTCCAGAATGTTCCTAGTAATTAGTGTGTGTCAAAATGAATAGGAATCAGGCATGGTCGTATACTTTTAGCTCTACTAACCAGAGTTTTAATCACACAGTTTAAACAATTACACCATGAGAATCATAAGACCCAGGCGGACATTTTGATGTATAACATGTATCTGTAACCCCGGAAATGCAGGCGCTATCACAATTTACAAACGAACAAAAAACACCAAAAATCGCTTTCAAATTAGAGTGGAGAAAATCACCGTTTCTATGGATGTCTATGGGGAGGCGCAAGTTGGAAACAAAAGGACATAACGAAATAAATATATATGTTACAGCTTATATTTGAACATTTTGAGTGACAGCACAAATAGATGAACGTTTTGATATGCCATTTGTGTGTAAAGGGTTGAAACTCAGGCAGCAGTAGCAGTTTACAAATGTTCTCTACATTTTCTGCTGAATGGGCTCTCACACTCTAGTTTTGAAGATTCCGTCAATGTATTTCAATGGGGATTAATTAGCGACATTATCGTTAATATTTCGTAAACTACATAACGAAACCTTCTACAAAACAATGCCAACTAAATAGAGTTCGGGACGCACATTTTGACACCTTTTTTGTCCATCTAGTGCAAAAACTGTGGGAGGAGTAGGCGGGGACAAAATTGATATAATAATAATAATAATAATAATAATAACTAGATAATAATAATATATGCAGAAATTGTGATGTGTGCTTGCGGCCACCCGTAGTCGACTGTGTACTGATATCAACTGATAGGTGACACTGCTGCTGCCATGCAACTCAGTCATTACTCATGTGACACTGCTGCACCATAGAATGCAATGTGTTAAACCTATCAGTCATTACTCATGAATACACACTGCTGCAACATGCACCATAGTATGCAATGTGTTAAACCTATCAGTCATTACTCATGAATACACACTGCTGCAAGCACCATAGTATACAATGTGTTAAACATATCAGTCATTACTCATGAATACACACTGCTGCAACATGCACCATAGTATGCAATGTGTTAAACCTATCAGTCAATACTCATGAATACACACTGCTGCTGCATGCACCATAGTATACAATGTGTTAAACCTATCAGTCATTACTCATGAATACACACTACTGCTGCATGCACCATAGTATACAATGTGTATACAAAAGAACATTTGTGAATTGGCTCTTAAAAGAGCCTTTGGGGGATGCCTAAAGGGAGGGAGAGCAAGCAGCAACAATTCACATTCTTTAGTATTGTATAAACGTACTTAGTATTAACCTGGCAGTCAAGCTCAACAGGAAGTTACCATACAGGCCCCCTGTCTCATATCACTTTCCTGCCAGCCCTGACGCAGTGACTTTTGATTTGTTATAGAATAAACATGGACTCATCAGGTAGCCTTCTTTAAAGAAGGGAAACCCTCAACAGTTTACATTAAATTACCAGTACTAGTTCATTGGTGGGGGGCAAGGTTTGCTTCACACCGGCTTCAAATGTTTTTCCTGGGCCTTTCCATCCTATCCTATCACCGTGACCTCTGTGAAAAAGAGAAGACAGTACAATGGACAGGAGTTTAGCACATGTTTAAATCTTCTCAGTTAATATGTACTTATTTTTATTGACTGGTTCATACCTCCCTGTCAAGTATACAATGTATAAAAACCTATCAGTCATTACTCATGAATACACACTGCTGCTACATGCACCATAGTATACAATGTGTTAAACCACCATAGTATACAATGTGTTAAACCTATCAGTCAATACTCATGAATACACACTGCTGCTGCTGCATGCAAGATAGTATGCAATGTGTTAAACCTATCAGTCATTACTCATGAAGCTGCTGCATGCTAAAGCTAGTATGCTTACTCAGTCAGCTAACGCAGTAGTAGCTAAGCTAGCTAGCAGGCTAACGCTAGCTAACATGCTAACGCTAGCTAGCGCTAACGCTAGCTAACATGCTAACGTGTAAACAGAGACCCAGAGAAAGAAGTTACCCATCCATTCATTGCTGCAGGCTGTCTGAATGTATGCATAAACTTACAGTAGTAGCTAACGCTAGCTAGCGCGCTAACGCTAGCTAACATGCTAACGATAGCTAAACAGCTAAGTGTAAACAGAGACCCAGAGAAAGAAGTTACCCATCCATTCATTGCTGCAGGCTGTCTGAATGTATGCATAAACTTACAGTAGTAGCTAACGCTAGCTAGCGAGCTAACGCTAGCTAACATGCTAACGATAGCTAGCGCGCTAACGCTAGCTAACATGCTAACGTGTAAACAGAGACCCAGAGAAAGAAGTTACCCATCCATTCATTGCTGCAGGCTGTCTGAATGTATGCATAAACTTACAGTAGTAGCTAACGCTAGCTAGCGAGCTAACATGCTAACGATAGCTAGCGCGCTAACGCTAGCTAACATGCTAACGTGTAAACAGAGACCCAGAGAAAGAAGTTACCCATCCATTCATTGCTGCAGGCTGTCTGAATGTATGCACAGTAAGCTAACGCTACTAGCTAACATGCTAACGATAGCTAGCTATGCTAACGTGTAAACAGAGACCCAGAGAAAGAAGTTACCCATCCATTCATTGCTGCAGGCTGTCTGAATGTATGCATAAACTTACAGTAGCTAGCTGCTAACGCTAGCTAACATGCTAACGATAGCTAGCGCGCTAACGCTAGCTAACATGCTAACGTGTAAACAGAGACCCAGAGAAACCCATCCATTCATTGCTGCAGGCTGTCTGAATGTATGCATTACCCATCCATTCATTGCTGCAGGCTGTCTGAATGTATGCATAAACTTACAGTAGTAGCTAACGCTAGCTAGCGAGCTAACGCTAGCTAACATGCTAACGATAGCTAGCTAGCGCGCTAACGCTAGCTAACATGCTAACGTGTAAACAGAGACCCAGAGAAAGAACTTACCCATTCATTCATTCTTTCTTTGCTGCAGGATATGTCTGTGGCTGTTGATTGCAGTGTCTGTGGCTGTTGCCTGCCAGCCATGCCTTTGTCAGGAGGACCAGCTGTTCTCATCGATATCAGAGCGCGCTGCCTCCTCCCCCACCCCTTCCAGAATGTTCCTACTATTTAGCCAATCAACAACCAGAAAATGCTGCTTCACTGTCTATCATTTCAAAAGATTCAGACATGGTCGTATACTTTTAGCTCTACTAACCAGAGTTTTACTCACACAGTTTAAACAATTACATCATGAGAATCCTAAGAACCAGGCGGACATTTTGATGTATAACATGTATCTGTAACCCCAGAAATGTAGGCGCTATCACAATTTACAAACGAACAAAAAAACACCAAAAATCGCTTTCAAATTAGAGTGGAGAAAATCACCGTTTCTATGGATGTCTATGGGGAGGCGCAAGTTGGAAACAAAAGGACATAACGAAATAAATATATATGTTACAGCTTATATTTGAACATTTTGAGTGACAGCACAAATAGATGAACGTTTTGATATGCCATTTGTGTGTAAAGGGTTGAAACTCAGGCAGCAGTAGCAGTTTACAAATGTTCTCTACATTTTCTGCTGAATGGGCTCTCACACTCTAGTTTTGAAGATTCCGTCAATGTATTTCAATGGGGATTAATTAGCGACATTATCGTTAATATTTCGTAAACTACATAACGAAACCTTCTACAAAACAATGCCAACTAAATAGAGTTCGGGACGCACATTTTGACACCTTTTTTGTCCATCTAGTGCAAAAACTGTGGGAGGAGTAGGCGGGGACAAAATTAATAATAATAATAATAATAATAATAATAATAATAATATAATACAATATAGTCAAATAATAATAACTAGATAGTCGTACAATTTCTGCAGAAATTGTGATGATGTGTGCTTGCGGCCACCCGTAGTCGACTGTGTACTGATATCAACTGCCAAACTGAGGTGACACTGCTGCTGCTGCGCCATAGTATGCAATGTGTTAAACCTATCAGTCATTACTCATGAATACACACTACTGCTGCAAGCACCATAGTATGTGATGTGTTAAACCTATCAGTCAATACTCATGAATACACACTGCTGCTGCATGCACAATAGTATACAATGTGTTAAACCTATCAGTCATTACAATGTGTTAAACCATCAGTCAATGAATACACACTACTGCTGCAAGCACCATAGTATACAATGTGTTAAACCTATCAGTCATTACTCATGAATACACACTGCTGCTGCATGCACAATAGTATACAATGTGTTAAACCTATCAGTCATTACTCATGAATACACACTGCTGCTGCATGCACCATAGTATACAATGTGTTAAACCTATCAGTCATTACTCATGAATACACACTGCTGTAATGCACCATAGTATACAATGTGTTAAACATATCAGTCATTACACATGAATACACACTGCTGCTACATGCACCATAGTATACAATGTGTTAAACATATCAGTCATTACACATGAATACACACTGCTGCTACATGCACCATAGTATACAATGTGTTAAATCACCATAGTATACAAATGTGTTAAACCTATCAGTCATTACTCATGAATACACACTGCTGCTGCATGCACCATAGTATGCAATGGGTTAAACCTATCAGTCAATACTCATGAATACACACTGCTGCTGCATGCAAGATAGTATCCAATGTGTTAAACCTATCAGTCATTGCTCATGACTACCACACTACTGCTGCAAGCACCATAGTTTACAATGTGTTAAACCTATCAGTCATTACTCATTACTACAGTAGTAGCTAACGCTAGCTAGCGCGCTAACGCTAGCTAACATGCTAACGCTAGCTAACATGCTAACGCTAGCTAGCGCGCTAACGCTAGCTAACATGCTAACGTGTAAACAGAGACCCAGAGAAAGAACTTACCTATCCATTCATGGCTGCAGGCTGTCTGAATGTATGCATACACTTAAAGTAGTAGCTAACGCTAGCTAGCGCGCTAACGCTAGCTAACATGCTAACGCTAGCTAGCGCGCTAACGCTAGCTAACATGCTAACGCCAGCTAGCTAACCGCTAACGCTAAGCTAGCGCTAGCTAGCGCGCTAAAACTAGCTAACATGCTCACATGTAAACACAGACCAAGAGAAACAACTTACCAATTCATTCATTCTTTCATTGCTGCAGGCATATGTCTGTGGCTGTTGCCTGGCAGTGTATTTGGCTGTGGCCAGGCAACTATGCCTTTGTCAGGAGGAACACCTGTTCTCATCGATATCAGAGCGCGCTGCCTCCTCCCCCGCCCCTTCCAGAATGTTCCTCCTGTTTAGTGTCTGTGTCAAACTGAATGGGATTCAGACATGGTCGTATACTTTTAGCTCTACTAACCAGAGTTTTAATCACACAGTTTAAACAATTACACCATGAGAATCCTAAGACCCAGGCGGACATTTTGATGTATAACATGTATCTGTAACCCCGGAAATGTAGGCGCTATCACAATTTACAAACGAACAAAAAAACACCAAAAATCGCTTTCAAATTAGAGTGGAGAAAATCACAGTTTCTATGGATGTCTATGGGGAGGCGCAAGTTGGAAACAAAAGGACATAACGAAATAAATATATATGTTACAGCTTATATTTGAACATTTTGAGTGACAGCACAAATAGATGAACGTTTTGATATGCCATTTGTGTGTAAAGGGTTGAAACTCAGGCAGCAGTAGCAGTTTACAAATGTTCTCTACATTTTCTGCTGAATGGGCTCTCACACTCTAGTTTTGAAGATTCCGTCAATGTATTTCAATGGGGATTAATTAGCGACATTATCGTTAATATTTCGTAAACTACATAACGAAACCTTCTACAAAACAATGCCAACTAAATAGAGTTCGGGACGCACATTTTGACACCTTTTTTGTCCATCTAGTGCAAAAACTGTGGGAGGAGTAGGCGGGGGGATATAAAATAATAATATATATAATAATAATAATAACTAGATAGCGTACAATTTCTGCTGAAATTGTGATGATGTGTGCTTGCGGCCACCCGTAGTCGACTGTGTACTGATATCAACTGCCAAACTGAGGTGACACTGCTGCTGCTGCACCATAGCAATGTGTTAAACCTATCAGTCATTACTCATGAATACACACTAGTGCAATGCAATGTGTTAAACCTATCAGTCATTACCATGAATACACAGTCATGCACCATAGTATCAATGTGTTAAACCTATCAGTCATTACATGAATACACACTGCTGCAAGCACCATAGTATACAATGTGTTAAACCTATCAGTCATTACTCATGAATACACACTGCTGCTGCATGCACCATAGTATACAATGTGTTAAACCTATCAGTCATTACTCATGAATACACACACTGCTGCTGCATGCACCATAGTATACAATGTGTTAAACCTATCAGTCATTACTCATGAATACACACTGCTGCAACATGCACCATAGTATACAATGTGTTAAACCTATCAGTCATTACTCACTTATTTTTATTGACTGGTTCATACCTCCCTGTCAAGTATACAATGTATAAAAAATCAGTCACATGAATACACACTGCTGCTACATGCACCATAGTATACAATGTGTTAAACCTATCAGTCATTACTCATGAATAACACTGCTGCTACATGCACCCACCATAGTATACAAATGTGTTAAACCTATCAGTCATTACTCATGAATACACACTGCTGCTGCATGCACCATAGTATGCAATGGGTTAAACCTATCAGTCATTACTCATGAATACAGTAGTAGCTAACGCTAGCTAACAGGCTAACGAATACACATAGCTATGCAATGCTGTTAACATGCTAACGCTAGCTATCAGCATAGCTAACATGCTAACGTGTAAACAGAGACCCAGAGAAAGAAGTTACCCATCCATTCATTGCTGCAGGCTGTCTGAATGTATGCATAAACTTACAGTAGTAGCTAACGCTAGCTACTAACGCTAGCTAACATGCTAACGCTAGCTAGCGCGCTAACGCTAGCTAACATGCTAACGTGTAAACAGAGACCCAGAGAAAGAAGTTACCCATCCATTCATTGCTGCAGGCTGTCTGAATGTATGCATAAACTTACAGTAGTAGTAGCTAACGCTAAGCTAGCTAACATGCTAACGATAGCTAGCGCTAACGCTAGCTAACATGCTAACGATAGCTAGCTAGCTAACGTGTAAACAGAGACAAAGAGAAAGAACTTACCCATTCAATTCTTTCTTTGCTGCAGGATATGTCTGTGGCTGTTGATTGCAGTGTCTGTGGCTGTTGCCTGCCAGCCATGCCTTTGTCAGGAGGACCAGCGCTAACGCTAGCTAACATGCTAACGAATGTAAACAGAGACCCAGAGAAAGAACTTACCCATTCATTCATTCTTTCAAAAATTGCTGCAGGATATGTCTGTGGCTGTTGATTGCAGTGTCTGTGGCTGTTGCCTGGCAGCCATGCCTTTGTCAGGAGGACCAGCTGTTCTCATCGATATCAGAGCGCGCTGCCTCCTCCCCCGCCCCTTCCAGAATGTTCCTACTATTTAGCCAATCAACAACCAGAAAATGCTGCTTCACTGTCTATCATTTCAAAAGATTCAGACATGGTCGTATACTTTTAGCTCTACTAACCAGAGTTTTACTCACACAGTTTAAACAATTACATCATGAGAATCCTAAGAACCAGGCGGACATTTTGATGTATAACATGTATCTGTAACCCCAGAAATGTAGGCGCTATCACAATTTACAAACGAACAAAAAAACACCAAAAATCGCTTTCAAATTAGAGTGGAGAAAATCACCGTTTCTATGGATGTCTATGGGGAGGCGCAAGTTGGAAACAAAAGGACATAACGAAATAAATATATATGTTACAGCTTATATTTGAACATTTTGAGTGACAGCACAAATAGATGAACGTTTTGATATGCCATTTGTGTGTAAAGGGTTGAAACTCAGGCAGCAGTAGCAGTTTACAAATGTTCTCTACATTTTCTGCTGAATGGGCTCTCACACTCTAGTTTTGAAGATTCCGTCAATGTATTTCAATGGGGATTAATTAGCGACATTATCGTTAATATTTCGTAAACTACATAACGAAACCTTCTACAAAACAATGCCAACTAAATAGAGTTCGGGACGCACATTTTGACACCTTTTTTGTCCATCTAGTGCAAAAACTGTGGGAGGAGTAGGCGTGGACAAAAGTGATATAATAATAATAATAATAATATATATGTGAGATTACAATATGTGTCCTTGACCATAGTCAAGCACACATAACTAGATAGCGCACACATAACTAGATAGCGATACAATTTCTGCAGAAATTGTGATGATGTGTGCTTGCGGCCACCCGTAGTCGACTGTGTACTGATATCAACTGCCAAACTGAGGTGACACTGCTGCTGCTGCGCCATAGTATGCAATGTGTTAAACCTATCAGTCATTACTCATGAATACACACTACTGCTGCAAGCACCATAGTATGCAATGGGGGATGCCTAAAGTGATTAGAGCAAGCAGCAACAATTCACATGCTTTAGTATTGTATTGACGTACAGTTAGTATTAACCTGGCAGTCAAGCTCAACAGGAAGTTACCATACAGGCCCCCTGTCTCATATCACTTTCCTGCCAGCCCTGACGCAGTTACTTTTGATTTGTTATAGAATAAACATGGACTCATCAGGTAGCCTTCTTTAAAGAAGGGAAACCCTCAACAGTTTACATTAAATTACCAGTACTAGTTCATTGGTGGGGGGCAAGGTTTGCTTAGAATACACCGGCTTCTAATGTTTTTCCTGGGCCTTTCCATCCTATCCTATCACCGTGACCTCTGTGAAAAGAGAAGACAGTACAATGGACAGGAGTTTAGCACATGTTTAAATCTTCTCAGTTAATATGTACTTATTTTTATTGACTGGTTCATACCTCCCTGTCAAGTATACAATGTATAAAAACCTATCAGTCATTACTCATGAATACACACTGCTGCAACATGCACCATAGTATGCAATGGGTTAAACCTATCAGTCAATACTCATGAATACACACTGCTGCTGCATGCAAGATAGTATGCAATGTGTTAAACCTATCAGTCATTACTCATTACTAGTAGCTAACGCTAGCTAGCAGGCTAACGCTAGCTAACATGCTAACGCTAGCTAACATGCTAGCGCGCTAACGCTAGCTAACTTGCTAACGTGTAAACAGAGACCCAGAGAAAGAAGTTACCCATCCATTCATTGCTGCAGGCTGTCTGAATGTATGCATAAACTTACAGTAGTAGCTAACGCTAGCTAGCGCGCTAACGCTAGCTAACATGCTAACGATAGCTAGCGCGCTAACGCTAGCTAACATGCTAACGTGTAAACAGAGACCCAGAGAAAGAAGTTACCCATCCATTCATTGCTGCAGGCTGTCTGAATGTATGCATAAACTTACAGTAGTAGCTAACGCTAGCTAGCGCGCTAACGCTAGCTAACATGCTAACGATAGCTAGCGCGCTAACGCTAGCTAACATGCTAACGTGTAAACAGAGACCCAGAGAAAGAAGTTACCCATCCATTCATTGCTGCAGGCTGTCTGAATGTGTGCATAAACTTACAGTAGTAGCTAACGCTAGCTAGCGCGCTAACGCTAGCTAACATGCTAACGATAGCTAGCGCGCTAACGCTAGCTAACATGCTAACGTGTAAACAGAGACCCAGAGAAAGAACTCACCCATTCATTCGTTAATTCATTCTTTCTTTGCTGCAGGATATGTCTGTGGCTGTTGATTGCAGTGTCTGTGGCTGTTGCCTGCCAGCTATGCCTTTGTAAGGAGGACCAGCTGTTCTCATCGATATCAGAGCGCGCTGCCTCCTCCCCCCCGCCCCTTCCAGAATGTTCCTACTATTTAGCCAATCAACAACCAGAAAATGCTGCTTCACTGTCTATCATTTCAAAAGATTCAGACATGGTCGTATACTTTTAGCTCTACTAACCAGAGTTTTACTCACACAGTTTAAACAATTACATCATGAGAATCCTAAGAACCAGGCGGACATTTTGATGTATAACATGTATCTGTAACCCCGGAAATGTAGGCGCTATCACAATTTACAAACGAACAAAAAAACACCAAAAATCGCTTTCAAATTAGAGTGGAGAAAATCACCGTTTCTATGGATGTCTATGGGGAGGCGCAAGTTGGAAACAAAAGGACATAACGAAATAAATATATATGTTACAGCTTATATTTGAACATTTTGAGTGACAGCACAAATAGATGAACGTTTTGATATGCCATTTGTGTGTAAAGGGTTGAAACTCAGGCAGCAGTAGCAGTTTACAAATGTGCTCTACATTTTCTGCTGAATGGGCTCTCACACTCTAGTTTTGAAGATTCCGTCAATGTATTTCAATGGGGATTAATTAGCGACATTATCGTTAATATTTCGTAAACTACATAACGAAACCTTCTACAAAACAATGCCAACTAAATAGAGTTCGGGACGCACATTTTGACACCTTTTTTGTCCATCTAGTGCAAAAACTGTGGGAGGAGTAGGCGGGGACAAAAGTGATATAATAATAATAATAATAATAATATATATGTGAGATTACAATATGTGTCCTTGACCATAGTCAAGCACACATAATAACTAGATAGCGTACAATTTCTGCTGAAATTGTGATGATGTGTGCTTGCGGCCACCCGTAGTCGACTGTGTACTGATATCAACTGCCAAACTGAGGTGACACTGCTGCTGCATGCACCATAGTATACAATGTGTTAAACCTATCAGTCATTACTCATGAATACACACTGCTGCTGCAAGGACCATAGTATACAATGTGTTAAACCTATCAGTCATTACTCATGAATACACACTGCTGCTATATGCACCATAGTATACAATGTGTTAAACCTATCAGTCATTACTCATAAATACACACTGCTGCTGCAAGCACCATAGTATACAATGTGTTAAACCACCATAGTATACAAATGTGTTAAACATATCAGTCATTACTCATGAATACACACTGCTGCTACATGCACCATAGTATACAATGTGTTAAACCTATCAGTCATTACTCATGAATACACACTGCTGCTACATGTACCATAGTATACAATGTGTTAAACCCATGAATACACACTACTGCTGCATGCACCATAGTAGCATATGAAACAGCATTATAAACTGCTAACGCTAGCTAGCGCGCTAACGCTAGCTAACATGCTAACGTGTAAACAGAGACCCAGAGAAAGAAGTTACCCATCCATTCATTGCTGCAGGCTGTCTGAATGTATGCATAAACTTACAGTAGTAGCTAACGCTAGCTAGCGCGCTAACGCTAGCTAACATGCTAACGATAGCTAGCGCGCTAACGCTAGCTAACATGCTAACGTGTAAACAGAGACCCAGAGAAAGAAGTTACCCATCCATTCATTGCTGCAGGCTGTCTGAATGTATGCATAAACTTACAGTAGTAGCTAACGCTAGCTAGCGAGCTAACGCTAGCTAACATGCTAACGTGTAAACAGAGACCCAGAGAAAGAACTTACCCATTCATTCATTAATTCATTCTTTCTTTGCTGCAGGATATGTCTGTGGCTGTTGATTGCAGTGTCTGTGGCTGTTGTCTAGCAGCTATGCCTTTGTCAGGAGGACCAGCTGTTCTCATCGATATCAGAGCGCGCTGCCTCCTTCCCCCCGCCCCTTCCAGAATGTTCCTACTATTTAGCCAATCAACAACCAGAAAATGCTGCTTCACTGTCTATCATTTCAAAAGATTCAGACATGGTCGTATACTTTTAGCTCTACTAACCAGAGTTTTACTCACACAGTTTAAACAATTACATCATGAGAATCCTAAGAACCAGGCGGACATTTTGATGTATAACATGTATCTGTAACCCCAGAAATGTAGGCGCTATGACAATTTACAAACGAACAAAAAAACACCAAAAATCGCTTTCAAATTAGAGTGGAGGAAATCACCGTTTCTATGGATGTCTATGGGGAGGCGCAAGTTGGAAACAAAAGGACATAACGAAATAAATATATATGTTACAGCTTATATTTGAACATTTTGAGTGACAGCACAAATAGATGAACGTTTTGATATGCCATTTGTGTGTAAAGGGTTGAAACTCAGGCAGCAGTAGCAGAATATATCTTGACCATAGTCAAGCACACATAATAATAATAATATATATGTGAGATTACAATATGTGTCCTTGACCATAGTCAAGCACACATAATAATAATAATATATATGTGAGATTACAATATGTGTCCTTGACCATAGTCAAGCACACACAATTATCCCACGTAATCAAGTCTGAGAGAAATGTATGTTATACATTTGCTTTTAACCAACAACCAACGTGGAAATAGAATAGAAAACAGTACAACGCATTTTGTAATAATTCTATACAGCTTTCTAACATATACCCACACAAAGACACGGTCTAAGTATTTATCATCTCCCTTTCTTGAAGAAAATTCAGGTCACTGGCCAGTTCCATTGTTTCCCTCTATCGCGCATTCACATGTAAATCATAAAGACACTGCCCCCACAGAAATAGCCTGAAGTTAGTACCCGGCAGCTATTATCATATTGTACTGTGAGACTTTGGAACTGACGGATGAGTTTGGAGAACATTTGAGAAAATAACTATTTCGTTTTGTGCAAATCGGTCTCGTTTTATATGGTTGGATGATTTCGTGAACTCAGTTCTAAGATATGGAAGTCTTTTTGGGGGTGAGCGGATTGCATTGTAAGATATAGAGGAGTCTGTTGTTGGGGGTGTGGGGCAAACGGATTGCATTGTAAATGGTCGGGATTTGCATGTAAATGAAGCCTAAAGACCGACGTCTCTAAACTTGCTGAACTCATTTATATTTAGAAATTTCTAGACAACAAAGAGCCTGCGCCCGCTGGGGGGCGGTTAGTAATTAAAATCAATGTACAATGTTCAGCCTTGACTTTCCATGACTATAATTCAGTTTTTTCCCGTCGGCTGGGGAAGGAAGTAAATCCGCATCAGCAGTTTTGTCAATGTCAGCCCACAAATATAAGGTTACTTTTAAATTAAATTATCTAATACAAAAATATGCCTGTATTCCCATGTGAATTCCAATGACACGTTATATCCGATTCACTCCATTCAAAGTATGCGTAATTCTGTGGGAATCCCCCTATCCTTCTGTGAGAGGCGTGGTTCTGTGGGAATCCCCATATCCTTCTGTGAGAGGCGTGGTTCTGTGGGAATCCCCATATCCTTCCAACCATTCGGCTGTGAGAGGCGTGGTTCATCCGCTGGAACTCCGACTATATGGTCTCTGTTCCCAGCGCAGCCAGTCATTGTGGGCTCGGTTGTACTGCCCACGTCCAATAAGCCATATCTCCGGCACACATTATCTGATTTAGTCCATTCAAAGTATGGGTGATTCTGTGGGACCTCCTCTATCCAATGGTACCAGGCACGACTCGGTGGCTAGCAGAGTCTAACGAATAAACATCAGTGTTGATATAGCCTACAATAGTCTTCAACAAAGTATTGTTGTGCATCGAAATGAAAAGAATATAAACATCAATATGCTTACAACATTTTGTATATTACTATCTACCCCTTAGTATAATGTATATTGTTCTATTCATGTTTTATTTATGCACATTCCTGCCAATGTAAATTCCGTGTCTGTACACACATTCATGCCGAACAAACACTTTTCTGAATAAATAAAACTTTCCTAAATATTCAGTTCACGTTTTACATTTGACTAGTGTATAAAATGAGATTATATACCATCCAGCTACTATATACTTAAAATATGTCAACTAAAAGTTGGTAATAAGAATGTAATGCCCGTTCAAGTCAATGATGAGGTACAACTCGCATTCAATACTAAATGCCTTGTTGTAACTCCGATATAACTTTATTTTAGCAAATCATGAATATAATGACACAAACATAGCTGAAGGAAAGACAATATACCAACTTTGACAATGTGGTGGAGGACGTGGTCAATTATTATTTTAATTTCTTGAAAAGTTACGGCCGGTGTCCAAGATAGGTTTCCGTATTTCAACAGTAGGACGTTGCTTCGGCTACATCGATATCAAATTAGTTTAATGTTATCAATGCAATGCAATAATGCATTATAACAGAATATATCTTGAATAAACGCATAGAGCGTTTCGACTTCATATAAAAAGTTCTTATTATTGATTTACCTTGATGCTTCAATGGCGAAGCAAAGGACGATATTCAAGTCAGAAAATGTACCGCATTTACCTCAATATTATAGTCTGCAATACATCTAAATTAATTTGGTTTAATTTAAAATAATCAGTGTGATAATATCGGTGAACAATATTAATTTGCAGTCTATATTAGTCTATGTAAGTTGCAGCTCTTTTCACACGTACATCGTATATATACATATATATTACATAGCCTAATATTGTTTATGTATCAACTATTATTAATTGCCTATTGTTTCAGTAGGCCATTATTATTTGAAAATCATCTTTGAAAGTGAAATATGGTTGGCTGTGAAACATAGCCTATAAGTTTGTTGTTCAAAACTTCCCTGATGCCGCTTCATTATACAAAAGCAACAGGATTATATTCATGTCATTCATGTTAACTCAAAATTGTCTACAATAAGTAAACATTTATTTGGTTTAATTTAAAATAATCATTGTGTTTGTATAATATCACGTTGCATGATATTCACTTGCAGAAAATGCGACTTGGTTTCGGTGTTTCAAGCGCCACCTGGTGACAGAAAACAAGATATACTGGTGAAAAAAAATACAAGCAAGATGGCGGATAGCCACTTAGCACGTAACTTCGTCAAAATATCTTTAAATTCGCATTTCCAGTGATTATTTTAACCGGAAAAAAACAGGGGGATAAAGCATGCATATCTAGGAGCATATCTAAAAGGATTTTTCTGTAAGTTAATAGAGTGCCGCAAAAAGATTTCTTTACGTGCCTCTGGGTCAAATGACCCACCTCCGGCGCTTCTAGTGTTAAGGCTTCAGATGTACCAGAAGAGCTACAAATGGAGCTGATTGAAGTGCAATGTAGGACACCGTTGAAGAATAAGTTCACATCTATTGGTTTGGAATGCTTCTATCAATGCCTGTCACCACATTATTTAAAAATTACAGAATTTGCAGCAAAAGTACTTTGTATGTTTGGGACAACATACCTATGCGAACAGGCTTTCTCGGTTATGAATATTAACAAGTCCAAGTTGCACAATAGGCTGACACACAAAAATCGCAATTACATAATGAAAATCGCAACAGCCCAAAAATTGGTCCCGATATTGACAAGCTCGTAAATGCCAAAATTTGTCTAGCGTCAACCAGCAAATAGAAATGTAATAGCCTCCCTTATATTCGCGGTTCATTCCAAATCTACGGAAAACAGGTCACGGTATCTAAACCAGCTTTTCTGGAAAAATGTATATAGTTAATTTATTACTCAGATTGTTAACATAGAAGCCTATTTATGTTTCTGTTCTCATTTGGCAATAAAACCTGTCTGCCAATGAGAGCCAATATAATTGGCATGTGACCTGGATACATGTATGTATGTATGTATATATATATATATATATATAGTGATGGTGTTAATAAAGCTTCACCTGGTTCCAGTGTGTGCACGGATCTCTACAGTGTGTTCTTTACTTTGCTCTATGTTCATAAACGAGTAAATAGGCAGAAGGGTCGAAAGCTAATTGTTATTTTAACACACATTTAAAAAATATGTGTAACTAAAGAGTTGTTTGAAATGTGTTCTGTGCCACTTATAAAGCAATTTGTGACACACTTTCTGATTCACTGGTTTAGATTTAAATAACAATTACCTGCAATATTTGAAATGTATAACTCGATAATAACACCGATATTCCAACACAATATATGTAAATAATAAAAGATACATGCTTTATTTTGAGCTTATGATTGGATATTTGATGCACTTCTCTAATCTACTTAAAAAGTAGACCTGTTCTTGTTCAATGATGCTTAAAAAAGGCATTTTGTTCAACTTGGAGGCTATTTGTTAAAATTACATCTTTGCTTCATGTAGTAGGCTAATCAAACATTGTGTTTTTTTCATGTTCCAACACTACATTGTTTGGTCTCTAGGCCTTTTGAATGATGTGTCAGAGTCAAGAGTCTAATGGTTTTAACAAAAAAGTATCCAGCCCCAATAAGGTCCCATATATATATATATATATATCAACATATATCATTTTTATTTGTAAAATGTATTATAGTAATTACAGTCCAGTAACTAAGGCACTGTAGACAATGAAACATGTATTTTACAACACAGTTTGTATATTGGCCACGGTCGGCTTTATTCTGCTGTTACCCGGGAGATACATTAATCTATTTCGTTTTATATTTTCGTTCTGTTTATTTAGTGAAACATAAACGTACCTCTTTTTTCTAGCTCATTCAAATTCAACCAAGCCAATCAATCTATTGTCTATGTGTATGTCGCAGTCTTTCGTCTGCCTGAGCAGGACACGCAAACTAACCGGTTGCACTGCGCACAGTGTTCATTAGTGTTGTTATGAGTGCACATGAGACAGCAGCAAACTAATCCGTTACATACAGTTTCATATAGATCAGACCAAAACGCGTCCAGTTTCATATAGATCGGACCAAAACCAGTCCAGTTTCATATAGATCGGACCATTATTGAGTGCAATAGGCGCATGACACATAGAACTGATCAATAATTAAAAATTAAATGAATGAGCTGTATACATAGATGTAATTGGATAAATTTGTTCTATTTATTTAGTGAAACATATTTCTTTATAAACTTACCTCTTTTTTCTAGTTAATTCAAATTCAATCAATCTATTGTCTATGTGTATCTCGCTGTCTTTTGTCTGCGTATGGCCCATTCAACCATTGACGTCATAAGCTCAGTGGGATTTTGGCAACAGGAGGGCAGTTTAGGTATCAAAAAACATGTAAATAGTAGTTTTATATAGTGTTCGGTTTGTGATTTTGCAATCCTGAAAACGGGACAAGGTAAAATGCACGTATTTAGGAAAAGTCATGGCTAGCTTTTCAGCATTATATATTTATTTTGTTGTTGGCGCTTCTAGTGTTAAATGTGATAAGACAGTGGTTTGACAAACCAGGATTCTGAGGAAAGATAGTTCAAGTACATTAATGTCACTGTGATACTAACACTAGCAATAACTCTAAATTAAGATTGTCACTATCCATAGGTAGGGTTGGATATCGTTTGAATTTGAACGATTCCGATTTGGATTCCTTGTTTCAATTCCGATTCCTAACGATTCTCAATTTCGATTCTTAAATTGTTCATTCGTTCATTCATTTGTAAATTGTCTATGAAAAAAACTTGTGAGGGACTGGCGTAAAGCAGAGGTTACTGTAACTGCGATGAAGAAAACAAAGAAAGCTAATCGCGGGCTGAAAGCCAGATGTCCAGCGCTGGAGGAATGAGTCCACAGATGGGTGCTTGAACAACATGCTGCTCCCCGGTGTAACAGTCAGACTCCGTCTGCCCGTCTATTTGGTGTCGTGGAAATTTTAGACTTTAATCGCTGAATTCGGACTTAAAGTAAGACGCACGAGAGTATGATACAGTTGACACTTTTAACAGGTTTAATTGCAAGTAAGAAACCATTTCTCAAATACAGGTTTAAGCTTTTGCATTGATCAGATCAATCCCTATAGCAAGCTTTAAAGAATAGGGTTGAGGAAAGTCTTCATCAGACAACAGGACAATAACCTGTGCTGGATCAGACTGACCTGATGAGAAGAACTTCTGCAGGGGTATTTAAAGGAATGAAGTTACGCACACTCATTGACACACAGTATTGATGGAGAACAGATGTATCCTCAGATAGGCAGGACAGTTTGATTTGCACAAGGGGGATGTCAAAACCTGACCCCTGTGCCTCAAGCAGTATGAGTGGAGACCACATGTGGTCATCAGATAACCACCAGGTCATTGCCTCATGAACTTAAGGAGGAGGTCAGCTATCTTTGTTGTTCTTAACAGACAAATGCCCATACAATTCCTAACAGCCAAGCCGGCACCGCAAAGTTACTTAGTGACATCTATTTCCTCCCCAGGTTCCTTTCTCGAAGTCATAAAATCATTACCCATGTGTCTCCTATCATAAAACATAATTCCAGTGGAACAGAAGGTTTATCCTAAACATTCTTTCCTCTGTGCCTTTTGGCCTAAACAATATCTATAGGACTTACATGTTAATAAACTTCTTGAGTGATCATAAAATTCCATAACAGTGGGTGCTGGCACTTCCCTCTGCCAGCAGAGAGGAGCCTAATTAAGGACCATTGTATGCACCTGTTTCTGTTGCCCACCTGTGTTGGGTTGCGGCTCGTTAGTGGTGGGTATTTAAGTCTTGGTTTGTCTGTCTAGGTGTCGTGACATTGTTTGTTCAAGGTACTTGGTTGGTGTTACTTTTGTATGGGTACTTGTGGGTATATATATATAATATTCTGGTCTGTGTGTTTGGTTTCAGTATTATTATTCTCTGTTTTGTGTTTGTTCAAGTTCTATGTTTCAGTGCCTGTCTGCCTGAACTATGAATAAAAACCATTATATGGGATTCTCCGCGCTTGGGTCTGCTTCCGGTCATCTGCCGAAGGCAGATCGTTACAGAATGTCACGACCCAAAAATCAGACCCAGCGGAGAACGAAGGTCTGTTCGTCGATGGGCAAACGGTCTCCGGAGTTTCCTGCCTGCTTTCGCCGGTGCGCAATTCTGCGTGGACCGCCCCTCCCTCCCAACCCGTACGCTCCACCATCGAGAATCTCAGTACTCCGACTCGGAGGAGTACTGGCAGGAATCAGAAGGAGGAATCAGAGGAGGAGGACGTAATTGAGAGGCTCAGCAGGGAGCATAGTGTTCGGCTGGGCCTTGAGCCTCCTTCTCAGCCCAAGATGGCTGCCGTCCCGCAGCCTATGGTGGCTGTCACACCGCAGCTCCCACCCGACCCCCGCCCGAGGGTAGCACCCTTAACTATGGAAGACACAGCCCAGAATTTTTTTTTGGCGGGTGGTGGATATCAGAGGACGGTCAACCTATGCTGACCGAGACCAGTTTTTCTGTCTTGCCCGAAACTGGGTCTCCTGTTTTGTCCGTGTCTTCTGAGCCTGTCCCCGTGTCTTCTAAGCCAGTCCTCGCTCCAGTGTCAGTTCCCGCCTCTGTGTCTGTTCCTGTCTCCTTACCTACCTATGTTCCTGTCCCTGATCCCGTCCTAGTCCCCCTCTTCGATCCCGTCCATGTCCCTCTCTTCGATCCCTAGTCCCTGACTCTTCGGCCGTCCGTGTTCCGACCTCCGTCCCGCCCTTGGCTCCGCCCCCGCATTCGTCCCTTCGCCCGTCCGTATCTCCGTTCCTGGTCCCGTCCGTGTCTCTCATTCCGGTCCTGTTTGTGCCCCTATGTCCAGTTCCAATGTCATGTCTGAGTTCGTCCCCATGTCTGTGTCCGTCCCAGTTCCCCAGTCCAGCCCTGTTCCCCAGGCCACACCAGTCCTTGAGCTCACACCTGTGCTTGAGGCCCGTCCAGTCTTCAAGCCCGTTGCCCTGCCCAAGACTGTTCCCGGGCCAAAGACTGTTCCCTGAACTGCCCGCCTGAACCGTGTCCACCGGCACGCCCGCCTGAACAGTGTCCACCGGCACGCCCGCCTGAACCGTGTCCACCGGCATGCCCGTCTGAACCGTGTCCACCGGCACGCCCGCCTGAACCGTGTCCCCCGGCACGGCCTCCTGACCCGCTCCCGCCGGGTAGACCTCCTGACCCGCTTCTGCCGGGTAGACCTCCTGACCCGCTCCCGCCGGGTAGACCTCCTGACCCGCTCCCGCCGGGTAGACCTTCTGACCCGCTTCCGACAGGACGACCCCCGGATCTGTCTCCACCAGCCCGGTCGTCTACTCCGCCTTTTCCCGTTAGGCCTCCGAACCCTCATCCGCCCGTTCGGGCCTCTGCTCCACCTCCTGACCAAGCTCTGACGGACCCGTCTCCGCCTGGTCAACCCCCTGACCTGCACCTGCTTGGTCGGCCCCCTGATTGGGCACCAATAACCCCCTTCCTGCCTGTGAGGTTTTTAGCGCTTCGGGATTCTCCGCGCTTGGGTCTGCTTCCGGTCATCTGCCAAAGGCAGATCGTTACACCCGGGAGAGGCTTGTCAACGGTGAAGTTACGTCTCCACGCCCTGGCGGAGTTGTTAATAAGCGACACCGAGGATGACGAAGTCAATGGATTTAGTAATGTTGAATTACATCTGGAGGTTGGTGAACCTGCTTACCGGGGAACTTGTTATGTTAATTTAGCCTATTCAGCCTGTTGTTCTTGACTTTATGCTAGATGAATAACTTTTTTTATGTGTTACGTTAACATACCAGACACCCATTCAGCCTGTTGTTCTGTGATTAATATTCCAGAATAAATGTATTTTTTTTGGTCTTGGATTTTGTTAAATACATTTTTAAATAAATGCGACTTATATGTTTTTCCCTCTTCACAACGCATATTTTGACTGATGCGACTTATATTCCAGAGCAACTTATAGTCCGGAAAATGCGGGTATATGTATTGTTTTACTTACCGGATTCGGACTGCAGTGCCTGGCTGGGGGTCGGAACCAGAGGAAGAGGAGGACGGTCGGCGCAGCACACATTTATTTCTACTCCATGAACTTGGAGGTGCTTTATCATGTTCGACGTGCACCCTCCTATACACGAAACAATATTGTCGCAAATGTTGCATTTTGCAGAGATTTTGTTCTGTTTAGAAAAGTGAAGCCACACTTTGGCCCACGGACTGAGAATCGAAACTAGTTTGCTTGGGGAATACACTGCGACCATCGAGTGTATTTTAATGACAAAAATGACGTATTGGGAGTCATTGACGCCTGCCGACAGGCAACGTTACATTGCCAAATTTACTGCAATAGGTTATGATTGTCCTTATTTAATTAAAAACCGGGTCAATAACCCAACCAAATGGCCGGAGGTCTCGTTTACACACATTTGGTTTACTGGTTGAATCTCCGGGTAGCTGTAGCATTAGCATTAGCCTATAACTCAATCAACTTTTGTCTGTTGCATACTATATTGTTACGGTATAACTCCATAAAACCTTTTCACTTACCAATTGTACGTTTGATTCAATCTGTATTTAGTGTATCGTAATGTAGAGTTTAGGTTCGACACCAGGCTATATAGTTTTGGTTCGACACCAGGCTATTTAGTTTAGGTTCGACACCAGGCTATTTAGTTTAGGTTCGACACCAGGCTATATAGTTTAGGTTCGACACCAGGCTATATAGTTTAGGTTCGACACCAGGCTATATAGTTTAGGTTCGACACCAGGCTATATAGTTTAGGTTCGACACCAGGCTATATAGTTTAGGTTCGACACCAGGCTATATAGTTTAGGTTCGACACCAGGCTATATAGTTTAGGTTCGACACCAGGCTATATAGTTTAGGTTCGACACCAGGCTATATAGTTTAGGTTCGACACTAGGCTATATAGTTTAGGTTCGACACCAGGCTATATAGTTTAGGTTCGACACCAGGCTATATAGTTTAGGTTCGACACTAGGCTATATAGTTTAGGTTTGACACCAGGCTATATATTTTAGGTTTGGCACTAGGCTATATAGTTTAGGTTCGACACCAGGCTATATAGTTTAGGTTCGACACCAGGCTATATAGTTTAGGTTCGACACTAGGCTATATAGTTTAGGTTTGACACCAGGCTATATATTTTAGGTTTGGCACTAGGCTATATAGTTTAGGTTCGACACTAGGCTATTTAGTTTAGGTTCGACACCAGGCTATATAGTTTAGGTTTGGCACTAGGCTATATAGTTTAGCTTAAGGTAGAATGATGAGGCTAATTATATATGCATGCCACTTTCTAAAACAAACAGATGAATATGGGAGGTTATGTCTAAATTGTATCTGACAGCAGTAACCTTTTAGCTGTGCTGGTCTACTTTTCACATCCAAACGAAGCCCGATAGACTCTGTGAACTTTGAAAATCAGCTTCTGCTGAAACTGAACAAAAAAGGTTCAGAAAGTGAAATGTCCTAGAGTTTAAGGCCTTTGCGCAGTTGTTGGTTTGCAGTGAAACGTTTATAATGTTTATACATGTTTAAAAATCATTTAACATTCTTTAAACAGACAAAAATCCTGTACTATGTGTTTATTCGTATAAAACACAAATAGCCTGTGTTTGAACCATTCATATTTCTTATTCAATGGATTTGATGTTTATTCAATAAATATCACAGGCTAAAAAGTAATTAGTAATTAAGTAGTTTTTGAAAGGGGTACTTTGTACTTTTACTTAAGTACATTTTTAACACCAGTACCTTTACTTGTAATTGAGTATTAGCAACTACTTGTACTTAAGTAACATTGTTCAGTTCTCTTTCCACCTCTGGTTATAACCCCGTTTTTTGGGGGTGGATTTGATCACTAGTCTAACCAGGAAGAGGCCTCACTTAAAACGGTAAATTCATCAAGATTGAGCCAGGTTTCACACAGGCCAATTTAATAATATTCATGATCAGTGATTCATTAATTTACTGTAATTGACTTTGAGGCATGCATTCCAAGGAGTGGACAATCCTTCCTAGACAAAAGAAGAGCACTCTATCTAGGATACAGTCTGTCACTCTTCAGCAGATCAGGGCCAATTATCTACTAACTCTACTACAATCTACAATTTCCTGCGAATGGCATAAGTTTGTCTTCAGTCAGCGGTTGAGCTGTGAGAGTCTGCTGTAGATCTCGTCACTGTGCCTAGCAGGGGAGGGGCCAGGGACCTTTCTAACTAATTGAAATGCTGATGCTATGTTCTGCTACCTAACCTCTGACTGCCTCATGAATAACAATATCTATATTCTCCCTACACTTACCAGTTTTAGACTTTGCCAGCAACTCCAGATTAGCGGCTACGTCGGTAGACCTGTCCCGGTAAACACTGCATGATCGCCGGCTTATTCTATAGTCTAAAGTTGCGGGAAATGGAATTGCCAATAACTTGGGTTTTCATTTTTTTCTGGGCTGCCAGCAGAAAATGCCTGCCAATCTTTTCCGTCAGTGGCACAGGCGCTGTTTTGTCCCTGTCTACACTAAATGTACCCTTTCCTGACACGTAACTAAAATAACTTCACTATCTTTTCTTGAAGGCCATAGTTCTCCTTCAGGTTAAAAGAAGAACGACTACAATGAAAGGGCATAATGAGTTACCAATACTTGCTTCTGCTGTGTTCAATTTCTGACCTTTAAGCATCCATTGTTTTGTCACTTTTACAATCATTAGTGGTAATCTCTCATGTGCATGCCTTTGCCACTAGAAATGTTCTATGCCAAAAAAAGTCAGCAACCGATACGAGAATTACAAGAATTTCATTGTGCAGTTTGATGCAAGTCATTCTGTACACATGACAATAAAATACTTTGAGTTTTAAAATGTTGCCACACATTGTGTGTCAGTACAATTAAATTGTAGAATAATGTATTTATTGAGTCGTGAAGTAGGAAGACGTCCTGATGGGGCACCGTAGAATCCTGCCTCTAAAATGTATAAGGCTGATTAAAAAAAGAAACATGCCTTGTCTTCTCCTCGTCTTACCTTACTAAAAATGACTGGAACAGTATTATCCAGTCCATACTGGTTTAGGTTTAAGAAGGTTAGTTCTGCGAGTGTCTGGAGTTAGTAGGCGGAGATTGCAAGTCAATGCAAAATGAGACAAACTGTTGAAACATTTAAAATGGGAAATGTAATCAAAACATTAACTGATGATGTCCCCTGGTCATTTTGATTGGTATTTATGGTAGTAGTACAGTAAGAACCAGACACATTTCCCCTATAAATATATATTTAGAAATATGAGTCTTCTATAAAAAGTTTTGCAGATTGGCAATTCTTGATTATTTTTCGTTGTCTTCTGCTCCATTTATTTTGATATGTCTAACTACATTAAGAATCTCCATTAATTGTCATGATCTATGGCAATATGTCACAAACTAGAGAGATGTGCATGCATGAAGCCAAGGCAGAGCAGTTTGTCATTGTTTGTGGTATTTATATTTAAAAAACAAACATTGCACGACCAAACTAAACTGAATGTAAATCAAAATGCGCAAACATAGCATCTTACTAATCAACATGGAAACAGTCCAACCATAAAATAACATCTACTGACACACCTTTATGTACCCGTGACATTGAAATAATATCCAGCAAAGAGCTAACAACCCCAGTAACCTAAATAGCCCTTTGCTAATCGCTACTAAAATACAGCTGTGCTTGATTCCAATACAAACCACAGGAAAACAGGCAGTGCACCCCACTAACAGACAAGTGGGAAACATAAACTCACCATTCGTGACACAATGCACAATCTGTATTTTGAAATACATTTTAACTTATCACATTTTATTGATTTTGAATGTTAAAGACCTCTATAAGTTGTATTTCTCTATATGGAGCCTGTTGCAGATTGGAATGAAAGAAATATATATTATAAATATTCAATTACCATTACATTTCCTTACCTTTCTTTTGAAATGGAAATCACTTTGACATTATGCGCAGGTGCAACATAAAGGCTGTATCCAGACTGACATTTTAAAACCAGGTCTGTCTGCAATTAAATCCCCTACAAATGAATATGGGGTTTTGATGGCTTTGGAGACCCTTTAGGTGAGGACCCTAATTGGGTTATGAAAAGAATAGTAAGAACATTGAAAATCTTTGATGTTAGATGTTTTAGATCTATGTGGTGTGCAGATAACCATCTAGTCTCACTGACTTGATTACTTAGACATAACTATCAAACGTAATGTGAAATTTTGGAGATTATTATTTCTAATCACCTACAAATATCTGTGAAATTGGAATTTAAAAGGCTGACGTTCCAATTGGAGCAAGATAAAGACAAGCCCGGTCAAGGACTTTGTGCAATAATTAAACACTGACAGACAGAAGATAAGGTTTTCCCAGGGCAATGGCTAGAGAAGTTTACCTAAAGTTAACAAAAGCTTCCTAGAAGTCAAAAATGAAAGAATTGAAGATGAAACTCCACAGTTGGAGTCTAACCTAAAACATTTCAGATGTAAGTCCTCCTGTCCATAGGCTAATAACAAAGACATTTCTTAAGTCGTGGTTTGGGGGCATGCTTCTCTCATCTCTAAACTGTGCACAATTCTTTCAATTCCACTCTGAGACAACCATTTGTACTGTAGCAGCCTAATCAGTTGGGAGTAGCTAAAAGTGTGCACAATCGATTGCTGTTCCCTAAAGACAACGTTCTGTCCATGCTTCTATGCGCCCAAAGTGTCAGGTATAGCATGTGTATATGGTCTTACACATGCAAATTATTTCCCTGGCCACGTCAATCTTTTTGACAGCCATACAGGGACAACAGGGGAGAGGAACAATAGAAAAAAATAAAGTGCCCCGTAGACAAAAAAAGCGCTCACATGATATGATTATTAAAGTATTCATTTTTTGGTTAAATTACTTGTTTATCTTTGAGTGTGTAGAAAACTGCTGTCTTGTGGATGGACGTGTGGAAGCAGGATACATATATCACTGTTGACAGGCCATCTTCTTTGGAAATGAAACGGTTTGTTATTGATTTTGGCACCTTTTGGACTTCTTGCTGCGATCAATCTCCAGAATCTCTATTTTCTTTCTAACATCACATAAGCTTCTCACCTAAATTTCTCTATACAGCTGTCATATACCTTCTGGCTGGAAGAGCTTTGCCATGGTAATGTTAGTTAATAGTTGCATAGGGCAGTAGAGAGTGTGTGAGTGTATGTGTGTGTTCCCACCATGGTATGGATTGTTATGCGTGAGTACCATGGTATGGATTGTTATGCGTGAGTACCATGGTATGGATTGTTATGCGTGAGTACCATGGTATGGATTGTTATGCGTGAGTACCATGGTATGGATTGTTATGCGTGAGTACCATGGTATGGATTGTTATGCGTGAGTACCATGGTATGGATTGTTATGCGTGAGTACCATGGTATGGATTGTTATGCGTGAGTACCATGGTATGGATTGTTATGCGTGAGTACCATGGTATGGATTGTTATGCGTGAGTACCATGGTATGGATTGTTATGCGTGAGTACCATGGTATGGATTGTTATGCGTGAGTACCATGGTATGGATTGTTATGCGTGAGTACCATGGTATGGATTGTTATGCGTGAGTACCATGGTATGGATTGTTATGCGTGAGTACCATGGTATGGATTGTTATGTGTGAGTACCATGGTATGGATTGTTATGTGTGAGTACCATGGTATGGATTGTTATGTGTGAGTACCATGGTATGGATTGTTATGCGTGAGTACCATTTCACGCATGTGTGTGTTTCAATCTTGCCTAATAGCATAACACACAGTGATAATATTATTTTCCAAACGATTTCTCCAACACTTTGGTCGTTACAGTCTTTGTTGTTTAATCAGTTTTTCCCCCCTTTTACTCGTTCGTTTCCTCAAAGCGTTCGGTAATTACCTCCCTTGTGATTGCTCTGCTTTAAAGTTCACCCCCGTGTGACAAAGTGCCTTCCAAATACCAAGGGCATAGAAACACACAGTGAGAGAAAGAGTCCAGCAGAGCACACATTAGAGAATAAAATCAAATGCCCCCCCTCCCAATGTTCCCTCTAGTTGACAGCTCCAACTCCTTCTAAACATTTCAAAACAAATAGGTTTGAGTGATTAACCTTGTCGAATGTTTCGTCCAATGCATTTGGAATGGCATTATCTCCCACCTTCTGCCTGAGAAACGCAACCTTGTTCGTTTTTTATATACGCTGTAGGAATTAATGGAATGGTTGTGATGATGATGTATGGAGGATTTGGGGATAGGACAGATGGGAATGTAATTATAGATGTTACGGGATGCCGGCAATACTTGCACAAAGAAGGGATCAAGAAAGCAAGACAACACCATCCGTCTTAGCAGACAACAGTGAGTAAAAAGGAATTCATCCAGATTGCTGCTACATGTTTATTAACTTAATTAATTTTGGTCAGATTCTGCATCACAGACTGGTTCTAAACATGGAAATTAATGAAAAAATTGAGTGGGGGAGAATTATGTTTATATTTTTTTGCCAAGAAAAAGCTGTATTTTCAACACTGAATTATGCCAAGACATTTTTCAAAAACGGTTTCATGATGAACAATAAATGTTTTGTAATAATGCAATTAAAGTACCGCTCATCTGGTAAATGTTTCACTAAAAGACAAGACTTCCCAAATCCACTCACCAGATGGAAAGAACATAGCTGTGTGATAATGATATACACTGGTAAAACATTCTGACCCCTCACAAGTGAAACAAATAATGTTCATGACCTAAAAAGGGCACATGTCACAGTCTGGGTAGATTACATCAGTTCTCGTAGTCAGCTTGTTGCGTGTACGAGAAATGGGCAGAAGTAAAGACCTGAGTGACTGTGTCTAGGAACAAATTGTTATGGCCAGATGATTAAGTCATGACTAAGAGCATCTCTGAAACGGCAAGGCTTGTGGGATGTTCCCTGTCAGTGGTGTTGGATACCAAAGAATGTCAATTTAACACAGAGCATCTGTGGGATGTGCTGGGCCCAGAAGTTCCTTAGCAGGTACACTTCACAACAAGGATCTGCTGCTGCGCTCTTGGTGCCAGATACCACAGGATACCTTCTGGGGACTTGTAGAGTCCATGCCTCGACGGGGCAACATTGGTTTTGTGGCGCGTGGGGGACCAACAGCATATTATGGAGGTGGTTACATAAAAACTATGTTGTTGAACCGTTCAGTTCAATACGCACAGGAGAATTACGATATTCCTAACGATAAGTTCATTGGCGCCACCAATGGATGATTTGCATCTACATCTTAGTTGAAGACTTCCCTAAAAGGGTCTCATAAAAAGATGGGCAACTAAAAACACATATCTCAGCTCCAACGTGAGAATGGCGAGGACACGTAAAAGACACAAGCGAAAAGACAGAATTCTACAGTGTTTGACTCATTTTCCAGCTGTAGTTTTCACCATAGATATACACAATAAAAGCTAGATCCTTTACGGCGGAGTTTCTAACGTCTTCACCGGCAGCCATCTTGGAACAGGCATGCTTTCTGGCCGGCTCTGTGGTACCTTATATAAGGTGAGTGATTGGCATGACACAAATACTCTTATCTCGTTGAAATCTTGACGGATTTACAAACGGTTCGATTGCTTACAAATTTAATTAACGTGGCTATAATTCTGGATGCTGGACATGTTGAAATTCCAGCTTTTCTATTCAAAAAATGACTTAATCGTGCAGCTTTGTGGATTTTTAACTTTTAGATAAACCGTAGTCAACAAGTAAAATTTAACTCAAGTGTCTCATCGTTAAAAGCCATAAACACAGGGGCTCCACAAGGATGTGTCTTGTTTCCAATTCTATACACTTTATATAATAATAACTGCCAGGCAACCATCTCAAACCACACCTTATTAAAATATGCTGATGATACAGCATTAGTTGGTTTTGTACAGTCTGTTATGGAATTATTTCTAATACCACGTAATTAATGTTACTATACCTTTATCTCTAAAATAACATTAAGCAAATACACACTGAACTCAGACTCGAAATAAGAACAGACAAGAGTATCTCTCAAGTTAACTCTAACAGTTTAATTGATAGATGAGGAAAACCTTAACACACGCGCTCACGGTAACAATGCGGTGGCAGGTTATTTCCTAGAGTACAGGAGTACAAAGTCACATATATATAGGGGTAAATTTACGCACACCCTTCCACACGAACTTATCAATACCGGATGGAGAACGGATGAGGCTTACACATGATCTAATTAAAATATACAGTAATATAGGAAATGTATGGAGCTGTCACAAAAACCCGAGGGTCACTCCTCAGTCAGGTCAAGGGAGGTTAGTTACAATTCGATTTGTGATGACAACACATGAGGCGAACAAAGACATATACATATGATTACATACAGATTAGGCAAAACAGGACATCTGTTTCTAGCATTGGGCCCCTCTAACAATGTAAAGCTTCTCGTAGATCCTGTTATCCAGGGTCTCGTGCTTTCCGTTCTTAACGTTTTGGGCCCACTCAATGATGTCCATATCACATGTGAATATACGTTTTATCTCACTATTACTGAACTTCACAAACTAAATGTATATTTTCCACAACAATCCACCCTAAGTTTAGTATAGTGAGTTAAGAAAAAGGTACAGTTCTTTATTATCAAATAAGCATGCTATGATTTTTAATAACACTCAATAGAATGGATTTCCTGGAAGCTCATTCATCCAGTTTGACACCCCGGCATCAGGAACTTGAACAAGGACCTGAGCAGTCACTCTGGAGGCACACATCTTTATCAAACATGAGATTAACATAAAACCAACAATCAGAAATGTGACAAAGGCTAATACATATGCTAATATTCTAAAAATTGACCATCCTAATGGTCCTAATGCAGAACTCAATCCATCAATTGGGTCCCATCCATGAACCTCATGGAGCTCCTTCACTCCAATTTTTGTTTCCTTTACCAAATCAAGGACTTCCTGTGATGCATCAGAAATGAAAGTACAACATTCGGATTTCACAATTTTACACACTCCTCCTTGAGATGCCAAGATCATATCTAGGGCCAATCGGTTCTGTAAGGCGACTGCACGGGTCTCATCTAACTCTTTACCTAATGCCACAATGGCTTTAGCTGTAGTGTTCATGTGTTTCTCTAGTACTGAGGACAGAGCTGTTATTTCCTGCTGTGAAGAATACACTCCATAGCCTGGAAATAGCACACTGAATATACGCTGTGATAGGGTCAGAGTTCGCCTAGCGCGATGTGGGATCTGATACAGTCTCCCCATTTCAGTCTGGTTTACCCTTCGTATTAACGGTACCAGGTATGCCATATAGCATGTTCCTTCCGCATCAGGTGGAATGCAGCTATATGCATTATCCCCGCAGACAAGGTACACATGCTCGGGAAGGTCGCCAAATGTTGTGAAGTTTTTTAAACTTACTTCAGAACAATCACTTGTCCCCAACTGTAACTTGGCCTGTTCCACCCTATTGGAAATACACAGGGACACATTCCTTAGCCCATAGGTTGGAATGGTTGGCCAATATTGAGTACAGTCACGCACCCGGTACCTTCCCGGCGCCGGACAATTGTGTATGTCATGTCTTAGAGAATATGGCTTTAGGATACGGAGTCGTGGATGCCATTCAGCTTCTGCATACACCCTAAGTGTGGGAGAATATGGTGTAGGTTTACAAAACTGAGAATTATGGGACACTACTCTGTCTGCCATTTGATATCGACAATTTGTTTGAATCAGAGTCATATTTACTTTCCATACCTCCCGACCGAGAAGGATCACTCGGTCATGTGTTGATCTAAGCAGAATAGTACGATTAATACTGGTGTCCTTAAAAACCTTATCGAATTCACCTAATATTCTTGACACTACATCCCACCTCTCACTCCCCTTCCACTCATTTTCGAAAGGGGCCCCCGGTTGGGCAAAACAGTCCTCATCTTCTTCAGTGGGTGTTGGCGTCCAGCCATATTCTTCCCAATCTGCTTTAGAGAAGGGAACTGAAGTTAACATAGGAGAGCGTGATGAGGTTGGTATATGTTGGCAGATCCAACAGTTACTCATGTTAACATGTGATGCATAGTCAACCATCATCCTAAGGGCGATGTTCTCAGGTTCTATCAGCCCTCTCCTCCTCCGTTTCTCAGTCGGTGGGCATTCCCTAGCAGGTCTATCTTTTGGATGATCTGGCGGTCTACAAGGAGTGTGGAATTCACTGTTGTTACTCCTTTGTGGTCTGGATGACAAGTTTTTCATGTCCTTGTTTCTGGTTTGACCTCCTCTGTGGTCTGTACCTAAAATAATTCAGTTAGCTTCTGATATGTGTGTGTGCGTGGGGGTAGGGCTCAGATGCTCTGCTCCAGTTGTTCATGGTCCAACCTGTTGATTTGTTAATGCAAAGACAACCTGCAAACAGTTATTGCATTCCATGTGTCAGTTAACATCTTTAACAATAGAATTAAATTGTGTTTACTGTTCAGATTTAATTTTGCTAAGCCAAATACATTTGTAATAGCTATTCCCCTCAATCATTCAAATGTTTAGTCATTCTGTCAAATTAGACACCTCAATTGCCTGAAATCCAAATTTAACAAATGCTATATTCTTGAATATGTTTATTACGTCACTTCCCCTCTTGGTTTCTCCTTAAGTCCATTAACAATGGAGAAAACAAACTACTGTCATAGACAAACTTGTTAAATTTATCTAAGATAAAACACATGACTAAAATATGGTTTATGACCAGCCATCTGTTAGCTCTGGGCTGAGCCAACTCACAATCACACAGTAAACCAGCCCCCCCTTCTAAATAAGCAACTTGGGTGTGCCCCCTCTTTTTGAGCCAGAGAAGCACCCCAGGGAGGGTCAAAGAAAAGTTCATAAACACCCCTGAATTAACAGAAACCATCTCTAGACAGGCAGACAAAGAGTTACAGTTAACTTTCTGCCCTTTAAACAATCAAGAACTCAGAATGTCTTAAACGTGTAACTCAAAATAGCCAAAAGCCAATAATAAAAATAAAAGGGTGTATCAGAAATACACTTAACCCACATGGTCATTCATTATATCATCATGCCAACATTTATAGGAACAAATCCAAATGTCCTTATTCAACTTCACAAAACTAAAAACGAATATTATCTCCCTATAACCTAGAATGTAGTACTCCTCCAAAACAAACAAAATGGAACATATAGTATTCCAGGTACATTAGCGCAAATGTTACATAAGGCCTAAAAACAAACAATAATATAAAATAGGAATTCCTCGTGCACAGGAAAACCTGAAAATAAATGTGTCGACAAAACTTTGGCCTGGGACCCCTGTCCCAACTTCATGAAGCTTTACCTCAGATCATGCATGAATCACACCTAGGTCATTATAATATGATATATGTGTACGTGTACGAACCTGGACAGGGAGAAATAAGATCTTTCATTAACAATGAGTTCATGTCTAGCAAGATTTAAACCTGCCTGCAGCTATGCAGTCCCCCGGTCGACACAGGGAACAGACAAGCACACTAACATAATTCAACTCCAAATACCAGCATAATCAATTAATTACATAATGGATTGATCTCACAAATTAATGTATTATATCTACAATCCCCCCTTTTTGACACATGAACATCTCCATGTGACAAAAACTAAAATAAACATTTTGATAAACAAAACATTATCATAATCTACTCTAAATGTTTTTAACAATATCATGTGCGACGAGGTATGTGATGGAATTCTCTCACCCAGTAATGATGACGACTCCGGATTTGTCGTTCCCTCCTGCCTGCTCTCCGTCTCCTTCTCCCTCCAGAATAGTCTCTGCTGTAGAAGTCCAGTTGGGCCATCTGAATTTGCATATCACGCTCCTGTCTTTCTTCGGTCTGTTTGTACAGCTGGTCGTCGTAGACTCTTTCAGCGTGTTGAATGTGTGGCCAAACAGTGGTCATTCTTCCATCGTCTAGAGACACACAAAGTGTGCGGAAATGACGTTCAATGTCCAGTAGAAGTCCTGTGACGACTCTCATATTGTCCTGGTGTCCCCAGGCTGAATCACAGTCTTTCTTTCTCATTTCACCATGTAGCTCAGACTCGCGTTCAAGACGATTTCTGAAATCTGCAACACGTCCACCTTTTCCCTGTTCACATTCCGATCTTTCTTTTCCGTTTGCATTTGGGACAGATGGTTGTGTCGCACGTTCCTCTCGGGCCGGACCCACGGTGTCAGCTGATGATGCGGGGCGATAGGTTGTTGGACGGCCGGATGGAACTCCCAAATCCTCATTATGCCTGTTAACACATGCTAAAATACACTGATTAGCAGACTTTTTTTCCATTCTGTCTCTCTCTTAGCGACATTTCCCCTTTCCACAAATTAAATGCGTTACTAGTATTTTGTAGTTTGCTTTCTAACACGCGTATCTGTCGAGGACTGAAACTCCCATTATCAGGGAAACCTAATAAGTTTAATTGTTTACAAGCCCAGTCTCCATATTTCTCGAACCTTATTTTTGCCGGTTCCTCTTTTGGTCCAGGAACCGCGTCAGGTTTACTATGAGACTTTTCCATGTTTAAGAGAAGTTTTAAAACCATAAAAATGAAATATAAGTTTAAAAAGAATGATCTGTCCAACAAGATCTGTAATTAAAAGCGTAGCGTAAATTAATTACTACCACCTGGTGGTACCTATCAAATAGGATTTAGGTCTCAATCAAATGAAGAAAGAGAATGATCTGTCCAACAGAATCTGTAATTAATGAACGCAACCACCTAGTGGTACCTATCAAATAGGATTTTTAGTCTCAATCAAATCAGCCCAGCGCTGTTTGACAAACTCGTCAGTTTCTTAGTGAGACCGGTCTCTGAGACCTTTGAGAAATCCACCTAGTAGATTTGGTGACCTGTAGAACAGATCAAAATTTGTAATGACCTGCCTAGCAGATCTGTAATTAACAAGTTTATATTATGCAAATTACAACCACCTAGTGGATTTTGTGTGATCTGTAGAACAGATCAAAATTAGTAATGACCTGCCTAGCAGATCTGTAATTAACAAGTTACTATTATGCCAATTACAACCACCTAGTGGATTTTGTGATCTGTAGAACAGATCAAAATTAGTAATGACCTGCCTAGCAGATCTGTAATTAACAAGTTAATATTATGCCAATTACAACCACCTAGTGGATTTTTGTGATCTGTAGAACAGATCAAAATTAGTAATGACCTGCCTAGCAGATCTGTAATTAACAAGTTTATATTATGCCAATTACAACCACCTAGTGGATTTTGTGTGATCTGTAGAACAGATCAAAATTAGTAATGACCTGCCTAGCAGATCTGTAATTAACAAGTTAATATTATGCCAATTACAACCACCTAGTGGATTTTTGTGATCTCTAGAACGAGATCAAATTTTACCCAGTAAATTGCCGTGATCTTTGGAACAGATCAAATTATGGGCCTAGCCCTTTTAATCTATCAACTGTATACAAACTGTACACGTTCTTACCGTCTGAAATTCAGTATGTATTTGGTCCTTTTGGTTCAAATTCTGTCCTGAATCACTTATCCTCCTTCAAAGATGGTCCTGGAAGTGGCCTTCTTTGGAGAAAATATGGATTATTTAAGAACGACGGACGAGCCCCCAAGTGTTATGGAATTATTTCTAATACCACGTAATTAATGTTACTATACCTTTATCTCTAAAATAACATTAAGCAAATACACACTGAACTCAGACTCGAAATAAGAACAGACAAGAGTATCTCTCAAGTTAACTCTAACAGTTTAATTGATAGATGAGGAAAACCTTAACACACGCGCTCACGGTAACAATGCGGTGGCAGGTTATTTCCTAGAGTACAGGAGTACAAAGTCACATATATATAGGGGTAAATTTACGCACACCCTTCCACACGAACTTATCAATACCGGATGGAGAACGGATGAGGCTTACACATGATCTAATTAAAATATACAGTAATATAGGAAATGTATGGAGCTGTCACAAAAACCCGAGGGTCACTCCTCAGTCAGGTCAAGGGAGGTTAGTTACAATTCGATTTGTGATGACAACACATGAGGCGAACAAAGACATATACATATGATTACATACAGATTAGGCAAAACAGGACATCTGTTTCTAGCATTGGGCCCCTCTAACAATGTAAAGCTTCTCGTAGATCCTGTTATCCAGGGTCTCGTGCTTTCCGTTCTTAACGTTTTGGGCCCACTCAATGATGTCCATATCACATGTGAATATACGTTTTATCTCACTATTACTGAACTTCACAAACTAAATGTATATTTTCCACAACAAGTCCAATACTGCATCCCTAGAGGGCTTTGAGAGGGAAGTGCAGGGTTTTATTAATTGGTGTACAGACAATTTCCTTGTGGTTAATGTGAAGAAAACAAAGGAGATGATCATAGATTTTAATAAAAAGGGAATTATAGTTCCACCCTCAAGCATGAATGGTGTAGTGGTAGAGAGGGTCACAACATATACATATCTGGGTGTTGAAATAGACAATAAACTGACTTTTGACGAATGCGCACAAAATAAGGCCAAACAGCTGTAGAAGAGGATGTTTTTTCTGAGGAAACTCAACCATTTTAGAAGAGACAGTAGTATTCTTCAGATGTTTTACAAAGCTCTCTTGCAAAGTGTCTTATCATTTGGTCTTATTTGTGCATTTGGTAATATGTACATCAAGGATCAGAAGAAGCTGCTACGAATAGTCAAAACAGCTAGCAGGATCATCGGAGTTGATCAGGTGTCTGTAGCCCAACTGTACAATGACCTCATTCTTAAGAAGACTGAAAACATTTTAAAAGATTTAACCCACCCTCTTCATCAGAGTTTCTTAGGAAGCAATAGATCAAGTGGCAGACTACTGCAGAGGAAAATTAGGACCACGAGGTACAGCAACTCTTTTGTGCCTACAGCAATCAGACTGTACAATAATCAGCTAGCACTCAGGTAGGTTATGTATACATGCTTGTTATGCTTCTATGAAGTTTACTGTTTTGTCTGTCTTGTTTTAATTTTTCTTAGTTTTAATGCTTAAATGTTTTGTATTTAATGTTTATTGTATTTGTTTCTTACTGGTATGCGACAGGAGAGTGTAATGGTGACCATACGAATTTCCTACCTGTGGATAATAAAGTTTACCTTAGCATAGTTGTGTATCACGACTACTTGCACAAGTTATCAAGGCTGTGAGATCACAATCAAGCTGGTCAATTATATAGGTTCTACTGACACCAATAACGATTTTATAACAACTAATCTTTTGTCTAAATTACAATCTTTGTGGATGTGGTTGTAGTTTTTAGCTGGCTAATAACTAGAAGCTGTTATACTAACTCAAATTTCAGGATTTGTTGTGCGACTGGCTCGGACGAAGATGTCTGCCGTGCCAGCCTGGTGACAGACGCTGGATCTGCCATGAAGGACCAGAGCTACCACCTGCTGACTTTAAAAAACAATGGAGGTCTGGTGATTCCATCACAAGGCACAGTGATCGTCGTCAGGGCAGCAGAGTGGGTCATTTGTCAGGCATCAGCAACTACCAGACAATCACAGCCCATCAAACTGCTAAAAGTCTTGTATATTGTACGGAAGAGGATAGTGTTAGAGGATGTGTTTGTGCTCGGGGAGCACATTGGCGAAACACAGTATGGCATTGACAGCCACCACCATATGCTGTTAATATTGGTTCTGTCCCTGTTTTTTAAGCAACGGCTGCACCACATCGCAAAATTGACTAACCTTAGCTTACAGAGCAAGAACTTGCGACAGAAGCTCACTAAAACCATCCTTTTCAAAGGGCATTAGCCCAAGCTGTGAGGTCTTCGATTCATACAACCTGATGAATGCCTGTGCCCAGGATTCTGCCTGCCCTACTAGATAGATCTACCTTTACCAACGATTTTTCTTGTGACTAAGTTGTTTTTTGGATTATCCTGTAAAGTTATAATAGCGTCTTTTTGGGATATTTGTTTCAGAAGCTTTGTTTTTGGGGTCCAATTTGGGGTCCAAATGTACCTATTTTTTAATGCAAATAAATGTGTGTTTTTATAATAGTTTAACTTGTTTAAAATAAGTATGTGATAATTTAAATAATTGTATTAGATTAGTAATATTTATATTATTTAAGTATGTATATATATATCTCATGTTGCCATTCTATATACTGAGTTTTAGTATATACTTATTTTACATAAATACGTTGTGTGTATTCATGGTTATAATTATTCACAAGTATCAGGGTCATAACTACATCTCTGACACTTATAACAAACCAAACCGTTTGAAAGTATATAGAAAATTGAGCAAGTTATGGTTATTTGAAAGTATATGCACCCTTAAAACACAATGTTGCGAGTAAGCGAGCTGACTGTTCCAAGATGGCCGCCAGTTGCGGACGTCGACCTGCATTGGCCAGCAGCGCGGACGAAGCATCTAGCCTTTATTTTGTATATCTATGGTTTTCACAGATGCCCTTCCTTTTCCCAGTTCTTTGGCTTCCTTGCTGTTATTTTCCCTACCACATGTCACGATTGGTGTGGTGGCGTTGTTACACGGACATATTTCGGTGATGCACTTCCTTGTTTCATTTCCTTGTTTACGTTTGTCTCACGGCTGTTTGTAATTGTAATCATGGGGGAGATAAAGGGGTCGCTAGCAAGTCACTCCTTGCTTAGCATTGTTTCATGTCACACAGTTTAGTTAGAGGTGAGTGTTTGTCGTTGTCTACTGCTGTTGTTTGTGTGTTATATTATAAGACGCTATATGCGCAGAGTTTGTTTCATTTACAACAGTTTAGCCTTTTTCACCGTTTACGGTTTGTTTTACGTTGCTGCTTAAATAAACCTGGTTCAAAACGGATTACTGTCTCTGTAAATGGCTTCAACCACACTACGCCGCTCTGTTCGTGACACCGCATCTATGCTTCTTTTCAACTTTTTGTTCCACAAGACAATGTGTCAGTCTTCCCACCTGTCACGGGTTGAGAGAAGGAGTCTGGAGTGAGGACAATTGCAGAAGACAGTCTGGGTATGTTTGCAACGACTGGGTTGTGAAATGTGGGAGCGGTGGTAACTAGAACGCAGGCAAGTATGTGCGGCGCAGAGTAATTGGTGATGACTGAGCTACTGCAGTCAAATCCATGACACCACCATGTATTTTCACGTTCACTCTGCAACGCTCTCAGATCAGGAAGGTTGTGAGAAGAAGATCAGTTTGAAGGGGTTTGTATTACATTAAAAAAGCCACATTTGACATTTTAAACATGTACAGTTAGCATCCTAAGCAAGATCTTAGACATCTGGTACCATAGCATTCTTAGGTCAGTGTTGAAGTTTCCCTTTAGGTACAGATCTAGTACACAGTCCCCACCTCTAATCCTAATTGATGTCCATTTTGGGATTTACTTCCTTATGATTTTTCATTAACGGTATCACACTTACAAGCAGCAACAGTGTGTGAGATCAACTTTATACGATTTATTTTGTTACACCAGCCTCTGACTCTCCTTTGGGTATAGCATGTTGTATTGTATGCCACTGTCTTCATTGTCCAGGCCTGGTAGACAGATCCAGCTAGTGGTTCACAATAATGTTTCTGTCAATCAAAGAAAAATGTATACATCATCCACATTATTTCATGACCTACAATAGGTTAACCCCCAACAAAGTATCACATTAGTTGGAAATCTAGAGCAAATACACATTTGTGAATGCTGTGATTCACAATACCTATTCCTGCATTTTGATGCTGAGTCTAAATTACTCAAGGAGTGGAATTGTCACAATCCAAAAGGCATAGTTGATGCAGGCACTCGATGGGGGATTCTACTTTGAGGTAGACATAATGAAAAAAATATTAATTCCATATCCTGGTGAAGGCTACTATCAGTGATTCCAACCTGCAAAAATGATACACTAGAGCTGAGCTATGGTCTCCATGAACAGACAGCAGAAACTCAATAAATAATGTACCGGTATATTTCAGGTTCACTTGAAATTACAATGTCACAGCTATAAAACTTTGTCACAGTCCCAAGTTAAAAGAAAAGCCAGAAAAAGGTTTCAATTTCTCACTGTTTTACCACTATGTTGTTGTAATGAAGTTCAGGGAGACAAGAGTGGATTCAAACGCAGAGCTCTGTATTTAATAAAGTCCAACCACAATCCAGAACTTTTAGTGATGTAGCAGGCAGGAATAACCAAGAAACCAATTATACAATAGACAGTACCAGGCAGTAGCGAAATCATTGTCCAAAAACAGGCAGGGTTCTAAATACCAGTAGATCAGAATAATCAGGCAGAAGTACAAGCAGTGTTGCCAACTTAGCGACTTAGTCGCTATATTTAGCGAGTTTTAAGACCCCTCTAGCGACACATTTTCAAAAAAGCGACTAGCGACAAATCTAGATACTTTTGCTGGTGTTATTGGAGACTTTTGGAGACTTTTAGAGACTGATGTGAAAGCACGTATGGTCGTATCGCTCCTACTCTGATAATCTTCTCTACGAAGATAGCAGGTGCTACCGTGTTCCCCAACCCCGTGCCAAAGCAATCAGAATCCGCCCAATATCAACAACACCTCCCATCTGCAGTCAGAGCAGGAGATGTTCACCCTTCCACGTCTAGACTACAAATGAAGCGCGCATGCGTGAAGACGCTGATGACTGATCTTGCCCTGGCTCACATTGAAAAACAAACCCAACTTATGGAAACTAAGCAAAACAAAAAAACATGAAATAAAAAATAATAAAAAATATTAATTATAATAAAATAATAACAAAAATAAAGAGTATCTATTTTGGGTCACTTTTGCCTGTACCAAGCCCGGATAAAGTAGTACAGGGTTGGAGTTGTGACAATAACAAAGTTCATTTGTTGTTGTTTTTTGCTCACTTTTTGTCTTTCCCAGAACATTATTTCTCTCATACAGCGTCCATCACAATTTAATGTGAAGGGGCGGGGTATATGCAAATTAGTCGATGACGTCATCTAGCGACTTTTTGGACAGCCAATAGCTACTTTCCTTACTGAGGAGTTGGCAACACTGAGTACAAGGGAGTAGGCCAGAGACAAAAACGTAACGGACAGGCACAGGGTAAACTTGAATATCAAAATGGCTCAGTACAAAGGCTTAGTAATGCTGCACGAACAAACAACACCTCACAATGAGCTGAGGGAGAAAGGAACTATGTACACAAGTGCTAATAGGTAACAGGTGATTCGTATTCCGGTGATTGAGACCGCTGATGTGTGGTGGTGGTAGCAGGAGTATCGATGACTTGACTAGTGGTGATAGGTGTCACAGATGTTAAATATTTTTAGATTTCAAACAATTACTTTATGGATACATAAGCCCGTCACCCTGTGCACTTGTGGTGAACTGAGAGGAACTTATTTGTGAATGTTAAACGAGTCCTAAATCTTGTGCAAACCGGTCGTATCAAGCAATATTTATTTATTCATATTGGGAGGGACATTTTGTACAACATGCTAGCTGACTAAACATTTTACTTTCTTTCATTACAATGTGACTGCAGGGAGGGAAGCTCCGGATTATCACTTTGATGGACAGTACCCGACACCTCTAGTCTCACTGGGTCCACTGGCATTTGGGTTGTAGTATACGACCAAACATCTGTTGAATATGGCCAGTACGTAATTGTTTCTTTTGTGAAGCGCTACATGGATTTCAATGGTTAACTACAATTGACCATAGGGCAACATATCAATGCAACTGGTTTACACAATGCTTTATGCAAGGGCAGAGAGGCGCCGTAACCAGGTGGATAACAGACTGAATTTAATTAACAGAGGTACCCCAGATATGGAGCACTAATGTTCAAAGAGGTTTAACTAATGTTTAACATAAGTAGCCAAGACATAATTCAACCAAAAGTGTTCAGGGAGCGATAGAGCAGTTGGAAAGTATTCCGGCATCTTCACAAGCATCTTGCACATCATGTTTAATGTTAGATTCAATTGATATTGCATGTTTTTTTTGCCATGAATCTAAACCTAATATACAATCATTAACTACACAGCCAAGACTCTTGCTGGAGTGGTAATGAAAACACAATGAATATTATTATAAATAAAGTACAGTGGTATGTAAAAGTTTAGGCACCTGTCACGATTGGTGTGGTGGCGTGGCTACACAGACCTTTCGGTGATTCACTTCCTTGTTTACGTTTTGTTACTCAGCTGTTTGTCATCTAGTGGGCTATAAAAGGGGAGCTAACAAGTCACTCCTTGTTCAGCATTGTTACATGTCACGGTAAGATAGAGAGGTGAGGGGTGTTTTGTTATATGGCTATTGTGGTTTCTGGGAAGTTTTGATTGTAAGACGCTATATGCGCACGTTTCCTTTTCAGTTTAACCAGTTAGTCTTTTTCGCCGTTCGTGGTTTGTTTTGAGTTGTGTTGTGCCTCAATGAACCGGTTTGAAACGGATTATCGGCCTCTGCAAATGGCTTGCTACACCACACTACGCCGGTCAATTCGTGACAGCACCCCTGTAAATTTGAATGTTTTTCCTTTATAAATCATTGTTTGTCTAGATAAGAAATTTCAATTAAATATATCATATAGGAGACAAACACAGTAATATTTGAGAAGTGAAATGAAGTTTATATGATTTACAGCAAGTGTGCAATAATAATTTAAACTAAATTAGGCATGTGCATAAATTTAGGCACCACAAAAGAATAATTAACTCAATATTTTGTGCTTCCTCCTGTTGCATAAATAACAGCCTCTAAGCGCTTTCTATAGTTTCCAATTAGATTCTGGATTCTGGCGGAAGGTATTTTGGACCATTCTTCTTTACAAAACATTTCCAGTTCAGTCAGGTTTGATGGTTTACACGCATGGACAGCCCGCTTTAAATCACACCACACATTTTCAATAATATTCAGATCTGGGGACTGAGATGGCCATTCCAGAACGGTGTACTTGTTCCTCTGCAGGAATGCCTTAGTAAAATTTGAGCAGTGTTTTGGGTCGTTGTCTTGTTGAAAGATCCAGCCCCAGCGCAACTTCAACTTTGTCACTGACTCCTGGACATTGTTCTCCAGAATCTGCTGATATTGAGTCCATGCGACCCTCAACTTTAACAAGATTCCCAGTCCCTGCACTGGCCACACAACCCCAAAGCATGATGAAACCGCCACCAAATTTGACTGCAGGTAGCAAGTGTTTGTCTTGGAATGCTGTGTTCTTTTTCTGCCATGCATAACGCCCCTTGTTTTGCCCAAATAACTCTATTTTAGTTTCATCAGTCCACAGCACCTTATTCCAAAATGAAGCTGGCTTGTCCAAATGTGCTTTAGCATACCTCAAGCGACACGGTTTGTGGCGTGTGCAGAGAAAAGGCTTTTTCCGCATTACTCGTCCATACAGCTTCTCCTTGTGTAAAGTGCGCTGAATAGTTGAACGATGCAGTGACACCATCTGCAGCAAGATGATGTTGGAGGTCTCTGGAGCTGGTCTGTGGGTTGACTGTGACTGTCCTCACCATCCTGCGCCTCTGCTTATCTGAGATTGTTCTTGGTCTGCCACTTCGTGCCTTAACTAGAACTGTGCCTCTGGTCTTCCAAATCCTCACAATGTTCCTCACAGTTGAAACTGAGAGCTTAAATCTCTGAGACAGCTTTCTGTATCCTTCCCCTAAACCATGATGTTGAACAATCTTTGTTTTCAGGTCATTTGAGAGTTGTTTTGAGGCTCCCATGTTGCCACTCTTCAGGGAAGATGCACAGAGAAGAAATACTTACAATTGGCCTCCTTAAATACCCTTTCTCATGATTGGATTCACCTGTGTTATGGAGGTCAAGGGTCACTGAGGTTAACAAACCAATTTTGAGTTCCAATAATTAGTGCTAAACGTATTGAAATCAATAAAAGGACAAGGGTGCCTAAATTTATGCACGTGCCTAATTTGGTTCAAATAATTATTGCACACTTTCCAAAAATCATATACACGTCATTTCACTTCTCAAATATTACTGTGTTTGTCTCCTATATGATATATTTAATTGATATTTCTTATCTAGACAAACAATGATTTATAAAGGGAAAACATTCAAATATACAGGGGTGCCCAAACTTCTACATACCACTGTATATAAATAAAGTTTTTGTTGTATGTATAGTATACACTTCCTTTCCTATTCTAATAGTTTTCAATATAATAATTTAATTGCTTAGCAGCCACTGCAATTAATCCTAGTTATTAGAAGTTGTTCTCTTTTTTTAACCCTATATTTCTATCACTGTCCACGATTAGGCTGAAATGAACCCACTCAAATGTGCAGAGCCACAGTGCATATAGCCGTGCTTAAAATGTGAAAGAAACATAGTTAATCAAAATTGTAAGGTAAACATTCTGACATGTTCCATTAGCTGAAATCCTATTGTTTATACTGCAATACAGTCTGCATATACTGGATATAATCCACACTGTTTAATTACTAATGAGCAGAGGGGAAACGCAACAACACACGTCAATTTATCACAGTGCCAAATGCATTTTCATACTATTATTTTTCAACTTACACAGCTGAATTCTAGACACACAAAAGTAGTGACTACTATCCAAGCAGTGTACTACTTATTTGCAATAACATACATGTATTTACCACAAGAGAAATATATAGAGAAGTATGTCGGCTATTCGCCTTATTCACCTCGAACGTTCCACCGAGCCTGAGGGGTACACTTACCACTTCCGGGAGTTCTCACCACGCGTGTTCCCGAATGCACTTCATCACACATGAAAAAATCAAACAGAGGACAAACGTGTCACCGTTTCCTCAAAGATCATGGACTACGTTGACAATGGATAATAAACATCTGAAGGGATCCTGGTCGTAAAGTTTTATTATGTCAGGCTGAGCCGTCTCCATAGCTAGCTTGTATCGCTAGCAGCTAGCTAGGCTAGAACTAGCACGTTTTAGTAGATATATTAAGGCAGAGAGCCAGGTTGTTGAAATATACAGCCTAGTCCAAAATTGGTAGTATGTTAATAAAATCTACCACCACTGATTCATTAGTATAAGCATATTCTGAGTGACCTTGTTTGTATTAGCTTCTAGTCACAAGCTAACCTAGGGAACACATCACATCAGTTTCCCCAGCTAGGAGGAGGATGTACAGGAGTCTGATCAATAAAATTATACATGTAAAAATGTTTATATGATTGCATTTTATTTCCTTATGCAGATAAACACATACACAAAAGTGTGCTCGGAGCATTTCCTCCCAGACTGCATTGTGAAAAGTAAGGCTGGCATCACCAAGTTGAAACGGGGAGCTGTGCCAACTGTGTTTGCATGGAGTTCTGTCAGACCAGAAAGGAGTGTTGTTGGAACTGCAAGGTAGTATTTAGATGAGTTTGTAATGCATTTGTTAACTGTGTAGTGACAGTATTTCTCTGTTGATGATTTCCAGTGGTTACATAAATTGAGCATGAGTATCATTGTAAAACACCTAACGTGTCCATCAATATGTTTCTCTTATACTTCCAGTGAAGAGACACCTATGGAATTACTTTTGGGTCACAAAAAATTGCAAAGACATTTTAAGAATTGCAAAAAAATAAGTGTGTCAAAAATAAAAATCTGAAATCTCAATTTTTTTTATCAACAATGCAAAAAATAAATAAGTGTATGTAATTTTTGCTATAACTTCTTTGCAAAATACTATTTTTTGAGCTTTTCAATAATATTTTTTACTTTGCGATATTATTTATGGCTTTGCGTTTTTGTTTTTTGCGATTCCAGGGTTTGGACGTTTGCAATATTTTTTCTGTCTTTGCGAATGTGACACAATCATTGCAAGCTTGGCGGGGGGTGAGGGGCGGGGTAGAGAGCGTATCAGATAACACCATTGGTCAGTTGGACGAAGAGTGACAGCGTTGCGTTGACCCGCAGGTGGGTGAGACTATCTACTATTTAATTACCTTGCAACCACATTTGGTGTTATCTAAATAAAACCCACCTGCAGCAGATGATTGTCCGATACCATTATTTTCTGCTTGTTAGCTTCTTTATCGTCTGATAGACGTTGGCTAGATTAGAATAACATTTTCAGTCTAGAATCCCGCGCTCAACGCAACACTGTCACTCTTCGTCCAAAAATTCACACCACTTCAACCCAGTGATGCCCATCTGCCCCATCACTTGAAAATGGTAGTCGTGTGTCGTCTTCAGGCTAACGCTACCATCAGCCAACGCAAGTACTTGCAACCCCTCACGCTCCCTTTGTTGGGGCACTTGATCTCCAGGAGGCCGTGCGTTGGTGAGGCACTGGGGTCAATCACTTTTCGGTCAGGTGAGGCACCTAGGTGTGGGGCGTGGTGGTTGATGACAAACCCACAGGGAAAGATCTCATAGCCAGTCTTGATATTTGGCCGCAGCAACAGGCTCCAGTTCCAAACCTCTCTTCATCATCTTAGTCTGAACTATTTTTTCAAATTGGTAGCTAATATGTTGTAGTCTGCCACCCTTGAACAAATCCTCTTGAAGGAAGAGGAGGTAAGACAGTTGGCTCAAACTTTATGCCAGGTTTTGCTATGGCTCTGTTCCCTTGTCTCTATCTCCAGCTGTATTGCAACAGCCTGAGTGACCACCAGGCCACCATAGTAGCACGACTCAGTGTCATCCAGGACAGTGTGAAATTAGCTTGGCTGTGATGGTAAGGGAAACAGGGGATCATCATTAGCCCAGGAAGACTGTGTTGCGTGGTAAGTAAGCACAGATCTCTTTGGAAGGTCTCCAAAGTCGGTAAAGACAAGAGCAGCAGGCTGTTTTCTGTTCTCCTCCAGCAGCTTGAACATCTGACTCTTGCTTTCTATTTGACTCAGGTTTCGGTGTAGACTCTCTGCAAAGGCATTTGATGGAAGCGGGAGTGGCACAGACACTACAGGTTTGACATCACCCCTTCAGACGAGCATTGCCTCTTTGGCGGAGGTGCGTTGGTCACCGGTGGTTTTAGCTTTGAGAGACTCACAGAGCTCACCGTTCTTGGACTGACACCAGGGATGGAAATTAAATTTTTTGGCCACTGTGGCTGGTGGATTTCAAAATCTACCAGCCACTCAATGTTTTTACCAGCCACATAGACAAAAAAAAACACTTAGGCCTACTTGCATTGCCATTCGTAATCTTGAAATGGCCTTCCTTTTTTCGCGATTGCGTGGGCGTTCCTAAACAGTATTTTCATCATTTTCATCAACTGGGCAGTGGTGTCTGGTTAGGTGGGTATACTGTGAATTTAGAGATCTCAATCACGCGCCTTGCTCAGCACGCCATGGACACAAATGAGAGCATGCACAAACTGATAGTGATTAGGGGTGTGCGATATTGACAAAAAATTATATCTCAATATTTTTGGGGATTTTGCCGATAACGATAACCTGACGATATTTAGCATTATTCAAAAATGTGTTTGTAAATGTCTTAATACTCTACTAGCTCCGTTTTACAATGTCAATAGGATATTAATATATTATTAGTTGAAAAATATTGTTGGAATGGGTATTTATTATTTAAAACTGAAGCATGCATGTAGAAACAACAAAAATCACTGCTCTGCTGTAAGGTGAAATGTGCAGTATACTAACAAATATGACATTATAATAATAGTATCTAAATGCAACTTCTGTCAAAAACAGCACTAGAAAACCTTAGTAAACAAATTACTACCTTCTGTAAAATGTTCTATTGTAAAAAATACAAAAAACTATCCCATAGTATTCTCAATTTACTATAACTTGGCTCTGACGTTCTGCTTCACCACAAATCGGTTGTTGTGGCAAAATGTAAAACCTTCTGCACTTCATGCCAAGAGTTTAGCGACATGATTCATACTATTTAGGCACGCTGTTTTACCAAAGTATATATATATATATGCATATGTGTGTGTGTGTATATATACACACACTCACACACGGAGTGTGCAGTGAATTAGGTACATCTGGCATTTAAATGATTTGCCATGAAAATATTACAGCTACATGCTGGTAGTGGTAGGTTGTTTACAGCTGTGATACTTGCGAACATAACTTGAAAGATACCTAATATCTTGGACACTCATTGCACAAAAAAGTTGTGGGTTGTGGAAAAGCTCATATTAAGATTGAACAGTATGGATTCCATATGTCAATTTTCAACATACAAGTGATTTGTAAGCTAATTACATTTTGAAGAACCTTCCTCAACCCTGGATAACACTGCTCCAAGAACTGAGCAACTCTTATCTTAACATGAATGTTAATACTTACCTTATCACTTACCTGATAGTTATGTCATTACACTATAATTGTCAACAAGCAATAGCAACATGCACCTAGCCCTGTCTGGCTTTGCTAATTTGAAACAAGATGATATTTGAGTAGATATCAATGAGGCTTATGTGATATAACATCAACTACAGATAACATGTTAATGAGATAAAACCAATGTGTTATTTTCAGTTAGACAGGGAAAGGTACATTGTTGATGTGAACTCATAATGAACATTTAGCAAGCTGGTTTAACTGTGGCACTGCTCTGCGAACTGAGCAGTTTGTCCACTTTGCACCTGTATGTTGTAAGTGCCCCATTTTTCCACACCGAGGGAAAAGACCTAGACCCTCACAAATATGTGTGATGGGCTCCTATTAACTGTATATAAAAGACATGTTAAGTGTTAAATGAAATCTAACATAGTACACAGAGTCAACAACTTCATATCACAGCTAAGCTTCCTACTCCTAGCTGCTACAAGCTAGCAAAAAACGAGGTCAATTATTGTCCATTCATACCTTCGATGCCGTGGATAAAACCTTTGATCCAGTTACTGTATCCCTTTATTAACACAGCCCGGTGGATGTTGCAGTCGGTACTGGCCCACTGCTCCACATTTTGTATAGTTAATTTGGGCAGACTGGAAAGATTGTTGGTCCACACTGGAGTTTCCATTGCTGGTGCTGCTGCGTCTGAGTCAAACTTCCGGGTTCAAGTTTCCAAAATGGCCGCCAGGTGAATAAGGCGAATTAACAGTGCAAAGCTGTGTGAAAGGTAAGGTATAGAATTACGTCTTGCAAGATTGACAAATGAAGTTTATTATTTATTAAAAGATCTGGAGAACACAGTACACAAATAAAAAAAATAGTAGATGAAGATGTAACAGTAATGTGTAAAGTGTTTAAAAATGCTACAAATGCATAAACATGAACATTAAAATGTTATGAATTGTTAAATAACACATCATTATGTATTGTGTTATGTATATATTTTCTATAAACAACTGCCTATTAAAGTTGCTTCTTCACTTTCCGTCAAATCTGTCTGAATATTTTATCACCCTAAGACATTTACTTGTGTTGTCTTAAAGAAGACAAGTGTTCTACTTCCTGCAGCCATTTTGTATTCAAAATATTTCAGGTAAAGAGCTAGGCTTTTACGCTTTGGAATCGTTAAACGAGCGGACATCTCAGTCGATTCAAAGCAGTTTGCATAATTAATTAATTCCACTATTTGATTGGTTGTTTTCCTAGAAAATGAACCCCATTAGGACCTCTTTTCTACTTTCTGGTTTGGATGCAACTATAGGACACTTTATCTGATAGCTTTAGTATTTTATGCTATTTTAAACAAACTGTTGAATCACTGCAGCCTATGAATGGGAAACCAAGGCTCTCTTAACCACATAGGCTTTGTTTAGAAAAAAACGCTTCATCGCTCGAAGCTTTCCAACACAGGGCACAACAGGGACATCTGCTGGACAAAATGTCATATAACATGTTTGATTTAGATGCATTGAATAACCAGGAGTAGCACATCGTTTCCTGGGGGTTCGCAGCCACCAGCCCTTTCCTCAGTCGTTAGCGTTGGATTCAAGGCAATGTGAATAATGAATGAATAATAAAGACCAATAAATGTGCTAACTGCAATAAAACTGGAATTTGACCACAAGAAAGGCTGACATTTTTTGTTCAACAAAGTCGTATTAACCGCAACAGGAAGTATGGAACCAGAGATGTTGCGAATTGAGTAATGGATTATTCAGGTCCCGCCACAGTATAAGACACATTCACTTGGTGTTTGGTCATTACTCATTTGTGTGGTGTGGGGTATTGTGTTCTGCTTTGAGCTTGGTCAAACGAAGCTTCGGACGTCATTGATCAGCGATCATGTCCCTTTGAAGCTGTAAAGTTCAGTGATCTCCATCTCTCATGTTGCTTCCTGTCAAATAATGTAGTGTGAGTAAGTGTGTGTGTAGTGTAATTACTCCTTCTTACCTCAGTTTTGATTTTCTACTATCACAGCTTTAACATGTCAACACAGTCATCACATTATGATATTCATTGTTAATTAATGATGGCTTCTAGTTTAGATTATAGAGGCAGCTATCAACTGTGAGTACAAAAGGGTTAGTGCTTTTTATTTCTTTAACATTTCTTTAACCAGGTAGGCTGATTAAGAACAAATTATCATTTGCAATGACGACCTGGCCAAAATAAAGTGCATACAGTGATCAGACAAAAGATTAGACAGAAGTCAATGGGTGAGTTAAGGGTTTCCAGTTATAGGTTTTTTTAATAATTTGTTCCAGTCATTGGTGGCTCAAAACTAGAAGGTTTGTGGCCAAAAGTGCAGACTTTCGGTGTGACTCTGTATCAGGGGTTCCCAAACATTTCCATGACAAGGTCCCCCAAATACCACCAGGTTTTGGCCAAAGCCCCCCAATTGCAGGATGTTATTGAACCCATAGATAGACAATAATACAGTGTTTGATACCGGCCATTCAGAAAGATTACCATTAAAAGTGTAATTTTCACATATGCGACAAATTAGTATAAAGCTATTTCAAGGCTACTTAAAGAAGCGTTACCCGTAATTAACACTTCATTGGTAGATATGATCAATACGTCTCTATTAACAGGTTATGTACCGCAGTCATTTAAAGTAGCTGTGATAAAACCTCAACTGAAAAAACCCTCGATCCTGAGGGCTTAGCTAACTATAGACCTATATCTAACCTTCCCTTTCTCTTCAAGATCCTTGAGAAGGTAGTTGCCAATCAGTTAAGTGATTTTCTACATAGCAATAGCTTATTTGAGAACTTTCAGTCAGGATTTAGAAAGCATCATAGCACTGAGACGGCACTTGGTGAAAATTACTAATGACCTTCTAAGTGCTTCAGACAAAGGACTTGTTTCCGTACTTGTCTTATTAGATCTTAGTGCTGCATTCGATATTATTGACCATACCATCCTGTTACAGAGATGGGAACATTTAGTTGGCATTAAAGGAATCGCACTGAGCTGGTTTAAGTACTACTTCTCTGATCGATCGCAATTCGTTAATGTTAACAATAAACCCTTCATCTGTGCTAAAGTTAACCGCAGCGTTCCTCAAGGCTCAGTGCTTGGACCAATTCTATTCTCCTTATATATGCTTCTACATATTATTAGGAAACACTCAATTAACTTCCACTGTTATGCGGTTGACACCCAATTATATTTAACAATCAAGCCAGTTGAAACCAGTCAAGTTAGCTAAACTTCAAGCATGTATTTAAGATATAAAATCATGGATGGCCTACAATTTCCTGATGTTAAACTCAAACAAAACCGAAGTTAATGTGCTGGGCCTGAAACACCTACGAACCACATAGCCGAAGATATAATTACTCTGGATGGTATTGCTCTGGCCTCCAGCACTACTGTCAAAAATGTAGGAGTTATTTTTGTCCAGGATATATCCTTCAATGCCCATCTAAAACAAACCTCTAGAACAGCCTTTTTCACGTACGTAACATTGCTAAAATTAGGAACACCCTGTCTCAAAACAATGCCGAAAAGCTAGTCCACGCATTTGTTATTTCCAGGCTGGACTATTGTAATTCTCTATTAGCAGGATGCTCAAATAAAACCCTTAAGATTCTCCATCTGATCCAGAATGCTGCAGCTCGTGTTCTGACAAAAACTAAGAAAATAGATCATTTTTCTCCTGTATTGGCTTCTTTCCATTGGCTTCCTGTAAAATCCAGGGTTGAATTTAAAATCCTTCTTGTGACCTACAAAGCACTAAATGGTGAAGCTCCTTCATATCTTGAGGACCTCTTAGTACCTTATTGTCACACAACAGCACTGCACTCCCAGAATGCAGAGTTACTTGTGGTTCCCAGAGTCTCTAAAAGTAGAATGGGAGCCAGAGCTTTCAGCTATCCCCTCTCCTGTGGAACCAGCTCCCAATCTGGGTTCGGGGGGCAGACACCGTCTCTACATTTAAGACTAAACTGAAACTCTCCTCTTTGATAAAGCTTATAGTTAGGGAGTGAGGAGTTGCAGTGAACGCCTAGACTAGTGGGACAGGGTGTATAGCTGCAGACACAGCACCCCTGCTTTTCTCTGCTTCTCTTTTACAGTCATCAGAATTACTTATCGTATTATCAATACTAATCAATAACTATATAATGCCTCTCTATCATTGTTCCTTCCTTCTTATGACACAATGAGCTGCTCTCTCTTCGCTCTTCTTTTGTTTCCTTTCATGCACATCTTGTCCCAGAAGTGCTTGTTACTATAACCTCAACCGTCAGACACCACCCACCAAGAGTCTGGGTCTGCCGAGGTTTCTTCCTAAAAGGGCGTTCCTCTACACATGCCAATGGGGCACCAAACATAAGGTTACCACAAATTAGTTAATTAATCATATTCCTCTAATACAAAATTATACCTGTTTTTACTGTGTTAATTAAACATAGTGTGACATGTAGATTGCGTAGTCAAGCTGAGAATAAAATATTTTTAGTCCTATCACCGGCAACCGAATTTAAGTCCGCCTAGCCAACCAAACATTAGATTAAAAAACCTTCAATATAGTGTCATTTCGCACAAGGAACACTTCTTTTTTTACATTAAAGTATTTTATTATTAAATTCCTCTAATACAAAATTGAATTAAACCTAATAAATTCCAACGTAATTGGAATTGTGTCCATTCCCTCATTAGGTGGTGTACCTTAAAAATCGGCATAAGAAAGAGTCAGAAAATGTTATCGCCGATGGGCTGTCCACTGGTTAAGTTTTCTGTTGTCGTCAATTTTAGTAATTGTGTCACAAATTCGGTGTGTCTGTTCTTTTGGGGGTTGGCGTGTTATGTTCCACGTAATTGTCAGGGTGTAGTGTGTAGAGTGTATATACAAAAATTATATATAAAGTTTACTGTTAATACCTGACAATGATAGACCTCGAAACGGACTTATCAGGCGCCAATGAACATTACTTGCTTTTATGGTTTAAAAATATACATTACCAGGAAAAAGTTACCTACTTACCTACCTACTATTCCCATTTCTTTATTAGCATTTTCCACATTGTTCAATAATGGCAAAAACATAAAAACTATGAAAAAACACATATGAGATCATGTTATTACTAAGAAAGTGTCAATTAAATCAGAAATGTCAAAAAAATGTTTTCTTTGTGGTTAAATTGTATTTGTTTAACATCATATAAGTAAACGATTGACTTAAAAGCGGGTTTGCTTTATGCGTGGTGGTAGGAGGACGCGGACCTGAAGGAAACACACTTCTCTTGCCGGGTAGATTATAAAAGTAGAACATTCTAACACGGCGCATGTAGTACATCCGGACTCCATTCATACTACCCGGATTCATACTATATAGAACGTACTTTTTTAACAGTCGCAAAGTACGTTCTTATTTTAATGTAGTACATACTCAACATAGTACGCGATTTCGGACGCAGCCTTTGTGTCTTCTATGTTCTCATATGTTGGTTTCTGTCTGTTATTGTTCATTATCTTGACTGTTCATTATCTTGTCTTTTGCTATTAACCCCACCTGTGTTACACATTCTCTTCCCAATTAGCGTTCCCTATTTAGTCTGTTCAGTTCTGTTCACTCATTGTGATGTATTGTTGTATTGTATTGTTTCCCTGTGAGTCATCAGGGTGTTTTCACTTAGCGTACTAAGCCTGTCTAGACTTTTCAGTACCAACTCTATCTAACCCTTTTTGACGATTCTGCAGAACCAATAAATGGCGACAGACTGACAGGCAAAACATGAGCAATGTGTAAGCACCTTAAGAAAATACCGCTGGCCACCTGGCTAACATGAGCAGTATGGATAGAATCATACAGAATCACCACAGCTCTCAACTAAAATCAACCACATTTGTAAATGTCACAAACCTCTTAAGGTGTAGTGCAGGATTAAGCCAGGCAGAGCAAGTACTCACGTCCGAGGTGTTCATTTAAACACAAAACAAACACGAAACATTGAACAGTAAAACATAGACTGACTGAAAATAAAGATGCCGATACAAAAACACTCACCTAATGTAACATTGAAATAACGCCAGACAACGTGGTGACAACTCTCTGTAACTTAAATACCCCTGCTAATTGCTATGCACCAGTAATAAGCTAAACAGAAACACCTGTGCTAAAAGGAAAGCAAATCACAGAAACACAAGAAGCGCACCCCACTAAACTCCCTGTGTGGAACAAAGCTCACCACAACCATGACATTAAACCTGAAAACATTGAAAGGCCAGTCAAGCTGACAAATGCCTTTGCATCTCAACTTCCACTGTCGAGTGCTATAGCCATGGCAATAACAAGAGACATCAGTTTTCATTGCAGCTGATTTGAGGCCAATTTGTAGCCAGTGTCTTTACTGGCAGACATTACTTATTCATAACACTAACTACACCGAAATAATTGTTAGTCATTTGGGAAAAAATATTTTAGCTTTTTTGGAATGGTTAACTAGACAATGTAAAACAGACTTATAGAAATATACTTATATAAATTATATGATTTAGTAGGAGTCAACTATTATGACTTTAAATGAATCTCTGAAAGCCTGAATTATACTAAAATGTCCAAAATGGTTTTCAAGCAGGCAAATAAGAGAGGCTCATCTGATATTTGTTTGAGGGGGCTTTGCCATGATACAGATTCAAATTTGTCATTTTAAATGGATAAATGATAGCACATTGTCTAAGACATCTCCATTTTTAGATGAAAGATATTTATAGTAGGTAAACCATTTTAATAAAATAAAATGTGTAAGAAAAGTATCATGTTTGTTAAATACTAGGGCTGGGGTAGTTAACGCGTCAATCTGAGCCGTTAATTTGAAATGTTTAACACAGTAAAATCATTTTACGCAACACAAGTTTCGGTTTAACCACATCCTGTTGTGGCGGCTGGTTGGTGTGAGGAGCCAAGTCACCATGGAATAAGGGATAAAGACAACCGTGGAGTTTTAGGAGGAAAGTTTACATTTAAAAAGGATCTGCATGGCAATTTGGAGAAAAAAAGTGTCTACAATTTGCAAAGCCAAATTCAAATACCATAGAAGCAATTCGTTTTTATTTTATCATAAAGCAAAACATCCGGGCATTATTGGCGTTACTAGTGAGGCTACAGGACAGAAACATCCGGTCATTATTGACGTTACTAGTGAGGCTACAGGACAGAAACACCCGGTCATTATTGACGTTACTAGTGAGGCTACAGGACAGAAACACCCGGTCATTATTGACGTTACTAGTGAGGTTACAGGACAGAAACACCCGGTCATTATTGACGTTACTGGTGAGGCTACAGGACAGAAACACCCGGTCATTATTGACGTTACTAGTGAGGTTACAGGACAGAAACACCCGGTCATTATTGACGTTACTAGTGAGGCTACAGGACAGAAACACCCGGTCATTATTGACGTTACTAGTGAGGCTACAGGACAGAAACACCTGGTCATTATTGACGTTACTAGTGAGGCTACAGGACAGAAACACCCGGTCATTATTGACGTTACTGGTGAGGCTACAGGACAGAAACACCCGGTCATTATTGACGTTACTAGTGAGGTTACAGGACAGAAACACCCGGTCATTATTGACGTTACTGGTGAGGCTACAGGACAGAAACACCCGGTCATTATTGACGTTACTAGTGAGGTTACAGGACAGAAACACCCGGTCATTATTGACGTTACTAGTGAGGCTACAGGACAGAAACACCCAGTCATTATTGACGTTACTAGTGAGGCTACAGGACAGAAACACCCGGTCATTATTGACGTTACTAGTGAGGCTACAGGACAGAAACACCCGGTCATTATTGACGTTACTAGTGAGGCTACTGGACAGAAACACCCGGTCATTATTGACGTTACTAGTGAGGCTACAGGACAGAAACACCCGGTCATTATTGACGTTACTAGTGAGGCTACAGGACAGAAACACCCGGTTATTATTGACGTTACTAGTGAGGCTACAGGACAGAAACACCCGGTCATTATTGACGTTACTAGTGAGGCTACAGGACAGAAACACCCAGTCATTATTGACGTTACTAGTGAGGCTACAGGACAGAAACACCCGGTCATTATTGACGTTACTAGTGAGGCTACAGGACAGAAACACCCGGTCATTATTGACGTTACTAGTGAGGCTACTGGACAGAAACACCCGGTCATTATTGACGTTACTAGTGAGGCTACAGGACAGAAACACCCGGTCATTATTGACGTTACTAGTGAGGCTACAGGACAGAAACACCCGGTTATTATTGACGTTACTAGTGAGGCTACAGGACAGAAACACCTGGTCATTATTGATGTTACTAGTGAGTCTACAGGACAGAAACACCCGGTCATTATTGACGTTACTAGTGAGGCTACAGGACAGAAACACCCGGTCATTATTGACGTTACTAGTGAGGCTACAGGACAGTAACACATGGTCATTATTGACGTTAGTGAGGCTACAGGACAGAAACACCCGGTCATTATTGACGTTACTAGTGAGGCTACAGGACAGAAACACCCGGTCATTATTGGCGTTACTAGTGAGGCTACAGGACAGTAACACATGGTCATTATTGACGTTACTAGTGAGGATACAGGACAGAAACACCCAGTCATTATTGATGTTACTAGTGAGGCTACAGGACAGAAACACCCGGTCATTATTGACGTTACTAGTGAGGCTACAGGACAGAAACACCCGGTCATTATTGACGTTACTAGTGAGGTTACTGGACTGAAACACCCGGTCATTATTGACGTTACTAGTGAGGCTACAGGACAGAAACACCCGGTCATTATTGACGTTACTAGTGAGGCTGCAGGACAGAAACACCCGGGCATCATTGACGTTACTAGTGAGGCTACAGGACAGAAACACCCGGTCATTATTGACGTTACTAGTGAGGCTACAGGACAGAAACACCCGGTCATTATTGACGTTACTGGTGAGGCTACAGGACAGAAACACCCGGTCATTATTGACGTTACTAGTGAGGCTACAGGACAGAAACACCCGGTCATTATTGACGTTACTAGTGAGGCTACAGGTCAGAAACACCCGGTCATTATTGACGTTACTAGTGAGTCTACAGGACAGAAACACCCGGTCATTATTGACGTTACTAGTGAGGTTACAGGACAGAAACACCCGGTCATTATTGATGTTACTAGTGAGGCTACAGGACAGAAACACCCGGTCATTATTGACGTTACTAGTGAGGCTACAGGACAGAAACACCCGGTCATTATTGACGTTACTGGTGAGGCTACAGGACAGAAACACCCGGTCATTATTGACGTTACTAGTGAGGCTACTGGACAGAAACACCCGGTCATTATTGACGTTACTAGTAAGGCTACAGGACAGAAACACCCGGTCATTATTGACGTTATTAGTGAGGCTACAGGACAGACTCCCAAATCCGCCTCGCCAATCCACATTACTGCAGTACAGTCTAATCGCCTAATAGTGACGGCCTATTGACCAAACAAGTATTTTGCATCGGGATACCCATCATACAATTTACCCTCTAAAACGATTGTTTTGAGAATACACAATCTGACAGCGAGAGGAGGATGGACCTGCTGGAGAAAGAAGAGATGTCACTCACTGGAGATCACCCGACATCTGTGAGCAATGACAACTATTCACCCGACATCTGTGAGCAATGACAACTATTCACCCGACATCTGTGAGCAATGACAACTATTCACCTGACATCTGTGAGCAATGACAACTATTCACCCGACATCTGTGAGCAATGACAACTATTCACCTGACATCTGTGAGCAATGACAACTGTTCACCCGACATCTGTGAGCAATGACAACTGTTCACCCGACATCTGTGAGCAATGACAACTATTCACCCGACATCTGTGAGCAATGACAACTATTCACCTGACATCTGTGAGCAATGACAACTGTTCACCCGACATCTGTGAGCAATGACAACTATTCACCCGACATCTGTGAGCAATGACAACTATTCACCTGACATCTGTGAGCAATGACAACTATTCACCCTGACACCTGTGAGCAATGACAACTATTCACCCGACATCTGTGAGCAATGACAACTATTCACCTGACATCTGTGAGCAATGACAACTATTCACCCGACATCTGTGAGCAATGACAACTATTCACCTGACATCTGTGAGCAATGACAACTATTCACCCGACATCTGTGAGCAATGACAACTATTCACCTGACATCTGTGAGCAATGACAACTGTTCACCCGACATCTGTGAGCAATGACAACTGTTCACCCGACATCTGTGAGCAATGACAACTATTCACCCGACATCTGTGAGCAATGACAACTATTCACCTGACATCTGTGAGCAATGACAACTGTTCAACCGACATCTGTGAGCAATGACAACTATTCACCCGACATCTGTGAGCAATGACAACTATTCACCTGACATCTGTGAGCAATGACAACTATTCACCCTGACACCTGTGAGCAATGACAACTATTCACCTGACATCTGTGAGCAATGACAACTATTCACCCGACATCTGTGAGCAATGACAACTATTCACCTGACATCTGTGAGCAATGACAACTATTCACCCGACATCTGTGAGCAATGACAACTATTCACCTGACATCTGTGAGCAATGACAACTATTCACCCGACATCTGTGAGCAATGACAACTATTCACCTGACATCTGTGAGCAATGACAACTATTCACCCGACATCGGTGAGCAATGAGAACTATTCACCTGACATCTGTTTCAATACAATTATTTTGGCCTATAGGCTTAAGTTCTGAAATAATCTGACATTGATGGTTGCAGTTCGCACTTTGTCATTTTGTTTTTGAAAAAATTGCCTTTCATTTGAACTATTGCCTGAAGTTCTCTTGGGTTTAAATATATAACTTGCACTTCAACACTTCGTTGTTTAGAAATTTACTGCATATATTTAATAAGAATTACTATTCTGTAGAATTGAATGACTGTCATAAAATATTGTATTTAAAGTTTACTTCATTGTGTAATTGATTTAATTCAGTGTTTTACATGATGATAACAAGAGTTCAATCACAGCATATTGTGCGATTAATTAGTTAAAAAAAATGTATTGATTCCCGGCCCTATTAAATACATAATTAGTACAGATGGTAAAATGCTTTCTTACACACAGCAGTCCGGTATACAGAGAGTCATGTGCAGTTCAAGTATAATCAGATTATCAATTAGCCAATTGGCCACTTATATAAACCATGTATGGCTAGAAATTACCAAAATAAACTATAACTGTATCTTTCCCACTTTAGGGGAAAAGGTTTCACTGTCACACCATGTAAATCATAATGTAGTTGGGATCAACGAGTGTATCGAATCCTTTACAAAATAACATTTATTTAATCCTTGCAAAAAAACGATGCATGTATGGGGACTTGACAGTGGCAGTTGACAGTATGCTGACTTAGTCAAATGATTATATTTCAATATGACAATCTGTTTTGGTACTGTTTAAAAACATTCTAAACCTCTGTCACTCATTTCATCACGACACCTGTTTAGTGTGGTTATGTGGTTATTGCCTGCATCTGTTTCTCTCGTCACAGCAACATCTGAATAGTTGTTATGAAAGTAAACGTTAAAATAGGTAGTTAAGCCTCACATTGAGAAAAAAAGATACATTGCAAGGGAAAATAAACTAAATTGGTAGGGTACTTAGAAAGGTCGTTCATTCTCTGGAATCTAGAGCGATGGAGGTAATAGAGTTTGGTGTTGGGGTTGCTTTTGGGTTCAGACATTAATTTATGAGTTTGGCTTTGGGGTTGCTTTTGTTTGTTTGTTTCAATAAACATTTGTTACACATAAAAAAAACGTTTTTTTTAAAGAGCTCTGCCCTAGCAAGGCATTTGAATGTGTTTGACCTGTTGAGGCATTACAAGTGTAAACTGAGATCTACAAACGTTAAGTACATGTAGGTAATTTACCCGTTGGGTTGAGTAGCTTGGTAAACAAGGCTAATGCAAGCATATCATTTTTTACTTGTTTTAATATTGCACGTAGCAACGCTCAATAAACACTGAAAAACCCACATACGTTCTTGGTTACCAATGACTCTTTATGATCTACTACAAGCATACTGTGTAACATACCTGTACCACCACTAATACTCTGGACTACTATCAAGGTACTAAACATTTCCCTGTATGGTGTCACTATGGTGTCTGGTCAACTTATTGTCACCTCTCCACTCAAACAGTTAACGCTAAAGAAAATCGTGGCTATGAAGAGATGGGTTGATGTGCCACTTATGGGGACACATCAATGATGCTCATTAGTGAAGGCAAATACAAGTCTGATTGGGCCCGCAGGTGCCATCAGCAGGGAGTCCTAACTCCTGTGAAATAAGTACCTGCACTCTGATTTCATGACCGCTCGTCACTGTGACTGGAACCGCATGGGGCCCACAAGAGGCACCTCGTACACTTCATCAAGGAACAAAGTTATGGTTCCTTTTTTATTGGTCTTCGGTGTCACTTATGGGGACATTATCAAGTACTTGATTGTAGGCCCTTTCCTCTTCTACCTACACAAGTCCCCTGTTTCTGTTATATCCTCACATTGTCTTTCATTGCACTGCTATGTAGATGACACACAGCTTTATTTTCATGTTCAAATTGTGCAGTTGTAGACAGCCCCAAACAAAACAGAAAACTAAACTGCAAAACCTTTTCACCCCCAAGTACGCATAAATTTGGTTTCCAGCCCGACCTTAGAATTGTATATAAGAGCTTTGATCCATGAGAGTGACACCACATAAAGAACAACTGATTGTGAACATTACTGTTAAATGTATATTAATGTATGATGAGTCCTTGATAATGCTACCAAGCTTTGGCTGGATGTCCAGGATGGGTGAGAGTCTAACTGTGGTTATTGTTCAGTTCCCATACCAGGCTATAATGTTTAGGATGGGTGAGAGTCTAACTGTGGTTATTGTTCAGTTCCCATACCAGGCTATAATGTTTAGGATGGGTAAGAGTCTAACTGTGGTTATTGTTCAGTTCCCATACCAGGCTATAATGTCCAGGATGGGTAAGAGTCTAACTGTGGTTATTGTTCAGTTCCCATACCAGGCTATAATGTCCAGGATGGGTAAGAGTCTAACTGTGATTATTGTTCAGTTCCCATACCAGGCTATAATGTCCAGGATGGGTAAGAGTCTAACTGTGGTTATTGTTCAGTTCTACCACTATAATGTTTAGGATGGGTGTGGTTATTGTTCAGTTCCCATACCAGGCTATAATGTTTAGGATGGGTAAGAGTCTAACTGTGCTATAATGTTATTGTTCAGTTCCCATACCAGGCTATAATGTTTAGGATGGGTAAGCTGTGGTTATTGTTAATACCAGGCTATAATGTTTAGGATGGGTGAGAGTCTAACTGTGGTTATTGTTCAGTTCCCATACCAGGCTATAATGTTTAGGATGGGTAAGAGTCTAACTGTGGTTATTGTTCAGTTCCCATACCAGGCTATAATGTCTAGGATGGGTAAGAGTCTAACTGTGGTTATTGTTCAGTTCCCATACCAGGCTATAATGTTTAGGATGGGTAAGAGTCTAACTGTGGTTATTGTTCAGTTCCCATACCAGGCTATAATGTTTAGGATGGGTACCAGGCTACCAGGCTATAATGTTTAGGATGGGTAAGAGTCTAACTGTGATTATTGTTCAGTTCCCATACCAGGCTATAATGTCCAGGATGGGTAAGAGTCTAACTGTGGTTATTGTTCAGTTCCCATACCAGGCTATAATGTTTAGGCTATAATGTCCAGGATGGGTAAGAGTCTAACTGTGGTTATTGTTCAGTTCCCATACCAGGCTATAATGTTTAGGATGCTATAATGTAAGAGTCTAACTGTGGTTATTGTTCAGTTCCCATACCAGGCTATAATGTTTAGGATACCAGGCTATAATGTAAGTAAGAGTCTAACTGTGGTTATTGTTCAGTTCCCATACCAGGCTATAATGGTTATAAGAGTCTAACTGTGATTATTGTTCAGTTTACCAGGCTATAATGTTTAGGATGGGTAAGAGTCTAACTGTGGTTATTGTTCAGTTTACCAGGCTATAATGTTTAGGATGGGTGAGAGTCTAACCATACCAGGCTATAATGTTTAGGATGGGTAAGAGTCTAACTGTGGTTATTGTTCAGTTCCCATACCAGGCTATAATGTTTAGGATGGGTGAGAGTCTAACTGTGGTTATTGTTCAGTTCCCATACCAGGCTATAATGTCTAGGATGGGTGAGATAAATTGTTCAGTTCCCATACCAGGCTATAATGTCCAGGATGGGTAAGAGTCTAACTGTGGTTATTGTTCAGTTCCCATACCAGGCTATAATGTTTAGGATGGGTAAGAGTCTAACTGTGGTTATTGTTCAGTTCCCATACCAGGCTATAATGTCTAGGATGGGTGAGAGTCTAACTGTGGTTATTGTTCAGTTCCCATACCAGGCTATAATGTCTAGGATGGGTAAGAGTCTAACTGTGGTTATTGTTCAGTTCCCATACCAGGCTATAATGTTTAGGATGTGTAAGAGTCTAACTGTGGTTATTGTTCAGTTCCCATACCAGGCTATAATGTCTAGGATGGGTAAGAGTCTAACTGTGGTTATTGTTCAGTTCCCATACCAGGCTATAATGTCTAGGATGGGTGAAAGTCTAACTGTGGTTATTGTTCAGTTCCCATACCAGGCTATAATGTTTAGGATGTGTAAGAGTCTAACTGTGGTTATTGTTCAGTTCCCATACCAGGCTATAATGTTTAGGATGTGTAAGAGTCTAACTGTGGTTATTGTTCAGTTCCCATACCAGGCTATAATGTCCAGGCTGCTCTCAACGCTGTATTGGTGCTATTTAGATAGAACTCAAGGTGGCTTTTCAGATTTCTTTTGTCATATGAGTTGCTGCAGTGGCATCTTGACAACGTTGGTGGCATTGATGGTCCGTGACCAGTCCTCTACGATGTGAAGAATAACCCTTGATGAATGTTTCAATCTGCGCAGTGGTTAGTGTGTGCATCCATGAGCAAATGTGTTTGTGTGTGGGCTTCCAGAGCTTAAAAGGGAATCCATCTGTGTCTCTTCCTTTCCCTCTCATCTGAAAGGTCAGTCAGCTGTCAGGAAATATATTCAATAGCTCAACCTTTCAGATGTCTCTTTCTATCCCCCGTGTTTCCCTTCAGGGCTACACAATACCTGTCCCCTGAGCAAGTCACTTGGTCATTGATGTGCCCATTTCACCTGCCTACCAACAAAACCCTATATATCGCACTGACATTGACCATCTCCAAACTCAATCATCTTATGGATTCTGCACTGCCCTACTCTGTGAAATGATGCGTAAAATATTTCAAGCTCTTCACAACAAATGGCGCCCAATGCTTTTCATGCAATAAAACATTATATGTGAATGACTGTTGAAATAATAATAAACGAAATGATCTGGAATCCACAAAAATGATAATGAACTCGTAACCTGGAAGTGTAGCTTGAAAATGTCTACCTAAAAAAGAGAATACTATAATAAAAAATAATGTTTGTATGTACAGGGAATACCACAAGTCTGCACAACTTAAATTATGTCAATTATGTTTTACCAACAATATATAACTTAAAAACAACGGAATAATAAAAAACGGTCAATGTCATGGTTGTGTAGGGGCTGTAATTGTGTTCGGACTTAGCCAATCACATTCCTAATTTAGCAAAATTGGCACTTGACACCGATTCACAACAACATGTTTTCATTTTCATTGACTATACTGGCACCAGTTGGTGTTAGGCAGGACACAGACGCCAAACTGTAGTCAATCGTAAAGGTTATGTAATGAAAACTCACTTACAAAAATAAAAGAAGAGGGAGTAACCAATGACGAAAACATAATCAACCACACTGAAAGTGGCTTACTTAAATAGTTCTCCCAATTTGAGACAATGCAGAACAGCTAACATGCCTAGAGGCATTCCTGCTGTCCTACCCTGACACCACCTCAAAGCCACCATAGAGATTCCTAGAGGCATTCCTGCTGTCCTACCCTGACACCACCTCAAAGCCACCATAGAGATTCCTAGAGGCATTCCTGCTGTCCTACCCTGACACCACCTCAAGGCCACCATAGAGATTCCTAGAGGCCTCCCTACTGTCCTACCCTGACACCACCTCAAGGCCACCATAGAGATTCCTAGAGGCATTCCTGCTGTCCTACCCTGACACCACCTCAAGGCCACCATAGAGATTCCTAGAGGCATTCCAAATGTCCTACCCCGACACCACCTCAAGGCCACCATAGAGATTCCTAGAGGCATTTCTGCTGTCCTACCCTGACACCACCTCAAGGCCACCATAGAGATTCCTAGACGCATTCCTGCTGTCCTACCCTGACACCACCTCAAGGCCACCATAGAGATTCCTAGAGGCATTCCTGCTCTCCTACCCTGACACCACCTCAAGGCCACCATAGAGATTCCTAGAGGCATTTCTGCTGTCCTACCCTGACACCACCTCAAGGCCACCATAGAGATTCCTAGAGGCATTTCTGCTGTCCTATCCTGACACCACCTCAAGGCCACCATAGAGATTCCTAGAGGCATTTCTGCTGTCCTACCCTGACACCACCTCAAGGCCACCACAGAGGTTCCTAGAGGCATTCCTGCTGTCCTACCCTGACACCACTTCAAAGCCACCATAGAGATTCCTAGAGGCATTCCTGCTGTCCTACCCTGACACCACCTCAAGGCCACCATAGAGATTCCTAGAGGCATTTCTGCTGTCCTACCCTGACACCACCTCAAGGCCACCACAGAGGTTCCTAGAGGCATAGACAAAGCCTGCAGCACTGGCTTGTATCCATCAGGTACATTGTAAATATGTGTAGCCTGTTCTCATCAGGGAGGATGGCAGGATGCCTGATTTGAATGTGATCAGAGAACGACTGTCAGTAGTTGATGTTGAAATGTTGCTTTATTTTAGTTGATTTGACAATGTTTTTACAAAGGAAGAAGTTGTGTTACATTAGAGTGTAAATAAAATGAAAGGTCATTATATTGTGTAGAAGGGCTTGCTGTTTAAGTTATTTTGACAATAATGAGACTAAATCAGTATTTATTTTACCATTTGGTGGTCTATGGTCTAAGATAATTCAGTCAAAAAATATTAGTCAAAATAAAAAGTGTGGGAACTTTATTTCTGATGCATATGTTCTGTGCCTGCTTCTTTGATTCTTGCTTAGATCAATGCTTTGTTCAGTAAGCACTATCTTGTATTTAAACCAGCCTTGTTTGAGGTTACCATTAGCGATGAATTAAGGATAATATCAAGTAAAATACTTGACAAATTGTCACTTCATTTAAATAATCTAACCAAAGGTCTATGAGATGTTATTATAAAACCTTTTGGAGTTATGGCCAAAAAGTTCAACGTTGGTTTCATCAGACCATAACACATTTTCCCACATACTTTTGGGGGACTTGATATTTGTTTTTGCAAACTTCAGCCGGGCCTGGATGTATTTATTTGTAAGAAAAGCGTTCTGTTCTGCCACCCTACCCCATATCCCATACATATAAAGAGTATGGGAGATTGTTGTCACATGTAGCATACAGCCAATACTTGAGACAAAAATTCCTGCAGCTCTTTAATGTTGCCGTAGTCCTCTTGGAAGCCTCCATGACCAGTTTTCTTCTCATCTCTTCATCAATTTTGTAGGGACATCCAGTTCTGGGTAATACCTCTGTTGTGCCATATTTTCTCCACTTGATGATGACTGTCTTCACTGTGTTCCATGGTATATCTAATGCTTTGGAAATTATTTTGTACCCATACCTTTCAACAATGAGATCCATCTGATGCTGTAGAAGCTCCCTGTAGACTATGGCTGCGTCCGAAATCGCGTACTTTCATACTATAGAGTATGCGAAAAACAGTTCGCGAGCAGAGTAGTATGTCCGAAATCATAGTATTCGAAAAACAGTATGCGAAAAGTACCCGGATGATCTACTACTTCCGGCAAGATTCTGAAGTGCGCATATACGATAGACACTTTACTATCCCATGATGCAACAGGAGAGAGAAGTTGTAATAGTTTTCAAGTGTAAGTACTTTAGAAAACACTTTTTGTTAAATTGTATTTGTTTAACATCATATAAGTAAACGATGGACTTGTTAAAAGTGTAGATAATGCAAATTTTCGCGCTGTTATAACAGCGTATGTCACGTGACGTGCTCTGTATGATCACGTGACGATTCTAACATGGCACATGTAGTATGTCCGGACTCTATTCATACTACCCGGATTCATACTATATAGAACTTACTTTTTTAACGGTCGCAAAGTACGTTCTAATTTAAATGTAGTACGTACACATAGTACGCGATTTCGGATACAGCCTATGGCTTTGCTCTGAGATGCTACTAAGAAAATGTAAAAACAGCTGACCTTTATTTGTTATTAATCATTGTCACTTTAAATGATAGCAGGTGTGTAATGATAAACATGAGTTCGAATGTGATTGGTTAATTCTGAACACAGCCACATCCCCAGTTATAAGAGGGTGTGCACACATAAGGTACCTGGTTATTGTAAGGTTTTTATTTTGTTTTTCTCCCTACATGATTTCAGTTTGTTTTTAAAGGTCATTGTTCACATTATAGGTCACATTAAAAGTGGAAAAATATCTGACATTATTTATCCTTGTCTCAATCTTCACATCCCAAAAACCTGGCATTTTAACAGGGGTGTGTGTACTTTTTATAGCCACATTAATCATATAAATTAACTAATAAGCAGGTCCAGTATATTTTTTTAATTTGTCGAACACTTTATTGGGTTACTACATGACTTAATGTGCTAATTCAAAGTTTTGATATCCTCACTATTATTCTACTACTAATGAAAAAAACTTGAAAAAGTATGGACATTTATATTGTATTGTTCATATATGAACTAGTTAACACTAGAAGGGCAGAAGTGGGTCATTTTACCCAGAGGCACTTCAAGTTTTCTTGTTTTGCGGCACTCTATTAACTTACAGAAATCTCCTTTTAGGAATGCTCATAGATATGCATGCTTTATCCCCCCATAATTTTTCTGTTGAATAAATCAATGGAAAAGCTAATTTAAAGGATTTTCGACTTGAAATGATGTGCTTAGGCTCTCCTCCATTTTGATTGTATTTTTTCCTGTCTGTATGTCTTCTTGTCTATCACCAGGTGGCGCATAAAACAGAGAAACCAAGGCGCATTATCTGCAAATGAATATCGAAGACCTAAATGTAAGTGATATTATCACACCTAAATTACCACACTGATTATTTTAAATTAAACCAAATACATTTTGACTTATTGTATAACTTATTGTAGACAATATAAACATGAATGACAAGACATGAATATCGTCCTGTTATTTCTGTGTAACAAGGCAACATCAGGGATTTTCTAAACGAATCCTATAAACGCTTCTCAGTCAACAATATGTAGCTTTTTAATGACTAATGGCCTACCGAAACAATAGGCAATTGATAATAGTCGAAACATATAAGCAATCTCACGCTATGTAAAGAAAATATAATGTATTCTTGTGTGTACAACGATGTACATGGTGTGTAGCCTATAGGAACACTGAGAATCGCCAGAACATTACAGACTATCATAGACTGCAAATTAATGTTGATGGCCTAAATGTAACGGGATATTATCACACTGATGATACTACACTGATTATTTTAATTTAAACCAAATTAATGTTGATGGCCTAAATGTAACGGGATATTATCACACTGATGATACTACACTGATTATTTTAATTTAAACCAAATTAATGTTGATGGCCTAAATGTAACGGGATATTATCACACTGATGATACTACACTGATTATTTTAATTTAAACCAAATTAATGTTGATGGCCTAAATGTAACGGGATATTATCACACTGATGATACTACACTGATTATTTTAATTTAAACCAAATTAATGTTGATGGCCTAAATGTAACGGGATATTATCACACTGATGATACTACACTGATTATTTTAATTTAAACCAAATTAATGTTGATGGCCTAAATGTAACGGGATATTATCACACTGATGATACTACACTGATTATTTTAATTTAAACCAAATTAATGTTGATGGCCTAAATGTAACGGGATATTATCACACTGATGATACTACATTGATTATTTTAATTTAAACCAAATTAATGTTGATGGCCTAAATGTAACGGGATATTATCACACTGATGATACTACACTGATTATTTTAATTTAAACCAAATTAATGTTGATGGCCTAAATGTAACGGGATATTATCACACTGATGATACTACACTGATTATTTTAATTTAAACCAAATTAATGTTGATGGCCTAAATGTAACGGGATATTATCACACTGATGATACTACACTGATTATTTTAATTTAAACCAAATTAATGTTGATGGCCTAAATGTAACGGGATATTATCACACTGATGATACTACACTGATTATTTTAATTTAAACCAAATTAATGTTGATGGCCTAAATGTAACGGGATATTATCACACTGATGATACTACACTGATTATTTTAATTTAAACCAAATTAATGTTGATGGCCTAAATGTAACGGGATATTATCACACTGATGATACTACACTGATTATTTTAATTTAAACCAAATTAATGTTGATGGCCTAAATGTAACGGGATATTATCACACTGATGATACTACACTGATTATTTTAATTTAAACCAAATTAATGTTGATGGCCTAAATGTAACGGGATATTATCACACTGATGATACTACACTGATTATTTTAATTTAAACCAAATTAATGTTGATGGCCTAAATGTAACGGGATATTATCACACTGATGATACTACACTGATTATTTTAATTTAAACCAAATTAATGTTGATGGCCTAAATGTAACGGGATATTATCACACTGATGATACTACACTGATTATTTTAATTTAAACCAAATTAATGTTGATGGCCTAAATGTAACGGGATATTATCACACTGATGATACTACACTGATTATTTTAATTTAAACCAAATTAATGTTGATGGCCTAAATGTAACGGGATATTATCACACTGATGATACTACACTGATTATTTTAATTTAAACCAAATTAATGTTGATGGCCTAAATGTAACGGGATATTATCACACTGATGATACTACACTGATTATTTTAATTTAAACCAAATTTATGTTGAGTTGTGGCTAGAAGGTTTGCTGTGTCTGTCAGCGTAGTGTCCAGAGTATATAGGCGCTACCAGGAGACAGGCCAGTACATCAGGAGACGTGGAGGAGGCCGTAGGAGGACAACAGCCCAGCAGGAGGACTGAAACAGACTCCATGAGGGTGGTATGAGGGCCCGACGTCGACAGGTGGGGGTTGTGTTTACAGCCCAACACCGTGCAGGACGTTTGGCATTTGCCAGGGAACACCAAGATTGGCAAATTCGGCACCGGCGCCCTGTGCTCTACACAGATGAAAGCAGGTTCACACTGAGCACATGTGACAGACGTGACAGAGTCTGGAGACACCGTGGAGAACGTTCTGCTGCCTGCAACATCCTCCAGCATGACCGGTTTGGCGGTGGGGCAGTAATAGTGTGAGGTGGACTGACGTTTTCTAGACTCTGTCACAACCTGGACAGTCGTTTTCTATCTATTCTTCGAAAGTTAGATCTTCCCTTTCATTAAGGCCAGGGATCTTCAGCTAATTGAATGACTATGACACAGCAGCGCAGACCAAATGGTCAGTGACATGCATTTTTCCACGATCCAATTCAATTATGCAAGATTCTCGTTATGATATTTTTAAAGGTTTGAGAACCAAGAAAAACCAGACAGTAGAGCTATTGTGCAAATATAGCCTAACTTTAATTTATAGTTCAGACCTGGGACATGAAATCACCACAAAAACGGATTGTCCTAATCTGGGAATGGACAGCCTGCACTGTAAGAAATTTCCCTGTAGAAATACAGTAATGTGATGGCAGCAGGGTTGCCAGCTATTCTCTGTAATTTCTACAGAAGGGATACTGTAATTACAATTACAGTTGTTTTCTGTAGAAGTACAAAACAGGTCAATCCTGTTTATCCGATATAATACAGTAAAATGCTGGCAGCAGGGTTGCCAGCTCTTTACTGTCTTCCTACAGTAGCCATCCGTGTTTAGGATGACAGATGTTTACTGTAGAAGTACAAAACAGGACAATCCTGTTTATCCGATATAATACAGTAAAATGCTGGCAGCAGGGTTGCCAGCTCTTTACTGTCTTCCTACAGTAGCCATCTGTGTTTAGGATGACAGTTGTTTACTGTAGAAGGTCAAAACAGCTACATACTGTTATCATAAGAAATTACGGTAATGTGCTGCCAGCAAGGTTGCCAGCTCCTTCCTGTCATTTCTACAATAACCAAAAGTACTTAGAAGTACAGTTGTCATCTGTTGCAGTACAACACATATACTGTCAATTTAATAAAATATGCTAACATTTTATGTCATTTTACACAATATGCTAATGTACCAGATGAACAGTTTAAAAAAGACATTCCAAACATGTTAAAAAGATTTGATATGATATGATCCATTTATTTAGAATATATGTAAATGAAAAGGACAACAAATTAGATCAGGTAGTTCATAATTATAATCGTACAATTGTACAAACATAATTTCCAAAAGGCAAAACGTCTGGGTTCATTCCCATGGAGCACCTGAACACACCAAAAATACTAGAGTTCATATCTTCAAGTAATTGAGTAGCATCAGTAGCTGGACAATACAAAGAGCCACCTCAACACCATCACCCCGAGACAGGACAGCCTTGACATTTGTATTGACATGTTAACTCAAATGTAGAAAACAAGCCAAGCCAGCCCTAACATCAGATTAGACGCATATAAGTGTGCGATTTAAAAGATGCAAACTTTTGGATGGTTCTGTTACAATCAGGCAAACCACACTTCAACGTTACATTAGGCACATTTTTGTGAATACGCATATGCCTGACATATGCCTGAATAGTATAGACTCATGTACACAAACATTACAGAATACACTTTTAGCAAAACCGAAAAAACAAATAGGCTATTAAACAAATCTAGTTCTCAACAAAATGTCCAATGTTTGGCCAAATGCCTCCGTTTGGCCAAATCTAGGAATAGTTTTTGCTGGAATTAAACCACGATTGCCAAAGCTACTGTCTTACTAAATTGTTTCTAATTTCTTTACAATCGAATAACACAGAGATGGACATCATCGCATATTTCTCAAATATTAGTTTAAAGAATCATTATTTCTGTTGCAGATTAATTCGAACCCCCGTTAAAGTAAAACAAATGTAATTATACACACCTGGCGCTTGCATGGAACACGATACAAGCATTCCTTTACCGTTATTCTGGAGTTCAGGCGCACAAGTAATTGCGTTCAGCTGATGATACAGAAACGCTACAAATTTACTCAGCACAGCATTGCTTAGAAAATGACGGTTCTTTGTTCATAATGCATATATTTGATTGTAAAAAAGATGATTAAGGGCAATACGGAGGCTCACTGAAATACTTTAAAATGTATTCCAGCATTTTGTTAATCGACGCCCTACCCTTGAGTACCCCAATCCGATCGCGGCTCTCCCAGTATTATTAGGTCTAAGGACGGACATCAGGGGGCTTGCCCGGAGATCTCCAAGGAAAATGTTGCCATGCGAACTTAATCAGTTCATTAACAGTAGTCATCATGTGTTCACTTTATTACTGCTGTGCATGAACATAGCTGTTTCTCAATTTGTGTGTTTCCCACTTGAATGGTTAGCGTATGAGGCAGCTGCTGCTTGCGCTGGGACCGGCTTTCGCTTCAATTTTAAAGACTTATTCTCTAATCGGTTGCATATTATGTCGTGGATATATCCCTCGAATGCATACTGCAGCCCCTTTTGTCTTGCTCTTTCAGATATTTCACCTGTTTGCCAAAAAGGACTAAATATCTCATTGGGAATGTCTGACACCGGTGCATACACACTGCAATAGACCTGCCAGGCTCGAAAGCTTGCCAGGCGTAGCACCAGTAACTAAGGAGGGCGTGGCTTAGCGAAGGGTCAATTGATTCGTAAAAAAACGAAAAAAAAAAAAAGCAGTGGCTCAGTAATTTGAAGATGGTTCGGATTTGAAGTATCAGATGAGCAACAAAACAACGTCATATGTAGGGAGTGCCATAAACAGGTTACAGGAAACACTTCAAATCTTTTTCACCACCGAAAACTACGGAGTGTGTGAAACTGCGCGAAGTCTGCAGAAGCCGCATGCCATAAACAACCCGAAAAAGCTCCAGCCCCGAAAAAGTGTTCAATGCAAACCTCATTTTTACGGTGGCCCTGAAGTGCAAAGCACACAAAATATGAGTGCATCCCCCAAATGAACATGCTCCAACAATATAACAAATATTTCCCCAATAATTAACACACCTTCCCCCACACATGAACAAATTACCCCGAAAATGAACACACTCCCCCCGAATACGAGTGAACTCCACCTAAATAGGATGACATATTTCCCCTATTGCGACACAATTCCCCCAAATACAAAGACACGCTCCCCCACAAGTGAAACGACATTACATTAAGAAGTCCACTAAATGTTGCAAGCATGTATTGCCCTTACTGCCAGCGTAACCACACGTTCAAGTTCTGGGGGGGCACCTAAAATAGTCTAATAATTATAATGCCGATATTATTTCCCTATATAAATATTTTTAGGCACTTTTTAGGGATGTTTATAAAAAACCGTGCGGAACAAGAGTATTTAATTGCGCTAGAACGTAACGCATGGTGCCCCCCTCCCCCCAAATACTGACGAAGTTTGATAGTAGGCTGTAGATTTTTGGGGAAAGACAGCAGGAGTCAGGAGAAAAAGAATGAAGATAAAAACGCAAAAAATGAGTTTTTTTCTCGTGTTGGTTGGGGGGGCATCATAATGGAATCATGCTAGTGCACCAAAATGGCTAGCAGCAGTACTGGTTACTGTGGAAAGCATTTTGATCTGCCGAGTTTTTGTAGCGCATACTAATTTTAATGTTGTGAAATGTTGACAGCATATCTAAGATGAGTTCATAAGAATGTCCCTGATTAAAATAAAGAGTAATTAGTGCAATTACATGACTTCTTATTTCCTGTTAGTGTCTGTGCATCCAATCAGCGACAAGGTGTTGCACCCGCCCTTTCCGTACTGAGTTAATGTAATGTCGTTTCACTTGTGGGGGAGCGTGTCTTTGTATTTGGGGGAATTGTCATCCTATTTAGGGGGAGTTCACTGAACTTCACTCGTATTCGGGGGGAGTGTGTTCATTTTCGGGGTAATTTGCTCATGTGTGGGGGAAGGTTAGTCGTATTTGAGGGAACGTGTGTTAATTATTGGGGTATTATTTTTTATATTGGTGGAGCATGTTCATTTGGGGGATGCCATCCTATTTTTGTGTGTGTTTTGCACTTGAGGGCCACCGTACATTTTCCCTCAGTGTGCCTTATGAAAAGAAAAGTGACAAGGGGTGTACTATAACGAAAGCGGTGTCCTATCACATTGCTAAACATATGGTCCATGTTGCAACTGTTGAACAAGTCGGAATCAAAATGCTGCTGAAAATGATTGACCCGAGATATGAGCTTCACATTCGCAACTACTTTGCAAGAGAAGCACTGCCACAAATGTACACTAAAGTCAGGCAGAGCGTTCAGGTTTTCTTCCCTTTAATGTTGCGAGAGAAAATATTGGGATATATATCGTATATCGATATCCAGACAAAATATAGCAAAGCCATTGTAAAATATCCCTACTTGGCTATAACTACTGCTGTGATGACTAATACTTGTTTACAAGTTACCAATTGCAGCCTATTTTCAATATTTTTCACTCATGTCTTTATTTGTCTTTTTCTAGTGAATATCCTGCTTTAGAATTTACAGTAGCAGACTGTTTGGATCATTCATGCATGTCATTCCCTTGCCCCGCCTCACATTCTCAGTTGTCTACAGTACAATATTGTAATTCAGGAAAACAGTGTGTTACTGTGGGAAATCGGCTGTATTTTTACAGCAATTTCTTACAGTGTGTATAGACAAGTGTTATGGAATTTTATGATCATTCAAGAAGTTTGGTTACATGTAAGTCTCATAGATGTTGTTTAGGCCAAAAGGCACAGAGAAAGGTTAAGAACGGAAAGCACAAGACTCTAAAAAACGGAATCTGGTTCCCCGTCGGAGGACAAGCCGGAATGTATCTTTACATTGTTAGAGGGGCCCAATGCTAGAAATAGATGTCTTGATTACCTTACCTGTGATGGACTGTCAAAGCAACTGTATTACATGTGTCTCACCATAAATGGGCATTAGGCCTCTCTCGACTTGACTGGGGAGTGACCCTCGGGTTTTCATGACAGCTCCATATGTCATGAATATTATCCTATATTTGGTGAGATCTTCTAAGGACCTCATCTGTTCTCCATTGTCTCTGTTTAGGTTGGTGTGTCAATGAGTGTGCGTAACTTCATTCCTTTAAATACCATGCAGAAGTTGTAATCATTAGGTCAGTCTGATCCAGCACAGGTTATTGTCCTGTTGTCTGATGAAGGCTTTCCTCAAACCTATTCTTCAAGCTTGCTATAGGGATTGATCTGATCAATGCAAAAGCTTAAACCTGTATTTGAGAAATGGTTTCTTACTTGCAATTAAACAAGTTAAAAGTGTCAACTGTAACATACTCTCGTGCGTCTTACTTTAAGTTCGAATTCAGCGATTAAAGTCTAAAATTTCCACGACACAAGACATGCCATGTCTTGCATCTTTTTAGACACATTTTAATCGCAGTTAGCACCACTTAGTGTTCATTTGTATAACAACTTTTACTGTTCTCAGCTTAGTAACTGCTAAAGATTGTTATTGGTTAAAATTGTCATGTGACTCTTGTCAGCCATGTTGCAAAACACTTTATCGGTCTTCCAAGAAAGCAGCATTTGTATCTTTTGCCATCTCTCTGTGTTAAGCTTTGGAGAAGCTTTACTTAAATAAGTATTTAAGTTATCATCATCTTTCAGCATCATCTTTGTTTATATTGTGTAGAAAACTAATATGTTTATGACACTTTAGTAACCGTGTTTCTGGGCAGTATTGTGCTAGCGAGTGTCACATTACCCCTTTGTATGTTTAGTTATTAACATAGCTCATTGTAATTGTTTTTCATTATCTATGTGTATTTATTTGTATACAGTATTACATTATTGACATATATCCAGTGTTGTAATTGGAATGATTAGAAGCACAGCCTTTGTTTGTTATTTCAGTTTCACAAAGAAAAAATAAGAAGAGGAAAACTACTCTCTACTACCATGACTTATTATCACTGTTTAGCTTTAGCCTATGTCAATTCGTGCCAGACACGCACGCGGAGGACAGAATAAGTGTTGAATATTTTTCAGACTGTGCTTGTGTACAGGTTGGCATCTCTTCTTATTATATTCATTTAACCAACAAATGTGGTTTTGTTTGACAAAAGATTGCTTGCCAGTGACAGGAAGGTGAAGAAATTGTCAGTCCTAACATTCCTTCCTTTGCCCAAGTAAGGTTCCATCAGAAGCATAATGACATTGTCGGATGAACGCTGCCAAGCCGGCCTGCTGTGGTCTTTTCTCAGATAAGGAAATGCATTCAACATATTTTTTCTTTCAACATCAGCTGCAATCCAGAACTTTATCCCAAATGTGTCCGGTTTATTGACCATGTTTTGTACGAAGCAACACTGTTTTCCAAAAATGGATCGGAGATATCTTAGATATTATTGCAAACTTGTCTGTATTCGAGAAGCTCTTGGGATTTTGTCATCAAAAAGCAGATAGCACATGATTTCTCTGAAATTGTGTCTAGATATTGTCCTTTTTATAGAACTACTGTAGCTAAACTTACTAACGTTAATGTGGTGGATCACTAAATGCAGAAGGGGATACAGATACTTCTGTGAGCGTGTCTGTGCCCAGTATTAAATAGAACGTTTGTCTTTAATGTATATTTGTATTATTTTCACAAAATCATCAAAACAAAAAACACCACCAAATGCAAAACGGGTTTACATTTAGCAAAAAACTCACTCAGATGTTAAGAGCATTCATACAAAATATTGACGAATTGGAATCGGTCTTTAGGCTTCATTTACATGTGAACAGTCGATCGAGGGAAACAATGGAATTGGCGAGCCCTCAGATCACCTCCACAAAAACCCAAGACTCCCAGGAAAATACGACCAGAGTTATGAGCAAAAGACGGGTCCAAATGCAGGGCTACTAACAGTAGGCAATTTTGGAAACAATAGAATTGTCCAGCCATTGACTTGAATTGTCAGTTAACATTTATTCAAGAGACATTTTATTTGTTAGCACGCTGTATGGGAGGATTACACAACTCAGATTTCTCCAATTGATTTACATTTCATTTAGTACCCTTGCTGGCGTCACAGAGGTCAGACGGTTCTTGTAGTCGGCCACCAGGTTTGCACACATCTCAGGAGGGATTTTGTCCCACTCCTTTTTGCACATCCTCTCCCAAGTCATTAAGGTTTCAATACTGACATTTGACAACTCGAACCTTCAGCTCCTTCCACAGACATTCTATGGGATTACGGTCTGGTGACTGTCTAGGCCACTCCAGGACCTTAATGTGCTTCTTTTTGAGCCACTCCTTTGTCGCCTTGGCCGTGTGTTTTGGGTCATTGTCATGCTGGAATACCCATCCACGACCCATTTTCAGATGAAGGATTACTGATGTACCGACACCAGTATTTTGATAAAATACACATAATACGGCTGACACAAAAAGCACACACACAAATGCTATAATAGAATTCCCCTACTATTCTCCATTGAGGTAGAGAGAGGACCCAGGCAAAGAATTATTATACATATTATTATACATCCAGCCGGCAGAATGTGAACACAAGGAAAACACAAGCAGAGAGGCAGGACAACGTAGAATAACCATACAGGATGGACGATCAGCAAGAAACTGAAGACAACAACTGTAGACCACCAAAAACCAACACGTACTACAAACACCAGTATACAAGGGGCAGGTAACAAACTAGCACCTGGAGACTAATGGATCGGCGACCAGGAGTGAGATATTTTCCAGGAGTATCCGTGGCCACTGGAGGCACCAGCGACATACATACATCATTATCACCCAAATCATTTCAGATATTAAGTACCAGATCTGGATGGCATTAAGCAAATTATTTGGTCGATAATGACGCATTCACCTTAATAGTAAAAGGAAAGCACAGAGGCTGTTAATGTGGATTTTCCGTTGGTGCTTTTAGCTGATTACAGCGTTCAAACATGCCTGCCAGCTTCTCTGGTATGCGTGGCAGCGCTATTGAGACAATTGGTGCCACAGTTGTTAAAATTATGTCTGTGGGATACAGCCATGGTTTTGCCTGTAGGTATTGTTAAGATCTGTCAGGGAGTACATCCACGCAGTGCGTAGCTCCGCCATATACAAACAAGAGAAGATTTCCCCAGATAGGACTTGTATTCCTTGAGGACACCCCCGGATAGGGATGGGAATCGAGAACCGGTTCTTCTTTAGAACCGGTTCCCAGTGAATCGATTCCTTGGAACCGTTAGTGTACCTGCTTAACGATTCCGCTTAACGGTTCGGCTCGTTGCAAATGTGTCATCATGACCGTCACACACGCGCTGCGCATTTTGGTTACGCAGAAGCGATCTAAAGTGTGGTTATATTTCACTCGAAAAGACGCCAATGCAGTCATTTGCAACAGTTGTAAAAGTTTAATTTCGGCAATGGGGGGAACTACCTCCAATATGCAGAAGCATTTGGCCACACAGCACGCAATCCGTTGATTAGCTGTTGATAGCTGTGGTCTTTACAGAAGACTTCTTTCTATTTTGTATGTCAGTTGAGTTGAATTTAGTTTCAGGTTGAATATTCCCAAAGGAACAAGCTCTTCCTTGACTGTTTACCGTCTGTGTTTTTTGTTTTTATGGCACTTAAATGGCAGTTTTATTTATTTTTTCGCTGGACCAATGAATGGGAAAAAATCTATAGGTCCCTGGACTTTACTTTGTAGCTCACCTACTTTTAGGTTTGTTCTGAGGTTGCTACATGTAATTTGTGTATACTCTGAGTTTGTGCAGTGTTCTTATCAGATATTAAAGCGAGTTACAAACAAACAAAACAAATTTGTAATTATTTCCTCACCCAATGAGAATCGATAAGAGAATCGATAAGGAACCGGATCGATAAGCAATATCGATAATGGAATCGGAATCGTTAAATTATTATCAATTCCCATCCCTACCCCCGGAGTCATCTAAAGTATTCGGAAGGACAAATGGCAAAATGGCTCTCATTATGTATGCGCTGCTGCACTCCTATTGGCTGACGTTGAGTGCATACATTCAAATTCCCATACTGGTTGCCCAAATAGGCGATGTTTTATGTTTTTATAATTCTATTATATTCAATTAAAGTGATAATTATATTATCTTGCACACTATAATCTCATTAACAAATTATATTCTGAATAGTTTCTTTCTACTTAGCCCATTGTTAATGCTAATTGAGAGTACACACTGCACAATCATTATAAAAGTAACGATTATCATTGTGTCAGAGTTGGTAACTCTAGCCCTCTTTATGTGGGCACTACAGGGCTGCCAGGGCATGACAGCTCTCTAGATTTCTGTGTATGTAGTTGTCTCCCAAGTTAGTGGCAGCTGTCTTGTGATGCCCTAATTGGGATGCCAACTTGAGTTTGAGAAAGGCCCTTCGTGGTTCAATGTTTTGTGTTGCTGTGTTTATGAGTTTGGTTGCTTTTTTTGTATCGAATACGTTATGTGCCTGTGTCCTCATACTTCATATTAAAGTGAACATGTATCGAATACGTTATGTGCCTGTGTCCTCATACTTCATATTAAAGTGAACATGTATCGAATACGTTATGTGCCCGTGTCCTCATACTTCATATTAAAGTGAACATGTATCGAATACGTTATGTGCCTGTGTCCTCATACTTCATATTAAAGTGAACATGTATCGAATACGTTATGTGCCCGTGTCCTCATACTTCATATTAAAGTGAACATGTATCGAATACGTTATGTGCCTGTGTCCTCATACTTCATATTAAAGTGAACATGTATTGAATACGTTATGTGCCTGTGTCCTCATACTTCATATTAAAGTGAACATGTATCGAATACGTTATGTGCCCGTGTCCTCATACTTCATATTAAAGTGAACATGTATCGAATACGTTATGTGCCTGTGTCCTCATACTTCATATTAAAGTGAACATGTATCGAATACGTTATGTGCCTGTGTCTTCATCCTTCATATTAAAGTGAACATGTATCGAATACGTTATGTGCCTGTGACCTTATCCTTCATATTAAAGTGAACATGTATCGAATACGTTATGTGCCTGTGTCTTTATCCTTCATATTAAAGTGAACATGTATCGAATACGTTATGTGCCTGTGACCTTATCCTTCCAGAACCACCATGACATTATGAATGTTTTTTGTTCGTTCATGTTAACTAGTGTATTCGTTAATGCTAATTATTGAACCCTTTAACTCATGGCTTATCCTAAGGGTAATTGAGATGTAACCATTGGTCCTGGATCTAGACACCGACAAATACACCTGAAATTTTTTTTGCATTCCCATGATGCAACATGATAAAACAACGATAGGTCTATTGTCCATGGAATATATATATATATGCATTTGACTGACTAAACTAAATAATGAAGAGTAATTAAATAATATTTAATATAGATTTTTTTCATTCCTTAGCAAAGATGTATCTAGTTGGCTGAGTAAAGAAAATGTTGGACTGTACCTATTTATCTAACAAGATTGAGCTAGCAATCGTTTGCAGTCTACAGCCATTGTGATCATAACATATGAACCCCCCTGTCCCAGTGTCAGGATTCACGCTGCTATACTATTGTGCCGGGAACTCAGGGAACGCTGTCTAACTTTTATCTTGTTTTCATTTCCATTCATGAGGACACGTGGCTACTGACCACACTGGTGGACCGACCAACTCAAAGGACATGTAGTTGACCTTTCCTAAGGCCCCACTGGTTGTATTGCAGGCCAAGCAGCTGATGTTACGATGTTAGCAGTTCTGGTTTATAATCTGCCTAATCATCTACCCTTCTGGTTGTCTCTTTCAGACCTGGACAATTTTATCAGACACCCTGCATAAAAAAATTATTGAATAATTATTGAACTATTATAAGTTCACGCTGGAGAGCCAAAAGAGGACTGGCCACCACCCAGTGTCTGGTTCCTCTCCAGGTTTCTTAATTTGACCCATCAGGGAGTTTCTCCTTGCCGCTCTGTATCAACTTGTTGATGCGTGCTCTGTTGGGTTTCAGACTTTTAAAAATTAACCTGAAAGATGATCTGAACAGGTAGTTCGCTTGTTGGCTAAAGCAAGCAGCTCAGGCAGTGTCAACATAGCAATGAAATCCTAAGAAACACGAGAACTTGTTTGTTGCAAGGTGAAGCCACAGTGGATCTGACGTATTGGTCCAGCATACTCCACAGATGATCCATCAGATTGGGATCAGGGGAATTTGGAGGCCAGGGAAACACCTTGAACTCTTTATCGTGTTGGTGGTGATGTTGGTGGTGGTGATGTTGGTGATGCTGGTGTTGTTGGTGGTGTTGGTGATGCTGGTGGTGTTGGTGTTATTGGTGGTGTTGGTGATGATGGTGGTGGTGTTGTTGTTGTTGGTGGTGTTGGTGATGATGGTGTTGGTGGTGTTGGTGATGTTGGTGATAGTGGTGATGTTGGTGGTGATGTTGGTGGTGATGTTGGTGGTGGTGGTGATGTTGGTGGTGGTGATGGTGGTGTTGGTGATGCTGGTGGTGTTGGTGGTGATGGTGGTGATGATGTTGGTGGTGGTGTTGGTGATGTTGGTGGTGATGCTGGTGGTGTTGGTGATGCTGGTGGTGTTTGTGGTGGTGTTGGTGGTGATATTGGTGGTGATGTTGGTGGTTTTGGTGATGTTGGTGGTGATGGTGTTGTTGGTGGTGGTGTTGGTGGTGATGTTGGTGGTGATGTTGGTGGTGGTGATGTTGGTGGTGATGTTGGTGGTGTTGGTGGTGATGTTGGTGGTGATGGTGATGTTGGTGGTGATGTTGGTGGTGTTGGTGGTGACGTTGGTGGTGATGTTGGTGGTATTGGTGATGTTGGTGGTCGCTAATTAATTCATTTAATGGAATGCCGTCAATGGCTGCTATGGGTTCTAAAGGGTTATTGTGTTTTTTTTTACTGTGAAATATTAAAATAATTGAATCAATCACAGGTCAAGAGGAAATTGGGTTGTGAAGGTTGTCGTTTGTCTGAAGTCGAGGAAGTGCCATTGTGCGTCTGCACACGGACTGAACTACGTTGATCGGACTGCGAGACAGACGCCTTTCATTCACTTTGAAGAGAAGGTCATGAGAAAGAGATAAGGTCTGTGCTACAAACACATCCACAACACCATGCACCACTGAATGGTTCCCAAATGGTACCCAATGCTATTTCGTGCACTGGTTTTAACCAGTTTCATGTTAAGGCCCGGTCAAAAGAAGTGTACTCAATATAGAACAGGGTATCAATTGTAACACAGCTAAGGACCTTCAGCAATGAAAGGAAATGTCACTGCTCAGAAATGATTAGAAATCAACTTCCAGTAACATTATCAGAAATATAACAGCAGAGACAACAGTTGAGACAGTGATGGATGAAGGGGTTTGACCATTGGGATAGGTGAAAAGGAGAACAAATAGACAGGAGCCATGAAAACAATTACTATTATTGTCCCATCAATGTCACAGGAATTATTTGCTAAATCCCACTCTCATGTTGTTATGTCAGCTCTGATTGGAAAACTAGAGAAAGATAAATGGAATAAGATCCTCAAAAGCCGTCCTGTATCAATTAATTTCTCACTTTCACTTTAGCAAGCCTCATCTAACTCTCCCTCTCATCACAGGTTCAATTTGTTGGCTTAATTTCCAAGCAAGAACCGTCCCTCATACGTTCACATCAGCAGAAAACAAGAATACCAGCTCTCAATTTCTGTGCATCTCCTCAAGCAGCCCAATGCCTCATTGAGATGGCAGCAGGTGGACTGGTGGGCTTGGAGATGCCTATTAGATGTGAAGTCAAATCCCACAGCCAGTGTGCGTCAGAGGGAGAGAAGACAGAAGGTGGAGGAGAGAAGGAACCCAACCCAAGGGCCGGTCTAATAGAGGTACTCAACCTTCTGAATGTGTTTAGCCAACATCGATATCCACCTCCCCAACGGACGAGCACATCGAAAAGAAAGAGCGTGGGGGCGACAAAGAAAGACAGCAGCGCAGGGATTTGATCAAGAAGGTAGGTGGTTAATGTGGTGTCTGAAATAACGGGAAAAAAGGAAACGTGAGATGAAAAGAAACTAAACATTCGACAGGGAGCGAGTGGGAGAAGTGAAAAGAAAGAAAAGAATGGAAAGTACTTCTGGGAAGTGTGCCAGGTTTTTAGAAACAATGGGAGGGTATTGCCGGAATGATTAGTATGGCGGAGCATAGGGGGATGACAATATGCTTTCTACCTCTTCCATACTGCGCTGAGTCGTAGCCGCCAGCAGAGCCAATACACCTCACACCACGGGACCTCTCTACTCCTCAGATGAACTCTCCAGTCAATTAGCTCAACCACCTGCTGAATGCACGCTGGCTAATTGACTGCTACTCTCACCAAAGCAACCATGTAATATGACAATGTAGTCCAAACTAGGAGACGGTATTGCCAGTTTATATTAACTGTATAGTGTAAAAGTTGGATGCATTCTCATATCGCTTATTAGACTATTGGATTTTATATAGGGAAAATCTGGACATGTTAAGGTACATATACTCTCTCGGTTCAGATGATTTTGCGAATAATGTGTGAAAGTATGGAAGTAAGTTAAGTGTGTGTCAGTCCATTTATTTCTGTTTGAGTGTCTGTGTGTGCTTATCTACAGTACCTGGACAGGACAGGTGTGTGAGTGTTCTTATGGAATCAATAATTACATGTGTACACGTTGTTGATGTTGTAAATAAGTATTGTAGCTCAAAATTGATGATTTTCAATGGAATGTATTATTATTGTACAGACGGATATTATCACCAATATCACTCCTGTGTTCCAATGGCACTGTGTGTTTGGTCATTTAAGTTTATCATTTGAAAACCCTCTTGCAAATATGTTAACATCGTTGATAGCTTTGTTGTGCTGTCTGAAGAAGCAATAAAACTGGCCTTCTTAAGACTAGTTCAGTATCTGGAGCATCAGCAATTGTTGGCTCGATTACAGACTTAAAAATGGACAGAAAAAAATAATAATCTGAAACTCATCAGTCTATTCTTGTTCTGAGGAAATAAAGCTATTCCATGTGAGAAATCGCCAAGAAACAGAAGTTCGCAAATCACAATGTGTACTACTCCCTTCACAGTACTGAGCAAACTGGCTCTAACTAGAATAGAAAGTGGTAGGTCCTGGTGGGCAATTGTGTAAGAGGACACATACATGACATTGTCTACATAGAGAATCAGATGCCTCACAGGTCCTCAACTGGCAGCGTCATAATTCAGTAACCACAGAACAACAGTCTCAACGTCAACAGTGAGGAGGCAGCTCTGGTTTGAGCAGGTAGCTGTAAAGAAATAGCCATATTTCATGTTGGCCAATAAAAAAAAGATTAAGATGGGCAAAGGAACAGAGACACTGGACTCTCTAGCAGACATTTTTTGCCCTTTATGCACCCTTTCCGTAAGTCCCCATTTTTGCCTCAGGGAATTGCACAGAGTGTGTTGTGACGTGAAACCCGGGAGTTACCAAGGGAAGCCCAGAATCGAGAAAAAAATCATGGCAAACCCGCCTCTTAAGAGAAAAAGAAGAACGTTAAAGAAACAAGCATGGAGCAACCAACCCTGACGTCAAAATTGTTAAAAAAAAGTATAAACTCAAATCTCACTGATGGTTCATATAGGCAGATCTGAGGTGACGTGATAAAGTGCTGTCCCATTCCTATTTACAGCATGTTGAGCCCTTGCAGCCTCTTACACTGAATCACTTCCCAGCTGACGTCAATTTAGTCTATAAGGTTTTAGGGCTTAGGGTTTAGGGCGGACGTTGGGATTGGGGCCAAGATTTTTGTGCCCCCAGGGCACTTGCCAGGGAGTTCATTTAAAGGTTCTGTCAATGAACAAACTTGGAGTGCTCTCTCCAACCCTCTCCACTGCCTGGAATACATCATATTGTATCCATCCAATCAGTAGGAAGTGGCAGCAGGTGTGCACCATTGAGCTGCTGTTGCTTCCTCAGGCCACCTGAAGATGGTGCCACCGGGCTGGAACATAACGACCTTCAAGCGCCAGGCCCATTAGGCCTGACTACCAAAAAACTATGACTTCAAAACACAAACTAGATTAATACACACCATGTGACAAGCACAATACATTCCTTGCAATCACTTTGGAAAGACGGAAACATTATTACACATTTTAATCCCCATTAAAACACCAGTATAAATATGAAATCAACTCCCCAATAAATCTGCTTGTTCTCTGAAGAACCCTACCAGTGGTTGGAATAAAATCGAACTAAATAATTAACTAAGTTTTTAAAAAGTAGGCATTCTCCTGCACATGCGCTGTCTGCATTGAGCGTGTGGCATAACCAGGCACCCCTCACACCCAATACACTATTTGACCCCCTGCATTCAGGTCTGTGGTACAGGTCTTTACATTCCTGCACCCTACTGACTCTGAAACTTGTCAATAACCCTGCCCTACACACTGTCTGCTACCTTATTAATGTATATATTATGTGTATCCTTACTCCTTACCGCTACACATTGCTATCTTATTGATTTGATTTGCCATTTGCTACCTCTTGCCCTACACATTGCTACCTTATCTATTTGCCATATGCACAATGTGTAATCTTTGTACTGCCCTCTGCATCACTGCAATTTCTTACAGCATTGAACTGCACAGCTGCACATTTACTTATCCATGTCAATTGCACATTCCTGACACATTAATAAACTGCCCTGCATAGTATTGTACTTTCTGGTTGGACTGTACTGTTGAATGACAATACAGTTGAATGTAATCTAATCTATTGTCACAGTACAGGGTGTAGTGTGTTGTTGGAAGCCAAAGACAGGAGCCGGATATATCAAGTTTGATGGTATTTATAAAAAAACATGTGTATGGAGAAAACAATAAGATCAACTTTTAAATTAAAGTGTGCAACCTGCGACTAACAAAATATAACTGAAATCTCTCCAACACTTATTACAGACACTAACCCAGACCAAGACATGTAACTGGAAACAATACCAAGCAATTAGTGACACTACCCAGGGAACTTAAATAACCCAACAGATTGCTAATTGACACCCAACCGGAAGTAGCCATGTGCACCCCTAACAACAGTGTATCTTCAATATCGCTCCAGAGTTATGCCTCACTTGATAACATGTGAAATAGCAATTGCGATGACAAAAAAAAACATTCCCACTCGTGACATCGATAGTAGATTGCTAGCTATAGATCCCAACCAAAATTCACATAGCTGGTTTTGTTAATAAGCAAGACTAAAAACAACAGCCGTTGTTACAATCTATATCTAAAAAGGCATGGCCACATTATGGCCACAGATCTCAATAGAATATAATGCTGCATGGTTTTCCATAAGCGAAGCTCGAATGATTTACAGTCCCGTTATAATGATATTATTATAATCATATTATCTAGCCATATATAGCCATATATAAAAAGAGCAGACTATATATTTGCACAATAACATATTAATACATTAAACCTGTTTACACAAAGAATGATCCCATCTGTCTACGTTGGGATTTGACAAAGCACGACGTCACCGCGTCCTGTGAGAGCAGCAGAAAATAACACATCAAAAGATAGTCAGTCCTCACTTGTGAAAATGCAGACCATTGTGTAAAATACACCGAAATATTTACTGTCAATAATATTATGAAGAATTCACAAAGCCATTTTTACAATTAACAGCCTACACAAACACCTGTTTAAACGATCTAGTTAAAAAAAATAGTAAATACAAATATGTATTTACAATATTGTTTTATGTGTTTCATCTTGACGCATGTCTTACCCATTTTGTAAGGTGCAATAAATCAATTCAATTTGTGCAGAACTATTTCCATTTATAATTAGATTAATACCGACACCTGTAACTTATCAAATAGATGGTTATGGATGGATGGTTATAAACAGCAATGTCCTCACAATGCGAAATGATGCACAATAGCTGATTGCGCTGTTAGTGAATGTGGCAAATGGAAGGATTCAGAGGGAACGCATCTTCAGACAGCAAGAAGACTTGCTGGAAAACGAGGACGATTGGAAGCCGGTTTTGACTTTCTCGGGCCACACTGGTGGACCTCTGTGCTCTTTTAGACTCAGCGTTACAGAGGAGCACCCAGAGATACCACTCCGTACTTTCCAGAGGGAATTGGCTGACAGATCAATGATCTCAGCAAACCCTTAGCTGAGTTATGCCAGATGTGTTTGTCTCATAATTACCGTATTTTAACGCACTATAAGGCGCACTTAAAAGCCTTTCATTTAAAAAAACACGACAGTGCGCCTTATAATCCGAAGTGCCTTGTATATGGATTAATTCTGGTTTTGCTTACTGACCTATAAGCGATTTTGTGTGTTACAAGGCGCTCACGGCGCTAAGTCAAACTGTTTTAGTACAACATTGGTAAACTACAAAGGTGCACCGCTTGCAGCATTATGGTACCGTAGCCAGGAGCGTCGCGGAGTAATACATACTGTAGCCAGGAGCGTCGCGGAGTAATACATAATGTAGCCAGGAGCGTCACGGAGTGATACATACTGTAGCCAGGAGCGTCGCGGAGTGATACATCCTGTAGCCAGGAGCGTCGCGGAGTGATACATAATGTAGCCAGGAGCGTCGCGGAGTAATACATAATGTAGCCAGGAGCGCCGCGGAGTGATACATACTGTAGCCAGGAGCGCCGCGGAGTAATACATAATGTAGCCAGGAGCGCCGCGGAGTAATACATAATGTAGCCAGGAGCGTCGCGGAGTAATACATCCTGTAGCCAGGAGCATCGCGGAGTGATAGATACTGTAGACAGGAGCGTCACGGAGTGATACATACTGTAGCCAGGAGCGCCGCGGAGTAATACATAATGAAGCCAGGAGCGTCGCGGAGTAATACATTAGGTAGCCAGGAGCGCCGCGGAGTGATACATCCTGTAGCCAGGAGCGTCGCGGAGTAATACATAATGTAGCCAGGAGCGTCGCGGAGTAATACATACTGTAGCCAGGAGCGTCACGGAGTGATACATACTGTAGCCAGGAGCATCGCGGAGTGATACATACTGTAGCCAGGAGCGTCGCGGAGTGATACATACTGTAGCCAGGAGCGCCGTGGAGTGATACATCCTGTAGCCAGGAGCATCGCGGAGTGATACATACTGTAGCCAGGAGCGTCGCGGAGTAATACATCCTGTAGGCAGGAGCGGCACGGAGTGATACATACTGTAGCCAGGAGCGTCACGGAGTGATACATACTGTAGCCAGGAGCATCGCGGAGTAATACATCTTGTAGCCAGGAGCATCGCGGAGTGATACATACTGTAGCCAGGAGCGTCGCGGAGTGATACATAATGTAGCCAGGAGCGTCGCGGAGTAATACATCCTGTAGCCAGGAGCGTCACGGAGTAATACATCCTGTAGCCAGGAGCATCGCGGAGTGATACATACTGTAGCCAGGAGCGTCGCGGAGTGATACATACTGTAGCCAGGAGCGTTGCGGAGTAATACATCCTGTAGCCAGGAGCATCGCGGAGTGATACATACTGTAGCCAGGAGCGTCGCGGAGTAATACATAATGTAGCCAGGAGCGTCGCGGAGTAATACATAATGTAGCCAGGAGCGTCGCGGAGTGATACATACTGTAGCCAGGAGCGTCGCGGAGTGATACATACTGTAGCCAGGAGCATTGCGGAGTAATACATACTGTAGCCAGGAGCGTTGCGTAAAATACACAAACTTTTTCAGTTTATTCCTCGTCCACAAATCATTCAAATTCTTCATCTTCAGTGTCTGACTTTAACAGTTGGGCGTATACCGCATCCAACATGCCCGAATCCTTCTCGTCATTATCCGAGTCCGTGTCTGTGTCGCTGTTATGGTGAAGCACCCTATGTATTACTCCGCAACGCTCCTGGCTACAGTATGTATCAGAGTTTTAGTGTATCAGACTGTTTCTTACGTCTTACAACTGAACAAGGTTGGTAGTTATTGTGAATACGCTCCTTAACTTTTGAATAATATTGTTATTGTGAACGCGTTTAATAAAGTTTGACTGACTGACTTATCTGTTTTTTTTCGCTTAATGCGCCTTATAGTCTGGTGCGCTTTATATATGAAAAAATATCTAAAATAGACCATTCATTGACAATGCGCCTTATAATCCAGTTTTTCCTATAGTGCAAAAAATACGGTACATAAAGTGTCCGTACACTTGGGGTGAACAGGCAAACAAAAAGTGCAATTTGCAGCAATGTCCGTTTCCCAAATGTAATCGGTGCTTTTGACGGCACTCATGTTGCCATAAGGGCACCGAGTGAGAATGAAAATATTTTAATTCGTTCAACGTCCAAATAATTTGTGATGCAGACATGCACGTTGCAGGACATTCATTTTAAGACACAGCAGTGTTGGGCGCAGACTCTGGTTCTGTGTGTGACTGGCTTCTAGGTTCGTTTGATTAATAGACATATTTCACATTTTACTATACTTGTGTCTAACTCCTTTACTATCCTGGCAGGGGACAGTGGATATCCCCACAAACAGTGTCTGCTTACGGCTTTCCTCAACCACTGGCAGACACACTTTCGCGATGAAGCGCTAGATCCTTTGGCATTGACTTTGATATCTGACCACATTTGTCTTTATTTCGGCTACGGTCCAACTTTCTGACGCTGCGCCATTTACAGTGTCGGCAAACTTTTGCCACTACATCACCTTTTTGGCATTAGTGATGCCACACTGTGCCCCTGTTACAGGCACCGGCTGGCACCACGTGAACAGCGTATACGCCCTTTCTGGAAACAGGAGAATTAAGTGAGACAGTGAAAACTCTGCGTCAGTTTTTCATCTCGCTCAGCAGAAAGAGAGTGGATTTATTAAACATTCACAATTTTAATCCTCCTCTTTTACCAACACTTAATGACCTCTATGAAATACACACGTCTTCAAACTAAAATACAATGTGTCTTTTTCCATCTTTCAGGAGATACTGAGTTATCAGTTTTGTGTGATTGAATAAATCAAAATGACAATAACCACTGTTACCCTGTAAGTTGTCTCTTTTCAACTTAAAATAGCTTAGGTTAAACTTACATATGAAACATAGCTTATGTTACCACTTTTATTTTATGCATTTCCCATTTCCAACTAAAACCATATTTTTCCTCTTCCAAAATGCATGAGCTGACCGATTTTTAACTTTTCCACTTTTTAAACATATAACATTCGTTTTGAACATTAGCTTTTTACATTTCACAAAATATTATACATTTCCAAACGATTAGACTTTCCAAAAATGTTCAAGGAGCTAAAAATAAAACTCTGTGCGACATGACTTTAATAGCAACACGTGACGTTACCAGGCGCGACAATACGGCTACTGATATATGTACATATATGTCCACATTTTCATATAACAGCCTTTTTGGTGGACATTGAAACATTCAGTGACATGTCAACATATTACACTTCATGTACTTAGCTTAATTTACTACTTCACCAACCTGGAAACAGGAGAAATGAGTGAGACAGTGAAAACTCTGCGTCCGTTTATAATCTCGCTCAGCAGAAAGAGAAAGACCGCAAAGCAGACCGAACTGACGTAAAGCACCCTGGAGCACAATAGTCTCCAGCCTGCCCCCTGCTGGTGAACCCACCATTACTCCTGACCTCTATATCAAAATATTTTAGTACAATGATGGTGGAAACAGGTTCATTACCCCTGGACAAATACTCAAAAGCATTAATTATAAAACTACAGATGTAAATGTGATAAGACTTTAGTGGGCATCACATCCTCCATACAACATGTCCTCCTCTCCAACAAGAACTTCTAGGCTACCTCACATTGAGTAAAGTTTATTTTTCAGTTTTCCTCTGAGTTTGCCATGATGTCTGAATCAATGAATACTGTATGTTTCTTTGACTATTTATGGGCCTGACATGAAGCCGCATAAGCTGTGCCAGATTTAGAGTTCATCGTGATTTATAAAGGGAAAACGGAGTAGGACGTGCGTGTGCAGAGTTTATTAAATATGAATATTATTCTCAGACGCAGGACCTATGTTTCATCCGGGATTTGCGACTTCGACGGTGACCCTGCCCCCCGGTAAACAGTGTATGATCGCCGGCTGATTCTTTAGTCTAATGCTGCAGGAAATGGAATCGCCGATAACTAGGGTTTTCCGGGCTGCCAGCAGAAAATACCTGCCGATCGTTCCCATCAGAGCAAGGCTCATGTCTTAATTCCGACTCTAACAGGGAAAATCGGTTGAAAAGCCACATTTTTCACCAGTCGTGCCATTTCTTTCCAGTTGCCGTGAAAGACTTGCCCAAATTTTACATCCAGGTTAAAACATTTCTCTTTTTACATGGCTATGTCTTAGTGCTAAAACTCTAACCACACTGTTAGTTTATTTTTCTCTTCTCTGTTCTACATTTAATTGCCTGTTAGATGTGCGATATTTTAGTATTTTATTCTATGACATGGCATAAATTACTCCAAAAAGGAAAAAGGTTCTATTGACCATTTTAATAAAATCTGTTGGGACTCTTTCGGGGCCTTTGTCAACCATTTTGGGAAACTGTAATTTGTTGAGGATGAATATAAAATGCATGTACATTTAATTGCGTTGATGAATGGTGTGCAAATTTTGCTGTATAAATAAACTGGCTTGCTACAATATTTGTTCATTTCTCACTCACCCTTTATCACATAGTGATGTAATGCTTTGGGCTCTAAAGACAAACCTCTGTCTACAGGCCAATTTTATGGGAAACAAAATGGCCCTAGAATTGTGTCAGACATGAACACACCACCTTAGGTTTCTCCTAGAGTGAATTTCTCCTTTAGGGAAAAAGAGTGTGGAGAGGCCAAGGGTGAGCAAGTGAATGATTATATTTAAAAAATTCGGAGGCCTAGCTAAGATATGTTTTTGTATAGCCTAGTTACACTGCTGTCTGAAAGAAAAATGTTACTCCTTATTGAATTTCTTTTTTTAAACCATTGTCTATAGACTAGTAACTTTTCAACATGATACATGTTTTTCTATTTTAAAAATAGAAAATAAGACAGAGTAAAAAATTGGGGTAACCATGTTCATCTGCTAAAGTTAAAGTTAATCATCACCATCTGTTAACAACTTTAAGGATCAGGCATATTTAAAATATTGATTGAATGAGAGAATTACAATTCTGAAGGGGAATTATGATGGAATTGAGGACAGTGGATGAAGAAATCTGGGGGGTGGACAGTTGAGACATAATTTTCAGGTTGTGACGGTTATCTCCTAGCTGGCCCAAATAGGAAGTGGACAGTTTGAACTGGAGGGACTGTATAGTTAAGTCCTGCCGACAAGGTGCCTTGGCTCATCTATGGACCCAATACTATTTTGTATGTTTGGGAAAAATTATGTTTAAGGTTTTAAGATGCCTGAAGAGGTAGAGCACTTGAGCTTGTGGAATTGCAAGCCCTGAGAAAAAGGCATGTTAGTTCGTGGCGTTAGTCACAATGTTGTTAAAGTAATAGCAGATATAGTAATGAGGCTCATGTAGAAAAGCTTCTGGGGAATCGTGCCGTCTGGAATGCCCGTTGAGATGCAAGGGAAGCAGATCAGATGCAGAAAGAGTGTCCAGAGAGCTGTTTAGAAGGACATGCATATAATATCTACAGTGAAAAAGGACCCAACACCACAGTTCAAAATAGTTTTGTGTTTATATTTTTGAATATTTTGCAACCATAACTTTCATAATATAATAAAGTATACAAATAACACAACCTTAATTAATTTCCATACAGCTAGCATGAATGTTGTTATCGTTAGCATGATTCATGTAGACATTCAACCATTATGTTGAGTCATCTGTCATTCAAAAGTTTAACATTAGCTAGACATCCATAAATGTCTGCTTCCTTTGTACACGTGGTGTTTTGTACTGAAAGATGAGTCATTCTTATTTCTGAATAGTGCATTCTCATTGCATTATCCCATATTTATTGACCATTTTCTTAAAATCATGTTTTCCATGTGCCAGTCAAATTTTCTCTGTCTATTAACAAAGTACATTCTAAATATTCTATACACATGTTTTTAGGCCTAATAGCTCAAATGTACAGTGGCGTTATTATATATTGTGTTATTCTATCTTGTGTAATTTATATTTTAAGTTTAATTGTATCTGTAATAATAGGCTAAGCATGCTGCGGTATGCATCCGTCATACATATGAATATTGTTTTGGAAATAATTTCATAAAATAACATTGTTTGATAAACAGTATGTCACGATTTCTAGTCCACTGTGGGCTAAGAGGGTATTGGGGCACTTATATAAGTTAGAGGTTCACAACTGAATCAGATGCTGGTTAGAATGAGTACAGTTGGTGTCGATTCTGTTATTATGTTTGTTATAAAATGGCACTTTTCCACTACAAAGAACCAGCTTGACTCGACTTGGCCCGACCCGACTCGGCTCTGCTCGCTTTCGCTCCGTTCTCCATTGCAGATAGTACCTGCGCAATAGTAATAGCGACGCGGCAGGAAACTGCTGTGACGTAATCTTCTACGCGACGCGGCGACACACACTCGCTACTTACACACACATAAGACAATGGAGGAAATCGAGTGTATGCTGTGTTTGATCTGCGAGATGTGGCTGTTTCTCACGGTGTATTCTTTCGGTTTGCCATAGTATTCGTAATGGATAATATGTACAGCTCTCAACCAATCTTACAGCTCTCAACCAATCTCTGGCCAAACTATTTAAAAATGGTGGGATTACTCAGGATACTACATCTGACGCGTGCATTATTGATGCAGTGAATAGTGACGATTCTCTGACCAATCAGCAGTCTGCCGTGTTTTCACGTCACATTTTAGTATCGCCTCAGCTCGCTCAGAACCTCGCCTGAGGTGGTACGAAAAAAGTGCCTGGTACAGGTACAACTTTTACCCAGTGGAAAACCAAAAAAGTCGAGTCGAGCTGGTTCTGTGTAGTGGAAAAGCGCCAAAAGTCACTGGGTCTTGGTGCACAGTGTGGGATTTTGTCTATATGGCATTATACTTTATGGTATATTTAGGTGAGTGTTTGAATGCATTTAGCCGTTTGTCATTTATTAGTAAGTCGTGGTTATGCACATTTTAGTTTAATTCTTACAGTTTGTGTGTTTCCGCTGTTGTCAGTTTGTTTCATGCTAAATAAAACCGGATTATAGACGCTCTTCACCTAGCTTCTTCCTCTGCACTACACCTTAGATCGTGACAGTATAAGTCTGACCATGTGATGTTTTATCACAATAGTAAAACAAATAAAAATTCTGCCGGAAATATTAACATTTTTGGATTTAAATGCGTTTGGCCTCATTTGTATATTTTAATAGTATTATTAAAATGATTGTTATATAAATATCTTATACGCATTACTGCTTTTAACTGATGACGTTTTAGTCAGATTAGATTAAAGGAAAAAAATAGAGGGTGGTGCCTGGTCCAGAATTTGTAACATATTATGAGAAAATGCATGTGGACACATGCTATTGGTTTCAATTGTTCTACTGATAGAACTCAGACCTTATTGACAGACATGGTTGAAAAATGGTAGTTCATAAATGACTTTCCTGGGGTTCAATTTGGAATTCTTTATTGTTCACTCAGTAGGAATGATATCTATAACTGAAAGAAATGAATCCTGCAGTACAACTCCTGGAGATCTCTTATCTTAAATTGCTGCTGAAGTGAAATAAATCTGAATATATAGTGAAGTATCAAACTCAACATTTAGATTATTTTACTATTATTACCCTTGGGGCAGAAAAACTGGTTCCCACTTACACATATGTTTGATTAGGTCAGATGAAAGCCTCTCTTTCAAAACACACATTACAGATTGTCTCAAATTCAAAAATGAAATTGTTTTACAAACAACACAGTGTTGAGTAATAACTATTAACAACTGTGTTGTGACACCACAATTTGTGTGAAGTACCAATGTGACACATGGATGCCACAGTGGAGTTTTTGTCTGTGTATATGTGTGTGTGTCTGCATCTGTGTTTGTGTATGTATGTGTCTGTGTATGTGTGTGTCTGTGAATGTGTGTCTGCATCTGTGTTTGTGTATGTATGTGTCTGTCTGTGTATGTGTGTGTCTGTGTGGGTCTGTGAATCAAGGGCGTAGGTTTGGTCTCAGCTTTGGTGGGGACATTTCTCTCCCCCCCGCGGTAAGTGAACTTTTACTGAGAATAATGTGATTATTTTTGCGTGTAGTTGCGTCATTGGCCTGTTGCTTTTATAGTAGTGTAAAGTTAAACTAGCATCTCCATGTGGAGAGCAATATGTGCAGACAAAAATAATTATGTAGTACCTGCCGTTCAACTTTTAGATGGCAATGCTGTTTGTCAGATTCAGATTCAATATATTGTAGCGACCCTGGTGCTGGTGGTGCCGCTGCGCTCGCTAACACACTCCTGCTTGATTTCACTCTCCTGTGTACTTATAGCGTGTCAGATAACTCCTCCCCCCGAGTGTTTTAGCCAATCAAATTATGGCGTATCTAGTACCGCCCTCCTGGCTCTGCGGTCGCAATTGATCCAAATAGAAGCACAAACTCATAACGGAGTTCGCTAAAATATAGGTGGGGACAATTTCATGTTCAAATATTGGTGGGGACAATTTGGTCATGTTAAAATGTTGGTGGGGACATGTCCCCACCGTCCCCCCTTAAACCTACGCCCATGCTGTGAATGTGTGTCTGCGTCTGTGTTTGTGTATGTATGTGTCTGTCTGTGTATGTGTGTTCTGTGTATGTGTTTGTGTATGTATGTGTCTGTCTGTGTATATGTGTGTCTGTGTGTGTGTCTGTCTATGAGCTAGTATCAACCAGACATGAATTTGTCATAAGCTTTGGACACCATCTGAAAGATACAAAGAAGAAATCAAGACACATAGCTTTGTGGACTTCTACCAGAGCCAGCTGGTGACATGTGATGTGTGGACAGAGATACTAGGCATGAGATTCATACACCATAATGTTAGCAATCACTCAGATCACTCGTCCCCTGGTCAAACAGCTAATGTGCTAAATGCTTAGCAATCTATCCATCTATCGTTATCGCTCTATTGTTTGCAATGATGTTATCAACCGATGCTATTGTCTTTACAAAGCTAGTGACATTTCCCATAGATTGCTGCTATACAATGCACTTTTCTGCTAAAATGTTAGCGAGACAAACTTTCAAAAGTCATGGATATCTTCGAAAAATATATTCCAACTTTGTGTACTTCATTTCAAAGTAGATTTTCTATTTCTAGTAGCAACTTTTTGTATAATTTGCATATAGAATAGTGACATTACCATGTGTAACTGACATCAACCAAGCGCAATGCGCACTATGCTACCCCAATACACATTCCCTACCTTGTTTAATAGAAATCATGTTGTGATTGGAGGACGAAACTGGCAATCATTTTTTAAATCCTAGTGGTGACAACGAACTAGATCAGGTTAATGCCTTTGTTATCTCAATATTAGAATAAGTTCCTGTAGAATAAGTTCTACTCTCTGGTTATCTTGATAAATCAATTAAGAAACTTTAGTTAGTTCTTACGCAGCTGCAAGAATCCTCACAATAACAAAATAGTTTGACTACTTTACCCATGTATTGCCCTCTTTAAATTGGCTGTCTGTTGTTGGGGAATATTTCAAATTCAATGTTCTGCTCTTTTATCTCCTGGAATTTCCTCTTTCCAATAACTAGCATAACCAGTTACGTCAATGCAAGTTAGTTCTATAAGTTATACTAGACCTTCCCTGGGTGGTTGCGGTTGATTGTTTACCTCGTTCATGTCTATATGACATGGACAACACCGTGGAACCTTCCAAGGCCTCAGGACGTCTAGCTGACCCTTCCTGAAGCCTGTGTTGCAGGCCAAGTAGCTGAAGATGCGTGTCTGGTTGAATGTGACGCATGTGTGCGAGCTTGCTCGCCTGTGTGTGTCTCATCCATCTGAAGATTACAGTTTCCGGGCCGTTCCATGCTCTCCACTCTGGGGGTACAGTGAAAGTGGCCTCATTCATCTTTGCGACTAGGTCCTGGATCAAAGAAAGCACTTTGATGGATGAGAGAAACAAAGGCGCTATGAGAATAAAATAAAAAAATACTGTGATAGTTGAACGGAACTGTTCAACAAAAAAGCTTGAACTCTAAAGGTGTAAGTGCCTTTGCCCTTTATTAATAAGGATTCTTGTTTGGACCATCAGAAAAAAATGTATACATTCTGTAAACCTGGATATTTTCTCTATGGAGGTGTTTAATAATTGGGAGGTTAGAGAGAAAAAACCAGCCACTGTGACGGACAATGCTGCTTATATAACACACATTGTGGCATTGACGGAGCTGCTTCACTTTGGCAATTTCGCACTTATATTAAAGTTCCTCTCAAACTTCCAGCAATGGCTTGCTTGTTCGAATGAGGCGCACTACAACCTTGTTCTCACCGTAGCTCTAGGGCCAAACATTTGCTGAAAGAAAAGCAGATGTTGCCAGAACTTCCTTAATACAAGCTGCCGATTGACGCATTTACCCGGTGGATTAGTCTGCTGTCGATGCTCTACAAGCTCCCAGAGCAGCAGCCAGCAATCTTGGCTACTTTGCTGTCACTAGTGATGAGAAGTTTTGCGAACATCTCCTGACTCGGCCCCTACCGACTCGGCAGATATTTACTTTATTGGAGTTGTATTACCCATCCAGCGGCTGTTAAAGTTCAGAGAAAAATAGATCAAGCCATAAACAGACAATTATAAATAAATGTTTAAAGCTGTTTATAGGCCGCAGGTTACAATAATGACTGCAGATTATTGATAATTGTGATGATGCACATACATGAAAACATAAACAGGATTTTGTTCAAAGACAAGGTTTGTTCATTTTTGTCGTTCATTTGAACATTTTATTTTTCATTTTTGAAGAGCTGGCAGCAGAGTTCTACACAGGCATTTTACCAATGCAATATGATCAACCAGAATAAATGCACTGCATGTTTTTAAAAAGGATCTGCAACATAGTGTTGTAGAACACAAACGTCCCAGTTGGTTCTACGTAGAATGATGCAGTCCCACCATAGGGGATGACAACTAATGGAAACCTTGGTTACCTGTTGGCTAACAGCAAAAACAATGTACTATTGTGGTCTGCATGATTTAATCCATTATAATATAATGTTGGGAAATGTACAGGGTTTCTAATGATGCATTTTAAACATTGCCTAATCCCAAACCATCTCATTAGAACTACAAATGAATGACAAGGTTGACTCATTTACAGTGATGATCAGTAAAGAATATTGTTTCCAGCAATTTAATGAAAAAGAAATAAACAATAGAAATGTAGTCCAAAAAAGTGTTATAGCCATAGTGGAACCTTTTTTGATAGAACCTTCCATACTGGTTAATTCACAATGTCTTTAAGTGTATTGCAGAGGAACTAAATGCAGACAGGTTGTCTCATTCAATGGGTTTTAATTAAAAATAAACCAGACACTAAACACCAAAAACAACTAGACTGTTTGAAAATAAATGTGCGCTGACTGAAGCGACTTCTAAAGATTAAAACCAACAGCTCTTAACCAAGCACTCACCAACATGTAGGCCTGGCATTTACCAATGAAGCACAAAGACATGGGGAACTGAGGGAACATAATATAACCGTACTAATTAATGCTAGGGACCTGTGTGGATGATAATTGACAAGACGAGACAATATATGAGTCCGGGCTGCGTTCATGGTAGCAAAGGAAACCGTTTTACGCGGGGTGAAGACATTTGGTCTTCTGTGCGAACAACTGTTACAGGTAGCTGCTAGTTAGTAACCCAGAGGTAACATAATAAGACGGATGTGCTGATCTGTCCTTGAGCAAGGCACCTAAACCTAATTGCTCCAGTCTAGCTGTCAGTAATGGCTAATTAATTTCTATAACTTTACTCTCAATGACTGCCTGAGGGTTAATTGGCATTACCTTAAACTTTGAAATGATACATGAAAAAACTCACCTCATACAGACCAATTCAAACAAATTTGCCATATTGTCAAACCTAATCCCTTAAAATGTGCTAAAGAATATAACCACAAAATATTTAACCAATGACATCACAATAAACTATTTTCTGGCTGAACATTCTGAATCAGCAATGAGCCATGCTGAACATTTCTCGGCACATACTTTATGTACGCTTTTGCAGAAGGCAGCTCCTTAAAGTTTTAAATCCCTTTGATGAGATATTTTTTATCCGTTCTGAACCACATAAGCCAGTTGAATAGTATTATCAGGCTTTTTTAGGCCTTACAATTAACTGTAATTATAAAAGAAGTATAATTATCCTTTCATTTTTAAAACTTTTAGAGTGCTCTAAATTTTGTCAAATTGGTCTCTTAAGGGAAGTTAGCCAGCAACGGTAGGAACAAAAGTGAAAAACAGTGGAGCTGTTTTGTGTGGCCATGGATGAGAATTATAGAAGTTTTCAAAGAATTGAACAGCTAGATTATTTTTGAAGCAGTATTGTACAAACTATTTTGACGTCAACATGGACAAACAACCCCACAGAATCCGGACACAGACACATAAACACACAAACCCTCCCAGCTACGCACATAAAGTTCAACTCGATTTATGACCTGTGCAGGCGTATTCGTATTCTGCCTTAGCAGGTCTCATCATGACGGAAGGAAAGAGATTTATTTGTTTGTTAGAAATGCCCTTACCAGAAATCATGGTAGTAAACAGATACCAGACCAACACAGATCAAGATAGTTTGCTGACCTCCGCACGTACCGACGACCTCCACTGTGTTTGTCGTTCCTCACCTCTGCACCAACCCTCCACTGTGTTTGTCGTTCCTCACCTCCACTGTGTTTGTCGTTCCTCACCTCTGCACCAACCCTCCACTGTGTTTGTCGTTCCTCACCTCCACTGTGTTTGTCGTTCCTCGCCTCTGCACCAACCCTCCACTGTGTTTGTCGTTCCTCACCTCTGCACCAACCCTCCACTGTGTTTGTCGTTCCTCACCTCCACTGTGTTTGTCGTTCCTCGCCTCTGCACCAACCCTCCACTGTGTTTGTCGTTCCTCACCTCTGCACCAACCCTCCACTGTGTTTGTCGTTCCTCACCTCTGCACCAACCCTCCACTGTGTTTGTCGTTCCTCACCTCTGCACCAACCCTCCCGCTGCTGTTGAAAAATGAGACCCCGCTCTCTCTCCACTCCATTTCTTGTTCAAGTCCTTCCTGAGTCCTCCTCACAATCTGCTTTTCGTTCTGTCTCCCACCCCCCACTATTCACCTTGCCCTGGCCTTCGTTGTCTCTTCACCCCTCTCTGGCTTTCAACCTTTCGCTCTACCTATCTCCCATCTCCTTCCACAACTTTCTCTGTGTTTCATCTCTGCCTCCACGTCTCGCCCTTGACCCAGAGAGGTGTCGTTCCGGTATGTGACCATGTGGAAATTACAGGAGTGCTACAGAAGCCAGATGTCAATTCTTTGTCAAAACCCCATCAACCTCTCAGTGTGAGTTACAGCCCCCATCAATGGGAGCAGGGCAGGGCCACTTACCCCTGAGGGAGGAAATCCAATTCAGCCCCCATCACCAAACACCTGTAACTCTCTGGGAAAAACGATAACGATAATATTATTTGCAAATTGTTATATTTTTATGTAATCCCAATACCTTGTCAGACATCTCCAGCTAGGACCTCCTATATTAATGTTGATATTAGTTTATTAAAAATAAACAAGTAGAGCTTAATGAGATGAACTATGTTGAAAATGATTGATTTTCTAGTTCCTTAGCAAGCTGTTACCAACTTTATATATAAAACAAGTTGGGTTTTATATATACATATACCTATTTGAAGTTGTATAAACAAAACACTTTGAGTTGTTGCTATTGTGTGATAAATCAAAATCCCTTTAACCATAGCTTTTTTCTGAGGAGCATGTTTTCACCTACACCTGGCAGGCTACAGGCTAAGAGGTAAAAGCTGAGACCTGCATGATTGCAGGAATTGAGTCGGTCTAGTGTCATGCACAGCTCATGACTCAAGGACACCTACCATACTTAATGGCAAATGCTTACATAATAGAGACTGGCCCTGGGTAGGTGCCCAGTGATAAAAGTGTCTGCGATTGCTGAAACCTTGAGATGCCGTACATTATGAAGCTACTGCCCTCGGACGTCAAACACACGCACACACACGTCCCACTCTTATCCACCGCACAAGGCTTGACCTTTTTTCCAGAGAGCTTTTGACAGGCAGCTAAACACGTGTGTTTGTCCAAGGAGCTGAAACCCACATTACGTTCAATATGGGCCCATACTGACCGACACTGAGATATTGTAGTGGACAGAGAACCATTTACCATGTATCCAGTATGCTAGCATAATTCTACCATTTACCATGTATCCAGTATGCTAGCATAATTCTACCATCTACCATGTATCCAATATGCTAGCATAATTCTACCATTTACCATGTATCCAGTATGCTAGCATAATTCTACCATTTACAATGTATCCAGTATGCTAGCATAATTCTACCATTTACCATGTATCCAGTATGCTAGCATATTTCTACCATCTACCATGTATCCAGTATGCTAGCATAATTCTACCATCTACCATGTATCCAGTATGCTAGCATAATTCTACCATCTACCATGTATCCAGTATGCTAGCATAATTCTACCATCTACCATGTATCCAGTATGCTAGCATAATTCTACCATTTACCATGTATCCAGTATGCTAGCATAATTCTACCATTTACCAAGTATCCAGTATGCTAGCATAATTCTACCATCTACCATGTATCCAGTATGCTAGCATAATTCTACCATTTACCATGTATCCAGTATGCTAGCATAATTCTACCATTTACCATGTATCCAGTATGCTAGCATAATTCTACCATTTACCATGTATCCAGTATGCTAGCATAATTCTACCATCTACCATGTATCCAGTATGCTAGCATAATTCTACCATTTACCATGTATCCAGTATGCTAGCATAATTCTACCATTTACCATGTATCCAGTATGCTAGCATAATTCTACCATTTACCATGTATCCAGTATGCTAGCATAATTCTACCATTTACCATGTATTCAGTATGCTAGCATAATTCTACCATTTACCATGTATTCAGTATGCTAGCATAATTCTACCATTTACCATGTATCCAGTATGCTAGCATAATTCTACCATCTACCATGTATCCAGTATGCTAGCATAATTCTACCATCTACCATGTATCCAGTATGCTAGCATAATTCTACCATTTACCATGTATCCAGTATGCTAGCATAATTCTACCATTTACCATGTATCCAGTATGCTAGCATAATTCTACCATTTACCATGTATCCAGTATGCTAGCATAATTCTACCATTTACCATGTATCCAGTATGCTAGCATAATTCTACCATCTACCATGTATCCAGTATGCTAGCATAATTCTACCATTTACCATGTATCCAGTATGCTAGCATAATTCTACCATTTACCATCAGTATATACCATTTACCATGTATTCAGTATGCTAGCATAATTCTACCATCTACCATGTATCCAGTATGCTAGCATAATTCTACCATTTACCATGTATTCAGTATGCTAGCATAATTCTACCATCTACCATGTATCCAGTATGCTAGCATAATTCTACCATTTACCATGTATCCAGTATGCTAGCATAATTCTACCATTTACCATGTATCCAGTATGCTAGCATAATTCTACCATGTATCATCATGTCACAGGTGGATAGCATGGAGAAGTAAGTGTGCTCAGGGTTTTGACCTTGCCTCCTTTGTAACATGCATTACCTATTTTCTGCCCCTCCCAAATCCCAATTGCATATCAAGTGCGTCACAGTACCAACACTGATACAGAGGTCTAGCTACCCCACATGATAAACAGGAGTGCAATTATCAGAGGTTGATTATTCTTTTTGCATGGGAAGAGACTTCACCTTCTTTTTTTTGCGGAACAAAATCAAAACATCGCCTAACTGAGTTATACCATACAAGAGCGGAAAACTAACAAATACTTTCAGAATCGTTGAACATGTTGATCACTATTTTGATTAATTGACTAATCAGAAATGTACCGAAAATTACACAAATCCCATAATTGAATGCAAATGTTTTATTTTAAACAAAGCCCTCTCAAATTCTGCCACAGATTTTCCCTTTACCTGGACAAGTGTTATTCCGACATGGAATCGGAGCTCAAAATAACTTTTGAGTGCATGGATCATACGTGTCTACCACCGCGGACATTTGGTCCGCGAACAACAAAAGTTATTTAGGAATGACGGGATAAACAGTTTTAAACGCGAGAAGGCTGCTCTTGCCTGCAAGAGGGTGAGAGGAAGACACACTTACGATGTCATAGCTAGTGAAATAGAACAGGCTCCTTTACAGTGAGGCATATTTTTGTGCAGACAGAGATATTGTTCTTTCATATGGTTTTACATGCCATTTTGGATACATTTATACAAACACTATGCAGAAGGCTAAGTGATGATATGGCTATGATGTTTGTCCATGTATCTTCATGGTAAATTAATAAACGGGAAAGTTAAGTAATAAGTAGTGAAGTTACTTTTCAAATGCAGTAACTAGTAAAGTAATCTCATTACAATTTACAGAAGTAACTAGTAACGTGTAACTACCCCAACACTGGTCCAGACTCTGGGTCAGAGCATCTCTTATACAGCACAGCTTGTTGGCTGCTCCAGTGGTATTATCCAGTGCACCGGAAGTGAATCTGCATTTGTTTTGTTCCTCTACACATTTACTCAGGTGTTTCCTTTGTTCATGGTCTGTAGGTGCAATGTGGGTAGATGGACCTCTGAACCTCTTTTCAACACTCATCATGTAATAATATGATTATCGTGCTAAATTATGTTTATTGTTGGCATGCCATTGTGTTAAAAACCACTGCCTCAGTGGATATAAAAAGTCTACACATCTCTAAATGCCAGGTTGTTGTGATGTGAAAAAAATGAGACAAAGATAAATCATGTCAGAACTCTTTCCTCCTCTAATGTAACCTATAACGTGAACAATTAAATTGAAAAACAAAGAGAAATCTATGAGATGGAGGGGGGAATAAAAGATTAAAATTTATAATAACCTGGTTGCCTAAGTGTGCACCCATAGACTAATACTTCTGTCAGATTTTAAGGAATTAGCTGGTGTACTGTCCTCCTTAACACTATAAGCGCCAACAGCCCACGCCCGCGGGCGTTGCAGTTAGTAATTGAAATAAATATATAATGTTGAAAAGCTACAGTCTCGTCCTTCCATGACTTTTCCTAAATACATGCATTTTACCTTGTCCCGTTTTCAGAATTGCAAAATCACAAACCGAACACTATATAAAACTACTATTTACATGTTTTTTGATGCCTAAACTGCTCTCCTGTCGCCAAAACCCCACGCCGCTGGGCGTTGGTACCCAAGAGGGGCTAATTGCGGTACTCAGACACCGATCACACCTCACTGGGCTTATGACGCCAATGGTTGAATGGGTGATACGCAGACAATAGACTGAGAGATACACGCACACAAAAGCTTGATTGGCTTGGTTGAATTTGAATGAACTAGAAAAAAGAGGTACGTTTATAAAGAAATATGTTTCACTAAATAAACAGAACGAATTTATCCAAATACATCAAAGTATACAGCCCATTCATTTAATTTGTAATTATTTATTAGTTCCATGTGTCAAGCGCCTATTGCACTCAATAATTAGCTATACGAATAAACCTCAGTGCATTCATATAGCCTACAAAAGACTTCAATAAAATATAGTTTTGTATCGAAATTAAATGAATATAAACCCTAATTATTATTAGGCTTACTACAAATGAGCGATAAATAAAGTTACTCACAGAGTTTCATGCACACAGAGAAGGACGTGGGACATACATAAGTCCGGGACGCATACGGCAGAAAGAGCATGAAACTGGACTCGTTTGGTCCGATCTATATGAAACGGGACTCGTTTGGTCTGATCTATATTAAACTGGATATATATAACGGATTAGTTTGCTGCTGTCTCATGTGCACTCGCAACAACACTAATGAACACTGTGTGCGGTGCAACCGGTTAGTTTGCGTGTCCTGCTCAGGCAGACAAAAGACTGCGAAGACTTGGTTGAATTTGAATGAACTAGAAAAAAGAGGTAAGTTTATAAAGAAAAATATGTTTCACTAAATAAACAGAACGAATTCATCCAATCACAATTATGTATAGAGCCCATTCATCTATACAGCACATTCATCCATACGGCCCATTCATCTAGCCCATTCATATACAGCCCGACCGTGACCAATATATAATACGTGTTTTATTGTCTACAGTGCCTTAGTTACTGGACTGTAATTACTATAATACATTTTACAAATAAAAACAATCGAATTATACACTCTAGCCTAAAGTTTTTATTTCAAGAGTCTGCTTTGCAATATGTCTATAGCTACGGCCAATCATGCGCAAATCATTTTATTGCACATCGCTTGTGATCTAAAATGTTTCAGCATTTACTACATCAAAATAGGACATACAGATTGATGGATTTTCATTTATTCGATTTTTAGAAATTTAAATTTCATAGCTTGTGCATTTTAAAATCATGGTTTTATATTAGTATTCTATTAGGCCTACATAAGACAATAAATACATAATATTTTATTAAAATGTTTTACTTCATAATTCATCGTAATTCATTTCATTTAGGATGATAACACAGTAGATTATCTGATACTGTTGATGGCAGGTTACTCGGTGAATGGATGGTGAAGCTGCGGAGGAGAATGTAGGTGCTAATTGGGATGATTCGTATGCTAATGACGCCAGCGGGCGCGAGGCTCTGGCGATTTAAGGAGTGAAAACAGCTCTGCCGCTTCTAGTGTTAAGGTGTATCTAACCAAAATTAGACAGCCAGCCAAATTCCCATTCACTGATGACACTAGAGTCGGGAAATAGCCTTCTAGCTCCAGGTTTATTGAAGACTCAATGTAAAAATGATAAAGGAGTGAAACTGTAAAACGAAAATACAGATAGCAGTCAAAATACATTTTTCCCTTAGAATAATACCATTATGCATTTTGCCTAAAGTATGCCACCACATTAAGATCACAGTAGTATTTTTACTAAAATGCAGACTAATTACGATAGACCACCACCATCAAACCACGTTAGCTGCTAACTACCGACTCAGCTACGCTATTCATCTACATAGCACACAGAATAATTATACTTTTAAAACATAACCCTATATTGCAAGATCAACTTAAGATGCAACAAAATACTCACAGGCAATGCTACACGAGGCACACAAACAAAGGATGGCTTTAGATGAGCCTCTTCTCACTTGTGACAAAAATTGTGACTGAGATAACACTTCCTAGTTTGGAAGGTCAAAGTGCTCAAAGGATAAATATAACATTAACTAAAAGAGGCCTGCGTTGTACATAGGGCAGGACAGCTGGGCTTTCCACAACCTCAAGATCTTGCTGCATTATCTGCCCTTCAGAGTGAACCATTGGTTATAAGCTGCCGTCCCTCAATAATCTGTTCAGAACCAGGTCACTAAGGCAGGCAGCACAGATTGAGTCAGACCCCTCTCATCCGGGTAACGGACTATTCAGAACTCTACCCTCTGGCAAACGGCTACAGTCTATCAAGACTAAAACATCTTGCCACAAGAACAGCTTCAACCACACTACAGTCTAACTAATACTTTTTTAAAGAGGAAAATGCAAAGCAATTTATTTGAAATGCATTAATCTGGATGTTGTTGTTTTTATTCAGTTTTTCACTGTTTAAATAAACCTACCATAAAATTATAATCTGATCATGTCTTTGTCAAGTGGGCAAATGTGCAAAATCAGCAGGGGATCAAATAATATCTTCCTTCACTGGTTTATAACTAGATATTGCTCTATTGCACAATTTGAAACTTGAAAATGGTCATTGCTCTTTCTTTTTATGCATTCGGCACACTCATAGACATTTACACATTTGGGATACATATTACACCTTCTATATTTACCCAGTACATATGTCAACTAGGCAGGGTCTCTGGACTGTTTGTGTTGTGTGTTTCGCTCCTGTTACAAACATTTGTGTTCATTTGTGTGAAGTGCAGGATGAAGCCAAAGCAGAGCCAAGATCACCATTCTGGGTGTTTATTCTTATCCACATAAAACAAACACGAAACACCGGCACGGAAAATCGACATAAAGCACTGAAACGTAAAACAAGCGCACGCTTACACAAAGCAACAATTTTTACCAATAACAGTATTGACGTTAACACAACACTCACCGACATGAAATGTAACGAATAATTAATAACAAGCACCCGTGAACCTAATCACAAACTTTGCATAGCCCACTGATTAACTAACCTATGTAACATTATATTAATAACAAGCACCGTGAACCTAACCAGGGACCTTAAATAGCCCACTAATTAACTAACCTATGTAACATTATATTAATAACAAGCACCCGTGAACCTAATCACAAACATTGCATAGCCCACTGATTAACTAAACTCTACCCAGCTGTGCTTCTAATCAACATATTACACAGGAGTGCTCTCCCCTACACACCCTGTGACAACACAACTCACCCATACGTGACAGCTCTGTTTGCACTGTACGTCTTAACATGTGTGTGTGTGAACAGACAGGCGAGTAAACCTGATTCTGATTAACTGCTATAGGGCTGTGTTCCCATATAATATATTTGACAATAGTGACTCTAAATAAGTGTTTCATCTGGAATAGTTTGCACTGGTTAAATTGTTGCATGATTGTTGATGTCCACTATGTTCCAATTTTATTTATGATTCTGTATGTTGTTGTTGTGTGCATTCATGTAAAAGACCACACCAGTTCCCTGCTCAAGTGTGACCATATAAAGACCAAAAATGAAGTTACGAGAAGATTGGTAATTTGGTACTAACGGAAAGAGTTTTTCACAAAAACTAGATGGTGGATAACCCAATAAGGCTGACTTTATGAGTTCTATTGGCCAAGACGTTCCTTGTGATGTTCCTTGTGAGATGCACCTATGAACCAATCTCAATCACCACTAGATTTAGGCTCTCTAATTGATGATACCTAAACAATTTAAATACAACCCCATAGATAAGTTTTACCCTAAACCTGACCATAAATCGTAAATCTACTGGCTACAAATCAGATGGCTGATATGTCAGGTTTCACCATCTACTGTAAATAGATATTAAACTTTAAGATCACTGCAGTCATGATATACTTAGAGTGGTTGCCATGGTTTCTGGGCCCATGGTTTCTGGGCAATGGGGTCTGTTCTAGTGGATATGTGAGGTGGGTCAACCACAAATACCATTGAAAAACAGGCTGTTTTAATAGTCCAGGGGCCTGGACTGAGATTCTCCCAGGATGTGTGTAAATAAGACTGTGAGTTCTAGTGTGTGTGTGTGTGTGTGTGTGTGTGTGTGTGTGTGTGTGTGTGTGTGTGTGAGTGTCCCTGAGCTCTATTATGCCCTGACAGGATAGGGGACACAGAGGTTCTTTTAATCTTCACTTTGTCTTCACTAATGGGCAGGGCAGAGTAGTTCTTGTACCACTACTGTAATGGCAATTTTAAAAACACTTTTAAAGTAAATCCGGAGGAAAGAACAGAGAGAACCTCTGCTTGCACAATTAACAGTATGTATTAATTACTTGTAAGGAGACTCAACACATGAACCCAAATAACCTTATAATGACACACCTTATCCACTACTAACACAAAAGAAAGACATGAAACCTGGTCTCCCACCCCTATCTCCCCTTCCTGAAAAGGCCATGTAGTAAGACCCCAGTTAACCTAAAAGAGGCCAAGCAATAGTCATTCAGATTACAATCTTACAGAACACCACTCAATCAGTAGTTATAAACCCAATAATGATTGAAAGAAAACACTTAGTCTAGAATCAACAGTCTGCATCTCCATCTGGCTTTTATGACTCTCACTTCAGTAAACAATATGCCCTGGAGAAGCAATCGATTATATTATTTTCACTTCACCTTAACTAATTCTCTAAAGTTTTTCTACAACACTACCCATGTTAGTGTGTGTGTGTGTGTGTGTGTGTGTCTGATCCTGTTCTACCAATACATGCCTGGACCAGACTTCCCCACACACACTGCAAATATTTAAGTCATCGTGCATTTTTGGAAAAGGACCATAAGCAGGAATTTCATTGGTATTCATTTTGTTAACAAAGCACGCAGCAAACAACAGTTTGAATTGAATTGGACACGACACAAGAATGTTAAAAGACCGTCCATAGGTCCCTGAGTACTTGTATTTCCATGATGATAAATAGGTACAATGAAGAAACCTCGCTTCAAAGAGGATGAATATCATCAACAGCAACTGTGAGCGTCCAACCGTGTTATCAGTGTGCCCAGTTAACCCCGTGTGACTGGAGACGCTCTTTGAGCTATTGATTCGCACGTCCGCTAGAAAGAGATATGGACAGATTTTTTATATATATTTTCCTCTCCATTATTCTCCTGCTTATTTTTGTCCTCTTTTCCCCATGCCCCATTCCTCTTTTCCCCATGCCCCATTCCTCTTTTCCCCATTCCCCATTCCTCTTTTCCCCATGCCCCATTCCTCTTTTCCCCATTCCCCATTCCTCTTTTCCCCATGCCCCATTCCTCTTTTCCCCATGCCCCATTCCTCTTTTCCCCATGCCCCATTCCTCTTTTCCCCATGCCCCATTCCTCTTTTCCCCATGCCCCATTCCTCTTTTCCCCATGCCCCATTCCTCTTTTCCCCAAGCCCCATTCCTCTTTTTGCCCCATTTCCCATCTCTCCATCCTCCAATCTCTCCCTTTCCTTGTTCCTTTCGTCGTATCGCTCTCTATCTCATTCTCGCTTGTTCTCTGTCTAACTCTTAGATCTCATCATATCATTTCCTCCCCTCTTCGTCGAACTCTCCCTCACCGCTCTCCCTCTCTCTCTGTGCTGTGCTGGGATCGAGGTCGCTACAACGGGCCATGCGTGTCCACACCTCCGGGCCATACACGAGTGGACAGGAGAGGAGTGAAAAAAGAACATGAGATATTTCCAATCCAGTATGGCTACCACGGTGGTGTAGCGGTGGAAAATTACGGAATTCTCGCTTGAACAAGATCAAAGTGGAGGGCCTTCTATTCTGCTTTGGTGTCTGGGATTTAAGTTTGCCCAAGTATCCCCCACCCAGACACGCACACAATCCCCCCATATCGCCATGCTTACCCAACAACATAAAAAAAATTGACGCACAGGCTTCCGATTAATCAGGGAGCACATTTGCCAACCCCAGTCAACACACGCACCCTTTACCCGAGGAGGCAATATCCAGAAGGAAAAAGGGAATTACTTAATATGGTTATATTATAAATATACACTTATTGAAGCGTGCTTGTGCGACGTTTGGATAAGATCCAAAAGCTTCTGCTTTGGCTTAGGGATGGATCCAGTTGGCAAGGAGAGCGTCCCCAAGTACAGCAGAAGGATTAGACCTAACAGGCCTTGTGACCGAGGCAGTACTAGTGGATGTCAGAGCGACAGATGCATCGGTGATGCCCAACACGTTATTTATCAGACTGGTAGATTAGTTATGCCTTTTCCCTACTGGTGTGGTTGTGTGTACACCTTGGAGTGTATAAATCTGCTGGGAATGCCTGTGCAAACATGTTTGTGTGTGCTCGCCAATGTTTAGTCCAAAATTGCAAATAAGTCCCCATTACTTCAGAATGGAATGGGCAGCGTTCCCAAACGACAGTGTACACGTGTAACGGATGTGTTTAGCGTACGAAGAAGGAGAACCTCAGCTGATGACTTTTGACCATTTATTCTCTGCAGAAGACAATAATACATTGATTGGCTTCTGACATGTGACTTCCTTTGTCTGCACCTCTGCCCCTCAACAATACAAAACGGTATTGTGAGGGTTACACATGCACACAAATCACATAATATAACATCTTAAACAGTTTCAGTGGGCAAAATGAAAACAGTATGTAAGTTTGAAGTCTGCACATAATAAAAAGAATATAACATCTAACAAAGAAATGCACATACCTGCAGAAGACAATAATACATTGATTGGCTTCTGACATGTGACTTCCTTTGTCTGCACCTCTGCCCCTAAACATTAGATAATATAATTTATACACTCAATGTGAAACGCTGAACCTCCATTATTTTCCCTACACAGAAGCAACACAAATATGGCGCGAAAAGAAAAGTTCAACAAAAGCACCTTAAACTTCACATTTCGCCATACAACAGTTTCACCATATAACAAAACATATTATTTAATATTGCATTAACCTAGAGGCAAATAAATAGTGAAGGGTCAACATACAATTTTCGAAGAAAACAATAATATAACACCGCAGCATTTTACATGCAACTTACCTCAACAATACAAAACGGTATTGTGAGGAAAAAAATGGCAGCTACGGCAACTTTGAAGGGACACAATAGGCGCAATCGGAAACGACATCTCCACCAGAAACAATAGCATTAAATAAATAAATTAGACTTAATAAGATAAAATTCACAAAATCAACAAATCATTAAATAATGATTTAAAATATAATATGACAATAAAATTAAACATAAATTGGAAATTAGGATTAATAAAGTGCATTTTCAACTTCGTTACACACGCAGACAAAAACCTCAAAAGCATTTTATTTAACATCTGCAAGCTTTTTCTGCTTCCAGCATTTTGAAACACACATGAAAACTGTGACAGGTTTCTTAAGCCCAAGTAGCGGAGTCAAGTGAAAAGGATATGGGCCAAGTCAATCAAAAGTAGCACATATGGGCCCTGCTGCTTGTAAGTAGCAGCTATGAGACACAGCCACTGCTCGCTACAGCCGTCTGATCTCGTTAGCAGACATCTGCATCTTCATTAGGGAGAATCTGGATATACATGTACAAGACAGGTGGCCGTCCCAGCCACACACTTGCTCATTTTATGGAAATCATCATTCACCGTAATTTGTCCGTATTAGGGCCATTTTACACGGTGGAAGTTCCAATGAACACAGCCTCAATGGGACTGTCCTTTTAAACACACCGTATGGTTTTGTAAATTGGGTTTCATTTTTTATTTTCATGTTGAGTCACAAGTGTTTGGCAAAGAAGGGATGTTTAGATAGCCACTCAAGGTAGTTTTAGCTTGCAACTCAATTGTGACTGGGAGGTCATCACATTTTCCAAGAAATGGCTTTAATTACTGTCACGCTGCTTAGTAGGAGTAGTGCAGGAAAGCCATATGCAGAGACAGCTAATCCGTTCAGGAACAGGTTAATTTTAAACAACATAAAACAAACCGTGAATGGTGAAAAAACACTAACACACTTTGAAACAATATTGCGCTACACAGCTACTTACATAACAGATTCTAACAACAGCAATACAAATTTGAACTAAAACTTACTCATGGAAATAATAACCAACACTGTCCACCCAGATCCAGTGACTTAAATGCACACATAATCAACAAATACCATTCAGCCGTGACACTTTAAATAAACAGCTGCAACTGAAACACCAGTACTCAGAATAAAACAAACATGTTCCAAAACCAGCTCACTAGACTTTCCTGTGGACCCGGAATTGTGACAATTAGGGTTTTACCCGGTTGGCTCTAAACAGGAGAGAAATTACTGGAACCAGAAGCATCTAGTTAAACCTGTCTGGGCAATGTCCTATATTCTATTGCAGATACTCATCCAGGCACTTGTCATCTAATGGACCCATAAAACCCTTTCAAAGAACCGCTGCAGGTCAGTTGGTGTTCAATCTTGTCGTTCTTCAACCATGTCAATCTGTCAGGGCTTAGGCAGGCGTGAACCCAAAAGCAGACTGGAAACAGGTGAACAGTTGCACAGAGAGATGTATTGGATGACTCCTCCCAGACAGGTGTGCAGAGTTAGAGAATCAGGACGCCTGTAGAACTAGTCATCACCCACCAGAGGTAGACAAACGCACATAAACAACACTCCCAGGAACCCATACCCAGGTCAGCAAGACAGGTTTTGTGACACAATCAATCAAATGTATTTCAAAAAGCCCTTTTTACAACAAAGTTGTCACCAAGTGCTTTTACAAACACCCAGTCTGAACCCGACAGAGCACACATCAACACATTGATACACAGCGGCTAGGAAAAACTCCTTGATGGGCTGAATTTAGGAAGAAACCTAGAGAGGACCCAGGCTATGAGGGGTGGCCAGTCCTCTTATAGCTGTGGTGGATGAAATTTTAGTTTAGTTTAATATTTAATTAATGCATTGTTAAACTGCAGAGAGTCTTATGAAACAGAATAGTTCAGGTCAAATACAGCCAGAAAGGGAGAACTGGGAGGGTTGAGGGTTTGGCAGATTGGAAGCCAAAACTGTCAGGTAGCAGCAGCTGCTCAGCCTGCAACACAACCAGGGGCTCCAGAAAGGTTCCGCCACATGTCCCCAGGGCCAATCAGTCCCAAAGCGTGGCTAGCAGGCACGGATTCTCCTTAATGGAAGCAGAAACAAGACACAGGAATAGGTTTGACACCCTAGTTCCCTACGTCCCCGGCAAAATAGTATAGAAGCATACACCTTGAAACTGAGACAGGGGTCCAGTGAAACTGTGGCACTGGAAACGGCCCAACAAGCCGGAAAGCATCCACCAACTTTACCAAGCTTCAACCAAGGGACATCAGTCAACCGGGTTCAGGTTAGTTTTACTCACAGAGTTAATCAAATTGAGGGAACAAAAGATAACAATAGTGGGGTTGGAATTGGGAGAGGACATCCCAGGGGAGATGACAACCAGCCTGTCAAAGACAGCAGGGCGGAAATTAATTCTTCGTACCCTGGGTCATATTACACTTAACCATAGACTTTGCTAAAAAGATACGTTTTTAATAGTGACTTAAAAGTTTGCACTGAGTCTGCATTTCTAACCCAGGATTGGCAGCTCATTCCATAATAGAGGAGCTCTATAGGAAAGAGTTTGTGAAATTTTAGGTACGATTAGAAGGCCAGTCTCTTTTGATCTTAGGTTACGTATGTATGGCCGGACTAATTCTGTAAGGTAGAGAGGAGCAAGTTCATGTAAAGCTTTATACATTAACTATAGAACTTTAAAGTCTGCCCTAGCTTTTACTGGCAGCCAATGTTTGACCAGTAATGTGGTATTGGTCGGTATTTCTTTAGTATGTCCGGATCTAGGTTTGATTTCTGCAACTTTTAGTGAGGTTGGCACAGGTCCGGAGGATAGGAAGCAATTTATTTTGTTCAACATTGGTGGACCAGGTACAGGAAGTTACTTTTTAAGTAATTTAGTTGGAAATACATCTAGGTGACAATTGGATGACTTTAAACGCCTTATTTATTTTGTAAATGTTTCAAGAGACACATCTCTTCCCACTATTCGCACATTGAAGCCTTCTTCCACTGCAAAGTGTTTGCCTAAGAACCATCAGACGGTACTGCCCCTGTGTACCTTTAGGTAAAGCTGAAAGCCTACATCTATTCCCAAACTCTTTATTCTTCCACGTACTTGTCACTTGGCAAACAAACTCCTACTGGAGCTCCCACTTAGCTTGGTTTTCTCCATTCTGGCACAACAATGAAAGAACCTGTATCCTCTTTGAACTAGGACATCACAGTCCCTGCCCAGTTTCGCTACTTTTACAAGGGGTATTTAAATTAACAACTCTCCAGTAGTCTTTTTGATCAGCATTCATTTTTTGTGTTGAGAGATTTTACATAGCCAATAGATCGACTGTCATAGTCCATTACCACACTGTTAAGTTAAACTAGACAATTTTATTATTTTTCTTGGGTGGATTTAAACATGTTACATTACAAGTTCATCTCTAAACATACTTTGCCCACAGCTAAATGTATAAACACTAGTTGAGTAGTTTTTGCTTTCACCGACATAAGGTATGTTACTTTCTAAATGTAATATGTTATAATTATTTGTCCAAAAATTATATGTAACATCTCTCGGCCATCCCAGACACTTTGGTTACTTTCAAATGTCTTTCCTATAAGATGACAAAGATAACTATATAACTGTTTGAAGGACAAATACTGCAAGATAATATAATGTAACTTGTGGATTAGGTTTATTCTATATTTATTAGAACAGGTTGGCAAAAACATAATAAAATAATTAGGCTATATTTGTAACATTAACATCTGTCATATATCCATTCGATGAAAATGCTCTCTGATCTCTGAGAATATGACTTTAAAATGTTTGCTCATCTGTCATCAGGGACAGATTCCTTCAAAACATTGTTTAAACATAAATGCTGCTCTGACTGATTGTTTTAATTTAAGCACTACCAAAAAGGTCATTTCAAAATGTAAAGAAATATTGTCATTATGCTGGATGCCTATTGTTTATGTTACACTTTGATACCTCAATCATTTTAGCTATGTATGTTGAAAGTGCACTAGTCTGGTCATGACTCAAGTCATAATAACTTCTAGTCGTTAGCATCCTATTCCCCACAAAAAGGTACAACTTGCAAGGGAACAGCGGACCACAGCAGTGGATGACTTCATCTGATAACAATGGAACCAGTCATGTGCAAACAGATTGTCAGTGTCAATTTCACTTTTGGGAGTTTGGTGCTCCAGTCTGATTAGTATCATCTTTACAATCTTTCTGTATTTGCAAATACACACCATTATGTTTTTCTCTGATACTACGTTGTCACGATTCCCCCTGGGACATCGTCCCTTGCAGATAAGTCCCAGCGATGTCTCTCTACGTCGCTGGTCTTCTAGCTGCCAACGTCCTATTTGCCCTCTGCACATAAACTCATAGCTGGACTATCTTGTCTTGTTGTGCACACATGTTTCCTATTCCTTGGTTGGCATGTGTGTATAAGCCTTCCCTTTACATATTGTCTATGTCCAGTATGGTTTGGTGTCACATGTGTGTGTGTATAAGCCTTTCCTTTACATATTGTCTATGTCCAGTATGGTTTGGTGTCACATGTTTGTGTATAAGCCTTTCCTTTACATATTGTCAGTGTCCAGTATGGTTTGGTGTCACATGTGTGTGCTGTATTATTGAGGAATACATTTGGCTAGGTTGCTGAAAGCTTAAAATGTCTGTATCACGTAAGATACTTTTCCTGAAGGACAAACGACGAGAGGTGTTTCTATGACAACTCGGATGTTTCGGTCAGATTCCATCCACCTCTTTACCGCATGTATATGTTGTTGAAGTTAGCACAAACAAAGGTTTCTTGTTTCCAGGCATGCTTATGTGGTTGAGGGAACACATTTTCTTTAACGCCCTTGTATCTTCAATTTCCCCCTTCCCTAATATCATATCCAGTCGTATCTATGTCTCTGTCTCATCGCAACAACTCCCGACGGATTTGGGGTAGATTTGAAGATCTTGTCAAGCTTATCTTATAGAAATGTGTGCCACGCCTTTCAGCTTGGTTTCCACAGTGATGATCCAACCAGGAATTCACAACCTTAGTTAGTCTTACAGGCACCAGAGCATCCTGAGGGATTTGCTTGAGTAGAATGAGATCAGCAAATCCCTGCCGATAATGGCTCCTTCTCCGGGTGTTGCTGGCCAATTGTACATGGGGCTTCTCAGCCACAGCTTATCTGTCACAGCTTGAACATAGACTGTGGTGGTAATCTTGATACTATGTAAAGTTACTAGACACGGTCTACTAAGTGGTTGAAACTTACAGTCCCCAAAGCCATTACTGAGTTAGGTAAAGCAGCCATTACTCTGTTATATACCAGCAAACGTATGCTGCATCTGCACATGAACACCAGAAACAGGGGCTAACGCTAATGCTATAGCACCGTAGATCATAGACATGTACACAATGCCCTTGCAGGTAGTTGGTATCGGCCGATAAAAGCTTAAAATGATCATCATCAGCAGATATTAATATTTATATACACACAAAGATATTAATATTTCTGCCGATGAGCCTTGCCAATAGGGTGGCGGGTTTACTATGCACACGTGACGATCGTGAACGTAGCATGAACGCTAGCAACTTAAACTACCTACCGATATGGCTGTGTGGAGGTATTTTCGAGATCTGTAAAACAGATAAAAAACTTGCTATTTGCAGTAGTTGTGAAGCACAAGTGATGAGAGGAGGCGTAAAACAACACTCGTTCAACACTACAAATATGATTACTGTAAAGGCAATTCAAAAACATTTTAAAGTGAATCTAGTTAGCACAGGGTTTAAATACCAACGTCATCACGTGACATGATTGTTTTGTAAATCTTCCCAGCAACTATAGAATCGTTTTCATCTTTTTATTTAAAAATTTTCCATGTTCAACAATGTCGATCTACATCAGATATTGAAAAAGGAACAAAAAACTAACATGAATGCAAAAAAAGGAAGGAAAATTAGAGTACCTCATAAAACATTCACATATAGCATTGGAGGTCTTTTATACATCAAATTAGTTTGGAAGTTAGAACCTAGACAATTACTTGTTCCTTATTGGGGCACTACCAACACAATGTATTTTTTTTCTCAAAATATACCCAGTGATAGTTTCAATTTCACTGTCATATGTACATAATACAGATATAAGGAACCAGGGTTTGTCTGGGTCTAGTCAGAGTCTGACACTCCCCCGATCAACAGAGAGGGGGAGTCATCAGACTCGATCAACCTCACCTGAGTTCTGAGCACACCTGCCGGTAATTAGGTATGGGATATAGGTGTGCTCAGAGGCTCACTCACTGCGAGGTATTGTTCCTAGTGACTTGCTGAGCGTTTGATAGAGAGAATTATTCATTGAAGTCTTCCCGTGTACCAGTCCTTTGCTCCGTGTCCCGATTCCCGTTTTTGCTTAACCCTTCTGTTGTCTCCTAGTGATTCCCGAGTCCTGATCCTGTGCCCGTTTACCCGACTACGACTACGCCCGATCCCATTGTACCTCTGACTGCCTCTGATCTCTCCGTGTTGACCACTGCCTGCCTGACAACGATTAAGCCTACTGTTTGTCTGTACTCTAATAAAGCTTTGCGGTTCTGCGATTGGACCTTACTCTGTCGTCTGAGTATTCGTTACAACAGAAGTAATAAGTACAATTAAAAGATAGCTGTAGCTGAGCTACCTAGAACAGTGAGAGTTAATAATCATATAGATACTAACAGATAAGAATAATGAAAAAAGATAAGACGTTTGAGTAAAATCTACACAGTGATGGAGCCGACACATACAGGAGTAGCTAGTTAACGCGCTAAAATGATAACGTTAATTATTTGAGTGTGAGCCTACACATACAGCAGGTGCTAACTGGCGCGCCAGCTATACTATCTTGTCCTTAGCTGTGGCAGCAGCATACCAGGTGGTGATGGATGAGGTGAGGGAGGTCAAAAAGTGATATAATAATAATACATATGTGACCTTGACCATTGTCAAGCACACATAATTATATAGCTAAATACATAAATACACTTTGCATGATATAGACATTTCACTTGGATGGGGTAAACCTGTGATTTTATAAAACTGCTGTATGACATGGGCATGAAATGGGTTTGGTCTGCACCACTGCATTTGGACCATCCACAACTTCACACCATCCAATTGAAATGTTTATTGCATTTAGAAAATGCATAAGTGTACACAATGCAAATGCAATGTGTATTTATTTAGTTAAGCTTTTAATTATATATATATATATTCATATAGATATTAATATTAGTCTTAAGTATTTCAATCAATATTTATTTATTTTATTTTATTTCATATTATGGAACATTTAGTCCTCCATATAAGATGTCCAACTTAAGTCTCTTTCTGTACACAAAGGCAAAACCACCCACATTCTCCCAAACACACTCGCACGCCTGAAATGTGAAGTGAATTATATTTATTTATTTAATTATTAGAATTATTAGTGTTCCATTGTTGTCTGGACATTTTATAGAGACCCCGGCATGCCCAAGTGTTTTTGCATGTAATGTTATGTATCTCACATTTATTAAGCAGTGTATTGACTTTACACAGCTCTGGGCTTTTACATCTCTTACCATTAACCCCGAAAAAACATGACAGCTTTTGTTATAGCGGTTTTTAAGCAGATCTGCAATTTGATATAATACATAATATTATCTCACACACACTTTCACTGTCACTTACATTCCTGAAATCTAAGATTGCTTAGGCTTGAAACAAAGCTGAACTTGTGCTCTCCGTTATCCTATTGTAGCTTATTTATTCCAAATGTGTGAAAACACATCGCTACAGAGACAGAAAAAAAACACTGACACAAATGTATCTGCCTTTACCTTAAAACTAGTGAGCTGATAACGTAGTATTGAAAACAGGAAGATATGTCAGCTGTAACACACATGTGAGACTACAGCTTAACACTAGTGAGCTGATAACGTAGTATTGAAAACAGGAAGATATGTCAGCTGTAACACACATGTGAGACTACAGCTTAACACTAGTGAGCTGATAACGTTGTATTGGAAACAGGAAGATATGTCAGCTGTAACACACATGTGAGACTACAGCTTAACACTAGTGAGCTGATAACGTTGTATTGGAAACAGGAAGATATGTCAGCTGTAACACACATGTGAGACTACAGCTTAACACTAGTGAGCTGATAACGTTGTATTGGAAACAGGAAGATATGTCAGCTGTAACACACATGTGAGACTACAGCTTAACACTAGTGAGCTGATAACGTTGTATTGGAAACAGGAAGATATGTCAGCTGTAACACACATGTGAGACTACAGCTTAACACTAGTGAGCTGATAACGTTGTATTGGAAACAGGAAGATATGTCAGCTGTAACACACATGTGAGACTACAGCTTAACACTAGTGAGCTGATAACGTAGTATTGGAAACAGGAAGATATGTCAGCTGTAACACACATGTGAGACTACTATGCCTCCAGCAGGGGGCGAGTGTGAGTATTGAGGAAATTTGAATGGGATCAGTTTTGTTTCACATTCTATCCTGAAGTGACCAGTCTAGATATGTTCAGTCACATTAGTTTCTGTAATTAATCGATAAAACCAATAGCTGGCTAGACTGAGCTGACAGAGAGAATCTTAAACATACGCACAAAAAGCACTCATTTTTCCCCCGGCCCATCTCTCACCTAAATGGCCCAGATGCCTGTCGTTGCGTGATACCCATCATGTCTCGCCGAGAGAGTCCTGTTGTGTGATAGTCATCATTCTCTTTTTTCTCTTTCCTTATCTGCATCCATTTTCTCTCCCTCTCTCACTCCCCTCCATCACTCTCTCCACATCGACATTCAGTCATTCTGAGCGATGTGTCGGTCATCTGGGGCTTATAAATGATCTTAGTTTGCCATTGTGCGGAACAGCGATTGAAAAACACCACTCGAATTGGGTCTGATGGCAGACTAAACTGTTATAAAAAGTTCCTCCAAACGCAAAGTAACCATGTATAAAGTAGATACATGGAATAGGTGCTCAGAATTTATATCCAAAAAGAAAAATGATTTACATGCAAAATGGCACCCTCTCCTCTATGCCCTGTTCCAAAGTAGAGCACTTTACTGGGAATTGGAGGAGATTTGGGACACGCTCATTGTAGAGGGAATGAGAAAAGAGGATGTGAAGCTAAGGAAGGTGAGTAGCAATAATCCTGGATAAAATGACTCGTTAGGTAATTTCGGAAGGCATAATATTGCACTGACAAAAGTATTATGCATATGCATTTATATGACAAGGTTTCCTGAATAAGCTCCAATGGGTTTGTGACCCCCAGGGCCCCAAGTCTCTGATCATATTGGCCCATGCACTGTGACTGGCGAGCTGGTGCGGATGAGCCTCTGCACGTCCCCAACAAATGACTCCCGATTTGACTTCAGCCCGGCTTTGATACAGTAAGAGCTAAGGTGCTTTAAGTTGTGTCATGATATCAGATGGAAAACGAAGGTCGGAAATTCTGCCTCTCCACAGTGGTTTTGGAGAGAGATCGGCAAGAAACAACAGGAGCTCCATGTACCACCCAGCTGGTATACTGCAAATCCCTTAGGTCCTCCGCACTACCTGAAAGATGGCTAACGCACAGCAGAAAATGTGGTATTACTTTAATCTATTTTGGGCGCATGTGCGTTTGTGTGGTGAATAATTCCTAACAACACAAGTTTATTTGTGATTGGGGGTTGTTAGAGTTACAGTTTTACCATTTTTTTAATCATTGCGACAGAGAAATGAACATTTGGGTTTTAACATTTTCTTTTCATATAAAGTTTTGAGGTGGCTTGATCTGGGTTAGTCTCTATAGGACTTATTGTATGTTGTTGAGGACCAGAGCACATGGAAAGAAGCAGTTCAGGTGGTAGTATTATCTTTTGTATCATGATTGGACCGTTTGATTGACAGCTGCCCAACACAGAATTGTTGGAACAGTGGATGACCAGGTTGGGATGGGGCAGCATCTGACCTGTTTATTTTCATGTTAAAGTAAGAATAATAAGCAAAAAACACAAAATCTACAAACATGCATTTTTGACCATTATAGCCACCCTTTTATTCAATAACAGTCATAAACCTTCCATAATTGGAGCCTGTCAGTTTCTTGATCTGTTGACGATCATCTTTTTGTGCAGCAGCAACCACAGCCTTCCAGACACTATTCAGAGAGGGGTACTGCTTTCTTTCACCGTAAATCTCTGGTTTAAGAAGGGCACACACATTCTCAAGGGTTTAGGTCAGGTGAGGATGGGGGCCATGTCATTATTCTGTCATCTTTAAGGCCTTTACTGACTAGCCACACAGTAGAGTACTTCTCAATAGGGTTTAGGTCAGGTGAGGAAGGGGGCCATGTCATTATTCTGTCATCTTTAAGGCCTTTACTGACTAGCCACACAGTGGAGTACTTCCATGCATATGATGGAGCATTGTCCTGCATAGAAATCATGGTCTTCTTGAAAGATGCAGACTTTTTGCAGTACCGCTGCTTGAAGGAAGTGTCTTCTAAAAACTGGCATTAGGTTTGGGAGTTGAGTTTGAGTCCATCTTTAACACGGAAGGTCCATCGAGCTCATCTCTCTGTTAGTGATCCAGCCACGGGCCCATCCATCTGCTCCGTCACTCTCATCTTGTCTTCAGATATTTCTTGGGCCAGTTTTGACATTGCAACTTATGTGTCTTATTCAGTGGTGGTCGGGTTTCAGCCTAGCTTACCTGGGCCATGTTTCTGAGCACTGAACACATTGTACTTCTGGCCACTCCAGGGAGGTTCTGGAATATGATAGCACTGGAGGTTAATGGGTTCCTGGTAGCTTCACGTTTAATTCTTCTCAAATCTTTGTCACTTAATATGCGTCTTTTTTTCTTAATCTTGCAGCCTTGTTGACTATTTGCATCAAAATAATTGATGGTTCTGTGATCACGCCAATACGCAATTTCAAGAGAGCTGCACCCATTTTTTTTACTTTTCAGAGTCAGTTATATTACTTTTATGGCCCAGTTTGTCTAAGGAAAATAGGCTTTCCGATAAAAATGCACACCTTGATATAAGTTATTAATCTCCTTCGGCCACACCCTCTTTCATTACACAAATACACAACACCTGATATGCTTAAAGCCAATAGGCATTCAAGTTAATACAGCTTGGCGTTGGAAAATATGCATACGAATCAGGATATGGTAAAACATAGAACTTAGCCTAATAATTGTGCACAGTGATGAATATAATATATAAAAAACTTTGATATATCTTATAACTTTTAGCTTCCTGAAGCTCATCTTTCGTTTTGAAGATCAATACAATACAATTTCATGTCGGAGTCCTTTTGTTTATTGTCCAATCACTGTTTATTGTCCAATCACTCTCTTAGGATGTTGTCTGTTCGGTATCTGGCACAAGTGTGGTGAGTTTTTGTTCCACACAGGGATTCTTATTTGGGTACACTTCCTGTCTCTAGTGATTGTTTTGTTGTTTGCTTGGCTGTGGCCTGTTAGCAATCACCGGGGCTATTTAGCACTCTAGTTTGGGTTTGCACTTTGCTTCTCATTATTTCAAGTCATGTAAACGGAGTGGTTGAGAGTTTGTTGTTGAAAGTTTAGCACTGTTGAAATGTTATTCATAAGTTGCTATGTGAGCACACCTTAAGGTTTGTCAGTGTATAGTTTTTCTGTTGGGTGTTCTTTTAATGAACCCACGAACAGTTACAACGATTACTCTGCATATTGCTCATTCCTGCACTGCACCTGGAAGATTTGTGACAGTAACAAAAGTAAAGTGTCATTGGGTCCCAGAAAAGCGCTATATTAATTTCATGTGTTATTATTATTATTATACAATAACAACTGCTTAACAGGACAGACACTTAATTGTTCATTGATTAGATAGACACAATTTTCTAGGGTTTTACTAACCAGGGTAAGAAGCATAATACATTCAGAACAGAAGGCAATAAAATGCAACCCTGTTTCACCTGGGAACCAGGAAATCAGCCAGTTAGAGTCTGCATCAGGTTATTTGCCTGTTAATCCCTGTGGGTGAGCCGCAAATAAATCACTCGATGTGTCACGGTCTCCTTATGGTTTAGTGTAAAAGGCCAGGCAGAGCAAGATATCAACGTTCGGTTGGGCATTTACTACACAAATTAAAACAACCACGTAGCATGAACAGAAAAACTAGACATGAAATGAAAGAAAAGCGCGCTTACATAAAGCTATTTAATACTTTTACAAACAACAGACACGACTTTATCAAAACACACTCACCTACAGAGGATGTAACATAAATCAATAGCAAGCACCAGTGGACCTAACCAGGAATCTTTAATAGCCCACTGATTAACTAACCTATTTAACATTATATTAATAACAAGCACCTGTGAACCTAACCAGGGACCTTAAATAGCCCACTGATTAACTAACCTATGTAACATTATATTAATAACAAGCACCAGTGAACCTAACCAAGGACCTTAAATAGCCCACTGATTAACTAACCTATGTAACATTATATTAATAACAAGCACCAGTGAACCTAACCAGGGACCTTAAATAGCCCACTGATTAACTAACCTATGTAACATTATATTAATAACAAGCATCCGTAAACCTAACCAGGGACCTTAAATATCCCACTGATTGACTAACCTATGTAACATTATATTAATAACAAGCACCCGTAAACCTAACCAGGGACCTTAAATATCCCACTGATTAACTAACCTATGTAACATTATATTAATAACAAGCACCAGTGAACCTAACCAGGGACCTTAAATAGCCCACTGATTAACTAACCTATGTAACATTACATTAATAACAAGCACCCGTAAACCTAACCAGGGACCTTAAATATCCCACTGATTGACTAACCTATGTAACATTATATTAATAACAAGCACCAGTGAACCTAACCAGGGACCTTAAATATCCCACTGATTAACTAACCTATGTAACATTATATTATTAACAAGCACTCGTAAACCTAACCAGGGACCTTAAATAGCCCACTGATTAACTAACCTATGTAACATTATATTAATAACAAACACCCGTAAACCTAACCAGGGACCTTAAATATCCCACTGATTGACTAACCTATGTAACATTATATTAATAACAAGCACCCGTAAACCTAACCAGGGACCTTAAATATCCCACTGATTAACTAACCTATGTAACCTTATATTAATAACAAGCATCCGTAAACCTAACCAGGGACCTTAAATATCCCACTGATTGACTAACCTATGCCCAGTGTTTAGCTAAACCCAAAACAGCTGTGCTCCTAAGCAACATGTGATTGTGAGTGCTTTCCTCTAAGACCGTGTGACAACCGTGCTCACCTATTTGTGGCACATTGGGAGGAATAAAAACATCTTTCAACCTGTATTTTGCCTCACAATTCAGAATTAGTATGTTTGCGAGTAAGAAAGGTTCTATATAAATACTGAACAGGTGAGATTTTAGTAGCTATGACACTGTCACGAGTCCTTAGGTGTAGTGCAGGGAAATGAGCCATTCACCATGCAGGTTGTCTCGTTTGTGGTTTTCATTTATACACACAGGAAAACAAACAATAGCACAAACGGAAAACATTGAATGAGAATAAAACTGCGCCATAAAGCGACTTCACACATCAAACAGTGATCTAAATATACACATAACACTCACAGATATGGGTTATAATTATGCCAAGCACCGTTCAACCAAACTCAGTGAACTAAATAAAACTCCTAATCACCCCACTGAAACCTGTTGTGCGTGATTACGAAGCCCAAACAGAAACTAAACAGTGGCCAACCAAAAATAGAACCTACTGTCTTCACTCATGACAGACACAGTCGTCAAAGTAGAACAAGAACTGTCCCCTCCCTTTATGTGAGAAAAGCATATATTGTTGGTTAACCTTACTAACAAAGCTACTTTTCAACCCTGCTTTTTAGCTCTGTGAAAATGTTTAGCTCATTTTATTAAAGTGGGAGAAATATAAGATAATAAAGATAATCTTGAGGGAATAAACTCCTGAGCCCAGGTCTGTGTGACCGAAATCCCTGCTCTGTCAGTATTTATGTCACGAATTAGGAGTGTAGTGCCGAGGAAGCCAGTCACAGAGCAATAGCACATCTGATGGGTTTAATTTCAAATCCAAAACAAACACTAGATTGAACAAAAACATACCCTGAATAAATAAACTTGTGATTTCAAGCGTTTTACTAACAACCATCTAACACAGTGCAGAACAACAAACACTCAACAACAACATAACGTGACTTGAAACAATATCTGACAACCCGTGACACTAAACAGGGAAATTTAATAACCTATTGCTAATTATCAACTATGCCCCAGCGGTAAGCTAAACCAAAACAGCTGTGCTGAACTCAACAATCAAAACACAGGAAGTGCTCCCCGCTAAACACCCCGTGTGGAACACAACTCACCACAACCGTGACAATTTAAGGGGGTTTCATGTTTGAAAACAACGAGCCCATTGAGTCACAGCCTACAAAACTTCTAGAAAACTACTACAAAGCCCTCCGTCACCTCGCCCCATCTCTCAGACTATCTTCCCTTCTAACACACTCGCTCATTCTTCTCCACTACCACGCCACCTCACCACCATCCTCTGGTCCGAGCTCCAGAGCTCTGGGACAGGTCTTTTTTGAGGGTTGCTCATTGCCTCTGGGACCCTCTACTACCCCAAACTATTCATTGGCCAAAATGAATACATCTTGTGGAACCCAAGATTACCCAAGTAAAACTATTTAAGAGCAACTCCACCAATCCCCTATTTGAGTGTATCCGAACTTCTGACCCACTGGGAATGTGATGAAAATAAATATCTCTACTTTTATTCAACATTTTACATTCTTACCATAAAGTGCTGATTTTAACTGACAAAAAGGGGATATTTACTAGAATTAAATGTCAGGAATTGTGAAAATTGAAAAAATTGTGAAAAATGTATTTGGCTTGTAAAAATGTATTTGGTTTGTAAAATATAACTTGTGACTCATGTTATATACATAGGCTTACTTTCACTAAATGTAAACTATATCTATAAGCTTGTTTGTGTATGTAACTTAAGGCTTCAGCAATTAGAGAAACGTGACCAATCTGAAAACAGCAGTGAACAGGCTTTTCTGTTACGGTCTGGATTAGGGCAATAGATGGAAATGTCACTTCACACAGGTATGTATTTCCAAAAAGCAGCAGTTCATTAAGTGCATGTTTTCCCAAATCAGGATTATCCACATCAGACCAAAACCGTGACAGTGTTTTCTGGCAATGTCAATGAATGGATTAAGCACCCAGTTGAGTCAGACTGATTTTTTTTCAGTGTCTAGGAAGAAAGGGTCCAAGAGTTTGGTCAAATGTGATGTGATCTTACTATTTGCATTATAGAAGCTTTGTCAACATCACATGTAGAAAGGTATCAAGTTGCTACAACCTACATTCTGATCTTCACATTTGCTCTCCGACCTTGCAGAGTTAAATACATTTTGTTCGGTTTGTGAAACACATCAGGAAGATAAAAAAGGCCGACAGACAGTCTGTGTCCTTGAACACATCCACGAGTAGGAGTGGTCACACAAAAAATACTTTGGAGTGTAGCTCAAGAAGCCAGTGTACGGTGTTCCCTCAGGAAGCCAAGAAACACTGATGTGCAGCAGAAGCTGGTCATGCTGAGTCCCACTGTCATGAGAGAGCCTTTCAAACACTTTACAGAATACAGAATTTCCAATCCAGATTGTACCCTGATAAGCATGGAAAATAAAGGTTATGATAGCAAAGGAAAAGGCTAAATCCAAATATTATTTTTAACTGATATTTATACCTGATATCTATGATAAACTGATAACTATGATAAACAAAAGCTAATCTGGAACTAGAAATATTTGGTCCACACACAAAAGTGACCAGAAGGCATGTTTCAGTTTCTCAGATTTTGTTTGGTTTTTGGTTCAGTCTACCACAGAAACATCTTTGTGAAAGACATATTAGGATCCAGAGATCCTATACTATGTAGTTTGTCTTAAAAAACTACCTGTGACACTGCGCAGCTTTCCTTATTATGGGATAAATATGCAACATTTTATATGGATGTTATTCCAACGTGTAAGGAAGTTAAGTCTGACTAAAAGCACCATTTCCAGTGATTGCAAGACATGTGGCATCAGTATTTTGTGCCCATATTCATATTTGCTGGCTTGTCTTCCAAAGATGGGGACTCGAGTTTGTCACTTAAAAAGCACCCTGATATGTTAGAAAACATTTTAAGCTCAGCATTGGCCATCTGACGTTAGCTTGCTTCTTGCCTATGCTAAGGTTTTATTTCTCCCCCCACAAAGATTTCAGTTTTTTTTTCAATTGAATCGTTCACGTTATAGGTCACACAAAAGGTGGAAAAAAATCACATCACAAAAACCTGGCATTTTAGGGGTGTGTAGACTTTTTATTTTCACTGTACCTCCACAATGGATTGACTGAGGGGGACGACGTTCTGGATGAGCTCCACTTTTTTGTCTGAGTCTGTTATCTCTGTCAAAGGGGACATGGAAGGTGTTCAGCTGGTTCATATTGGAGACATCTGTGACTGATGGGGTAGGGTGCTTTGGCCGGTCGTCAGTGATGGCTTGTGCTGGAATGTAGGATGCAGTAACAACAATGGACGTGAACTCCAGAGGAAAGTAAAAGAGTCTGTAGCTGATCATGGATTTACCAGATTGGCAGATCACTGACTCCCAATTAGTGTCTGTACACCTGTTTTTGCCACGCCCAAATAGCAAAATGGAACATTTTCACCTGTACTGCTGGCATACCTATCTTTTTAATTATTATATTTGCTTAAGTGTCCTCCCACCATCATGCTCATACAATTTGTCCACACTAATGACCTACCTGCTAGATACACTTTAACTTTTACATTCTGCATATAGACTCTCCTTTATATTTGTATATTTGTTATTCCCATATTAATGATGCTCAACTGACCTACTTATACCTCATCTTGCATTAACTGTATATTGACTGTCCACTAGTATATGTATTGCCATGTAGAATCCCACTGCTATTTGCACTCTTGTATTATATGTATTTATTGTGTAAATGTATGTTGTCTTGCACATTTTTGCTTTATCTTGGCCAGGTCGCCTTTGCAAATTAGAATTTGTTTTCAATCGTCTTACCTGATTAAATAAAGTGTAAATACATTAAAAAAATTAAAGATGTGAACATTTTATTGGTGGACACATATTCTGATTGAACTGTTTTAAAGCAGGTCAACATCTTCAACTTCTATTCTTATTGTTGAAGGAATTGCATGACATCCACACCACGCAAACCCAACACGATCTCACAGGTTTTTGTCAAAATTGCATGTAAAATATTCGTGGCATGAACACATAAAAGGAAGGTTTTACGTGAAGAGGACATCTTCCGGAAGGTTGAAGGTTGACAGGTACTTGATAATTTTAATTTATGCAGCGTTGAAATCCATGGAATGAAAATATTTGTTGTTTGAATTTGTAGTAGGCTAGGATGTTTTTGTTCTGTTCATAGAAGAAAAATGCAGCGGAAGAAAGTTGAAGTTTATACTTTTGAACGAAGCAATTATTAAGAAATATGTTGTTTTTTCTAATCTTGTAACCTCTTCACGTAAAACCGTCCTTAAAATTTTCCATGCAATTTGTGTATGTGTGACGAAAACCAGTGAGATCATGTTGAGCAAACCACAGCTCCATGCCCTTTCTGTGTATTTACATTTGTCAGAACCTACACTGTGAGTCCCTCAGAACCCTTAACAGCACCACTCTGTAATGAATCGCGGGGTGTGTAGCAGGTACAGGAACGGGCAGGAAGCAATCGCGGAGTTTTACAAAGATAATTGTGCTTTTATTAATTAACACACACGGACTTACACAAAAACAAGAACACGGATATAACCTCTACACGGAGACGAGACCATTACATAAAGACAATGCCCAACACCCACAAACCCAAAACGAAGAACTTAAATACACAGACACTGATTATTGACACGGAACAGGTGAACATGAGAAACAGGTGCCAGTAATCAGTCCAATCACCTATCAATCATCTCCCTCTCTCGGTTGACGGAGAGGTCTCAACTAGGTACCGAGAGAGGGAGAGCTTCAACAACCCTTACATAATCCCCCCCCTCTCTACGCAGCTCCTGAGGCGTATAATACAACACCCAACCCCCCTCCCCTAGGGAGAAACAAGTCCTTAATACAAGGGTCGGGAGGCCGGACGGGAGAATGCGGAGCCGAGGGACAGACGGACGGAGGCTGGTCAGGAGGCCGTGGAGGCTTGGACGGGTCAGGAGGCCGTGGAGGCCTGGACAGGTCAGGAGGCCGTGGCGGCGGACGCTGGTCAGGAGGCCGTGGAGACCTGGACGGGTCAGGAGACCGTGGAGACCTGGACGGGTCAGGAGACCGTGGAGGCCTGGACGGGTCAGGAGGCCGTGGAGGCCTGGACGGGTCAGGAGGCCGTGGAGGCCTGGACGGGTCAGGAGCAGGCTCTGGATCAGGCTCTGGCGGACCTGGATCCGGGTCTGGCGGATCTGGATCTGGCGGATCTGGATCTGGCGGATCTGGATCTGGCGGATCTGGATCAGGCTCTGGCGGATCTGGATCAGGCTCTGGCGGATCTGGATCAGGCTCTGGCGGATCTGGAGGATCTGGATCAGGCTCTGGCGGATCTGGATCAGGCTCTGGCGGATCTGGAGGATCTGGATCAGGCTCTGGCGGATCTGGATCAGGCTCTGGCGGATCTGGAGGATCTGGATCAGGCTCTGGCGGATCTGGATCAGGCGACGACGGTGGTTCAGGTGATCGACCCGGCGGGAGCGGGTCTGAGGTCTGGAGGTCTACCCGGCGGGAGCGGGTCTGAGGAGGTCTACCCGGCGGGAGCGGGTCTGGAGGTCTACCCGGCGGGAGCGGGTCTGGAGGTCTACCCGGCGGGAGCGGGTCTGGAGGTCTACCCGGCGGGAGCGTGTCTGAGGTCTACCCGGCGGGAGCGTGTCTGGAGGTCTACCCGGCGGGAGCGTGTCTGAGGTCTACCCGGCGGGAGCGTGTCTGAGGTCTACCCGGCGGGAGCGTGTCTGAGGTCTACCCGGCGGGAGCGTGTCTGGAGGTCTACCCGGCGGGAGCGTGTCTGAGGACCCGGGGCGGGAGCGTGTCTACCCGGCGGGAGCGTGTCAGGAGGCAGGTCCGGAGGAGACGGGTCTGGAGGCAGGTCCGGAGGAGACGGGGTCTGGAGGCCGTGCCGGAGGACACGGTTCAGGAGGCCGTGCCGGAGGACACGGTTCAGGAGGCCGTGCCGGAAGACACGGTTCAGGAGGCCGTGCCGGAAGACACGGTTCAGGAGGCCGTGCCGGAGGACACGGTTCAGGTGGCCGTGCCGGGGACACGGTTCAGGTGGCCGGGAACCGGCTTTGGCCCGGCAACAGTCCTTGGCCCGGCAACAGTCCTTGGCCCGGGAACTGGCTCGGCCAGGATGACGGCCTCGGGCATTGGACGGGGCTCGAAAACAGGACGGGGCTCGAGGACAGGACGGGGACTGGACTGGAGTCAGGCAGGGGGACAGGACTGGAGTCAGGCAGGGGGACAGGAGTGAACTCTGGGTCTGGAGTGAGCTCTGGGGCTGGCGTGAGCTCTGGGGCTGGCGTGAGCTCTGGAGCTGGAGTGAGCTCTGGAGCTGGAGTGAGCTCTGGAGCCGGGACAGCCACGGGGACAGACTCTGGGACGGACACGGGGACTGGGACAGACACGGGGACTGGGACAGAGACGGGGACAGGCTCAGAGACGGGGACAGGGTCAGAGACGGGGACAGGGTCAGAGACGGGGACAGGGTCAGAGACGGGGACAGGGTCAGAGACGGGGACAGGGTCAGAGACGGGGACAGACGTGCACTCCGGGACAGACGTGCACTCCGGGACAGACGTGCACTCCGGGACAGACGTGCACTCAGGGACAGACGTGCACTCAGGGACAGACGTGCACTCCGGGACAGACGTGCACTCAGGGACAGACGTGCACTCAGGGACAGACGTGCACTCAGGGACAGACGTGCACTCAGGGACAGACGTGCACTCAGGGACAGACGTGCACTCAGGGACAGACGTGCACTCAGGGACAGACGTGCACTCAGGGACAGACGTGCACTCAGGGACAGACGTGCACTCAGGGACAGACGTGCACTCAGGGACAGACGTGCACTCAGGGACAGACGTGCACTCAGGGACAGACGTGCACTCAGGGACAGACGTGCACTCAGGGACAGACGTGCACTCAGGGACAGACGTGCACTCAGGGACAGACGTGCACTCAGGGACAGACGTGCACTCAGGGACAGACGTGCACTCCGGGACAGGTTCTGGGACTACAACAGGTACCGGGGCTAGAACGGGTACAGGGGCTAGAACAGGTACTGGGGCTAGAACGGGTACAGGGGCTAGAACGGGTACAGGGGTTAGGACAGGTACTGGGGCTAGAACGGGTACAGGGGCTAGAACGGGTACAGGGGTTAGGACAGGGATTAAGACACGCTCAGGAACTGAAGGCTGCATAAGGGATTGAGCCGGACCAACGGGCCATGGGCTACGGGACATGGGAGACCCAGGCTCAGGGTTGTCCGACAGTCTGGCCTCGGAAAAACTGTGAGGCCCAGCCTCGGGCGGGACAGGAGATAGCCTGGTCTGGAATACTGCAGAGAGTAGGGATTCCAGTAGGACGGGTAGACCTTATCAATATAACCCCGAGCAGATAAAAGTTCTGAACAATGTCATCTGAGGATGGTTCCTCTGTCTTAACGGGGAGGGTGGATGGGAGCTGCGATACGGCAGTCTGTAAAAATGAGCCGGTAGACAGACCTGATTCTTTGGGAGGTTGAGGATGGAGTGAAGATTCGTACCGGAGAGTCTGACTGGGTAAATCCGGGAAAGCCTCATACGTCTCCACCACCTGCGAGAACAACTCTGCAGGGTCTTCGAAGTCATCGTCCTCCTCATAATAGTCCTCGTACTCCTCGTCGCGGTTAGACTCCGCATTATCTTCTACCTCGGAGAAGAAATCCGCCCGGACCCAGCCTACTGGGGCGGGAGCGGATGGTCGGGGAGGCAGGGGTGGTCCGCGACGTATCGCGCACCGGCGAAATTGTTCAGCTGGTCTGGAGCGGGGTTTCTCTTCCAGGAGAAAACCCCAAAGATCTCTCCGCTGCTTCCTCTTAATTCGGTTGGGCATTCTGTAATGAATCGCGGGTGTGTAGCAGGTACAGGAACGGGCAGGAAGCAATCGCGGAGTTTTACAAAGATAATTGTGCTTTTATTAATTAACACACACGGACTTACACAAAAACAAGAACACGGATATAACCTCTACACGGAGACGAGACCATTACATAAAGACAATGCCCAACACCCACAAACCCAAAACGAAGAACTTAAATACACAGACACTGATTATTGACACGGAACAGGTGAACATGAGAAACAGGTGCCAGTAATCAGTCCAATCACCTATCAATCATCTCCCTCTCTCGGTTGACGGAGAGGTCTCAACTAGGTACCGAGAGAGGGAGAGCTTCAACAACCCTTACACACTCTATATTACAATCATGAAAATACAAACATGTTTTTGAACTTTTCCTTGTTGATTTGAGAGTACATAATGGTGTTATAACTGTTTTGCAGAACAGTTAATCTTTTAGTTCATGACCAGTGTTGGGAGTAACGGCGTTTAAGTATAACGGCGTTACTAACGGAGTTACTTTTTCAGTAACTGAGTAATCTAATTAATTACTGTTTCCATCGTTACAACGCCGTTATCTTTACTGAGATTGAAAGTGTCGCGTTACTACAATTTGGTTGAATGAAGCGCGAGGTGTCATGCTTTGGCTACACAACAACTGCAGCTGGGGTGGGGATGATGACGCCGTTGCAAATGCGATGATGATTGGCTTGGTGGGCGGTGCCGTGCTCACGCTGTCTCGCTGCACACACTCTGACTACCACTAAACAAGACTGCGTCAGCGACAATGGCGACGAGCCGGGGAAGTTCAAAAATTGCGGTGTCAAACTGGAAGTACCGGCACTACTTCTCGCTCATTGAAGTCAAAGGCAAGAATGTTTATGTTACATGCACGCTATACCCACATTGCCCAGGAAAAAAGACGTTATCCACGTCTGCCTCAAGCAAAGATTTTCCTTTGTTTCTTTTTACCCAGGTTTTTGTGTCTTAAATTTGCACTCGAATTTTATTTTCAATATTTATTTATGTTTTTATCATATGCATATCATATGGCAGCTGCAATCTATTGAGTTCAAATAAATACCAAATGTTCTAAAATACTGTATATAGCGTTTTATTCTTCAATAAGTTAATATAAACATCTTTGACGTTAAATGTTATAGAAAGTAATAGCGTTTAGATTAGAACATAAACAAAATAATGTCAGTTACTTTGCTGAGTAACTAATTACTTTTACAATGTGGCAACTGAGTTACTAACTCAATTACTTTTTGGGAGAAGTAATTTGTAACTAACTAATTACTTTTTTTAAGTAAGATGACCAACACTGTTGTGAGAACTCCCTCAGAAGCCAGTGTGCCTCCCCCTGCGGGCAGGCTTCGGCGGTCGTCCTCCCCGGCTTTCTGAGCTGCCATCGTTATCTCCTCCCCCTGCACACCTGGTTCAGTCTCGTCATCACTACACCTGGTGTCCATTATCTCATTAGAGGACTATTTAAGCTCCCTATGTGTCGGGTTGTCTTTGTGTGGAATTGTTGATATGTTACGTGTCTTGTACACCACGACGCTCGTTGGAGGTCGTGGTTGTTATATGCCCCCATCCAGTGAGGAGTCATTCTATTATTAAGGGCGCTGCGACGCACCTGTTTGTTGCTTTGAAAGCGCTTTGTCGCTACACACTATTCAAGGGGTTGTCCCCGTCATTAAATCTATTTAACGAACGCTCTCAGTGGTCCTGACTGGTCTTCATCCATCCGTCCAACCTACACCCGTGACAACTGTTCATGACTAGAATACCTTTGTGTAGGCGAGTAGATTTGGCAACCAAATATAGAAAGAAAAAATATATATTTATTAAATTAAAAAAAGAATATAAAAATGTATCTCTAATATCATAGGATAATAGTATGTTTCTTTCATTTATTCAGGATCATTCTGATGAGTGATGGTTTGATCATGGCTTAGGTTCTTTTTCACATCCTGTACTTTCAAACCGTACACAGTACTGTAACATAACAATGGTATTCTTTACATATACTTCACAGCACTACCCATTTTTGTATAGTTCAGTAATACTGTAATATGATACAGAATCATGTGACACATACAGTTGGTTGGAGTAGAAACCTGAAGAAATACCTGTTCTCCAGTCAGAATGTCCTAATTATCGATGCTACTGTGTAGTGACTGAGGTTAGGGTGGACTCTTTTCCCAGCCTCCCTCATGGACAGGTCATGATTTATCACATGATCCACCAGAGTAGCCCTGATGTCATCAGATACACGTCTCTCCACGGGTCCTCGTATTTATTCTCGTCTTCATTCTCTTCCACATCCAACTTCTCTCTCTCTTTGTCCTTCTATTACTCTGACTCTCATTGCCTCCATGCTTGTAAAGTTCTCGATGTTGCCGATGACACGCAGCTGTATATTGCTATGAAACATGGAGAAGCCCCTAAATTAGCTACTATGGAAGCTTGTGTTTCAGACATTCGAAAGTGGATGACAGAGAATTTTCTGCTCCTAAATTCAGATAAAACTGAAATGCTAGTTTTAGGACCTAAGAAACAGAGAGATTTATTGACAGACCTTACGCTGAACCTAAACGGATGTATAGTCATTTCACAAAAAACTGTCAAAAACCTTGGAGTGACCCTTGACCCGGAACTCTCGTTTGACGATCATATAAAATATATTTCAAGGACAGCATTTTTCCATCTTCGGAACATTGCAAAGATCAGAAACTATTTATCAAAAACTGATGCAGAAAAACTAATCGATGCTTTTGTCACCTCAAGATTAGATTATTGCAATGTTCTATTCTCTGGTTACCCTGATAAATCAATGAACAAACTTCAACTAGTACTTAATGCAGCTGCTAGAATCTTAACTCGAACTAAGAAGTTTGACCATATTACCCCAGTTTTAGCCTCTTTACATTGGCTGCCTGTTAAGGCTAGGACAGACTTTAAAGTACTACTGTTAACATATAAAGCTTTACATCAACTTGCTTCCACCTACCTCGCTGAATTAGTCCAGCCATACATACCCATGCGTAACCTTAGATCAAAGGATGCTGGTCTCCTAATTGTACCTAAAATTTATAAACAAACAGCTGGAGGTAGAGCTTTCTCCTATAGAGCTCCTCTATTATGGAATGAGTTGCCAATCTGGGTTAGAAATGTAGACTCTGTTCAAACTTTTAAATCACAATTAAAAACATATCTTTTCAGTAAGGTCTATGGTTGAGTTTAATATGGCCCAGGGTACGAAGGTGAACGGAAGGCTCGGATCTCATTCTGCCCTGCTGTCTTTGCCTTGCGGGTTCACATCTCCCCGAGGGCATCCTCTCTCCAAATTCGCTGCCTGGGGGGTGGAGTCACTGGCTCGCTATGGTTCTCAGTTGTTGCTTCAATTCGAGTAGCTTTGTGAGCAAAAACTAAACATCCCAGTTGCTAACTGTGGGGTAGAGTCACTGGCTCGCTATAGTTCTCCTTTGTTCGCTCATTTCGAGTAGCTTGTGAGCAAAAACTAAACCTCTAATATGCTACTTGGGGGACGGATGTCACTGGCTCGCTACAGTTCTCTTTTGTTCCCTCAACTCGAGTAGCTTTGTGAGCAAAAACTAGACCTGCCCGAGTGGTCATGGCCAATTGGTGTTCCTGGGTTGATGCTCGGCAAAGTGGGTGGGTGTTTTCCGGCCTATTGGGCCCTGTTTCGGGGTTTACCCTGTTCAGGGCCACAGCTTCACTGGACCCCCCTGTCTCATTCTCAGATTTATGCTGCTATACTATGGTGCCGGGGACGTAGAGAATCAGGGTGTCTGACCTCTCCTTGTGTCTTGTCTCTACTTACATCTGTCTGGCCATGTCCTGGGTTTATCCGTTCATGGCCATAGTTTCACTAACCCCCCTGTCTCCTTCAAGAACTGTACTGGTATACTGTTGTGCTGGAAACTAGTGTCCCACCTCCCCCTGTGTTTGTGTCCTCTTCTGTTAAGGGGGACCCGCGCCTGCTGGCTACGCTGTGGGACCAATCAGCTATGGACACAGATCTACCATACCCATCAACCCTCCCGGTCGTCCGGGACTATTTCGATTTTTAAGATGCTTGCACATTGCCTGTTTGCACTGTATAATATTATTTGTTATAAACTCGCCCAGCACCGCCAGAGGAGGACTGGTGATCCCTCAGAGCCTGGTTCCTCTCTTGGTTTCTTCCTAAATCTGACCTTAAGGGAGTTTTCCCTAGCCGCCGTGTATCAACTTGTTCAACTTGTTTCTTGTTCAACTTGTTGATGTGTGCTCTGTCGAATTCGGGCTGGGTGATTGTAAAAGCACTTTGTGACAACTTTGTTGTAAAAAGGGCTGTATAAATAAATGTGATTGATTCTCAAAATGGCTTACCTGAGGCCTATTTGTATTGATAAGGCTCAGACCGACTGGTGTTCTGTTTTCTGTGCCAGTGTTTTCAGGTGTGTATTTAAGTGCCTACAATTGCCAGATGAGTTTTGCATTTTTAACAGACTGTTTTCCCAAGGATAACATGAGATTTCTTTTTTCAACAAAGTGTCAAATGTAAGAAAATGTATGTAGTGTTTCGCAATAAGTGTGTTACAGAATTGCAAACAAAGTGAAAAGTTGACAATGTGTTTAAGCTATGGCTGCACTGTGTTTGAGGTATGCTACTAGAAGTTTAAGTCTTGAGGCTTTGGCCTAAGCATTGGTTTTTAGTGTCTAAGCAATAGGCAAAAACTGTAACTGTAGAAACCAATCAGGTTTAAGCACTATAAAAATGCAGCAGGTAGGGTTACCTTCCTTCAACCAAAATGGAAGAAGAGTGAGGGTGAGAGGGGGAGTACACAGAGGAGGAGGAGGGGGAGGAGGAGGAAGAGGCCCAGACAGAGGTAGATGCCGAGGTATTTACAGTACTCTAATCAATGAGAAGTAGAATTGCTAAAAGTGTTTTAGGTTTGCAACAGCAGTGTGTATCTAGTTCAAACAGAATGAAGTCATGTGAAATGTGTGTGTTTCATATGGTAACAAAATGTGTTTTTTGTGAATTAGTGTTTCATTTTGCAAAGGGTCTGAGGTGTTGTGCTAATTGAGTACGCAGGCATAGAGAGTTGCTGGGACATATTTTATTTTTACATTCTGCTACAAAATGAAACAATTCCCATAATATCAGGACGTACGCAACAAGAGCAAACACACTGCAAATAATGACCCACATAACCCAGAAAAAAGAAACACTAATACAAGCACTAATGAACTAAATAAAGAGCTGCTGAAAACGATAATGAAACAATAGTCTGAACTGTAGTATATAACACTGGGTTTCGTGGTGATAAACATAAAATACTAAATGGAGGGCAGACATGCCACATTTCAGTTTGTAGTGACATGACTGAGTTTTCTAAATCAAAGTGTTTGACTTATGTGTAATAAAAAAAGACAAAAGAGACTAATCTATAGTGAATTTAGTTTACATAAAAAGTGTGTTTATGTACTTAAGTTAATTTCTGTTAACTTAATACCATGAGGTAAATTAAAATGTCAGCAGCTGTGAACAGTGAACTTCCTGTGACAGCATAGGATGCCTCAAATACATCTTCATTGATACTTCAATTGCGTTCTTTAATATTTCGACAGCTTCTATATTCGGAATACTTTAATTCGGGAAACTCAGATCTCTTACACACATAGGAAATATGAATTGTTTTGAGGTGCCATTGTAAATTGGTTGGTTTCATGCCAGTGTGTAGGAGCACCTCAAAACAAAAGAAACACAATGGCTGAGGTAGCTCCATAGTGGGGAGGTGAAACAAAAGAGGACATAGTGTTTAGGAAATGGGTGGTTCTCTCAACTTTCCAGGCTTTTAAACTTTTTACCCACCAATATAATTGAGCTGGCACTGCTTCTTGTCATAGTCTGTTTCACCCATTGACTCTTCACAAGTTTCCACTTAAAGCTAGTTGTTAGACTGTTAGTTTGCCTGGCACATTTCAGTGAAAGAGTGACATGCACTTGGTGTGAGCAGATGGTAAACTAGCAGAAAGGGAGGCAATATGCAGGGAATTATAAAGACAACCGAAGAAAGAAAAAAAATCGGTCCAATTAAATCGGAATACTGTAAATGCATAGAACATGCTGTACTGCATGTTCTATCCATTTCTATCAACACCTTGTTTTAACTTGAAAATCTCCCCAAATACCTCTTGTGGAAAAAATATATGATGGTATACAAAACAATTTCGCTGTAATGCCTTTTGTTTAACAGTTGCAACATTCCCCATTTCTAGTCTGTTTAACTTATTTCTCATTTTTGGAATTCTGAGAGATTGGAAATCCGCCGCAGTCATTCACCTGTTCTAAGGGGGGGACACTGTCGACCCCAACTGCTACAGACCATATCCATTATCCATCCTTCCAAGACCCCATGAAAAATCAAGTTAGAGTGATCGAGACCCAGCCCGGGGCCCCTGTCGGGAGCTAGGCCCAGACGGCGGGCTCGTCAGCGAGCAGGGTCTCGATCACTCTAACTCGATTTTTCATGGGGTCTTGGTGAACCATTCTTAGTCTGGCCCCTCACCTGAGACCACTTTGCCTTGGGAAACCCTACCAGGAGCACAGATCATCATACCTTAAGCGGATTTTCGCAGTATCAGGAAAACAGGAATGATACCTGCGTCTATCGTAGCAGTCGAAGAATCAAACATACAAATAGGATACGAAACAATGACCCAACACTGGTTAACAGAAAAGAACAAAGCTAAATCCATTTACTAACGATCAAACACAAAACAGGTGAGAACAAGACTACCCACAGGAAGAACCGCAGGGGTCGTGTGCACTGTCAAACAGGTGGCAATGAGGGTGAGGGGCCTCAACGGACCAGACCTGGGCAGGAGAAGCTGGCTCTAAGCTGTGGAATGTCACCACTCTCTCGGGGTATGAGACAGAACCTGTGTGGGTGGTGGAGCGCTACCAGATGGATCTGGTGGGGCTTACCTCTACGCACAGCCTTGGTTCTTCATCCATACTTCTTGATAGGTGTCGGACCCTATTCTACTCTGGAGTTGCCCAGGGTGGTAGGCTGAGCGCCACTGCGTTGGAGTTTACCCATCTGGTGGTGAGTTGGATCAGAGGGTGGGGGATTACCCTGGACAGACCTGGGAAGCCCAAACGTGTAAAGCGGGTAAACTGGAAACGTCTGGAGGAGGCCCCTGTCCGAGAGAACTCACACATACGGCCGAGGAATCCCAGTGGAGGATTCCATAGCTATGTGGGACCAAAGGCAATGGGGCACAGGTAGTGGTTCCAGCTTCCCCACTGGCATCAGACATGGTGTAATAGTGTCTGGGTTGTGATGAGGAAGAACCCAAATGCAGAACGATGACACGGCAGTCAGATGGCAAGTGAACAAATGGATGTTTTATTTGGAAAACAACTGATGGTGATGAGCAGACTGGAGCGGGGGTGAGGAGTGCCGGTGAAGAAGGTGAATCCCAGGAGACGATATCCCAGAACGTGCAGGGTGTCCAGAGATTACCCGCGTGCAGGAACAGAACAGGAACAAACTGTAACGGAGGAGGCGAGACAAGAGGTAAGTACGGGACACGGACTAACACGACACAAAACAACAAACAGCTCTCGATAAGACTTGAATTCTTCTGACTGAGACTTTATATGACCGAGGTCGACATACGTGACTCTAGGTAACGATCCGACGTCAGCTGGTTGTCAGGCTCTCCCTCTTATACCCTGGTGATTGAAGACTTGGTGCAGGTGTGTGATTACAGGAATGGTGACAGGTTTGTGCAGATGCCAACCTCTCCAGATCCACCAGAGGGAGACCTAACCCAGCCTTTAGCTGGGTCGAGAGAGGGGAACTCTGACAAATAGATTGGGCACATATTGGGCATGACACACTGACATCTCGTATTTCCTCGGTCAGGGAAAAGACCTCCAGAACTGAAGGTTCAGCAATTCTGTGGTGCCCGGAACATAGCGAAGTGTGCGTCCATTGCATTATTAGCGCTCCTACTGACACTGGCACATAGCTCTTCCTTGGGGGCGTGTCTGCTGGAGCAGGGAAGGTAAAATCGTTCAGGTCCCTGTAGTCTATGCACGGCCTTTGCACTATCGTCGACCAGCATCCTAGGTAAAATAAGAAACTTGCTTTTCTGCTTATGTAGAGCTCCAATCTGCATGGAGACGGGTTGCTATCCACTGTGTTTGCCTGAAGTTGAGGGTTAATGGGATTTAATGAGATGCCAATGAGATGCCAATTAATGAGCTGCCCAGCTGCCAACTGAGCATCCAGAAAGTTGCCAGCGGTTCTCAAGTTGATTAATCCTGGTAGAGACAATTATATCCTGTTATTTGGGAGGTTTCGGGGTGTGCGATGGGTGATCTGCCGCCCATAGAGCAGTGGCTTAGAAAAAAAGGTTGTCCAGATAATAAAAAAATGTACCTTGTCTGTTTCAGACGTGAAACTGGCTGCATGGTGAGCAATGAACAGTGAGCACTGAAGCAGGAAGCCATGACAGCTGCCCGGGGATCCGTTACACGTCGGCATTTCAAGGAAGGTATGTGTGCTGTAGCCATCTCTGGTTCCTCTGGGTTTGCTGTAGTAGCCGGATTAACTCTATACATGCTTCTTGGTATTCTAGCTTCTGACGCAGCTCTGCTGAATCCATTGTAAGGGGTGAGATATTCTGTAATGAACCTCATGGACATATGAGTGGATTCAAGCGCAGAGCGCTGTGGTTAACACTAGAAGCAGGCACTGAGACCCGCCCCTTTTGCGGTTTTGGGTCAAGTTGAAAATTGCTTTTATTCATATTGTGTTCATTGAAATTCTACACGGTTAGAATGCTTTCATTGTGGTAATAGTGTGCTATAAAATAAACTCCGGAGAAATCGTTTTTTTCCACTGTGAATAAGTTATGTTTGGGGCATTTTAAACCTTATCTGTGAAAATATCTCAGCGATGTTTCAGCCTACGAACTTGCGAATTGTCTGCATTTGACAGGAAGCTCTGCCTGAATACAAAAAGCTTTGTTTTGGGACAATCAGATAATCCTAGCCAACTCTATATGAAGCCATTATCCCACATAGTCAAGTATGTTAGCGTTGGAAATGCTCGGGTCAGGAAAACGGTCAAACACTGGGAACTGAGAAACAAGGTAGGTAACACGGGACAGGAGAATGAGGGAACAGTGTGTACTAAGACAAACGATCTGGCGACAGGTAACAGGAAACACTGACATATAAAGCCCAGGGAACAATCAGTACATGGGGATCCCCTGGTGGAAAGGGGTGGAGACCATGACAAGTCAGGTGAGACAGATCAGGTTGTGACAGCATAAATACGTGTGTCCCATACATTTCACAGAAGCGACAGCATGATATTCAAGTCGGGAAATTGCGCACTGACTGAAGTTAACTCAACATTGCAATACGTCTTAATTAGCTTGGTTTAATTTAAAATAATCAGTGTGATAATATCACGTTACATTTTGGTGAACAATATTTATTTGCAGTTTATATTAGTCTATGTCAGTTACGGCTCTTTTCACACAATGTACATCGTGATATTCATGTCATTCATGTTAACTCAAAATTGTCTACAATAAGTGAACATTATTTGGTTTAATTTAAAATATATTATTTTAATAATCCAATAATCGTAGTACTAAGGCAGGCAGAGAGTGACAGATTGACAACAGATGCTCGTACTCCGGTGAGTGGGAACAAGTTCTGTCTGGCTGGTGTGTGGTGGTGGTAGCAGTAGTGTCGATGGCTTGACTGGTGGCGGTAGCAGGTGTTACACAAACTGCCTCAATTAAAACGTGGTTTGACTGCATATAGTGCTTAGTTGTTACTTTTACTCGTATGATGCCTTCCACCATGTATTTATAATCGCACGTTGATAATCAGTATACAGTTTGTCTTTGAGAGGTGGTCTAGTTCTATCTCAAAAACCCAGAAATAAGCTGATCTACACTGTGGGTTAAGGTTATTCCTCTGTGGTTGTCGTTGTTCTTATTGACAATATTGTAAAAACCAATCAAATAATTTGTTTCACTTACTAGCAGACTAGGATGCAGAGACATTGAAGTGTTAAGGTGCTTCCAAAAACGAACCTATTACTTTCCTCAAAGAGGGAAAACATCCTGTGACCAGTGCACATACCCAATCAGAACTCCTGGCACCTGTAAGACATGGCTGTTTCCCAACATGTGTGAATTGGACCTATATTTCATTAACCAGCCCGGTGAGCTGACTAATTCAACTTTTAAGAAGTTAAAGCCGAGCAGTGTGAGGTGAGGTGCCTTGGCTTCTCTCAGTCAAACATGGATCTAGTCTACTATGTGTCATGTTTATGGGAAATATTTCAAATCTGATTATGATAAAATGTCATGCCGAAGCGCAGCCCTATAAAAAGGCACTTGCAGATTTCTATCTTTTGCAGATTTGTTATTTGAGGTTTATCTCGTTGAGATAACTAATTCTTAGTCAACTGTCCATAGTATTAAAGAGTGACATATTCCGTAAATACTTCGATTTTAGTAATTTATTTCAAACAATAAAACAACTATCATTGCACTCAATTTGACCAAAGTCCTATGAGGTTAAATCATTAGAAAATATGTATTTTGGATCTGCATGTATAATTACTTTACCGGCCAATTTAGTACATTAACTAAAACAAATAATCATTATTTTAACATTCATGAATAAAGTGGTGGATCTCAGTATGTCCACAATTTCTAAATTGCTGCTGAAGTCATATTAACGTCTTCACAAATAATTTACAGAAGAGTTATTTTTTAACAAATGTTCGTTTAGACCCTTTATCTAAATATTTGAATAGGTCTTTGCTTGCACATTTATTATTTCTTAATATTTGTAAATGGGTGTATGTATATCAGTGGCGGGCCGTGCATTTCACACCTAGGCCTTCAGTGGCGTCCCACCCAAATTTATCCACCTCTTAATACCAACATTATGACGCCACAACTATAAACCATCAATATTATAGAAAAACGCAGTACAACAGGCTGTTTACCTTTTCGTTGTGAAGCTCCGTTTCCCTGCGCATATGTTCATTGAGCTGTAGATCCACTCGAGTTTCCACAAAAGTTTTCAAAAGCACCGTTGCTTGTAAATGTCCGGCCGTGCTTTGGTGTCTCGCTGCTGCTTTGGTTAGACAACTCAAGTTTGCAAACCCAGTGTGGCTCCAAACACCAAATCGATCTACTGTAAATAACATGCATTCCCAGCAATACAATTTGCAGTGTTCCTCGGCTCGGAGGCTGTGAGCCAAGGGTACCGCTCGTAGTTATTGCGAGACATTGAGAGTGTCGGGTAAATCCTTTCCCCGGCTGGGACAGGCTAGCTAACTTCGGGGTTGTCTGACCTTTCCTTATGATGTCCCGCTTTTCTTGAAAAGTCCGTTTTGAAAATGGCTTTGCGAGTTAATGTATTCTCCTCTGTCAGCCATTGTGGTTTGTAAAAAAAAAAAATATGTATTTAATCGCTACATTAATATGTTTTATATTGTACAGACGCCGTTCGCGGTTTGCTCTGACTAGTAGTAATACGGGTTCTGACCATCCAATCAAAGGCTGTGAAAAGGCCGACGTTATTCTAAGCCTGCTAGATGGCCCCAGTGTCGCCATCTCGAAATCTGATTGGTTGAATTAATCTGATTGAGTATCTGATTGGTTAAAGCACCATTACATTGCCATTCATTTTGAAGCTACAGGGCCTGCACAATTGATTCTGAAGGCCTTAAGGCAGATTTCTTTGACGTGGCAACACATGATGGCTGAAATATGATTGGATAAAAGCTCTAAAATAAAAATACACTACTGGAAGAAGCGCGACCCAGAAAAAAGCTATGAGAATAGACTATTGGGAATAATTTAATACACATTCACGGGAAAAATATATTACAATGCAAGCAAGGGATTCTGATAGTGTTTAGGCCAGCAGAGAAGGCTTTGCTGGCCCTGACAGTCCACCACTGATGTATATACTAGTAGTTAATGATTATTATTATAGATCATTTTTAAACATTTACTAACTAGTAATAAACTATTTTGCAGCTCCTAATCTAAAGTGTAAACTATATATACTTTATAAACATTAATAAAAGACATATTAATCTTCAAAAGATCTACCAACAGCTACAAAATATAACACACAAGAAAGCATAAGATGATTTTAATGCAAACCACAGCAAGTCAGCAAACAAAATTAAATTACATAGTTATGTTCATTATTGAAATGTTGCACATCAAACTCTCGTCATTCAAAACAGCATCCGTACACCTGTTATCATACAAACTAAGTTAGGCATTGTGAATGTGTGTTTCTTCAGTAAGTCCTTAAATAGTCTTGGTGCAGTGATTGCCAGTTCACCCATTGGAAAGTTCAGAACAACAGTGTTTGGGTCAAAACAACCTCCTCATGAAAAGCTGCAATCATGGTTATCCATCTTTACCTTCCAAAGTTGTTTCAGCACCTTTTTGTGTCTTCAGGATGTTCCACTAAAATGCATAAAGTAAAATTAGTACACCACTGAAATAACTTAAATAAATATTGGCTACAAAACCAATCAAATCAATACATCAATTTGGTCAAAAACAACTTTGCTCTAAACAAACGCTGTTGGTATGTTCTGCTGTCTCAAAAAGAAATGGGCAGTGTATTATTTGAGCCTGCTAACTGCTATCACAAGTTAAATACATGACTTTTACCATCACTTGTTAGTTCAAACTAGTAAGCTAATTATGATTAACCTTAAAAGAGCAAGGCTGACGTTAGCTAGCCACATACTGTCATATACCTTGGTGGATGCACTGTTGACTTCTTGATGAACTTGACATTCTCGTGCTCTCTCTTCTCCCCTGAATATATTCTTGTAAGAGTTGGTAGTCTTCCCGATTTAGTCACTGGCATATCAGTCATTTGCAGTCAGAAGTGAATAAAAACGGTAAAGATCTACCAGTAAAAAAGTAACGTGCACAGTGCGCATGGACAATTGTTTAAGTAATAATGTAATCCACTTGGGAGATGGAATACATTTTTTTTATTTGACTTGGACTATTCTATTTAATAAGACATTTAAAAGATGCATTTAATAATTATTAAACTGAACTATTATTAGTTCACCCAGCACAGCCAGAAGAGGTCTGGTCACCCTTCAGATCCTGGTTCCTCTCTAGGTTGCTTCCTAAATTTTTACAATCAAGGAGTTTTTACTAGCCACTGTGTATCACCTTTTGTTGCTTGAGTGCTCTGTCGGGTTCAGGCTGGGTGATTGTAAAAGCACTTTGTGACAACTTTGTTGTAAAATCAATTTTATTGATTGATTCAGTTAGATTTTACTCATCTTAAAATTACACACAAGTAATACATTACTTAACCATCTGTACCACGAGGAAACGCCTCAGAACTAATAGGTGCATGGTGTTTGTTGCAGAGGTCAATATATGATCTATGGGATAATACTGTTTCAGTGATTTTTTTCTTGAATTACAGATCCCACGGTTGGGTTAAACTGACGCTCATTTACTGGTGAAAATGCAATCGTTATTTACCTTTGTCTGGCTTGTCTTCAATTTGAAGTTGTAGACATCTTGAAGCCAAATCAATAGTATGTTAAGGTGCATGATACTTGGGGTGTTAGCTTGTATGATTTCCCCAACCAGGAGATGTAGCCTCCACTGGCTCAGTTCTGGTTTGGAATGCGATGTAGCTTGGTGCTGACAGGAATTACTTTGACCAATTTAAAAAAAAAATGTTTTTGTTCCAATCATTTGAGGAATACAGAGACCTGCCTTTCCAATCTCCTGAATGTGATTTAATTTAGAGATGCACTGTTCAATATACCCTGAAAGAGGAAGTAGCTGATGGGTTGCACAGCCTATCAATTGCCCACTATCTCTGTTTGTGCCTTGATTACCTTAGGTTCAGTTAAGTCACATGTTGCCAACTAAAGGTTTAATGCACACATACATTCCCGACTCTAAAAGGGAGTAGTGGCATTGTGACTTAATCATGATTTATAGAATCCTAGCATATTTGCCTGGAACCTCACATAACATATTTATGATTGAAAAGGAGGGTCATCATGAAACAATTCCATGTCCCTAACTTGTTATTTCAGAGGGAAATTGGGCTTGATAGTCCCAAGATGATTTATTAAGAGTGGAAAAGCAGGAACCAAAAAGCGGAGGCGCTGTTGAAAAATCAAAGATTTAATGAACAAAAAATACTGGTAACATTTGCCTCTAAGCATAATGAAAATAAGGTAACAGAGCCAAACAATTATCCCTAGATCAAAAAGCAGCACGCATGCGTAACACCAAACAGTACTGGACAAAGACACTGGGTAATGTGTAGGCTTACACACACACACACACACACACACACACACACACACACACACACACACACACACACACACACACACACACGGTAATCAGGACATATGGAACAGGTGTGCACAATAGGACACTGGGTAATGGGAGGGGCTTATATACTTATATATTATATACACACACATGGTAATCAGGACATAGGGAACAGGTGTGTACAATAGGACACTGGGTAATGGGGAGGGGCTTATATATTATATACACACAGATGGTAATCCGGACATAGGGAACAGGTGTGTACAATAGGACACTGGGTAATGGGGAGGGGCTTATATATTATATACACACAGATGGTAATCAGGACATAGGAAACAGGTGTGCACAATAGACCAATTATCACCCTACGTCACATCGACGTCACGCATGTTCAACCACGCATGTCGGTTGCAAAAGACGACCAGAAACATTCAAAACGCCATGTTGAAAGAATCAACTTTATTGGAAATATCGATCCTTATGTAGTCCCAAAAGACCAGTGGATCCGCGACCCTGACGGCTTACCTCCCATCACACTTCCTGATATATTTTCTTATTTTGTTTGTGGTGTCAGTATGGAACGCCATTTTCGTCAATATTAAATAGATAAATACAGCTATGAAATAATAAATATATCTATGAAATTATGCAATAATTACATAAATACGTGTAAATATAAATGTAAAAATCACTTCATTAAGGTAAAGAAATAGGTTTTATTTCAAAATTATGTTTTCCATAAGGCAACATTTATTTATTTCGAGTGACTTGTATTTCACAATTCCCCATGTATTTATTTCAAGGCAGTCCTTTTTCATAGGACATGCACTCTCAGTGACTAATAAGCCACCTTGTTTTAAACTATTTTTTAACCTACTCAAATAAATAATTCATACAAACAACATGTGTTTCTCTCTAGTTGTATGTCTTGGACATGACCACACAGAACAAAGTTGTACACATCAAGAGATTTGTACGCTTTTAACTTCTCCCGGGTATAAACGCTTGGAGTGTCAATCAGGTAATTATATATTTCTGGCCACTGAATGCTTGGCAATTTAGTTTCGTCGTTTAACCATTTACAGGGCGCTATGGCATAAGGATCTGTAAGACGTATTCTACTCATTAACGTCAATTTAGTTAAATAACAGTGCTTATCGCTGGGTGACAGGTTGTTATAGTAAGCAGAGTACATTTTGAAAAGATAGTTAGCTTTTACGATTTTTCTTTCAATATAGCTAAATTCTCTCTGCCGTGTTTTCTGCAACCGAGATGCGCGCGCAACCCGAATGTATACAAACAAATAATTGGTCTATAGGCCAAGACAGTCCAGGGATGCCTTCGTGTACAGTGGGATTTTGGAAAATGTCATCTAGAAGACCGGCGACGTAGAGAGATGACGCTGGGACGTATCTGCAAGGAGGATTTCCCAGCAGTAGTTTTCCCAGCTGTCCTTCCTGTTTCTCCTGGGTTGTTAAGTGCGTATATTGCTTATATTATTTCATACATTTTTTCATTGAGTTAGTAAATTAAATTAACTTACATTTTTTGATCATTCATATCTTATTTTTAATTAATAGATCCGGCACTTCTGATATGTGATCCGGCTCTCAATGTTCACCTACAAGAGGCTCTTGGAACCGACTCGTTCGTAAACAACCCATCCCTAATGACCAGGGGGAAATTCCCTTTTCAATGGTACTAAGAACTAGTGTTGTTTGTTGTTGTGCTATGTGTCCGGGTATATTAAAAAAAGTAGCCATTTCTGTTTGCAGGGTTCCTACGGGTGCTTGAAATCCTTGAAAGTGCTTGAATTTTGATGATGTGTTTTCAAGGTTTGAAAAGTGCTTAAATGTTGGATAAAGTGCTTGAAAATGCTTGAAATTGTAACTGTATTTATTTCACAACAAATATCTAATCTGCATGAATAGTTCGTTATTTAAATGGAGAAAAAAATGTTGGAGATAGTAAAATTAAACCTGCTGTGCTCGCTTGTGCATGTGTGACTGCGATCTGCCACTCTATTCCTTGTGTTCCTCTCCCATGGTCAAGCCTCTGTCGAGAGAGGGTTTTCTGTTAACAAAGAGGTGATGGTGGAGAACCTGAAAGAGTATTCTCTTATTGCTCAGCGGATCATTCAGGAGCATGTGAACCATATTGGAGGGCTGCTCAACATAGTCTACACGAAGGAGCTACTCCTCTCTGCAGCTGCTGCCTGGCAGAAATACCACAATTATCTGGATGACCAAAAACGTAGAAAAAAAGTTGAGCAGACTGCTCAGAAGAGAAAGGGAGTAATGGAGAAGATAGCTGAGATCAAGGCCAAAAGAGAATGGAGGAGGACATAAGGGTCCTTCTGAAATCCGCAGATAGTAATGCAGAGAAAGCTGAATCGGTTGGAAAACTCAGCTCCATCTCGAAATCAAATGGTCTTCGCAGAGCTGTAAAAGAAAAACAAAAGTCTGGAGGCTGTAGAAAAACAGCTAAACGACAAGCTGAAGGAGCTCAAAGACACTCCTTAATAGGTCCTAATGTATTATTTGGCCTAAACGTGCATTGTTCGGTGTTAGTGCAGTTTTTTGTTTTGTTTTATTTAACAGAGTAAGTTGATTTGTTTAGTTTTGCAGTATTTTGTGTTTGGGCGTATTCATTTGTATTTATTTTTGCAGGATAAAGTCCACAAAAGTCAATTTTAAGTTGATTTTGTTTACATTAAAATATCTTGTTGAGTTGATTAAATTAAGTTAAATATGCACTTGAGGTATACCATATACATAAAGTGCAACTTTTGGCCTAATCTCATCTCCAACCGCTTATCCGGGGTCGGGTCGCGGGGGTAGCAGCTCTAGCAGGGGACCCCAAACTTCCCTTTCCCGGGCAACATTAGCCAGCTCTGACTGGGGAATCCCGAGGCGTTCCCAGGCCAGTGTGGAGATATAATCTCTCCACCTAGTCCTGGGTCTTCCCCAAGGTCTCCTCCCAGCTGGACGTGCCTGGAACACCTCTCTAGGGAGGCGCCCAGGTGGCATTCGTACTAGATGCCCGAACCACCTCAACTGGCTCCTTTCTACGCAAAGGAGCAGCGGCTCTACTCCAAGTTCCTCTCGGATGACTGAGCTTCTCACCCTATCCCTAAGGGAGAGGCCAGCCACCTTTCTGAGAAAACCCATTTCGGCCGCTTGTACCCGCGATCTCGTTCTTTCGGTCATGATCCAGCTTTCATGACCATAGTAGGAACAAAGATTGACCGGTAGATCGAGAGCTTTGCCTTCCGGCTCAGCTCTCTTTTCGTCACAACGGTGCGGTGAAGCGAATGCAACACCGCCCCCGCTGTTCCGATTTTCCGACCAATCTCCCGCTCCATTGTTCCCTCACTCGCGAACAAGACCCGAGGTACTTGAACTCCTTCACTCGGAGTAAGGACACATTCCCTACCCGGAGTAGGCACTCCACCGGTTTCCTGCTGAGCGTCATGGCCTCAGATTTAGAGGAGCTAATCCTCATCCCAGCCGCTTCACACTCGGCTGCGAACCGATCCAGTGAGTGCTGAAGGTCACCGACCGATGAGGCCATCAGGACCACATCATCCGCAAAAAGCAGTGATGTAACCATCAGCCCACCGAACGGAAACCCCTCTCCCTCATGACTACGCCTTGATATCCTGTCCATGAATATTACAAACAGGATTGGTGACAAAGCGCAGCCCTAACGAATCCGAATTACTGCCGAGAACACGGACACAGCTCATGCTTTGAGCATACAGAGATTGGCTGGCCCTGATAAGAGACCCCATACTCCCGCAGGACCTTCCACAAAATATCCCGGGGTACCCGGTCATACGCTTTCTCCAGATCCACAAAACACATATAGACTGGATGGGCATACTCCCAGGCCCCCTCCAGGATCCTTGCGAGAGTAAAGAACTGGTCCGTGGTTCCCCGGCCAGGACGAAAACACCATTGTTCCTCTTCAATCTGAGGTTCGACTATTGGCCGAACCCTCCTTTCCAGCGATTTGGAGTACACTTTACCAGGGAGGCTGAGGAGTGTGACACCTCTGTAATTGGCACACACTCTCTGGTCCCCCTTTTTGAAGAGGGGAACCACCACCCCGGTCTGCCACTCCTCTGGCACTGTCCCAGACATCCACGCAATGTTGAAGAGGCGTGTCAACCAAGACAGCCCTTCCCCACCCAAAGCTTTTAGCATTTCTGAATGAATCTCATCAGTCCCTGGGGCTTTGCCACTGTGGAGTTGTTTGACTACCTCAGCGACTTCCCCCAGGGAAACTGACGATGACCCTCCATCAGCCTCCAGCTCTGCCTCTATACTAGAGGGCGTGTAGGTCGGATTCAGGAGCTCCTCAAAATGCTCTTTCCACCGCCTGATCACATCATCAGTTGAGGTCAACAGTGTCCCATCCTTACTGTACACAGCTTGGATGGTTCCCCGTTTTCCCCTTCTGAGGTGCCGAACGGTTTTCCAGAAGCATCTTGGTGCCGACCGAAAGTCCTTCTCCATAGCTTCTCCAAACTTTTCCCACACCCGCGGCCTAATCTGTAATCTGTAATTGCCTAATCGCATACTTTAGCACTATTTTGTGTTGTTATTTCTGTTGTTGACAACTGAAGTTGTTTTGATTTGCACAATATTGAAAAAAGTTCAAAGAGGTGAATCTGATTGACTACCTCAAATATCTGATCCTTCTGCTATTTGAAAAGACAATTTTGGCTGTTTGTAGCGTTTATCTCTAATGTGATATAAACAATAGATATTAAATTTGACTATGTATTCGTGTGTAATTCACGGTAAGGTAAGGTGCTGGAAAAAGCTTTAAAAAATACCTTGAAAGTGCTTGAAAAGTGCTTGAATTTGACCTTGGAAAAGGTGTATGAACCCTGTGTTTGGGTAATGTTATTTTTACGGAACCAAAACAGGTCCTATAATACCAGACTCGACTACGTGGGATAATGGCTTCATATTGAGTTAGCGTTATATGGCACAAAATTAGATTTGGCTACATGGATGCGCCTCTTGCGACTGCTCCAGCTAAGATTTTCCATATTCAAAGCTTAATTCAGGCTGAGCTCCCCGTCAAAAGCCGACAATTTGTTAGTCTGTAGGTCGTTGCATCGCTGAAATATGTCACTGGGAAGATCTCTAAATGCCCCTATTCAGGCAGGCTTTATCACAGTTTGGTGTTTATTCTGTAGCATGGGATAATACGGTAACACTTTAGACCAGTGGTGAGCCACATTTTTACTGTGTTACCGCAAAAAGCCACATCATACACATGGGCAAAAATAAAATTCAGAAAATAAAAGCTATAAAACTATTTCAAAAGAGATATTGTGGCATCTGGTGGGAGGAATGAAACCAGGGTCCTCCGGCTCCGCATCCGAGCGCACTAACCACTGCTCAAAAACAGGGATGTCCCAATTGGAGGGGCGAGTAGCAGCTATGTTATAAGTCGCAACTGCGGAATGAGTTAATTACAGTTCCGTCGTTTTATATTCCGTTCGATGTTACATGTTGGGTAAAAAAAACCACAAACATATAGACTGACTCTGTAAATGGCTTTTGACTGCACTACACCACTAGTTTGTGACACATGTGTGTTTGACGAAAATTCCTTTATGGAATTCAAGCGAAGCGAAAAACGGACATTAAAAAAACACTAAATTCTATATGAACGTAAGAGCCGCATGAAACCTGACAAAGAGCCGCACGCGGCTCTGGGTCGGCCAGGCCTGCTTTAGATTAAGGGTACAGTAATAACCATTAACTAATATACATTAATTGACATTAATTAATTACTTAATAATGCATTAACTATGTGTGCATGTGTTAATAAACACATTAACTAATGATTTATTAACTGTCAAAACACACATCAATACATGTTAATTAATACATTAAACATTGAGTAAACTACAAGTTAATTAATGCATCTACAAACAATGAACTGTGTGTGGCTGTGTTGACAAGGCTATGGTAATATCATTAATAAATACATTAATGAATGACTTATAGATGCATTAACTAGGTGTGCATGTCTTAGTAAACACAAAAAATGTGTGAACAATAAATTCTTTATAAACGTTAATAAATAATTTTTAAATGTATATACTAATACCGTAGTTCATGATTAATATAGGTCCTTTATAACCATTTACTAACTAGTAATAAACTGTTTTGCAGTTCCACATCATAATAAACAAATTACATAGCACACATATAGCATAAGTTCCACATCATAATAAACATATTAAATAGCACACATAGAGCATAAGTTCCACATCATAATAAACATATTAAATAGCACACATAGAGCATAAGTTCCCCATCATAATAAACTTATTACATAGCACACATATAGCATAATTTCCACATCATAATAAACATATTACATAGCACACATATAGCATAAGTTCCACATCATAATAAACTTATTAAATAGCACACATATAACATAAGTTCCACATCATAATAAACGTATTACATAGCACACATATAGAATAAGTTCCACATCATAGTAAACGTATTACACTGCACACATATAGCATAAGTTCCACATCATAATAAACGTATTACACAGCACACATATAACATAAGTTCCACATCATAATAAACGTATTACATAGCACACATATAGAATAAGTTCCACATCATAATAAACATATTACATAGCACACATATAGCATAAGTTCCACATCATAATAAACATATTACATAGCATTAAAACTAAAAGTGCCTCTCCATATCTTTTGGTCCTGGCTTTTGGAACTGTTAAGAGTTCACTGCCATAGGAACTTAAGGATCCACTGTGTGTGTACCATGAGAGCATGCCTGAAATATATTAAGGTGCATGACTGTGTAATGATTTATGGACCAGTGAAGCAATCTTAAAATCTATTCTGCAACCAACAGACAGCCAGTCCACTGATCTCAAGACTGGTGTGATGGGCGCCCTGTGTTTAGTCTTTGTGAGGACTCATGCTGCAGGATTTGTTATCATTTGTAGTTGACTAATACATTTGTTTGGTAGACCAGACAAGAGAGCATTACAGTAGTCCAGCCTGCTCGTGATAAGTGTCAAAGGCTGCGCTCGAACAGAGAGCCTTTTAGGGTCAGCTTTCACTCTAAGGTCATTTACAACCTTGACTTATGACGGTTCTGTGCTATTATGGGAAAGCCAGATTGGTAAGTGTCAAAGGTGCAATTGCTATCTAGGAAATGTAACTGTATAAAACCCTTTTTTAACATGCTGCAATGTTAGAGATTTGACACCCGTTACATTAATTTCTATGTGGAAAGTACCATAGTTTTAAGTTAAGTAAATTGTCCTGGTCTGTTCTACTGTATAATTTCTCCAAATCCTATCGGTGCCCTATCATATATGAGCTGATTAGTCAGGTCATGGACTGCTCTGTCATTATTAGCAACATGCAAATGTGCCAATTAACTCCATTACAGACCACTGAATCCTGTAATCAGACGCTCACATTTCACATTTGGCCTCATGTTGTCATGCTTGATGAATGGACTTGGCTTGAGGCAGTGAGAATATTCAAAAAAGTGCAACATCCTCAAAATGGGTCTAAATGCATCTGAATTACCTGTGGTGATGGCAATAGCTGTGGGAAAGACTACAGCATGTCTTCCTGGGTAAGATATTTCATTGTGATTCACCCACACAGTCCATTTTGCTCCTTTTCAGTCTCAACAATAATTGGAAGAAGGTCTGATTGCACTAATAAACAGCAGACCAGTCACTATAATTCCATCCCACGTCCTATGAGAAGAAGCCTGTTTGTGTTGAATTGTCTTCTCCACCATGTAATGTGTCCCACTGCAACCATATAATGTGTACACTGCAATTTCACAAATGCCAATCAATTAATCATACCATAGTCACATACAAATTAAATAAATATTTAAGTAGGTCTGTACCACCCCGTTACAAGTACATCCAATGAACTTGTATTTTGACAAGTTAAGCTTTTTTTTAGCAATCTCATCCACTGGAGAGATGTTCCTTGCTAGATCTCACATGTTTGGCACAAAAGAATGTCCATGACTTTAAAGTTTGTCAGTTGCTGATAATTAATTGTAATAATTATTCCAACCCATGTAGCCTAAGGCACTTGTTCCCTTGTTTCAAGACATCGACACAGCACACCAAATTGAATTACAGAGCTCTACCAAACAGAGCATATTGGAGAACACAATATGCCATACTGAATGCCTTTTGGCAAAGCCGAACGCATGGTTCAAGTGATCCCTCTTGTGCTAAATCCAATCCCAAATTAACAATGAACGAAGGTAAAATATGGGGAAATCCACCTTCAAATGCCATTTGATGAAACACAAACATTAAGTGGAGACTTTTATTCATATGGGCTCCTCTAGGGAGCTTGTTATACTTTGTGACCCTGTGGAGGAGGAGTCAACCGGTAGTTTTGCGCTGTGAAAGCACCTCATGGTGAGCTCTTCCCACATAGTTGCCCAGATGGTTGTCAAACTGGCTACCATGAGGTAGGAAATACTCATATTATCAGAGACAGTCGGAACACATCAGGCCTGTTACAATCAATTATTTGGTATGTTAACATGCCCAACAGCAATGGTAAAAGCAACAATATCTGGTAGACCAAGAAAGATCTCTCCAGCTAAAAAAAGCAGAACATGTCAAAATACAAGGTCATTGGTTGTACTTGTAACGGGGGGGTAAAGACCTACTTAAATATTTCTTTAATTGGTATGTGACTATGGTATGATTGATTGATTGGCATTTGTGAAATTGCAGTGTACACATCACATGGTTCCAGTGGGACACATTATATGGTTGCAGTGGGACACATTTCATGGTTGCAGTGGGGCACATTACATGGTTGCAGTGGGGCACATTACATGGTTGCAGTGGGACACATTACATGGTTGCAGTGTTCACATTATATGGTTGCAGTGGGGCACATTACATGGTTCCAGTGGGACACGTCACATGGTTGCAGTGGGACACATTACATGGTTGCAGTGGGACACGTCACATGGTTGCAGTGGGACACGTCACATGGTTGCAGTGGGACACGTCACATGGTTGCAGTGGGACACGTCACATGGTTGCAGTGTACACGTTATATGGTTGCAGTGGGACACATTACATGGTTGCAGTGGGACACATCACATGGTTGCAGTGTACATGTTATATGGTTGCAGTGGGACACATTACATGGTTGCAGTGGGACACATTACATGGTTGCAGTGGGACACGTCACATGGTTGCAGTGGGACACGTCACATGGTTGCAGTGTACACGTCACATGGTTGCAGTGTACACGTTATATGGTTGCAGTGGGACACATCACATGGTTGCAGTGGGACACATTATATGGTTGCAGTGGGACACGTCACATGGTTGCAGTGTACACGTTATATGGTTGCAGTGGGACACATCACATGGTTGCAGTGGGACACATTATATGGTTGCAGTGGGACACATCACATGGTTGCAGTGGGACACGTCACATGGTTGCAGTGGGACACATTACATGGTTGCAGTGGGACACGTCACATGGTTGCAGTGGGACACGTCACATGGTTGCAGTGGGACACGTCACATGGTTGCAGTGGGACACGTCACATGGTTGCAGTGTACACGTTATATGGTTGCAGTGGGACACATTACATGGTTGCAGTGGGACACATCACATGGTTGCAGTGTACACGTTATATGGTTGCAGTGGGACACATTACATGGTTGCAGTGGGACACATTACATGGTTGCAGTGGGACACGTCACATGGTTGCAGTGGGACACGTCACATGGTTGCAGTGTACACGTTATATGGTTGCAGTGGGGCACATTACATGGTTGCAGTGGGACACGTCACATGGTTGCAGTGGGACAAGTCACATGGTTGCAGTGTACACGTTATATGGTTGCAGTGGGACACATTATATGGTTGCAGTGGGACACATCACATGGTTGCAGTGGGACACATTATATGGTTGCAGTGGGACTGTCACGTAGATGTAGGTGGCGGAAGGATGGAGCCAGACAACCCACGGATATACTCTAGAGTCGTTTAATGCCGGACGGAAGAAACCCGTCGTATTATTCACCGCCACACAGGCAAAGTAGAGGATGCGACACAGCGCATAAAACAACCACTCCTCACACGGAGGTATAATAAACGAAGAGCCCGAGCTCACAACAAGACTCGGGCTGCACAATAATCACACGTAACATGTAACAATTCCACACAAAGACAACCAATACAAAGGGAGTTTATATAGACCTCTAATGAGGTAATGGACACCAGGTGAGTGATGACGAGACTGAACAAGGTGTGCAGGGAGGAGGAGCTTCGGTGACGACTAATAGGCCGGGGAGGACGACCGCCGAATACCGCCCGCAGGTGGAGCTGCCGCTTCTCCCGTAGGAGTCATGACAGTATCCCCCACCTGACGCGCGGCTCCGGCAGCGCGTCGACCCCGACCTCGGGGCCGACCCGGAGGACGAGGAGCTGGACGATCAGGGCGCCGACGATGGAACTCCCGTCGTAGTTCTGGGTCCAGAATATCCCTCGCCGGCACCCAACATCGCTCCTCCGGGCCATACCCCTCCCACTCCACCAGGTACTGGACGACCCCCGCCCGACGTCTGGAGTCGATGACGTTGTTCACCCTGTACGCCGGGCCCCCCTCGATGTCCAGGGGGGGCGGGGGGGTCTCCAGCACCCTAGATCGCTGGAGGGGACCAGCCACCACCGGCCTGAGGAGAGAAACATGAAACGAGGGATTAATGCGATAGTCAGGTGGCAGCTGCAATCGATAAGTCACCTCGTTGATTCTCCCCAGGACTTTAAATGGCCCCACAAACCGCGGACCCAACTTCCGGCAGAGCAGGCGGACGGGAAGGTTCCGGGTCGAGAGCCAGACCCGATCCCCCGGGGTGTAAACGGGCGCGTCACTGCGCCTCCGGTCAGCGGCTGCCTTTTGGCGCTGTCCAGCGTGCTGAAGGTGAACGTGTGTGGCGTCCCACGTCACCTCAGCCCGCCTGAACCATTCATCCACTGCCGGTACCCCGGTGTCAGGCTGGCTCTGCTGCCACGGTGCCAGGACCGGCTGGTAACCTAGAACACACTGAAACGGTGTTAGCTGAGTGGAGGAGTGACGGAGTGAGTTCTGGGCATACTCTGCCCACGGCAGAAACTCCGCCCACTCCCCCGGCCGGTCCTGACAATAAGACCTTAGGAACCTCCCCAGATCCTGGTTAACCCTTTCCACCTGCCCATTAGCTTCGGGGTGGTACCCGGAGGTCAAACTGACCGAGACCCCCAAGCGCTTCATGAACGCCCTCCATACACTGGAAGTGAACTGGGGGCCTCGATCTGACACAATGTCCTCCGGAACCCCGTAGTGCCGGAAGACGTGTGTAAATAGGGCCTCGGCGGTCTGCAGGGCCGTAGGGAGACCTCCCAGAGGCAGGAAGCGGCAGGCCTTTGAAAACCGGTCCACGACGACCAGGACCGTAGTATAACCTTGAGAGAGAGGGAGGTCAGTCACAAAATCAATACTCAAATGAGACCATGGTCGCGCGGAATGGGCAAAGGATGAAGCTTACCTGCCGGAAGGTGTCTAGGTGCCTTACACTGGGCACACACGGAACACGAAGACACGTACAACCTCACATCCTTAGCCAAACCAGGCCACCAATACTTATTGGTAAGGCAACGCACCGTCCGACCAATACCTGGGTGGCCCGATGACACCGATGTGTGGGCCCAGCAGATGAGACGGTCGCGAACATCCAGCGGTACGTAAACGCGCCCCTCCGGACACTGAGGAGGCGATGGTTCCACACGCAACGCACGCTGGATGTCCGCATCTACCTCCCACATCACCGGCGCCACTATACAAGAAGCAGGAAGAATAGGTGAGTTATCCACCTGCCTCTCATGTGTGTCATACAGTCTGGACAGCGCATCTGCCTTGACGTTTTTGTACCCGGGATGTACGATAGGGTGAAATCGAACCGGGTAAAAAAAAAAGCGCCCACCTGGCCTGACGAGGGTTAAGCCTCCTCGCAGCCCGTATGTACTCCAGGTTACGGTGGTCAGTCCAGACTACAAACGGGTGTTTCGCTCCCTCGAGCCAGTGTCTCCACTCTGTCAGAGCTCTGACTACCGCTAACAGCTCCCTATCACCTACGTCATAGTTTTGTTCCGCCGCACTGAGCTTCCGCGAGTAGAACGCACAGGGACGTACTTTGGATGGTGTGCCCGAACGCTGAGACAGTACCGCACCTATCCCAACTTCCGATGCATCCACCTCCACTATAAACGGATGTGATGGATCAGGGTGAGCCAAAACCTGCGCAGATGTGAACAGCGTTTTCAACGTACTGAATGCGCAGTCCGTCTCGTTCGTCCAACGAATACGAGACGGCCCCCTTCAACAATGATGTAATGGGAGCTGCTACCCTGCCAAAATTCTTGATGAACCGGCGATAGAAGTTGGCGAATCCCATGAACCTCTGTACCGCCTTAACCGTGGTTGGAACGGGCCAATTACGCACGGCCGCCACGCGATCAACCTCCATCTCCACCCCCGTGGTTATGTGGAACCCAAGAAAGGAGACTGCTCGCTGAAAAAACAGACATTTTTCCAATTTGGCATACAGGTCATGCGCCCTCAGTCGCTCCAGTACTCTGCGAACCAGGGAAACATGGTCAGCCCGGTCGTCCGAGTACACCAGGATGTCATCGATGTACACGAACACCCCGCGACCGATCATGTCACGAAAGATGTTGTTCACAAAGGACTGGAAAACCGACGGCGCATTCATCAGCCCGTATGGCATCACCAGGTATTCGTAATGACCTGAAGTGGTGCTGAATGCTGTTTTCCACTCATCTCCCTCTCGGATACGCACCAAATTGTATGCGCTCCTGAGATCTAACTTAGTGAAAAAGCGGGCCCCGTGCATTGACTCGATCACAGATGAAATCAGTGGGAGAGGGTACCGATAACGAACTGTGATGCTGTTCAGCGCCCGATAATCAATGCACGGTCGCAAACCACCATCCTTCTTTTTCACAAAGAAAAAACTCGAGGAGGCTGAGGAAGTGGAATGGCGGATTATCCCCTGACTCAATGCCTCGGACACATACGTCTCCATCGCCTGTGTCTCTGCCTGAGACAGAGGATACACGTGACTATGTGGCGGTACAGAGCCTACCTGCAGGTCGATCGCGCAATCCCCCGGACGATGAGGAGGTAATTTAGTGGCCAATTTCTTTGAAAATGTGTGTGCCAGATCAGAATACTCTGGGGGAATACGCACAGAGGAGACACTGTCTGGACTCTCCACCGTCGTCGCACCGACGGAAACACCCATACACCTTCCCTGACACTCCCGTGCCCATCCCGTCAAGGTCCTCTGAGGCCATGAAAACTGTGGGTTGTGTCGAGACAGCCAAGGCATGCCCAACACTACGGGGAAGGAAGGTGAATCAATAACTTGCAACGAGATCATTTCAGAGTGTGTGTGTTGTGTGATCATTCTTACTGGTACCGTCACCTGCGTCACCATCCCCGAACCCAGTGGTCGACTGTCCAGACCTGTGATGGTTCGGGCACAGGCCAACGGCACCACCGGAATCTGTAACTGACTGGCATAGGTCTTGTCAATGAAATCCCCAGCTGCGCCTGAATCTACGAGCGCCTTACACTGGGGAGACAGAGGGAAAGTGGGGAAACATACGGTGATGGTTGTGTGGTTGTCAGAGGACCCGGACGGAGTGTGGGGTGTTCTTACCTTCCTTGCCACAGGAGTGTCAGACCCCCTTTCTCCGGGTGTTGAGACCCGCTGGTAGCAATGGGAGGCAGAGTGCCCTTTCCTGCCACAAAAGGTGCACTCCCGAGGCCGCGCGGTCCCCCTGGACGCGGCGCCTCCCACCTCCATAGGCTCGGGAGCGACAGCTGAGCTGAACGGAACGAAGGGGACGGGCCCGGACCGTCCGCGCGTAGTGAGGAGATTATCCATCTGGATGGCTAGTTCGACGACCTCCTCGAAGGAGAGGCCAGCGTCCTTACAGGCCATCTCCCTACGGACGTCCGGGTTCAACCGTACCCGAAAGATGTCAATATAGGCCCGTTCGTTCCACCCAGCTCCCGCGGCCAGAGTCCTGAACTCCAGCGCGAACTCCTGCACGCTCCTCTTCCCCTGCCTCAGGAGAGCAAGACGTTCGCCAGCCGCCTTTCCCTCGGGCCGCTGGTCGAACACTGACCGGAAGTACGTAGCGAACGCCCGTAGTCCCGCAGGATAGGCCCCCTCTCCGACCAGATGGCGTTGGCCCAAGCGAGGGCCTTCCCCGAGAGGCAGGTGATGAGGGCGGCAACTTTCTGTCGCTCGGAGGGCGCTGGGTTCAGGTCCTCCAAATACAGCTCAAGCTGGAGGAGGAACCCCTGGCAGCGGTCTGCCGCTCCGTCATATGCCGCGGGTCGCTGTAATTTCAGCACCCCCACTCCCGAGGGCGGGGAACTCGGCAACGGGATCTCCGCGGGGTCCACCGGCTCGGGAAGTCGTTGGGCCAACCGGTTCATGGTCGCCGTGAGCGCGGTGATGGCCTCCCCATGGCAGTCAGCGTGGCCGAGTGCTGTCCCAGGGTCCCCTGGACGTCTGGTTCCATGGCTCCGTGTAGTGGTGTGGAATTCTGTCACGTAGATGTAGGTGGCGGAAGGATGGAGCCAGACAACCCACGGATATACTCTAGAGTCGTTTAATGCCGGACGGAAGAAACCCGTCGTATTATTCACCGCCACACAGGCAAAGTAGAGGATGCGACACAGCGCATAAAACAACCACTCCTCACACGGAGGTATAATAAACGAAGAGCCCGAGCTCACAACAAGACTCGGGCTGCACAATAATCACACGTAACATGTAACAATTCCACACAAAGACAACCAATACAAAGGAGTTTATATAGACCTCTAATGAGGTAATGGACACCAGGTGAGTGATGACGAGACTGAACAAGGTGTGCAGGGAGGAGGAGCTTCGGTGACGACTAATAGGCCGGGAGGACGACCGCCGAATACCGCCCGCAGGTGGAGCTGCCGCTTCTCCCGTAGGAGTCATGACAGGGACACATCACATGGTTGCAGTGGGACACATTACATGGTTGCAGTGGGACACATCACATGGTTGCAGTGGGGCACATTACATGGTTGCAGTGGGACACATCACATGGTTGCAGTGGGACACATTATATGGTTGCAGTGTACACATTATATGGTTGCAGTGGGACACGTTATATGGTTGCAGTGGGACACATTACATGGTTGCAGTGGGACACATCACATGGTTGCAGTGTACACGTTATATGGTTGCAGTGGGACACATTATATGGTTGCAGTGTACACGTTATATGGTTGCAGTGGGACACATTACATGGTTGCAGTGGGACACATTATATGGTTGCAGTGGGACACATCACATGGTTGCAGTGTACACGTTATATGGTTGCAGTGGGACACATTATATGGTTGCAGTGTACACGTTATATGGTTGCAGTGGGACACATTATATGGTTGCAGTGGGACACATCACATGGTTGCAGTGGGACACATTATATGGTTGCAGTGGGACACATCACATGGTTGCAGTGGGACACATTACATGGTTGCAGTGGGACACATCACATGGTTGCAGTGGGGCACATTACATGGTTGCAGTGGGACACATCACATGGTTGCAGTGGGACACATTATATGGTTGCAGTGTACACATTATATGGTTGCAGTGGGACACGTTATATGGTTGCAGTGGGACACATTACATGGTTGCAGTGGGACACATTACATGGTTGCAGTGGGACACATCACATGGTTGCAGTGTACACGTTATATGGTTGCAGTGGGACACATTATATGGTTGCAGTGTACACGTTATATGGTTGCAGTGGGACACATTACATGGTTGCAGTGGGACACATTATATGGTTGCAGTGGGACACATTACATGGTTGCAGTGGGACACATCACATGGTTGCAGTGTACACGTTATATGGTTGCAGTGGGACACATTATATGGTTGCAGTGTACACGTTATATGGTTGCAGTGGGACACATTACATGGTTGCAGTGGGACACATTATATGGTTGCAGTGGGACACATTACATGGTTGCAGTGGGACACGTCACATGGTTGCAGTGGGACACATCACATGGTTGTGCCCCACTCTGGGCACAATCGCATAACAAAATGCTAATGTACCTTCTTAGCCTCATGTGTTTCTAGTTAATGTGACGCTTTAAACGGTATTGCATGGGTTTTTTCTTGATGTGGTGCAAAGCTCCATAACTCAAAGAAGGGTTCAGTTCAACCACCTAGCTTAAACTGGTGACATATCCCAGGTCATATTTGTATTTGCTATGCATCTTCCACCCCAGCATTTATCATCCACATACCTTAGACAGATGGCTTCCATGTTTCCAATTAACCACAGCCTCTAGAGTGATAAATCATTATGTTGCCTCGCTTTCTTTCCACTTATTAACAATTTCTGACCACAGGATATAGGAGTTGGACAAGGTTTCATTTTCTAGTATGGGATTTGTCAGTGGCTATAGATATTAAGTGTTATATACTGCTGAAGTAGCAGACAACCCAACTCTCCGGGGAGCATTTTAACAGCGGCCACCTGACAACCAGAAATTCTAAACAATATCCCAGAACTTTTTTTGTGCAAGCAAGAGATCATTTGTTATTTCTATTGGTTGTAAATGAGAGGGAGTGACGGACGTAGAGAGAGTGACACAACGTGAGCCCTGATTGTGCTAACTAACTAACCTAGCAGTTTTCTCTGTAGGTAGTGTTTACAGTCAAGCTTTCTCGCCAGTTAATCCATCAGTTCCATTCAGTTTAGTGTCTACAGTGCCATTGCAGAGTATTCAAGTAATTAAAAGTGAACAAAAGTACAAAACGTACTTCATCCCGGCTACACTAAAGTGTATTCCAGCATAATATGGGGTAAAACACAGAGTGTTCGCACTCGTCCAGGTGCATGGGTGAAACAAGGCTTTACAGGTTGGGATGTCTGAAGTAGTCTTTCACAGTATCATATGTAATTCTGTTTCATTTTGCTCTCAAGCCCAGGAGTTTGAGGAAAGGTGGACGACCCTCAGAACTTGTTAAAGGGATGAATATCAGTTACCATGGCAACTCTGCAGGTGGGTGACAGGGTTACCAGTGAACAAAAACAGAAGCTTAACTGAAGCCTAACTATGCATCATTGTCAGGATCAGTATCTCTCTTTGTATGTCACGTCCTGTAACTCAATGTTTCAATAAATACACATTTGTAAATGTAATTGGTACTGACAAACTCTTTCCCTCCTAAACCAAAACAATGAAATAATAATGCTAAATCCATGGCTACTGTTTTTTTCCATTAGGCTCTCCGGAGGGTACCTGCAGAACAACAGAGACAATTTTGTTGGAGAGTCATATGGAAATATCTGCTTACTATGCAGTAGGTAATAATTCCAATAAGTCCATAATAAAGTTATGATATTTTTTTTCTGCAAAAGCAATGACATATGAGACCATATCTTTAGGACAAACATTTTTTTTCTGGTGATTTAAACAGCCTCGTACTGAATGGAATTCTTCTAATGGCACAATTAGTGGCAAAAAACACTTAATTATATAACTTCATAAAACCAAAGAAAAATCACTTGAACGTTATTACACACAAGCACTTCAATGTAAATGCTGCATTGTTATTGCAATATCAATAAATTGCATATCTCTAAGTTGTATGAGCCACTGTGAAATGCCCTACTCTGTAAATAAATCCTGGCAAATTCCTCACTTATTGCAATCGATTCATTTCCCATTACGGCTCAGTTGAGATATTTTTTTGTGCCTTGTGAGCTGAGACTCCATTTTGTGGCGGGTGTAACCAACTCTGTGCAGCCTTTCACTCTCATGTTGAAAGGCAGCTAATCTCCTCTTTCTGGGAGCATAGAGACAGGATTACGACAGCGCTTTGTGCGCCTCTGCGGTGATCACGGGGCAACAGTGAGACCCGAGCTAGGGGCTAAGCCTCTCTGTGTTATATAAGAGAAAATGGACGATCATTTTACAAGGGTTGGTAATCTAGCCGGTGCCAGACAGGGCTAGGAGAATTTCCCCATCTCAAGCATCAAGAAGTGCCACCTCCCTCCAGGCCAAAGCTGTGTCCTAAAAGACAAGCTACACATAATAAATAAGATCTGGTCACACACTAGATCAATACACGCTTTATTCATTAATGTTACTTTTCTCTGGCATCTCAGTTGCTTTTTACTTTTTAAAGTACACGTTTTTGTAGAGCTCCTAAATTCCTAAATTGATAGATCCTCTAAAAATTCACATTCGGCTAAACGTCCGTATATATCTGTCTACAATCTCTTCCTTTGGATTGATGCTAGAATAAGTGAGAGAAAGTGAGCTATAGCCTGACTATAGAGTAGCTTTCCGACAGAGCAAACATCGGCTGGAGAGTGAATTTCAAGTAGATATATTTATAAGTAAATTAGCTAGCTACAGTACTGCATACAACTGTAATATATTCGAACGTTATCAGCCAATCATCTACCTCAGTCGCACTCAAACGGAAACTAGCTCACTACATCAATGGGAGAGTGTCTGCGCAGCTTGCTTATGCACAACCCTGAGAAATTGGATGGCTAACTTGCTCAATCAAACACATCTAACCATCCAGTAAACTGCTTCACCTCAGGAAAAACGTGACGCTTCTGTTGTGAGGTTGTCAGAAATGATTATGAATGTACAGAACGGGTGAATACCCAATCAAGGCAGGATGTCACAGTTTGGTAGCTTCTTGCAAGGTTTTTCTGCCAGGTCCTGAAGCAGTATGTCCTGATATTTTAAATATTTCACAATAAAAACTGGGGGGACATGTCCCCCTCGTCCCCAGTGAAGGTTCTGCCCCTGGATCCACTCATGACTGTTCCGCCACCTAGTTGGGCAAATGCTAGGGGTGCCATTCATCCATATGGGCCCAAAGTTAATAAGAAATCATAGTGGCCGCGTTGCAAGGGGGACACCAGCTAAAACCTTGCCTAGGGCACCATATTAGTCAGGGCCAGCCCTGCCAAACACCTTCAGTGTCCTCATCTAAAATATCAAAATTTAGAGATTAAACTCAACAATAACATTATGACCACCTGCCTAATATTGTGTAGGTCCCCTTTTTGTCGCCATAACAGCCCTGACATGTTGAGCCATGGACTTCACTAGACCTCTGAAAGTGTGCTGTGGTATCTGGCACCAAGACGTTATCAGCAGATCCATGGACTCCACTAGACCTCTGGGGGTGTGCTGTGGTATCTGGCACCAAGACGTTATCAGCAGATCCATGAACTCCACTAGAGCTCTGGGGTATGCTGTGGTATCTGGCACCAAGACGTTATCAGCAGATCCATGGACTCCACTAGATCTCTAGGGGTGTGCTGTGGTATCTGGCACCAAGACGTTATCAGCAGATACATGGACTCCACTAGACCTCTGGGATGTGCTGTGGTATCTGGCACCAAGACGTTATCAGCAGATCCATGGACTCCACTAGACCTCTGAACGTGTGCTGTGGTATCTGGCACCAAGACGTTATCAGCAGATCCATGGACTCCACTAGACCTCTGGGATGTGCTGTGGTATCTGGCACCAAGACGTTATCAGCAGATCCATGGACTTCACTAGACCTCTGAACGTGTGCTGTGGTATCTGGCACCAAGACGTTATCAGCAGATCCATGGACTCCACTAGACCTCTTGGGTGTGCTGTGGTATCTGGCACCAAGACGTTATCAGCAGATCCATGGACTCGAGATTAGACTTGTTTGTCCAGCCATTCCACAGATGCTCGATTGGAACGTGTTTAGGTAGGTGGTACGTGTCAAAGTAACATCCACAAGTGTTCAGGTTATAGACACTCCTGTTTTATTTTACATGGTTTCATTCTGTGGTTTAATACAGTTGCCAATGCGAGCAACAACATTAACAGACATTAAACATTTATGAAAATGCTGCATTTGAGAAAACATTTGAGAAAAAAATCATTTGCTTACTTAACATACAAAACTGTATGGGATATTTGTTTTCGCCGCATCTTTGCTGGTAAGTGTCTAGCTCATGAAATGCACAAGTTGTTTTCTGAGGCAGCCATTGCAGGCAACAATAATATCCACTGTCAGAGATCAACAGCACATTACTAGCACCATGGAAACAAGTGATAGACCATCTGCTCCACGGACCTTAAAAGGAGAAGCTGCTGGCAATGTTCAAAGTGAGTTATACAGAGATAGATAGCACTGCCTTTATTTACTGAAACCTACGGGTAAACACTATTTTTTAATGCTTTTATAAATATCAGGTTTGCCCAACCTGGGTTGTGGTGAGCGACCATGTTGTAGTTTTCTTCCAACCCAAGTCACAACTGAAATACTTAGCTGGATGAAAAGCTAAAGTGGGTTGATCACGGCTGGAGTTACAGTTGCATTGACAGAAAATATCTGCATTATTTAGATTCTGGAGCAAAAGCATCTTTCAGTTTTCTTGATTGTAAATAAAGGGAAAAAATAGGCAAACTGATCAATAACATTATTTAAAACAAACATGGTTTAAAAATTGTTAAGACAGTATGAACAAAAGTGAGCAATAATACATACGCATATGTCTCAAGGTACAATGAACTTTATGTAACTTCATGTAACTCCAGCCGTGATCAACCCACTTTAGCTTTTCATCCAGCTAAGTATTTCAGTTGTGACTTGGGTTGGAAGAAAACTACAACATGGTCGCTCACCACAACCCAGGTTGGGCAAACCTGATAGTTATAAAGCATTAAAAAATAGCGTTTACCCGTAGGTTTCAGTAATTACTATGAAAAACTGCTTGTGTGACAAGATTGAGTCAGAAAACATCTACTTTATTGTCAACATGTAAAAAATCATGAATTGGATCAAATTAAATATATTTCTAAGATTATAGGAAAATAAGGCATGTCTTCATTGCTGTAGCTGAGTATCTGTGGGAGAAAGATGTGTTAGCAATGGCATACTTAAAATGGCATAGTGCAGATTGTACTGGTGTGTAATATTGTAATTATTTAGGGGAATAACTAACAAGTACATCAGAATTCACTCATTCATCTGCGAGGCTGGTTCGTGTCGGGTCGTGTTGGAATGGTTACAAGGGTGGGAAAACTGTATTTTACACCCTACAGACTGATTCGGTTTCTGTTTCATAAATGGTTTTGTTAGAATTTAGGCAAAACTTGACAGGATTTTAACTGTTTTGATTTGAATTACATTTCATCATTTTTAAACATTTCTTACTTGAAAATTGTGTTTAAATGAAACAGACAAAAACATCAGATGTATTGTGTTTTAAAATGTTGAAGTATAAGTTAAGTGTATGGTATGGTGAGGTATAAGTTGAGTGTATGGTATGGTGAGGTATAAGTAAGCTGGTGTGTGGTGTGCGCTATGGCGCAATATGGCTGCCATCGCGTCATCCAGGTGGATGCTGCACATTGGTGGTGGTTGAGGAGATTCCCCCTTCCATGTAAAAGCACTTTGAGTTCCCAGGAAGAAAAGTGCTATATAAATGTAATGAATTATTATTATTATAAGTTGAGTGTATGGCATGGTGAGGTATAAGTTGAGTGTATGGCATGGTGAGGTATAAGTTGAGTGTATGGTAAGGTGAGGTATAAGTTGTGTGTATGGTATGGTGAGGTATAAGTTGAGTGTATGGTATGGTGAGGTATAAGTTGAGTGTATGGTAAGGTGAGGTATAACTTGTGTGTATGGTATGGTGAGGTATAAGTTGAGTGTATGGTATGGTGAGGTATAAGTTGAGTGTATGGTCAGGTGAGGTATAAGTTGTGTGTATGGTATGGTGAGGTATAAGTTGAGTGTATGGTATGGTGAGGTATAAGTTGAGTGTATGGTATGGTGAGGTATAAGTTGTGTGTATGGTATGGTGAGGTATAAGTTGAGTGTATGGTCAGGTGAGGTATAAGTTGAGTGTATGGTATGGTGAGGTATAAGTTGAGTGTATGGTATGGTGAGGTATAACTTGTGTGTATGGTATGGTGAGGTATAAGTTGAGTGTATGGTATGGTGAGGTATAAGTTGAGTGTATGGTCAGGTGAGGTATAAGTTGAGTGTATGGTATGGTGAGGTATAGGTTGAGTTTATGGTATGGTGAGGTATAAGTTGAGTGTATGGTCAGGTGAGGTATAAGTTGTGTGTATGGTATGGTGAGGTATAAGTTGAGTGTATGGTCAGGTGAGGTATAAGTTGAGTGTATGGTATGGTGAGGTATAAGTTGAGTGTATGGTATGGTGAGGTATATGTTGAGTTTATGGTATGGTGAGGTATAGGTTGTGTGTATGGTATGGTGAGGTATAAGTTGAGTGTATGGCATGGTGAGGTATAAGTTGAGAGTATGGTATGGTGAGGTATAAGTTGAGTGTATGGTCAGGTGAGGTATAAGTTGAGTGTATGGTGTGGTGAGGTATAAGTTGAGTGTATGGTATGGTGAGGTATATGTTGAGTTTATGGTATGGTGAGGTATATGTTGAGTGTATGGTAAGGTGAGGTATAAGTTGAGTGTATGGTATGGTGAGGTATAAGTTGAGTGTATGGTATGGTGAGGTATAAGTTCAGTGTATGGTAAGGTGTGGTATAACTTGTGTGTATGGTATGGTGAGGTACAAGTTGAGTGTATGGTATGGTGAGGTATAAGTTGAGTGTATGGTGAGGTGAGGTATAAGTTGAGTGTATGGTATGGTGAGGTATAAGTTGAGTGTATGGTATGGTGAGGTATAAGTTGAGTGTATGGTAAGGTGAGGTATAAGTTGAGTGTATGGTATGGTGAGGTATAAGTTGAGTGTATGGTGTGGTGAGGTATAAGTTGAGTGTATGGTATGGTGAGGTATAAGTTGAGTGTATGGTATGGTGAGGTATAAGTTGAGTGTATGGTATGGTGAGGTATAAGTTGAGTGTATGGTAAGGTGAGGTATAAGTTGAGTGTATGGTATGGTGAGGTATAAGTTGAGTGTATGGTATGGTGAGGTATAAGTTGAGTGTATGGTATGGTGAGGTATAGGTTGAGTTTATGGTATGGTGAGGTATAAGTTGAGTGTATGGTGAGGTATAAGTTGTGTGTATGGTATGGTGAGGTATAAGTTGAGTGTATGGTCAGGTGAGGTATAAGTTGTGTGTATGGTATGGTGAGGTACAAGTTGAGTGTATGGTATGGTGAGGTATAAGTTGAGTGTATGGTCAGGTGAGGTATAAGTTGTGTGTATGGTATGGTGAGGTATAAGTTGAGTGTATGGTATGGTGAGGTATAAGTTGAGTGTATGGTATGGTGAGGTATAAGTTGAGTGTATGGTATGGTGAGGTATAAGTTGAGTGTATGGTCAGGTGAGGTATAAGTTGAGTGTATGGTCAGGTGAGGTATAAGTTGTGTGTATGGTATGGTGAGGTATAAGTTGTGTGTATGGTCAGGTGAGGTATAAGTTGAGTGTATGGTCAGGTGAGGTATAAGTTGTGTGTATGGTATGGTGAGGTACAAGTTGAGTGTATGGTATGGTGAGGTATAAGTTGAGTGTATGGTCAGGTGAGGTATAAGTTGTGTGTATGGTATGGTGAGGTATAAGTTGAGTGTATGGTGAGGTATAAGTTGAGTGTATGGTATGGTGAGGTATAAGTTGAGTGTATGGTATGGTGAGGTATAAGTTGAGTGTATGGTATGGTGAGGTATAAGTTGAGTGTATGGTATGGTGAGGTATAAGTTGAGTGTATGGTCAGGTGAGGTATAAGTTGAGTGTATGGTGAGGTATAAGTTGAGTGTATGGTATGGTGAGGTATAAGTTGAGTGTATGGTATGGTGAGGTATAAGTTGAGTGTATGGTGAGGTATAAGTTGTGTGTATGGTATGGTGAGGTATAAGTTGAGTGTATGGTATGGTGAGGTATAAGTTGAGTGTATGGTATGGTGAGGTATAAGTTGAGTGTATGGTATGGTGAGGTATAAGTTGAGTGTATGGTGAGGTATAAGTTGAGTGTATGGTGAGGTATAAGTTGAGTGTATGGTATGGTGAGGTATAAGTTGAGTGTATGGTATGGTGAGATACATTTCTTTACTTATTTGTATGATCCATGATTTATACTAATGATTATGGTAATCAAAGTGTAAGTAGAAGTTATTACATGCAAATCCAAAACCATTTTAGTCATGTCTAAATTGCTGTCTTTTGATTTTTTTTCTGTCCACCCAAACAGTGAACTTTCCCGACAGGTGTTCACAGCTCTGATGCTGCAGGCTACCACAAGCAAAGCAATGAAGACTGTGGATGTGTCTAACTGTGGAACAAGATCTTAGCTCCCATCGTCCATTTTTGAAGGGAGAGCAAGATTGTGTGGCCTATGTCTGTGGTTCGACCTAAATGAAACACGATAGGTTCAAATCCCCAGCTGTCGTAGTGAAATTCCAAAGGTTTTTATTGTGTTTTTCTTGTCGGTCAAGCACCTTCTTGTTTGTCTTGCACCATCTTGTTGTAGCCGTGACATCGGGGTTGGGAGGGGGTAACATGTCAGTCTTTGTGTTTGTTTTTTGTTCAGTTTAGTGCTGCTGTTTTTTAGAACTTTTTTCTATTACTTTAGTTCTTTATTAGGTAATCTGTTTTGCCTGCTCCTGTGTTCAACTACCTGCTTTCAACATTACAATTGAATTAAAGGCCAATTAATTAACTGCTATTTATGTGGATTTGATAGAAGATGGCAACTGGATGGCTACAAAATGGATGAACTCTTACTGCTGCCTCTGGGGAATTACTAAGACCTCTCCTCTTCTTCTGCCTTGTGTTACGCGGAAACGTGGCTAGGTGACTTAATACCAGATTCTGCGGGGAGTTTGCCCGGCTTCTCACTCCTCCAGACGAATAGAAGCTCAGATCTATCCGGCAAAACAAAAGGTGGTGGAATCTGATTCTACATTAATGACAAATGTTGCAAGGATATATCAGTCATCTCACGGTACTGTTCGCCAGAACTGGAATATCTTTTCATTAACTGCAAGCCATTATACAGTCCACTGGAATTTTCAGCATTAATTCTGGCTGGTGTTTATATTCCTTCGCTTTGCAAAGTGAAGAAGGCAAAAAGGCTGCTAGCTGAACAAATATTGGCGACTGAACGACTATACCTGGACTCTCTAGTGATTGTTCTTGGGACTTTGACAAAGGTAACCTCAGCCACAAGCTTCTTAACTACAAACAATTCATTAATATACAGACCAACGATGTAAACACTCTAGTCCACTGTTACACTACTGTGAGGAATACCTACCATGGACCTCTCAGACCACGCGATGGTTCCACCTAATTCCATACTACAGGCAACAATTAAAACTCTCTACACCCGTTGTAACAAGTTAAATAAGTGGAGCAGTGAAGCCAAAGAGACTCAACACAATTGTCTGTACTGATTGGGACATATTTAGGACTGCCACAGATAATCTTGATGAATATACTGATGCTGTGAACTCATATATCAGCTTCTACGAGGACAGTTGCATCTTGACTAAAACCAGAGTTCGCTATCAAAATGACAATCCCTTGTTCACAGCTGATCTTAGACATCTGGGAGTGATCAAGGAGGAGGCTTTCAGAAAGGAGACAGGGACACAATCAAAGAGAACAACTACTCAAAAGCAGTTAACGAGACCAAGCACTTGTGTGGGGACACATTGAAACATCAGCTTTCAGCGAATGACACTGTTTCGGTCTGGAGGGGGATTTAACAGATAACAAATTGCAAATGCAAATCACCCCAGGCTACCAACAATCTGCAACTTGCCAACGACCTGAACCAGTTGTACTGCAGATTTGAGAGACAATAGAGCGGTCCTGTCTGCTCACCCCATCAGCTGTGTTCTGCCACCACCAACAGACCCACTGGGGATCGCACCCAACCAACCATTCCAATCGACATCTCCTGACTACAGACTACTTTCCCTGATCTCTGTGGTTATGAAGTCCTTTGAGTGCCTGGTGCTGTCACACCTCAAAACCATCACTGATCCAGTACGAGACCCATTGCAGTTTGCCTACACAGCCAACAGGTCGGTGACATGGCTCCCCACTTCATTCTCCGCCAGAATCCTGTGGACTTCAGCTCTGCTTTCAACACCATAATCCCAGCCCTCCTCCAGGATAAGCTCTCCACCATGGGAGAGCTTATCCAGGAGGCAGCAGGTGAGGTTCTCCAACAGGAGGCAGCAGGTGAGGTTCTCCAACAGGAGGCAGCAGGTGAGGTTCTCCAACAGGAGGCAGCACATGAGGCTGGGGTAACACCTGTTGAAACCTCTGTCCATCAGCATTGGCTCCGTTCAAGGTTTCCTCTTCTCTTCTCCATGTACATCCACAACTGCACCTCCACTCACCACTCTCATTGGAGTGATACCACCCTCATTGGTCTCATCTCTGATAGAGACCAGTCTACCTACGGGGGGAGATTGACCATCTGGTGTCCTGGTGCAGTCAGAACAACGTGGAGCCCAGTGCTCAAAAGACAGTGAAGATGAGAGTGGATTTCATAAGAAGCCCAGCAGAACTTCCGCCCCTGGCTGCTCAGTCAACTCTAGGGAGTCCTTTCGCTTCCTGGGAGATGAACATTACCTCTCTCAATAAGAAAGTGAAACACAGACCATCACTGCAAAGAGTTATATATCGCCAGGTCATTGAGGAGGGTATCAAAGATAGATGCAGACTACTCAGACCTCTTCCCTCTGGTAGAACACCTTCCCCCGCAGCAGTAAGCCTAAGGATTTTGCCTCGGTTCTAAACAGTCCTAAGCCTGTCTTTTACATTCACATTGGTTGCATTGGCTACATTCACCGTGTTAGTTACATTCTTCAAAGGTCATCTGAACTCTAAATAATCATTGCACATTTGCACAAATTTGCATGTTCATGTAATACATATTAAATAGAATTTGAGCATATTCTAGCTTTACATATTGCATATTATTTTTTGCATATTCTAACTAGGCAGGGTTTTCTTGCTTGTTTTGTTTGAATTGTTTGTATTGTTAGTTTGTTCTTCAATGTGTAAATTAATGTGTCAAATCAAATTCCTTGTTTGTAAAAAAAGTTAACTGGCGAATGAAACGCTTTCGGATTCAGAAGTGTAATCTGTTGTATGATTTTAGATTGGGTTACTATTGTTATTGTATAGCAGTAACTGCGTTGCCAACACTCAAAATAATACTAGTTTCACTAATACGGCTGAAATTGACAGCTTGATGACACGCAAGCAAGCACAAATCTGCCGCCACAAAAACGTTTACAGGTATCCAGGCAATCAGACAAGCGAATCAGATAGTTAGCTAGATATTCTGTATGCAGCTGTGGACGTTTCCAAACCAATAAACTGGTAGAAAGAATAAAAAAAACATTTTGAGTAGCTAAATGAATTTAACAACTTTACATATAACTCACTAGAGTATATGCATATAGTTCAACTCTTTATTGAGACTGATCCGACAATTGTTCATGCTCCGCTATCCACCACAGTAGATGTACTCGTTTAACCACTTCTTGACAGGGCCCCTGATCTCAATTTCCGCCTAAAATGACCCACCCCAATCTAAATGGATATTGCTCTGGAACAGAACCATGTAGGAATATTTGGTAAAAGGTATTTAAAAGAAAACAGTCTGAATTTTGTGCAAATGTTCAATTAATTAAGGATAATGTAACACACAATATCTGGCATGAGCTAAAACTCACAAAAACAACATACGTTTTTTTGTTTTCTTATGTTTCAGTGATTTTGAAAATGTATATCTCAGACTCTGAATGTCCTATATGTTCCCCTAGGTCTCAACATTATGCCAGGCTTTGTTTCAACTCTCTAGCTCAATTAACGACCGAGATACAGTTATTTTACTGAGAGGTGGTCTTTTTCCCATCAGTCTAGTGTGTGATGCAATCAGCCCCTACACTCTCAGTTTTCTATGTATTTTTAATTTTAATTTAACCTTTCCAGGTAGGCCGATTGAGAACAAATTCTCATTTACAACGGCGACCTGGCCAAGATAAGGCGAAAAATGTGCAGGACAACATATAGTTACACAAACACACAAACACAAGAGTGCAAATAGCAATGGGACACAGTAAGGAATACAGGTTCAAGTTATACAGGATGAGCTATATGAAGTACAGTTCAGCAGCATAGATACAGTAATAATAAATATATATATATATAAAATACAATGAGTATCTTAACACGGAATGTACAAGGATTAAAGTGTGCCTAGCAGGTAGACAGAATAAAGTGTCTCTAGCAGGTAGACAGAATAAAGTGTCTCTAGCAGGTAGACAGAATAAAGTGTCTCTAGCAGGTAGACAGAATAAAGTGTCTCTAGCAGGTAGACAGAATAATGTGTCTCTAGCAGGTAGACAGAATAAAGTGTCTCTAGCAGGTAGACAGAATAATGTGTCTCTAGCAGGTGGGTCGATAGAGTGCATGGAAGTATAAGATATGAGGTTATTGTCACCCATGTGATGAGCTGTGTTGTACACAGGTTGGTTAGGGAGAGCACTCTGTGTATTGTTGTAATTAGGAACACAGCTGTTTTGAGTTTAGTTAAGCACCGGGCATAGGTTAGTAATTAGGTGGCTATATAAGGTTCTAGGGAGTGTCACTTGGGTTGTCGGTTATTGTTAACAGTTCACGTTATTTTATATGTTTTGAGTGTTTGTCCTTAGAGTTTACTGTATTTGAATGTCTGTTTTAAGTCGCTTTGTGTAAGCGCATTTTATTTCATTACAGTATATGTTTTCCTTTCGTGTTACGTGGTTGTTTTAGTTTTGTGTAAATTAAACGCCAGTACGAAGGAACATCATTGGCTCCGCGTGTGGCTCTATGCACTACACCTCCCGCAATTCGTGACAGTTATGGGAAGATCATATGAGCATTTATCTGAGCAAAAAGCGTGGTTCAACATCGAACACAGGTATGACAGCAGTACAGGTGCAAATAGGATGTAGAAGAAAGGGAGCAAAGCCCGATGGGAAATAAAGTCTTTACTTTCGATCAGGAAGTGTTTTCATCATGAAGACTACAGTTTGGAGTGAAACAGATCGGGTTACATGTTGTAAACGTCTGGTCTTGCCTGAAAGTAGAATATTATGCAATACTATGGATCATAAACGATGCTAATAATATCCCTGGGAATATAGGAAATGAAAAACTATCAAATTCTCTCAGAAAATTAGAATATTACTTAAGACCAATACAAAAAAGGAGTTTTAGAAATGTTGGCCAACTGAAAAGTATGAACATGAAAAGTATGAGCATGTACAGCACTCAATACTTAGTTGGGGCTCCTTTTGCCTGAATTACTGCAGCAATGCGGCGTGGCATGGAGTCGATCAGTCTGTGGCACTGCTCAGGTGTTATGAGAGCCCAGGTTGCTCTGATAGTGGCCTTCAGCTCTTCTGCATTGTTGGGTCTGGCGTATCCCATCTTCCTCTTCACAATACCCCATAGATTTTCTATAGGGTTAAGGTCAGGTGAGTTTGCTGGCCAATTAAGAACAGGGATACCATGGTCCTTAAACCAGGTACTGGTAGCTTTGGCACTGTGTGCAGGTGCCAAGTCCTGTTGGAAAATAAAATCTGCATCTGCATAAAGTTGGTCAGCAGCAGGAAGCATGTAGTGCTCTAAAACTTCCTGGTAGACGGCTGTGTTGACCTTGGACCACAGAAAACACAGTGGACCAATACCAGCAGAGGACATGGCACCCCAAACCATCACTGATTGTGGAAACTATACACTGGACTTCAAGCAACATGTATTATTTGGCTCTCCTCTCTTCCTCCAGACTCTGGGACCTTGAATTCCAAAAGAAATGCAAAATTTACTTTTATCAGCGAACATAACGTTGGACCACTCAGCATCAGTCCAGTCCTTTTTGTCTTTAGCCCAGGCGAGACGCTTCTGACGCTGTGTCTTGTTCAAGTGTGGCTTGACACAAGGAATGCGACAGCGGAAACCCATGTCTTGCATACGTCTGTGCGTGGTGGTTCTTGAAGCACAGAATCCAGCTGCAGTCCAGTCTTTGTGAATCTCCTCAACATTTTTGAATGGGTTTTGTTTCACAATCCTTTCAAGGGTGCGGTTATGCTTATTGCTTGTACACTTTTTTCTACCACATCTTTTCCTTCCCTTCGTCTCTCTATCAATGTGCTTGGACACAGAGCTCTGTGAACAGCCAGCCTCTTTAGCAATTATGTTTTTTGTCTTGCCCTCCTTGTGCATGGTGTAAATGGTCGTCTTTTGGACAGCTGTCAAGTCAGTCCCCATGATTGTGTAGCCTACAGAACTAGACTGAGAGACCATTTAAAGGCCTTTGCAGGTGTTTTGAGTTAATTAGCTGAATAGAGTGTGGCAACAGAAGAACAATTTGATGCTAGTCAGCTTTATAGAAGACATGTGGATGTAGGCAAGTCTACTAACATCAGTTCTAGCTAACACAGATGAATGTCTCCACGTCGACAATCCCATGCCAGATGGTCAATGTGAACATAAAAAACAGCTTTCACTGCTCTGATTGTGTGGTGATCAATACATTGTTCAGTACTCGTGAGAGGTGACACCTTCTTTCCTTTCTAAACCAGTTTTCCTTGCTTGCAATCTTTTTGTCTTATTATTGAATGGTGGGCATGTTTGTGTCTCTTGATGTGTTGCTCCCCAAACAAAATAATACATAGGTAAGTCTATTGGCAGCTGCCAGCTGTGTCATATGTCCTACTTTCATCATCTGACACAGGTTGTACATGAGCACAAATCGTCTGCCAGGATTACAATGTTTCAAGTGTACTTAGTTAGCACCTCTGCATTTTTTCCATGTACATTTCTCTTTGTCAAAACAATACATAATTGCAATACATAATTTGGAGTTACATGTGGGAAACTGCCTTTTTAACCACTTCGCCTTCTCTAATGACTTGCATGCTGTGTGCTCTGTCCAATTTTTTCTTAATAACATCAGATGGATCTTTCTTTGTTTTGAGTTCAGAGGGAATGAAAAGGCCTTCACAAATTCACTTGTGCTATTATGAATAATTTCTTAGTGATTTTTGAATGTGCAGTCTGTCACGGTTTTGCTGAGACAGAACCCAAACGCAGACTGGATCGGTGGTGTGGTACAATTATATTTATTGAGTGACAACATCAGAACAAGAGTGGTCCAGAGATACAGGAATACAGTCACTGTACTGGCGAGTAAAACGGCAGAGCAACAAGGTAAAACCATAAACTAGCAGAATCCTCAGAAGTAATCTCTTCACAAACAAAAACCCACTAATGTGGTTTAACGATCCGGCAGGGACTGGATGTCAGGACTACTCCTAAGTACCCACCTAATTGTAGACCGGAGCCAGGTGTGTGATTGCAGCATAGGAAACAGCTGGGCATCCTCCAGGCTCAAGCCCCGTTGCCATAGCAACCGGAACAAACATAAACACACAGGACACCAGACATAATGCAGACCACGGACATAACGACAACATAACCAACCAAAACCTGATCACAGTGCAGCCGCCTTGACACTATCTCACAAAAGAGACAATCTTTTTTGGAGTATCCTCTAGATCCATCTTCAGTCTTTGTAGCATGCATGGCTTTTAGTAAACTTTCTTCTGTGTTTATTTCTTGATTTCCGAAGTTGATTATCGACTTCTATTACCAACATTTTGCGTATCTAAGAGTGGAATGCGTAATTCACATGAGTGAGACGAGGTGAAATCCACTTGGGAACGCCATTGCGAGTTCTCAATGTAGACACACTGGTTAGACTTCAAAATAAAGGCCTAGTGCTTAGGAATCAACGTAGCCTGTGTGATCGAAATTGTTTGCGATTGGAGGACCCAACTGGCAATCAAGTGAGGCGACCGGCGCTCTAGTTGCACCCCAGTGGTCGCCAACAGGGATAAAAGGTTAAACAAATGTTCCTATTCCTATAAGATTACTAGTAAGAGTCGCCTTCCCACCCACAGACTTATAATACAGAGCAAAAACTAAACTTTGGAAAGTGCTAAAAACAACTCATATGCAGGGGTGAAACACAATGCCACTGTCACACCCCTAACGTGATTTTTCGCACCCCAACAGGTGTCTCCCATCCCCTCATTATACCTGTCTTCTTTGTTTGTTCCAGTTGCCAGTTTGTCTTGTATGTTTGCTGTGTCGTCTCTGCTTTCTTGCTTTCTAGTGTTTTCCAGTGTTAGTTTCCCGTGTTCCTGTGTAGCAACCCCCTGCCTGTGGTTCCAACCTACTCTCCTGTTTAAAAATCGAACAAGAAACATTTAAAGTAATGAAAAGACAACCCTAGTCCATGCTGAATAATCTAGCTTCACTTACTATTTTAAAAAGCTTTGGAGACAATTCGGGGGTCTTGTTCACTTTCAAACGTCTCTGTTTCAAAAGACCTGCAAGGAAGGAGTGAAAATAAGTTTCTTAATTATGGTCCAGTCTACTCTTAGTACATTCAAGTGTATATCTTTAGTTGAACTATTTTCCACTTTGTAAAATATTAGCAAACACATGAAACTATAAAACTAGACACATGAAACCATGTTGCAACTGAACAGTGTAAACCGATCAAAACACATTTAATTTTGTACATTCTTCAACAGAGATGAAGAGTATCGTTGCTCACCTCAGTCTCCCGTCCTTTCAGACTTGTCTCCCAATTCTTCATCCTTTTTTCTCATTCTCCCTATTTACTCTTCAAGGTGCAGCCAGTCTTCACAAGCTTGTCTGCTAGACCAACATAACATTAATTAACCAGTAATGTTAACCACAGGCTTTTGCCATTCTCAAACTCTTGTATCAAAACAAAATCAGTCAGGAGTGAAAAGAATACACATAGACCAATTTAATCCCTGTACAGTGACGCGTTAGAATGGATGTTAAAAGATATAAGTAAAAAGGCATTAGGGATTATTTCTGTTTTCTACGTTGTCTAGAAACTGGTTTGCAACATTTGGTGTCTGTACGAACTTAGCTGGCTGCCTTTCTGTTGTTAGCTGGCTGCCTTTCTGTTGTTAGCTGGCTGCCTTTCTGTTGTTAGCTGGCTGCCTTTCTGTTGTTAGCTGGCTGCTTTTCTGTTGTTAGCTGGCTGCCTTTCTGTTGTTAGCTGGCTGCCTTTCTGTTGTTAGCTGGCTGCCTTTCTGTTGTTAGCTGGCTGCCTTTCTGTTGTTAGCTGGCTGCCTTTCTGTTGTTAGCTGGCTGCCTTTCTGTTGTTAGCTGGCTGCTTTTCTGTTGTTAGCTGGCTGCCTTTCTGTTGTTAGCTGGCTGCTTTTCTGTTGTTAGCTGGCTGCCTTTCTGTTGTTAGCTGGCTGCCTTTCTGTAGTTAGCTGGCTGCCTTTCTGTTGTTAGCTGGCTGCCTTTCTGTTGTTAGCTGGCTGCCTTTCTGTAGTTAGCTGGCTGCCTTTCTGTTGTTAGCTGGCTGCCTTTCTGTTGTTAGCTGGCTGCCTTTCTGTTGTTAGCTGGCTGCCTTTCTGTTGTTAGCTGGCTGCTTTTCTGTTGTTAGCTGGCTGCCTTTCTGTTGTTAGCTGGCTGCTTTTCTGTTGTTAGCTGGCTGCCTTTCTGTTGTTAGCTGGCTGCCTTTCTGTAGTTAGCTGGCTGCCTTTCTGTTGTTAGCTGGCTGCCTTTCTGCTGTTAGCTGGCTGCCTTTCTGTTGTTAGCTGGCTGCCTTTCTGTTGTTAGCTGGCTGCCTTTCTGTTGTTAGCTGGCTGCCTTTCTGTTGTTAGCTGGCTGCCTTTCTGCTGTTAGCTGGCTGCCTTTCTGTTGTTAGCTGGCTGCTTTTCTGTTGTTAGCTGGCTGCCTTTCTGTTGTTAGCTGGCTGCTTTTCTGTTGTTAGCTGGCTGCCTTTCTGTTGTTAGCTGGCTGCTTTTCTGTTGTTAGCTGGCTGCCTTTCTGTTGTTAGCTGGCTGCCTTTCTGTAGTTAGCTGGCTGCCTTTCTGTTGTTAGCTGGCTGCCTTTCTGCTGTTAGCTGGCTGCCTTTCTGTTGTTAGCTGGCTGCTTTTCTGTTGTTAGCTGGCTGCCTTTCTGCTGTTAGCTGGCTGCCTTTCTGTTGTTAGCTGGCTGCCTTTCTGTTGTTAGCTGGCTGCCTTTCTGCTGTTAGCTGGCTGCCTTTCTGTTGTTAGCTGGCTGCCTTTCTGTTGTTAGCTGGCTGCCTTTCTGTTGTTAGCTGGCTGCCTTTCTGCTGTTAGCTGGCTGCCTTTCTGTTGTTAGCTGGCTGCCTTTCTGTTGTTAGCTGGCTGCCTTTCTGTTGTTAGCTGGCTGCCTTTCTGCTGTTAGCTGGCTGCCTTTCTGTTGTTAGCTGGCTGCCTTTCTGTTGTTAGCTGGCTGCCTTTCTGTTGATTGCATTTTAAATAGAGAGCTTTTTTGTTTCTGGGCTAATATCAAGACGAGAAAACACTTCTGATATTGGCAGAATCATTAACCTGCATAGTGTGAATAGTGGTAATAACTTTTAAACATTTATAATTTTTACTTTCGCAGGTGGAGTTCGAGCACCATCAGAGGGAGCTCTGACAGATGACCTAATGTAACGTGATAATATCAAGCTTATATTATTAAACTTACCACACAGATTATTATAAATTAATTAGTTTTGAATTATTGTAGACAATTTTGAGTTAACAAAAATAACATGACATGAATATTGCCCTGTTGCTACTGTGTAACGATGCGGCATCTGGGAAGTTTTAAACGACAAACTTATGAGCCAACAATATTTAGCCTTTCAAAGACTAATGGCCCTACTGAAACAATAGGCAATCGTTAATAGTTGATACTTAAACAATATCACGCTATGTAAAGGAAATATAATGCCTTTTTGTGTGTACAACAATGTACGTTGTGTGGAAGTTTGGGGTCCCCTGCTAGAGCTGCTACCTCCGGGACCCAACGCCGGATAAGCGGTTAGAGATGAAATGATTGTTTTAAATTAATCCAAATTAATTTTGAATAATTGTAGACAATATAGAGTTATATAATATCGTCCTGTTGCTTCTGTGTAATGTATGGGACGAGGCACATCAAGGATTTAATAAACTACAAACATATGTATGCTTCTCAGTCAAAGAAAAATAACACAACATTTTATATAAAGTTTAAAATTGCTCTCGCTGTGTATTCAAATTCTATTCGGTTAGAATGCTTGATTACATTATATGGATTACATGAAAACAAATGTATTTTGATGTAGCCTATTGTATAACAATAGCCGAAGCAACTTTTGTGATGTATGGGAGAGCTGTGTTGTCACATGGGGTTTAGGGGAGAGTGTATCAGGTTGATTACAAGCACATCTGTTTTGTGTTTAGCTAAATTTTGTTAATCATGGGCCTATTTAAGGTCCCTGGTTAGGTTCACAGGTGCTTGTTATTAATATAATGTTACATAGGTTAGTTAATCAGTGGGCTATTTAAGGTCCCTGGTTAGGTTCACTGGTGCTTGTTATTAATATAATGTTACATAGGTTAGTTAATCAGTGGGCTATTTAAGGTCCCTGGTTAGGTTCACTGGTGCTTGTTATTAATATAATGTTACATAGGTTAGTTAATCAGTGGGCTATTTAAGGTCCCTGGTTAGGTTCACTGGTGCTTGTTATTAATATAATGTTACATAGGTTAGTTAATCAGTGGGCTATTTAAGGTCCCTGTGTAGGTTCACTGGCGCTTGTTATTAATATAATGTTACATAGGTTAGTTAATCAGTGGGCTATTTAAGGTCCCTGGTTAGGTTCCCAGGTGCTTGTTATTAATATTATGTTACATAGGTTAGATAATCAGTGGGATATTTAAGGTCCCTGGTTAGATTCACTGGTGCTTGTTATTAATATAATGTTACATAGGTTAGTTAATCAGTGGGCTATTTAAGGTCTCTGGTTAGGTTCACTGGTGCTTGGGATTGTTATATTGTTACGTGTCAATATGTAGTTGCTTTGTATATGTCGCTGTGCACTGTATGTTTAATGGGTTCTAAGCCACTTTGCAATGAATACACTGAGGACTGAGGAAGAATCCAAGCGCAGAGCGCTCAATAGGTTTTAATCCAGAAAAAATACAGTACAGGCAGGGATGAGGCAAAATCGTAGTCAGTACAGTGGAGTCGATTAAGGTCACAGGCAGAATCGTAGTCAGGCGAAGATGACTATAAACAAGGTCACAGAAGTGCTAGGCAATAACTTGGACAAAAACAAACAAGGTTAGAGCTAGGACTGGTACACAGGAAATCTATCACGGTAATCTCTTTCAAAAGGGTCAGTATGCTGCACGAAACAAACAATACCTCACATAGAACACAGAACACACAGGACTATAAATATACCTTAATTGGACGCTGTTATAACTCAGGAGAGTGAGAACACGTTCTGATTGGCTGGTCTGAGGTGGTAGTAGCTGGAGTTCCTGAGGCTTCACTGGTGGTTGTAGTAGCAGGTGTTACAGTAGCAGGTGTTACAGTAGCAGGTGTTACAGTAGCAGGTGTTACAGTAGCAGGTGTTACAGTAGCAGGTGATACAGTAGCAGGTGTTACAGTAGCAGGTGTTACAGAAGCAGGTGTTACAGTAGCAGGTGTTACAGTAGCAGGTGTTACAGAAGCAGGTGTTACAGTAGCAGGTGTTACAGTAGCAGGTGTTACAGTTGCAGGTGTTACAGAAGCAGGTGTTACAGTAGCAGGTGTTACAGTAGCAGGAGTTACAGAAGCAGGTGTTACAGTAGCAGCTGTTACAGTAGCAGATGTTACAGTAGTAACATATATTTTTTACAGGAACCCAAGACCGATCCTCAGGGCCATATCCCTCCCATGTCCAATGGCGGCGGCACCGACCCCGGGGTCGGTGTTGACGGACGGCTGGAGCCGGCGGTCAAGTGGGGAGCACTGTCACGACTCCCTCTATCGCCATCTAGGGGCAGGCTTTGGCGTTCGTTGTCACTGGCTTACTAGCGTCCACTGCACCTTCATCATCGCATTGTCATGTCTGTTGCGCACACCTAGTGCCTATTCCCTCTTTAATAGGCTTCCTGTGTTTGGTCATGTCTTCATGTGATATTGTTTGATTTGTTACGTGTTGTGTCAAGGTAGTTCTATGTCTTGGTGAAGACATTTGAAAGTGCTCTGTCACTTCCTTATTTTGACGTCACAAGTATGACCAGTTCCCTCTGGGGTTAATTTATATGTTTCTAAGTTATTAAACAAGCCTGTTTAGCATATCTCCGGTTTCTGGATCTCTCCTTCTATTACACCTCACTGCCGTGACAGCGACTAAAATCAGAATCAGGTTAATTCGCCAAGTCTGTTTACACACCACTAGCTGCCGCATTTTGAACATACATTATAAGACGTACTCAAACAGTGCAAACACAAACAGGAAAGACATCCTGCCTAGATGGCATATGTACTGGGTGAATATAGAATGTGTACTATGTATCTGAATAGCAATATCTAGTTATGTATACAGTTGTGCAAAAGAAGAGCAATGTCCAGTTATAGTTCCACCTGGCTATTGTAGAAGGCGTGGAAAAGGTGTAATGGGAATGGCAGACTTTCCAGGCACCTCCCCTGACACTCTCACAACCACATCGTAATGGTGCGTTGGGACCAAACTTTGGACACGTTGTGACAGGATAGCCAAAGGAGCCCTAACACTAGGGAGGAAAGATGAGTCAATGAGGTGAGCTGCTCTGTTTGTGCGTCCTGCATTAGCATGATGACTGGGGAAGTGGCTTTACACACCAGTCCTGTGCCTAGAGGTTTATCTAACGCAAAGACTGGCAGTGGGGGTGTTAGTGGCACTACTGGCATGTGTAAGCATATGGCCAGATACCAATCCATAACATTATCGTATACCAACAAATAGCTGGGCCACTTGGCACTCACCTTAATAAATGTCACTTGGCACTCACCACATACTACATCAGAACAGTGTTTCTAGACGTGTCCTGAAAAGACCTTCTGGTCAGATGATATCAGGTTATTAAACAGTTTGAAACATGACTAAGTACACTTACAATGTGAAATGTAGTAATTCAGCAGACACGTATCCAGAGTGACTTACAGTAGGTAAGTAAGTACATTTTAAAAGCTAAGTGAAACTTAGTCAGTGATGGAATGAAGACCATATGAATAAAAAACATGAAATATGGCTGAAATCTGTTCTGTGAATTGAACCCATAACCAGAAACGGCTAACTGGTTTTCACGGTTTGTCTAGTTGTCTATTCTGCTCCCATTCCACCCCAAAGGGACAAAACCTTCAATATGATCTGATGTGAAAACAGGAATAAAGTGAAGTGATAGAGTAGGGACATGGACAGGAGGTTGAGGAGAGATGTAGGATACAGAGGATAATGTCTCCTCTGTCATTTCTTTATACACTATAGTGCTGGCCCTACAATGCACTATTAGCCCCCCCTGTAATCATATTAACCCAGAAGGGGCCAAGCTGAGGGTTCCTATCTGAACTAACTTAATGCAGTATTTGGGTGGGCCGACCAGGACCCCAGTGAAGGGCCACTCTGGCATAACAGTGATAAATTCTGACAGGACCGTGTGCGTGAAAACTGCACTCTCATTTGGCATGGCGCTCAAATGTCATTTCACCTTCAGAGCCTGGTAAGGTGACAGGACTCATCTCTTCTGATGAGGAACAGGCTGGCCACAGGAAACAGGCTGGCCACAGGAAACAGGCTGGCCACAGAAAACAGGCAGGAGCTGGATGAGGAAGAGAAACAACAAAGCAAATAAGATGTGAGGGGAGGACATTCACTTGTAAACAGACAGGGTCACATCATTTATCCAGAATTTTGTCAAAGATTTTTCCAATTTCTATAGAATTCTTCTAACTACATCATTTTTTTTAATATTTGCGCTTTGCAGTGTAAATACATTTAGCATTTTGATGATTGGAACAACCAAGAACCAATCAGAAAAAAATACACAACGTCAAGCACTATGTCTGACTAAAAAAAGTAAAAATACCTATCATTTACTGGCTAATGCCCTCCCTACGATAAAGCATGGTGGTGCTAGAACATCACACTATAGTGATGGTTCTCAGTGGCTGGGGCTTAAAACTGCTCAGGTACAATTTCAGAGAGGTCCGTGAAGAAAACCTGTTTCAGAGCTCACAAGACTTGAGCAAACATCTCTCCTTCAGCCCTCCACTTGATCCATCTGGGTGTAGTATCAATCTAATTTATTTATACAGCCCTTTTTACAACAAAGTTGTCACAAAGTGCTTTTACAATCTCCCAGCCTGAATCAGAGCACACATCAACAAGTTGAACAAGAATAACAAGTTGAACATGTTGATACACAGTGGCTAGGAAAGACTCCCGGAAGGTCAAATTTAGGAAGAAACCTAGAGAGGAACCAGGCTCTGAGGGGTGACCAGTCCTCTTCTGGCTGTGCTGGGTGATTTTATGACACTTAATATAATACAGTGCAAGCAAGCAATGTGCGAACATCGAAATAGTCCAGGTCGACCGGGAGGGTTGATGGGTATGATAGATTGGAGGACGAGAAAGTACGGAGAATGACGTATGGAGAAAGACACACGCAGAAACCGGATAATCATGTTCGTATGTATTTATTAACATACATCATACAATATATTTAATTTGTGATTAGTCAGGAATATGTTTAGTACCTAAATGTGTAAATAATTATTAAACATTATAATTTTGATTAATAACATTAGAAGGATTTATTCGCCCACCCATCCATTGATGTTATTTATTCAGTGAATGGTGATTAGTCCCTGCTTAGAGGCTGACTGAGTTTTAGCGCCACCATAATTTGCAAATAAATTCATAAAAAATCCTACAATGTGATTTTCGGTATTTTCTTTCTCATTTTGTCTCTCAAGTGTACCTATGATGACAATTACAGGCCTCTCATCTTTTATGTGGGAGAACTTGCACAATTGGTGGCTGACTAAATACTTTTTTGCTCCACTGTATGTCCATATGGGGGACGTAGGATTTTCACTGCAAAGCTGTAACCTGCAATCTATAATCAATGCCATAAAAGGGACAGTCAAGACTACATTTGTATGTGTGAAAAGTGTAGAGTTAAATGACAATAATTGCATAAGTAAGAAAGCATCAAGTCAGAATAAATCCCGGATAGCTTGTTAATAACTACTGTATGTTTTGTATTATTTAATATTTGTCTCCCCATACCCTGTACACCTGTTAATGGATTCAAGGATTATAAATCCTACCTTCTCTGTTTGTCCGTGTCAAATACCCTGACATTTTAGTCATTTGTGCGGTAATTAAAGGATTTTTCTATGTTTCCCGCATAAAAACCAGCATTTAAAATCACTTAACGTTGCATTAAATCTATTTAGAAATACCCCTTTCCAGACCATATAGGCATGTGTGCAACTTCCTCAAGCCCGTTTATGCAACTACGCTAATTATGCTCTACAGCAAAAAGCAGTTATTGAATGTATTTGGTACCTGTGGCCCCGGAGCAAACCTCCTTTCACCCTTATTGTTTCTTGCAATGAAATATTATGAATCACCGTAATAAATGATATTTTTTGTTATGGGGAATGTCACTCATATTGTTAAGTGTTCAGGCAAGTCTACACGAAAGCGGGACGTCCAATTTAATTTGAGAGATATCAGACGTTCTCATATAGACAAACTGAATACATAGTTGCATATGCTTGCACACCATACATCTTGTACAATATAGAAGCAGTTTAATTTACGTTATGCTGAAAACCCATTATTATTGATAGCAATGACTTGAGAGAAGGGAGAAAGCAATAACCAACAAAGAGAAAGCTCATCGGCAGGTTTCTCCAAGAGAGCAATAGACACTTTAAAGGAAGAATTTCTGTCAGGAAATGGGAGAGACAGAAGCTATTTTTCAGAGAAAATAACATGAACGGCTGTAGAAATCTCCCAAAACACTTGGTAAAAAGTATTACGGTCTGACAAGATTATCTGGTAAAACAATGCAGGAATGTAGTGCTACATACCAACATGTGAACCTTTATTGAGAAATGCATATGTGGGAACGACCCACAGTTGTGCTTCATCAGGTCAGTCAAGATCTATCCTGGCAAGACGGGGGCTGCTAAAACAATACAAATTTTCTAGGCTATTTCTACCCTATGAAAGACCGTAAACACAGGTCAATAATGTAAACACAACATTTTGGATAACTTCCATTGTTAGGAAAAGGAAGTTTTGGATCCTACTGCATTCACGAGTTCGCACTTACATGCCAATTAAGGAATAGGTTTAATGCGTATTTGGCGTGCTGTCCGGAGGGAGGGATCCGGGCTCGGAATCCGGCCCGGGGCTCCGGGCTCGGAATTCGGCCCGAACCCAGAGTACCCCCCCCCGCATGTAAGTGGTTAGGACTAGAATTTGAGCGGAGAAGGGGTGGTGGGGGGATGCTGCGAGCTGTCAGCGGAGCGAGGTAAGACTGCTGAGTCTATATGTACCCTAGTCGTTGATTGCTGAGAGCTTCCACCTGTAATTAATTACCTGAAAGTCCTCCTCCCGAACCTTGTTAGTAAACCTCATTTCACGAGTTCGCACTTACATGCCAATTAAGGAATAGGTTTAATGCGTATTTGGCGTGCTGTCCGGAGGGAGGGATCCGGGCTCGGAATCCGGCCCGGGGCTCCGGGCTCGGAATTCGGCCCGAACCCAGAGTACCCCCCTAACGCTAAGGAGCAGAGGACAGCCGCCGGATTAAAAACACCCCAGAGTGCCAAGCTTGGCGGACTGGCGTCTCGAGGAAGAGTCTGCCTTTTTTTGTAATTTTTTTTTTTTTTTTTTTTTTTTTTTTTTTTATATGCGCGGGGGCCTGTGAGGCGATACACCGCCTGGACTGGATGGGCCCTGCTGGCCTGTGGACGTGGGGCGTTTGAACGTTTGTTGTGGGACCGATGCCCGCTTGGTATAGTTCCTATTCCGACCGCTGTGAGACCGATGCTCGCTGGACGTACAGGAAGGTGAGTGTTTGCCCGGGAGGTTTCCTCACGCGGCATCTGCTGGAGACCGAATGCTCGGTGGATGAAAGAGGAAACGTGGGAGCTTTGCTGTGGGACCAATGCCCGTTTGGTATGGATTCCTATTCCGACCGCTGTGAGACCGAAGCTCGCTGGACGGAAAGGAGATATGTACAGGGAAGTGAGTGCTTGCCCGGGAGGTTTCCCCACGCGGCATCTCACTTGGGCGGGTGTGCTGCAGCACTTGGGCGGGTGTGCTGCGGCACTTGGGCGGGTGTGCTGCGGCACTTGGCTGGGTTTGAGTGCTGCGGCACTTGGCTGGGTTTGAGTGCTGCGGCACTTGGGCGGGTGTGCTGCGGCACTTGGGCGGGTGTGCTGCGGCACTTGGCTAGGTCTGGAGTGCTGCGGCACTTGGGCGGGTGTGCTGCGGCACTTGGCTGGGCGGGAGTGCCGAGGCACTTGGGCTGGAGTGCTGCGGCACTTGGGCGGGGGCGTGTGTGCTGCGGCACTTGGCTGGGTCTGGAGTGCTGCGGCACTTGGGCGGGTGTGCTGCGGCACTTGGCTGGGGCTGGAGTGCTGCGGCACTTGGCTGGGCCTGGAGTGCTGCGGCACTTGGGCGGGGGCGTGTGTGCTGCGGCACTTGGCTGGGCGGGAGTGCTGCGGCACTTGGGCTGGAGTGCTGCGGCACTTGGGCTGGAGTGCTGCGGCACTTGGGCTGGAGTGCTGCGGCACTTGGGCGGGGGCGTGTGTGCTGCGGCACTTGGCTGGGCTGGAGTGCTGCGGCACTTGGCTGGGCTGGAGTGCTGCGGCACTTGGCTGGGCTGGAGTGCTGCGGCACTTGGCTGGGCTGGAGTGCTGCGGCACTGGCTGGGCGGGTGTGCTGCGGCACTTGGCTGGGCTGGAGTGCTGCGGCACTTGGCTGGGCTGGAGTGCTGCGGCACTTGGCTGGGCTGGAGTGCTGCGGCACTTGGCTGGGCTGGAGTGCTGCGGCACTGGCTGGGCGGGTGTGCTGCGGCACTTGGCTGGGCTGGAGTGCTGCGGCACTTGGCTGGGCTGGAGTGCTGCGGCACTTGGGCGGGTGTGCTGCGGCACTTGGCTGGGGCGGGTGTGCTGCGGCACTTGGCTGGGGCGGGTGTGCTGCGGCACTTGGCTGGGGCGGGTGTGCTGCGGCACTTGGCTGGAGCGGGTGTGCTGCGGCACTTGGCTGGAGCGGGTGTGCTGCGGCACTTGGCTGGGGCGGGTGTGCTGCGGCACTTGGCTGGGGCGGGTGTGCTGCGGCACTTGGCTGGAGCGGGTGTGCTGCGGCACTTGGCTGGAGCGGGTGTGCTGCGGCACTTGGCTGGAACGGGTGTGCTGTGGCACTTGGCTGGGGCGTGCGTGCTGCGGCACTTGGCTGGGGCGTGCGTGCTGCGGCACTTGGCTGGGGCGTGCGTGCTGCGGCACTTGGCTGGGGCGTGTGTGCTGCGGCACTTGGCTGGGGCGTGTGTGCTGCGGCACTTGGGCTGGTGCGTGTGTGCTGCGGCACTTGGGCTGGTGCGTGTGTGCTGCGGCACTTGGGCTGGGGCGGGTGTGCTGCGGCACTTGGGCTGGGGCGGGTGTGCTGCGGCACTTGGGCTGGGGCGGGTGTGCTGCGGCACTTGGGCTGGGGCGGGTGTGCTGCGGCACTTGGGCTGGGGCGGGTGTGCTGCGGCACTTGGGCTGGGGCGGGTGTGCTGCGGCACTTGGGTTGCTTATTTCGGGGGAGGGAGCGCCGTGCAACGGGTTTACGGGAATACCAATTCTGAATAGCGAGGGACCGGAGTAGGGATATGGTCCGCCTCCGGAGCCAGCGTCCTGAATTTCTGAAACAGAAAGCGAGACAGGGAGTCGGCGATTTGGTTCTCTGACCCGGGAATATGCTTAGCGATGATAATGAATTGGTCGCAAGCTGCGATCCAGGTGAGGCGCCTTAAGAGTGGCATCAGAGCGGGTGAGTGGGAGCGGCCTCTGTTAATGCAGTGCACGGTAGCCTCATTGTCGCAATGCACTAGGATGCTTGTAGAGGCCCATTCCTTTCCCCATAGGAAAGCTGCCACTACGAGGGGGTAGAGCTCGAATAGCGCTGAGGATTGCGGTATTTCCTGGAACTGAGGTGGCCACGGAGCCGCGAACCAACGACCTTGGTAGAATCCCCCGAACCCGATTGAGGGGGCGGCGTCTGTGAACAGTTGGATGTCGGTGGGGGTCGCGACGAGGTTTTTGTAGAAAAACGATAGGCCGTTCCACTGTTTCAGAAATGTTACCCATAGCCTGAGTTCGTCGCGGCATGCACGGGTTAAGGAAATGGGGTCCTCTAGCGAGTGGACAGAGGACGCGAGTGAGAGGAGATGCGATATAAAGGGGCGACCCTGCGGGATGATGCGCATTGCGAAGTTTAAATGGCCGAGCAGGGATAAGAGTTCGCGTTTCGAGAGGAAAGATTTCTCGAGGAAGGTAGAGGAGACGAGAATTATTCGGTCGATTTTCTCCTTTGGTAGGGATGCTTGGAATTCCCTAGAATCCAAATTAATCCCTAGAAACTCGATGGACGTCGCGGGGCCCATGGTTTTCTCCTCTGCGAGGGGCCCTGCGGGTTTTTCCCTGCCTGCGGGCGGGTTTAGGAGGGGCTTGGAGGAGACGTACAAGTCGTACAGCTCCGCCTTGTGCATTTTCCTTGAGACCGGCGTGTCCGAGTAGCCTAGCGCCTGTCTCAGCCCGGCTACGGTCCACTTCCCGATGGGAGGGATCGTCGGGACGGTCGAGCGGTAGGAGGAGGCCGGGGAAATCGGAGGTGGTCTTGCTGGGGCGGCGAAGCCTGGTACCGGCGTCTGAGGGAACGCCCGGCTGGTCGGGCCGGAGTGCGGCCGCGGGAAGAGGTCCTGGGTTCGGGAGTGGCGTCCGGCATGGCCGGACTGATCGGAGGACCCGGGACTTGCGTGCTGACGCCTTCGTCAGAGGAAGAGCTTGGCTGAGACATAGTATCCGCGAGAGAGACTATTATGCTGCGAGCTGTCAGCGGAGCGAGGTAAGACTGCTGAGTCTATATGTACCCTAGTCGTTGATTGCT